>CM031243.1:394368096-395568096 GCA_018340775.1 Taxus wallichiana var. yunnanensis
TCCCATGATAAAATAAAAGGAAAATAACTTAAGTGAAATCATGGGATTTCAAAGTGTTCGCCTGCAGGTAAATAATCCCATTGTCAAAGTCAAATCACTTAAGTGGATCATGGGATTTTGGTGCCTCACTTCAGAGGTAAAGAATCCCATTGTAAAAATTCTTAAAAATAGAATTACATGTGCAAAAAGTGTGCCCCCTTTGGTGAGAGAATGGCAGCCTTGAAATGATTATTTTAATTAATTTATTCTCTCAAAAAGTGCGCCAAGCTTGGAGGAAGTCAACAAGTCAAAGAGGGAATAAAAGAAAGGATTAAAAAGCATTAAAATTAATTTATTTAATGGCTGCCCCCTTCCTCTCAAAAAGTGCGCCCCATTTAGGAGTTATTTAATGTTTTTAAAGGCATTAAAACATTAAATTAATTTCTATTTTCAGTGGCTATGGTCAAAGCACACTGTGAAGCTTAAGTGAAGTGATGTGTGAAGGATTAAATTGGATTAATTTAATTTATTGGATGGCTGTCCTTAAACATGCTATTTTTAAAAGAGAAAAACATGATTTTTAATTAATTAATTGCCTTTAATTGTTAGGGCAATTATTAATTATAGAATTGTGAAGGTTATATAAGCATGGGCAGCCATATGGGTGAATTATTCAAATCACAGGTAAAGAATTGCAGCCAAGTGGAAAAGTGCGCCCCCATTAAAGGAAGGATTTTGCTCAGACAAGGTGACAACAAGGCTAAAAGCTTCCCAGATTTGGCGCATGCCAAGGAGGTGGATCTTGTCTCGCATAATTGTTTCGTATATGTTTTATAGGTGCTCGTGTGTTGTTGAAAGGATTCATGCTCTCTTTATGTGCAAATTAAACATCAATTTTTGGGGTAAAGCAGTTTAAAAAGTGCAGATTTTTACAATTAAAATTCACTATTCATTCTTTGGTGGCCATTTTTGTCCAATAAATTGCAGGAATTCAATACAAATGCTTTACAAAAGAAAAGAAGCTTTTATCAATGTCCAATACATCGCATATATCCTTCGAATCAAGAATTGTCCAGATCCGCACCAATTTTGAAGAAATCCGCCAAGTAAGAAGAAAAAGAATCATTTAGATGAAGATAGACAAAGCCATGGCGAAGGGAGACGAAAAGAAAGCATGATGGAGTCATGCATGCTTCCAAACTTCAGAGACATAGGAGACATGATCTAGGCCCGAAACCTCTTGCCGATTTGATTGATAGATTCAGAGCGGGAAAGACTTCACTCATGCGTGCAAGGTCAAAAGCAAAGTGGAATTATCCGAGAGTAGCTTTTCCATGTACAACCCAATTGCTAGAGTTCGTGATGGAGTGTGCTAGATCTTATCATCTTTCATCCAAATCAAGGCGTGATGCTTCGGGAAAGACAATAATTCGTTTGGATGTAGAGTTAATCAATTATTGTTTCAAGATTCCAGGTGCTAAAGGTGGTGACTTCTATTAGCATTTAGGATGCCGATAAAGAGATGGGAGAAGCATAGAGTCGATGCGTGAGCATAATGAATAATGATACATGAAGAAGCCTAGATCGCCTTCAAAGTTCCCGAGAACTTTTCACGGTCCAATTTGGTGCAGGAGGTAGATGATGTTGTCAAATTGCTATGCAGATGAATGGCGGCTAATGCCTACACTTTCCGTACATGGATGTATGCTTTCATCAGACCATCAAATCAACAAGGTTCGATTCTATAATCAATTGGTCGAAATTATTAAGAACAACATTGGTGAGCAACTCCTAACGTGAAGCGTACTTTCAACTTCAAGATGACTTCATACTTGGTGTATGTCGCAGCCTTCGCAAGGCGTCTTTTCCAAGCTGGATAGATGTGGCGTTCTTTCCAAGGACCCCATTTTCGAGTGCTACCCGCAGCTTACTACACCTGCATGCGAGAAAGACTTCAAAGTGATCAACGATGACTTCTTCTACGATTTCATCTGGCAGCAAGACAAAGACTTGAAGGCCAACAGGGTAAGCAAGGAAGCGTGGGAAGCCGTGTCCAAGATTGCGCCTATTCATTCAATTTGTAGATTTCACATACCTCGTGGTTACAGGTTTTTCTCGGAGAACCAATAAAGATGCCTGTGTATCCGAATGATGATTGATCGCATGGAGCCGAAAGCAGCAACTTGTGGAGTTACACGACCTTCGCTTTAAAGCGGCACAAGTCTACGGGCTTCTTCCCAATCATCTGGGATATTAGAGCTACATTAGCATTCATAGAGCTCGAGGGATGGAGGCGCAAATGTTATCTCGAGTATGAGCAAGAGTTCTTCCCTGCACGGATGAACTTTGATTCATTTGGAGTAGCCAGGAAGACAATCTCCCAGAGTACGCACATGTGCCTTCATTAGAAGATTTCTCGGATGAAGTGCAAAAGTGAGTACGAGGTTAGAAAGAAAGATTTCAGTGAAGCTATCAAAGAAAGCAAGTGTTCGACTTTTGACTAGCGGATACCTGCAGATCTTAAAGATGATGGGAATGTGGTACTTGACACTTACCATCAAATGGGAGGAGATAAAGCCATTCCGCAGAATAACATAGAGGTCGCAACACAATCAAGAAAGGTCGAGAGTCGTGTTGGTGAATACTTCAAACCGGTTGTTGACGAAGGGATATTGCCTTGATGAAGCATCGATGAATCAAGTCACGGCAACTTCGGCGCAGAGATTCCTCAAGCGAAAGCACTGAGGAGAAAGCAAGAGGGAAAGTCGAGAAGTGAAAGTGTATAGAAGATCTCAATCCAAGGAGAGGATCACTTATGCGACCATGACTTTAACTCCGGTTTCTCCAAAGACCCAATGCTTCACCAACTATCAGATCGCAAAAGCAGGATGCTTCCATGCCTCCACCGAATCCGGCCGACATTCATCTTCTCCCCTCAGCCCACTTCGCTCTGCTCCAGAGGATACGCCAAGCCGCAGATGGCGACCCGAAAGGGCTTTGTCCTGGATGACTCGTAAGATGGCAGCCATAACATCGTGGCACTTTCTGACGGAGAGGATGCAGAGCGGAAGATGGTAGTACACTCAGCGACTTCTCCTTTTTCGAGAAGTAACTTCTTGGAATGGTTGGCTTGCAGCTTGGTTCCGTGGAGAATGGAGATGAACTTAGAGGAGCACGACTTGCAGCTACTCCAAAATCTGGGCGGAAGAGACAGAAGGCCTAAAGTTGCCAAAGCAACTTCTAGGTTGATCATCGAGGATTCGGGAGAGAAGTTTGCTGAGATATCAATTCTCGCGGAAGGAAAGATAGAGGAGCTCACGGCGGAAGATGTGACAGTTGACCAAAGTACCTCTCTGGCCAAGCCACCACTTAAGGATCAAGCAGACACGCAGACATCGATGGATGCTTTATTCCTTAGGCTTCGATAGTGAAAAGGCGGAGAAAGAAGAGTCAGTAGAAGCAAGTATCTCAATTATGTGAGATCATAGCCAAGGTTGCTAAACCTTCCATTCAAACCCATTTCAGAGTAGGTTAGTGATCATCTTATGAGGAAATGGAGGACGCAAGCAATCAAGTAAAGGCTATTGAGGAATGGAAGGATTTGATTATTCGCCAAGCTTCGTACAACTTGGGAAGTGCCACCGCCTAAAGGTTATGAACGATGCAACAAATCAACTAAAGCAACTGATGGCAAACATAGAAGGCATGAATACAATTGCAGAGAGTAACTTAAGTATTTTGGCCGAGATCAACAAGCCGAGAGATGTATTGATCAAGGAATGCAGTTTCAGACGGATGGATCACCGAGAAGGGGAAGCAACTAGAGTTTGCAGATCTTCCGCTTGGAAATCTGCAGAGTTTTTTGTCAAGAGGATGCAGCACTCGAGAGTAGAACATTAGATTTACCGCATAAATGTCATTTCTTTCATAAAGAGATAATGGACGGGAATGTCACTTCATATGTGCGGATCGTCTCAACTAAGGTGCCTAATTCCCTGGAAGGTTCTCTTCTGATGGTACAAAAGAGAATTGATAAAGCTACTAAGTCGTTTACGATGAATTCTATTAGTAGACTGGTGGCGCTGCAGGCGGACATTGCAAGGTTTGGGCCGAGCTTGGAAGATGTGGAATCGTGCATCAAAGTGTTGAATGAAGGGTTGCTGCAATTCAGATGAGAAAGAAGTAGTGGCTAAAACAGATGGAGGGATGCTGAATTACATGTTCGACAAGTATATCCGATATCAGAACAAGAAGAAGACATAAATGTTACAGTTGGCATGACTTCTATTTCTTTCTTCTTCTATTTTCTATGTTCCCGGATGAAATTGTAAAACTTCTAAGTTATTGGTTTTGCAACCATTACTTAAAGTCATGTGGAACCATTCTATTAGTTAAGTGATACATGTGTCACTTAAGGAGAAGATAGTTGAGGATGATTGCCAAATGTCATCGTTACTTGTGTTTATGTTTGGCCCACTTTGAGTTTTCCATTTGTACTTTCCTCCTACATTCTATAAGTAGGAGAAGAACCTCCAAGTTAATGATCGATCGAATTTCAGTAAGTGTAATCCCGTGTTCTAGACTTTGTGCCGAACCTCGAGAGCCACTGGAGCAAAGGAATACAAAGGAGCAGTGTTTCCTGAGAACTTTGTGTCACTGTGTACTTTGTTTCTTGCTTTTAATCTTAGATCTCTTAATAAACTTTGTGTTATTTCAGATCCGGATCTAGAGCCGCCTTTGTTTTATAATTCTCGTGTGTTCATATCTATTAAGTTTCTTCTATGTGCATGCAATTAGCTCTGCTATCTACTAATTGGGATGCACATCTTCCCATTTCTTCTCTATATTTCCTTTACTTCCTTCTTCTATAAAATACTTCTTTCTCGAACAGTTCTGCTTACTTTGCTTAACTTCTTAGTTATGGTTCATGAACTAAGTAGTTAAAGTAAAACCCCGATAGATAATAACACATTTTTATCGACAACCGACACGGGAGCCTCACCGGTTAAATGAGGGAGATTTATCTTATGACTGCCTAGGTTTTATGCTATGCAGAAAATCTAGCCAACAACATCCAAACAATACAATAGAACAAGGGAAAATACCATTTGAGAAATTTCACATAATCACAACAAAAGACAAGGGGAATAAATACTCACAGATAGCAGACAAAGAAATAGAAATAGTCTCCTTGCCTTTTTAAGTTCAGGCAAAGATGATGAATGCAATTGGTTTGAGTTTGGTGTTGTTTTCGTTGGTAACGGCGGGAGTATGGTCTCTCATGGCTGAGCCTGAGCGTGCTCCATAGACTAGTGTTAAGTCAGAGGAACCCAAGGTTGTGGTGAGAGAAGGACACAAAGTTCATCGAGGAGAGGGTGATGACATACGGGCCTGTTTTTAAAACATGTCTGTTTGGACAGCCCAGTGTAGTATTTATGGGACCGACAAGGAATTGGTTCTGGGTGTTTAACAACTTGTAATGTCCCTCTTTCTCGAGTAGTTCGAGTGAAGACCTTTGGCCCATTCTTACCCGATGACCAAAGGGTGAAATCAAGGTAACTAAGTTTTATTTATTTTATTTGTATTGTGCAAAATATTAAAATATAAAATTATAATGCACATACAATAAAATAATAAAACTTAATAAAAAATTAGAACTTGGGCAAAGTCAAAAAGCAATTAAAAAATAAATGTATTCATCTAGTGAAAAATGCGACTTGCCCAAGTAATGGAAAATTAGAAATGTGTGACAAAATATTTTTAGAGCAAGTCGACTTGGCCTAGGAATAATCATGTAATTTCATTGGCTATTTGGGAGGTCACTTTGTGGTCATTTTCCTTTAAAAGGAAAGTCGACTTGCCTCTTTGAATATCCAAATTTTATTCATCATATTTTCCTTGCAGTGAGCTTCCAGCTTTTGCAGAAAATTCCAAGGACGAAAACCCTTGTGAATTTAACTCTTGTGGACGAAAACCCCAAGAGTTTGAGAGGGTTTTTCACTCAGAAATTCCCAGCGGTTATAATCTGATTTCCAGTCAATTTCAGCAGTGCTTTTGGAGGTATTTTTGGAGATATATTGCAGCAGTTGGGTCGACCCAGTTTGGGACTGTTTTGGCATCATTCTAGAGGTATTTACTTCTAAAAATTATTGTCAGACATCTCCAAATTTTTATGAATAAAAGAGCAGTGATTTCATAATTTTCTGAGTTATTTTTAGAGGGTTTCCAGGCAGTTTATAATCAGTTTTCAGATCTGGTTTTTCTGAGTTATTTGGCTGCAAATAATTCTGATTTTTACATAATCTGGTTTCTAAAATTATTTGTAATCATTTGGGATAAAGAACATAATTTTTGAGTGATATTTGTATGGAGATCCATCCCAAACCCTAGTCGCATTTGCTAGAAAAAATCCAGTTCTGCCCTAGTTTGCTTGCCAAGGGTTTCAACAGTCATATTTCATCATTTGCAAGTCACAAAAATCTGATTTAGGGTAAAAGAATTATTGGGGATCTTTCATGACTCGCAAGCTCTTTCATGACAACGCCCGAGACCGTCACAGAGCCATTATTGGCCCAAATTCCTTGCTTGACAAAAACGGAGACGACCACAGGCGGATGCGCACGAGCTTGATGAAATTCTTCTCAGTCAATTCGCTAAAACAATTGGTGGGAAGAATGGATTCCACCATACACCGTCACCTCGATGTTTATTGGGACGGAAGAGATTTGATTTATGGTGTTCCGTTGATAAAATTCCAGACGTTCTCTGTCACCTGTGAAGTGCTTTTCAACTTGCAGGACAAGGAAGAGGTGGAGGAGCTATGCAAGCATTTTAAGGTGGTCATGAGGGCATGTACAACTTCCCCATCCGTTGAATCGAGCATTGAGGGGAAGGGCTCATATCGACCGCATTTTGTCTAGAGTGATAACATGGCGGAAGAATGATGTTCTTGCTAGCCGTGTTTCTTCGTGGAGTATGAAAGAGAGGGTTTTGTGGATGTTGCAAGCAAGGCTACTTAACATGCACTTCACTTTGTTGCTGGTTTTGCCAAGAAACGGAGAGAGCATTCACCATAATGCTTTGCAATAGGGCTAGCCATGACAAGGTGAAGGAGGTTGGTGACATGTCATTTTCGGTGCATTAATTTCTCTATGGTGTCAAGATTGCTGATGTTGGGGAGGAGTCGGGATGATTCTCAGCACTACCGGGCGGAAATTGAGAAACCTACCGTTGGATTAATTTGCATACTTCGCCGCATGTACCTATTAAAAAATTAGAACCGCTGATTTTTGAGTAGATGTCGACGCCGCCATTGCTTCACTATAATAGGAACGCCTATCGGGCTCATGAGGGAGGACCTACTCATGGCATTCATGGGTTTTAGTAAAAAGATAAGATTCGGTGGGACATCTTCAAAGTTTTGGAGAACACCATACTTACCTTGGGCATAAATTACATCATTTAACTCGGCCAGGATGTCAACAATCTGACCTAGTGGGGAAGAATCACGAGTGACCACCTAGTGGGGAAGAAACATGAGTGACCACCTTGTGATTGTGGGTGACTACTCATTTCTAAACTCTCTCAGTAGGCTCAACTTTTGCATGAATTTTTGAACTATTTCAGTTGCATTCATGCGAGATTCTCCAAATAAATCTTATTTGGAAGGAAACTAACTTTCTTTCAACTCTTATGTCTCTCAAATGTACCTCAATAGATCAAACCGAATAAGAAGAGGACCATTCTGAGTTACCCAATCTCCGAGGAGAGTAGTGCCATTGAATTCCAAGGTTTTGTGCAAGAAACGACAACTTTATGTGTTAGAAGTAGTGAGCTTAAGCCAAAGGTTAAGTTAGCTTGGCATGCTATTTCCTCACAAATTAGTAAATTATTTGTAATTACACCTCCTAAGATCTCATTTAATCACAAGTAACCATGTTCTTACGAACTTAGTGAAAATTTGGTTTGAATCGTACTTTTTGGTCTAACCAAACTTACCGAACAAGTTTGGTCGAACATTATGTTTTTTTTTTTTTTTTTAATTAAAAAATCAAGTGTTTAAATTAAAAGAACTTTAACACAAAACAAGAAACACTTATGCCTAAGCATGTAAAGGAAAAACTCGTAGATAATATATTTATTTATTATTATGTGTAATTGGTTTTTCTTTTCAAATATCATCATATCTCGTATAGTATTTATTTATCATATATATTTAATATTTGTAAATTTTCTAAACCGAACCGAATTGATTGAAAAATTCTGAACGAACTTTTTCCCCTTTCGAACTATCCGAATTTTTGAACATGGTAATGTTATCCAATTTTTGCACCCCTGCAAAATGGACAACTTAATAGGTCCGAGCGTAAGTTAGATTGATGGATGTCACACTTTGTGATTTATAGGGTAGCTCGTGAGTTGGCCTCCTTCGCGGTGAGCCGCAAAGTGAAGGTCCGGGCTGATTGGCCGAAAAGAACGCAAGAGAGAATGGATGCTACCACCGATAGCATTTATATGTTGTTACCGACTAAAGCAGGTTTGGATGCTACCGGCCGGTCGCAAGTACGGATGCTAGCATGGGCTTGCAGAAAGGAAGTACCGGTGGCAAGTGAAATGACGGATGCTACCGGCCGATAGTGGAACAACGGTGGCATCGTCGACGGATGGTTAACGGTCGCTTGTAGTAGTATTTTTTGTGCTATCGACCAATAGCACAAAGCCAACACCAAGGAAAATTATGTAACCGATCAATGTAGGAACAAACTAGGCATTAATGGAGGTAGTACAAAGTGGTTCAACCCCCAGTTTAATGAGGTATGGCGCCTATGACTACCTGTGCAAGGAAAGTACCAAATTCGTATGGCCTCCCATACCTCTTTAATGAAATCTTTCGGTTGGTGAGGCAATTTCGAGGCTCTTCATCTATATATTGTAAAATTTGCCTCATTTTGAAGAGAGACATTCTGTAATGTAGAGGAATTCTATCAAAATTGTTCCAGAGTTGTGAGTTGCAGGCCTTGAATTTGGGCATTTTGTAAAGGATTCTTGCCTTGTGCCTATATTGTAATGGATTATGCATCATTTTAAGCAATAAAATTGGTGTTTTGTGGCATTTCTTGCCCTAACTCGAGTAAAATTGCATTTCTTGCCGTCTATTAGTTTTACAGGTATATTGTGCATGTTTCTATCTCTTTGCAGGACCCAAACTTATTGTGCCCCATGAAGATGGAGATGTAAATGTTGTTTTGGAATGTGGCACTCCTATCTCGCCCTCTCCCACTTGATTTACTCCCTATTTTCACTCACTTAAGAATATCTCCACTCCCTTGTTCTTGGTGTTATCGCCTCCCTTAGTTTAGGATTTTGATTTTATGCATCTCTCTCTTCCTTGGTCCCTTGGAATACTAGGTTAGTGTTAGAATAGTTGCATTTTCCTTTCTAGGAGTAGTTTTAGCATTAGGAATAGGTAGAGGAACCAACCTTCTCTGGAGGTTTGTCTCAATTGCAAGGTCCCACACCTTGAGACAATCCCATGTTAGCAAATTGCATTGATTGCCTAGACAATTCACTTGCAAGCATTCAGAGGGTGCTGTAATTTTGCACTAACAAAGAACTATGCATTTAATCATATTTTTTATCCTTGTGATATTTATTCTATTGTTGGGTAGCAAACTGCTTCCAATATTCTATTCTTCGCATGCAAATTATCAAGATAATGGAAGCACTCGCTTGCTAACAACAAAGGGTCGATTCATGTTTCTTTTTCTAATTTGCTTTAAGCATATCATTTCGCTTGAACAACCATATGGACCTTTATTTTTCTAATCGTTGCATGAAGTACACCAAATCTTCTATGAAAGAAGGTTGCATGTGGTTGATTTGCAGATTAAAAAAAGTAGCTAATCTAATGATAAAATAAGTATCAAGAAATGAAACGCGTTTCACTTTTACACATTTACAACCAAAATTGATGAGAATTAGAACACACTTGGGATTTTAAAATAAAAATGTTAGCCATGTTATATTGTAA
The DNA here is from genome assembly GCA_018340775.1 of Taxus wallichiana var. yunnanensis. Classification (NCBI taxonomy): domain Eukaryota; kingdom Viridiplantae; phylum Streptophyta; class Pinopsida; order Cupressales; family Taxaceae; genus Taxus; species Taxus wallichiana. Next base: position 394,378,106 of record CM031243.1, read on the forward strand.
GGTGCAAATAGATTCAATGCACAATAACCTCGTTACAAGAAATGCCTAAAGGGCCCATGTTTGACTGGAAACGTTTCGGAAACGCGAAACGCGGGGAAAGGGGGGAACACCAAAAACGTTTCCGGAAACGTTTTTGGCATTTCCAGCGGTTTTTGCTTTTAAAAAATGACTTTTAAAAAAAAATTAAAAAACCTTGCATTAAATGAACCCTAACCCTAATACAACTACCTAGACTTGCTAAACACACTTCCTAAAAGCTATATAATGACCTCTTGGGTCCATTCTAAATCACACTCTCATTTTTCTCTTGCTAAATGAGTACTATGCATATATATATATATATTTTATTTTTAATAATATATTGTACGGACGTTTCCGTCGACGTTTCGTATCCAAGGTTTTTTGAAAATTGCCGTTTCAAGCGCTTCGCACCGTTTCCGTTTCTTGGCAACATAGACAATAACTACACCAAACATAAATGCTGGCAAGGAAATGTTTTAAAACTAGGAGGTTTCAAAGATGAAATTAAATTTTGAAATGTAAGATATCATAGAAAAGAACTGCTTGGTAATCTAATTATCATATTCTAGGTGTGTGTAACATATGACATTTGCAATACATCAGTTTTTGTCATATTTTATTGTAATTGTTAAGACTAGGGTGTCATGGAGGAATTCAAACTGTAAAATGTAAGATACCATAGAAAACAACTGCTTGTTAATCTAATTTTCATATTTCAGTTTTTTTGCGTTAAGATATGACATTTGCATTACATCAATTTTTTTCATATTTTGTTGGAATAATTGGTATATAATTACTCATTGACTCATTATTTGACTAGTCAGGTATTTCTATATATGTATTCCAGTTTTTAATGTACTATGTTTTTGTTTTTAATATATTTTTCTAGTTATTATATTTATCAAATTATAAGTTTGAAAATTCTTTCTATATATGTAGAAAATATTTACTTCTGTGATACCCTGCTTCTCAAATTTGGGGATCCTGTACTCATGCATCCATGTTTCTTGTAACTTAGCAAGGAATACATAGCAGGAAAATAATGTCTCATATAAGTCCCAATAATTGTGAAAGTTACAAATATGATAGACAAATGATATCCATTCCATCACAGATGAAGCAATTTTGAGTTTCTTTCCTCTTACAAGTAATAATACCAATATACCCCACTCCACACTCAAAATATCCCCTATTTCTGCAAAATGGATTATTGAATGATTGAAAAGGCATCATCAACAAAATCCTGAGTTTTATTATTAAAGGTAGATAGGATTCTAGCTCAACATATACTCCATGCCTAGATCTTCGAACTGAAATCTCTTTTTATGATAGAGAGATACAAATGAAGGCCTCTCACCAAACTTTCAAAATAATCACTGATAGAATTATAGAACATTTTAGACCATAACTTGTTAGATAGAATAAGGTGCTCTTGTGTGTCCAACCTGTACTGGAAAAGAAAATTCAAACCGCATGAATAGAGTTGATATTAGAATCATTGATGTTTCAGAGAAGTATCATGTGGTTATCAGCCCTAAAATGGCTGCATGACAGGGCATATGCAAACCCTCATCAATTGGCTGCAGCAGGTGTACTCCATAGCTATCATTACATTCAGGTTTCTATTTTTACGAATGCAAGATTGAAATTTTAATTGCAATGCATCTTTGTTTACTCAAATTCATTATTCTCAACAATTTTCTGGTGACTTCATTATAGCTGCCCGTAGGCACTAAACAACAGCCTAATTCCCTTCACCTCCTACTATTCAGTCAGCCACATTTGAAATGCCTTACCTTTGTCAACTGGTTTGCCATGTTGTTATAATTCTTCCAGTTAATATCACTCAAAGCCCCCAGCATACTGCCTTTTTAATTCAAGAATCCTCTTTAAACACAATCCGGGCCTTCCTCAAGTTCTTTCTCCTCCGACTCATCTTCATCTTCATCCTCTTCTATGAAACTTCTTACAAAGTTTCATCTTCTTGTCCTGTATCCCAACGTGGACCCCATTTAGTACAGCAGCCTCCCACCCCCAGACCGACCATTTAGTATAGCAGCACCCTGCCCGCCAATAACTAAAACCCCCACACCCCAATCTCAGAATTCCCAAGAGGCCAACAAAATCGAGGTTCCAAAAGTCATCACCCACAATATGACGACTTATTTCAGATGCCAACTTCCCAACACAAGCAGCATGCTCAGCTCATTAGTTGCACCTCACAACTAATTGAGCTTGCTCAGCGGTAAATTTCCAACACACCACACCTGACAACAAAGGAAACAACCTATGGACCCTCCTGATGTAGACATTTTGACTCATTTAGTACAGAAGCCCCACACCCCCAAATTGATCCTCATTTAGTGCGGCAGCACCCCTCCCTCCAACAACAGAAATCCCCACACCCCAAACTCAAAATCTCCATGAGGCTGACAAAATTGAGTTTCCAGAAGTCATCACCCACAATATGACTACTTATTTCAGATGCTAACTTCCCAACACGAGCAGCATACTCAGCTCATCAATCGTACCTCTCAACTGATTGAGCTTGTTCACCACACATAACAACAAAGTAAACAACATATGGACCCTCCTGATGTAGACATTTTGACTCTAATCACAGAGTGAAAAGCAGAAACAGCATTCACTTGTTCTCCAAAGAATCAAACAGGAACCAGCTGACTCCCTTCTCAACATAGATGATGTGATTGATGACGCTATGGCTGAAGCGGATATTCTCGTCCTGTAAATTCTACTCCCAGAGAAGTAGTAACTGGATTTTCTTCTTCTATGTTTTAATTTGTATATAGTTTTGAATCGGTGTTCTGACACTCTGTCTCAATTGTAATAAGTTCTTAGTGTTGTCGATCCTTTTTCTAACGAGAAGCGTAGTCTACTTGGAAGTTCCTGTCAGCATGGGAACCCAGAAATCCCATTGTTCCTGTAAATTCTTGTTAATACTTTAATACAGTATTTTTACATATTAAAAATGACGCTTTTAATGTGAATTTCCAGTCTTTTATGGTATTTCTTGTTTGTTTTTTCTTCTCGAAGTTGTGAAAAAATTGGAGGGCAAACTGCATTCAATATCAATTCGGGAAGTTATTTAGCAAAGTTCTTACTACTGATGTTCTGCTCGTCCACATAGTCTCTAGGGCCTTTTCAGGCCAAAATCATGTACTTACCTTAAGGACTCAATTTTCTTCTTCATATGATCCTCAATTTCTTGAGAATCGATCTTGCCAAGTTAATGTTTGGTGTTTCTTTTATGCTTTAAGCATGCAATTCAAATTTACCTTAATATTTCCCATTCCTGGTGGAGGCAGGGTGAATACATGGATGCGACTGAAAACATGGATAGGAGACATGAATACATCCATAAATTCAAGCACCTCATAAAGGTGAATACATTCATAAAAAATTAAATTTACATCCATAAAATCAAGCTTCTCATAAAGATGAAACTAATGTTAACAAGAGTTCTAGGTTTTTTTCATGTTTTACAATAATGTACTTGGCTTTCATCAAATGATTAAAGGGACGTTCCATCAAATGATGAAAATAACCTGAAAATTAGGTCACACTGTGGCTTGGAGAATATACACAACTGTATTTCAGATATAGAAAACTGGGTTCAAACCTTAATGAAATTTGTAAGTAAGTGAAAACAAGGATATCTGGTAAAAGGCTAGAGTAATCGTCATCCTGGAATTCCAAGAAGCCAGCTTACTACTTAAGTGTAATATTGGCTTGAAGTGTGCCTTAATGAATTTCAAGAAGCCAGCTTACTACTTAGATTCATTATGTGACAGTATCCATGATGCACAGAAATATTATTTATTGTTTGTTTTTGTACAATACAATTTGAAGGGGACCACATGGGGATCCAATACGAAATGATTAATAGATTATGCGCAATTATAATGAAGAATACTTTATACCATTCCTTGGTTGGGCATTAATTTGTTCTGTTGAGGACAAGCAGTACAATAGCAAAAGTTCTTATACCAACTGATTTTTTATGTATGTTACAGTGTGCGACACCCAGGCTATATTTTAGGAGGGTTAACTGATTGTTCACAGGCTAATCAGGAAATGCAGCTTTAGTGGCAAAGATAATGTTGAAGGATTATACATTGCCATCTTTACCATGTTGGTTTGGAGATGACAAGATGAAAATTAAGACTGATGATGTGATCTTTTGTTTGAATTGTAGGTGGATAAGTGACAGCCGCGATGAGTATACAGCTGAACGGATAGATGCAATAAATGATGAGTTCAAGCTATACCGGTGCCACACCATCATGAATTGCACTCGTACTTGCCCTAAGGGTTTAAATCCTGCAAAACAGATAGCTAATATAAAAAAACTTGCAAAGGATACTGTTATTTAGTTTATCAGTAGCCAGTCCAGTTCTCTTACTGACAAATTGGTGGAACCAGTTTGCCTGACAAAGATTTCTGTTGTGTTGGGGGTATTCTATAATTTCACTTAATTTTGTCAAGATTTTCTTGAAAATTATGTTATCCTATAACCTGGGTGGAATAACCATCCAAATTCAATTACTGTATGAACTGAAATGAATGCTGCATAATTCTAAAATAAGCTGTGTTAAAGTGTAAGAAATAATTTGTACTGGACAATAAAACTGCAGATACAAGCTAGAGATATATTGGATTCAATCTTGATATTACGTGTTCTTTCTCGTAGGACCTTAGTGTCCCATTCACAGCACATCCTTCCTTGCTTATTTTCACTGTATAATATGTCAAATCGCTTGTTTTAAACATGTCAAGATTTTTTAATATAGATTTTGTTACATTTATGGAAGCAAAATGAATTTGGATAATCAAGTAAATTTGATGGAGATTGTGATGATTTTTCTGCATTCAACCCATACATTCTCTTTATATCAGCTGCAGTCATGGAAATACAATGAGACTATCTTCCACTACCCTACACAAGTGCAGGAGCATGGCTTTCCACAGAATCAGGGAGTGGCCAACTTGAAGCAAGCAATTACTATATAAAGAACTCTGCAACTACAAGATTTAAATTTAAAGGAGCAGCAAAGCAGTTGCAATGAAGATGCAGGGCAAAATGTTTATTTTTAGGGGTTATATTCTCCAGTATTGGGTGATTCGGATGCACCTTCTGAAAGTGGTTTTAACATTTTTCAGTCAGGCGGGTAGTCCCTTCTGCCCTCCACTCAAGTTGTAGCTAGTTCTGATGGTAGGAATCAGAGCAGAAGTACAGGGCTGTATGTCCTCAAATGCATATCCAACAGAAAACAGAGGGTTTAGGTAGTCTGGCCTACGATGCATGGAAACGTCCCTCCCACCTGTACCCATGGAGACATTTCGGAAATGGGTACAGGTACGGAAACGGCTCCAAACGCTTGTATGCCTGGGTCCGGCTCTGCCATAGCCGGGCGTTTCCGCTGTACCCTTGGTGGTATGCTTTCTAAAAAGCTTAATCTTTTTTTTCTTTTTTTTGCATTTATTGTTTATAATCATGTATGTATGAAATTGTAACCATGTTGAATCTTTTGAGCTTCAATGAATACAAAATATTATGAGTGCTTTATCTCTTATGGACTAAAATTTTGAAAATGAGTACTATGCATATATATATATATATATATATATTGTACAGACGTTTCTGTGATGTTTTGTACCCAAGGTCTTTTTGAAAATCGGGGTTTCGGACCTGGACCCATCTGTACCTATTTCTTGGCAACACAGTCTGGCAGTTAATCCTTAGGATAGTTGGAGTGCATTCATGTAATCAACTGTAGCAGAGTCTCCTTCTGGTGACGGCGAACATGTTCAGAGTTGCATGAATTTGCAGATAATAGTGTTTTCCCATTCCTCATAGGAGAATGCTCAAGGATATCCATCATTCATTTGTTTAGGTAGAGGGCCTAAATGCCCTTGGCCTTCATTCATTCATGTTGATACATAGTGGCTAACAATGCCTAGAGACTGTTCACGTTGTTCTATTGTCTCAAGGCCATTTATCCATGTGGAATAGAAGTTCATCCAAGTTGTTCTTCGCCTAGAGTATAAAGGTTGTTCAATCATACCAGTACAGTGCTCAAGGGCGATTGATTAATGTTGATTTGGTATTTAAAATTCTATCATTTACATCAACAGAATGCCAAAACATAATTTGTTTATGTTGCTCTAGAATCTAAAAGCCATCCAATCTTATGTATGGAAATGTCCAAAGACAGCTAATTCATGTTGGTCTAATGTCTAAAAGCCATTCACTCATATTTGTACCTAAGGTCCATCCATTGATCTAGCATGTGGTTTATTGAGGCCATTTTAAGGCACAGAACTATACACTTGCCCTGTTCATCATGAATTTAGTTATACTTAAAAATAAAATCACTCAATTCTCAGTTTTGAGTACAGCTTTTGGGCCAATTCTCTACAATGTTTTCAATCTTGGTATTTATAAGAAAATCCAAAATTTGATTTTCACCAATCTTCTACTAAACTCCAATTAATCTGGTGGGAAATAAAACAGTCTGTAGTTCTTCTACTAGTGCTTTTAAATTCCCTCTCCTGAGGCTCATTGGCAGAAAGACTTTGTTCCAACAGCCCAAGAGTGATCGAAGCCTTGGGTAGATTAATTTCATGATGTCTTCTTTAATGATCCAGAGCCCTGGTTGGTTATGTATTTTCTCATTTCAGCTTGCCTTCCTCTTTATTTTATGTTAAAAGAGAAAATTCCTTACTTCAGAATGCTTTGTAGGCTTCTTTGCTTTCATCTAGCCATTTCCAAACCTTCATTGAATCTACATAGTTGCATGAGCTTTGGTTTCCTCTATCAATTTTTCTGTTCTTTCCAGACCTTAAAGAAATAATTAAAGCTGCATAAACTTTCTTTTCCATTGTTTGGTGCTCTCTCGTCTCTTCCTAGCCATATATGCTAGCAGCTCATTCAGTAATATAATGCTGGCAGGTTTCTCTCTCCTCACCAGTGTAGTGCTTCAAGGCTGTTTATTCATATTGGATTAGTGGTTAAAGGTCCCATTCATTCACTTCAGGGGGTTGTCTAAAGGCTCTCTATTCGTGTTAGTTCAGTACCAAAAGGCAATTTATTCATGCCTGTCTAATCTCTGATAGCCTTTCATCGCATTAGTAGTGCCTAGAGTGTGTTCATTCTGTTGGTTTAGTGATTAGAAGCAGTTTATTTATGTGTGTCTAGTGTCCATAAGCTATTCATTCAGATTAGTGGAGTGTGTAAAGGTTGTTTCTTCATGTTAATGTAATGTGTAAAGTCCATTCATTCATATCAGCTAAGTGCCCAAAGACTGTCTATTCATGTCGATGGATTCATTTGATTGCTTTCTATTCATAATTTTGAGAACCACCAAGGAAACTCCTATTATTTACAGTTTAATTTACCCAAGAATTTGCTAAAGTTAAGACAATAGCAAATGAGAATGATGGACTACATAGAATATTTATACTAATTGAACATTCAAAATTGTCACATGTAACGAGGAACGATAAAATTATGAAGGTATATGACTTGATTACTATAGACACTCAAATATGGTAATCTATTCTTTGCCACTATTGATCTTAACATTGCATACTTGTAGGGACAAAGGCACCCTCCTTTCTCTTTTGAGACAACCCGATAGCACTCCAACAACTTGCTTATTTATGCACACCTCTCTATCATCAGTATCTGAAGTTTAACTACATAAAATACAACCGGAAACATATGTACTTAGGACCATGAAGTCAAAACACACTTTTCTCCCTTGGGTCCAAACATCATTTTCGGTCTATGAAGCCAAGAAATGCCTAAGGGGCCCACCTTTCAGCTCAAACGCTTCGGAAACGGAAAACAAAACATGCACGAAACGTTTGAGAAACATTCCAGACGATTTTGGAAACGCTTGAGAAATGTTCCAGACATTTTTGGAAACGTCTCGGGATGTTTCCACCAATTTTTCTATTTTCAAAGCATCATAACTTTAAAAAAAACTTCATTTATTCAATCTAAACCTAATCTACCTACCTAAACTTGCTAAAGACACTTCCTAAAAGCTATATAATGACATCTTGGGTCCATTCTAAATCACACTCTCATTTTTCTCTTGCTAAATTCAGTTTTCATTAAATTAACATTTAGCATTGTGAAGAGTAAAGAGACATCAAACAACTTGAAGGAACAATTTAAGAGGTGCCACTAAGAGTTAAGAGTATAAAAGAGAAATTTCAAAGCAGATTTGGAAGGAGGGATCAACTTCAAGGAGGAAAAACCAAGTATTTTTCAAGTTTTTTTTTTTAAAGAAAATGTTAATGTGATCAATGATCACAAATAATGTGCACATAATGCACACATAATTCATGATCATTGATCTTGATAGCAATATGTAGTTTTAATTTAATAATTTTTAAATTCTATGCTAAAAAAAGTAACATTTCTTTTGCATTTTTAAAATAAAAGTACATGTTTTTTAAAAAAAAATTATAAATATCATCCAAACTCTGTGTATGCTCTCACCTTGTACCTATAAGGTGAACTTGATGATCAAAAGAGTAATAAAATGCGTAGGGTTTTATTTTTTATTTATCTTAAGAGTTTTTGTTTATATTTTTAAATTAAAAATCCAAACTCGTGCATGCTCTCGCCTCGCGCCTATACAAAGTGAACTTGGTGATCAAAAGTAGAATATGATGCATAGGGTTTAATAATTTATTTATTTTTGCTATTTTTAAAACTCGCTTTATTTTATTTCATTTAATTAAAATTAAAAAATTCGAACTCGTGTATGCTCTCACCTCGCACATATACGGTGAACTTGGTAATAAAAAACATAATAGAATGTGTAGGAATTTAAAACTTCATTTTTTTTGCTTTTTTTAAAAGTTTATTTTATTTTTTTAAATTAAAAAATTTGAACTTTGTGTATGCTTTCACCTCGTGCTTAAATGGTGAACTTGGTAATTAAAAAGAGAATAAGATATGTAGGGTGTAGTAGAACGGGATATTAAATGCCGTTACCTAGTCCCTCTATCTCAACTAAATTCACCAGCTAAACGGATTAACGAGGTGATAACGTTAACAATGGATCGAACTCCCTTTACGACTCAACGAAGGATTAGTCACCTTAGGTCGATAATTTCCAAAGGATCCCAATCTATTTATTGTTATCTACGTTTATGTTTTTATTTTTCATTGTAGGTTTGATTCTTTGAGATATAAAAACATAAATGGCATCTAGTTCAACTTCGTGATCACAGGAGGGCGTGAGGAAGGGGAAACAAGCCAAAGGGAGGGTGTGGATCCTAGAGCTCCTCTTTGAAGACATGTGCATATTGTGGAGAACCTTGTTGGTGGTGGCTCTCGAGTTCGGGTATGCCATCATTGCATATATACAATTCAAATCCTCATATATTTGATTCAAAGCTCATTTAATGGGAAAAATGGGAACGAAGATTAGAAAATGTTTCAAGATTGGAGGGAAACATATTTTGACATATATGAAAGAGCAAGAGGAGACTGATTTGCAAGCTTCAAGAGCTAGATTTAAAACCGCTCCTTTGCAAAAAATAGGGGTTTAGTCTCAAAAACCCACCCACCCCATCAAACCATCCTTTTATTCAAGTTGAAATCGAAACTCCATTAGAGGAAAAGAGCTTGTCACGAAAAAGAACCAAAGGCCTATTAGAGAAAGCATTTAGAAATGAGAAAAGAAAAATTGCTTATGAGTTGGTGGTTTGATGCGTTTATGCATGTGGGCTGCCCTTCAATGTGTGACAATCACCATATTGACAATAAATGGTAGAGGTATTAATGATGCACCACAAGGATATAAAAATCCTAATTATGAGAAGGTGAGAACAACATTGTTGGTAAAATAAGAGGCCCATGGACATACTTTTTTGCAGCCCTAATTAGGAATTCATGGAAGGACTAATGGGTATCTATCATTTTAGATGGATGGAAAGATGCTCTCAAAGCAGTGACCTAATTAACATTGTTTCTAGAAAGGTGCCCTAAAGGGGCAACGCGTTCTTAAAGATCGTTGATTGTGAGCGGAAGTAAAAGATGCTTAATTTATTGTTAATATTTTGATTGAAGCTATTGAGTTAGTGGACCCTCAAAACGTTGTCCAAGTTATCACAAGCATAATGCCAAAATTGTAAAGCAATAAAGATGATTGATGATGGGAGATATGAGCACATTTTTGGACATCTTTGTAGTACTGTACGAGGCAAATGAGATTCAAATGTTTGTCACAAATCATCATATTTCTCAGGCTATCTTTAGGAGGTTCTCAACGTTGGAGTTGTTGAAGGTAATGAAACAATTTCTTAATTTCTAATTTTTATTTGCTAACTTTATATGAAATATCAAATCATCAATTGAATTTCTTTTAAATTTAATTTTATATTTTATTAACTTATTTTAATTTATTTTAATAGGTTGTTGAAACAAGATTTGTCTCTCACACGCTCATCTTGAGATGACTTGTGAAGGTAAAACAAGCCTTAAGGCTTATGGTGATTGATGATGTTTGGTCCGTGTGGAGACAAGCAAACATAGAAAGAGCCATCAAAATAAAATCATTGATACTTGATAATTGGTGGGCAAAGGTTACATACTTGCTTAGTTTTATTGAGCCTATTTTATCTATGATTAGATATGTAGACAGATAACATTTGCATAGGAGAGATCTATGATGACATTGACTCTATGCTTGAAAAAATTAGAGACATCATACAAAAAAAAGAAGAGATTAAAGGGATTCTTAAGAAAACTTCTACAATGAAGTTAAGAGCGTGATCATGAAAAGGTGGAATAAAATGACTACCCCATTGCATCTCCTAGCCTATGCCTGAATCCCAAATATTATAACAATGAAGTGCTTGGGCTACCTGGTAGGCAAACACCATATAATGACCAAGAAGTTGAAAGTGAAATTAAGACAACATTTCAAAGACTTTTTCCGATCTTGATTTAATGGTAGCATGGGTGAAATAAACGCATTACTTGACAAGTACAAACTGACCCCATTCATGTGGTGGTATGTACATGACCATGATGCCAAGTACCTACAACCTGTTGCCATTAATATTCTCTCACAGTGTAAAATATTAAAATGAAATCAAAAGTTTGTTTATTAATTAAAAATGCATGTTCTTATTTCTTAGTAAATTAATATTATTATTAATTAAAAATTTCTAACTTCTTTTTTGTAACAAGTGGCTAGCAATTCTTCAACAGAGCGGAATTGGAGTACATATTCATTCATCCACTCAGACACATGAAACAAGTTAGCATCCAAAAAGGCTAAGGATTTAGTGTATGTGCATTCCAATTTGTGCATCCTATCACACAAGACTGAATGCTATATTAGAGGTCCCAACAAACTTTGGGATATTGATCATGAGACTAGTGACTTTGATGTTTCTGCTGCTACTCTTAGCCAACTTTTATTGCTTGATATTGATGAAGAAGAATCAAGATCTTTTGCACAAGGGATGGAGAGTGGAGCTAGTGGGAGTGGAGTTGTCAGTGGTGTTCATGGAGATGATTATGAGGAAAATCTAGATGATATATTCTAGAATCTAGATTATTATCATGTATATGTGAATCATTGAAATTGTAACCATGTTGAATGATGACTCTTTAGAAGTTCAAATTTCAATGAATACAAAATATTTTGAGTGCTTTATCAATTATCTCTTATGGTCTACAATTATAAAATGAGTACTATGTGCGCGCACACACACACACACACACACACACACACACATTGTACGAATGTTTCCCATAATGTTTGATATATCCAAAGTTTTTTTGAAAATTTTGTTTCCATGTTTCCTACCCGAATTTTGCTTTTCGTTCCATGGCAACATAGGTTTTGGTTGGTTTTTATAAAATGTCAATACCGACCGTATTTATACAATTTTGGACTGACATGTTTTGAGTTAATTATTTCAATTATATAACATTCTTATGAACGATTATCCCCTCTTGATCGGCCTTTCATGACATAACAATCTTTAGAAACATATATAAACAAGTAAATCATACCTCATTTGGTAACATGGCACTTTATGAAGTCCTCATGTAAAAACAAGCACTAAAGGCACTCAACTCCTTAAATTGTAAAATAACTCATGCACATCTATTACCAAAAACATCATATTAATTTTGATGGAAGCCAGCCAAATAGTTCACTATCGAACCAGGGTAGTCTTTTCTTGTACTCGTGGCTTTCATTGTTGTCAACCCATGAGTTTGAACCTCATATAGTTACTAAGAAAAACAATATTAGAGGTTGACGTGCCTAAATCTATGTCCTTCCATCAAGGTTGGGGTGCTTAGCTCATACATATCCAATTTAACATTACCCTCCCAAAGCTGACAACTCGTGGTTTAATGAAGGAATCAAGGAACCGCTTTTGAAGACAAGGCAATGGCAGTATTTTGTTTCCCCGTGGGAACTTTCTACATTAAACATCACTGCACATGTCACACGCGTAACAATTATAGTCATCCAATACCAATGTCGATGCACAATGTGCATATCCAGTACTTCAGTAAACTTCAACTGCATAGCAATGTCAAATAAGGTTAGAGGTGCTACACACCCAGCTTGAAACAGAATATTCCTGAAATACATGCATGGAAATTTCAAAAGTTTGACGGATGTTCACGAAGTGTTTGATCAAATGTCTGATGATGATGCCCTGCATGGATTATCCTATTGCATTATAGAGAAGACATGGGTATCCCTTATGCATTACTTATTAGGTTTGCAACGTGTGTGGACTGTTCAAGAAATGCGACAACATACAATATGTGCGTTGACACCATTTGTTTGGAAAAATCACTCAAAAAGGCATGGTTTATTAAGCAGCGATGGAGGTATAGTAAAATGAATCCCCGCATAGATTCAAGCACAGAGAATGTTAAAATTTTCATAGTACAATCCTTATGTTTTGGCTAAGTTGCTTCTCATTTTGTTCACATTTTTGAATTACATCCTACATGAACAATTTTCAGGCCTTTTTGACTTGGACCACTTTAACAATAATCCTATTTGCATGTGACAGGTTTATGGTAGACAGTGCTGGGAGGTACTTTTAGTCTGCCAAACTCAATAGACAAATGGTTTCTTTGAATACGTTAGTGACAATATGGTTTTTGTTTGCCAAGCTTATTTGCCTTACAAACTTGAAGAAGAGCTTCACCTCAGCCTTTTCTACCATGTACACAAAATTATGTTAGAGACACATTGGATATAAACTCAATACTAAGAGCATGGTCTCATGGAGGGGGCTCCATAAATATGTCAGCAGGTGCTGCTGAGAAAATTTAGGAGTATTTTAGCAATTTTAAGGTCCCATGTTTTTTATTAGTTTCCTCAACAATACCTGCATTGAGATATTATAGGATCCCATTGGATTTTTATGGTTATTTGTAGGTAAATAAAATCATATTTCCTCTAAAATCACCAAAAAATAATGGTGGGAATGCATATTATATTCCACATGGACAAAAATCAGCCTAAACTGTAGGGGAAACTCCCACCCCCTCTCCAAAGCCACCTCTTAAGTTTAGGGGCAAAAAAAGTGGAGCTCCTATTTTTAGGCCTAGATTCTATTATTTCCGCTTTCAAAATAATCATGGGACATTCTGCTGCAAGAAAATAGGAGTTGCAGCCCCTCCATGGGACCATGCCTCAAGCAAGTTTACAATATAGAAGCTATCCAAGCCTTACACTTGGCTTGATCAAGGATATCTTCCTTTTCCTAATAAACCAAGACTAGAACCGTATTAGTGATTATTGAATTATTGGATATCAGAGATTTTTTTACAATATTGGATTTTATTTTTATTCCCAAAAATCAGTATCACATAAAATGCATCCTTGAGTCGAAAAAAAAGTGGTATGCAAGCTTCTATTGTGTAGTCAATGGAAGACACAATGTTTTAGGATCGATGTTATTGATGCGGATCCAAATGCGAATTCTACTTTGCATTCAAAGAAAATTTGTGATGGTACAAGTGTATGCTTGCTTTGCATGCTAAAAATTACTCTTTGCATTCTCGAAATAGGAAATATTCTATTTCACTTAAATGGTTTTTATTTGACAATTTTACTGATAATGATTATATATGCATATTATATTATTACGCCGAAGGCATTCCCCTATGGGAAAGGTACTTGCGGACGTTTCTGCAACTGAGTTAAATTTGACGGTTTGACGGCCGTCTGGACGTTTTCACATTTTTAACAGTTGTGGTCGGCGGGTGGGTGCCTCAGGTTCGTATAGTTTCCCACCTCTCTGTAGGATGTTATGTGACCCATGGCGGGTGGAGTTCTGTTATGGAAGCCTGGTTCTATTCCGGCTTACCTCTCGTGTTAATTCCCCTGTTACACGACCAGGGGTTAAATTGTCGTCAGGTGGCACAGGAATTGATGGCTGGACTGGAGGTCGATAGAGCCTCCGAGAATGGGTGTTTCCGTAAGGAGGACGTTACGATGGCGGTAAGGACAGTAATGGCGGAAGAAAATACTGGTGCGAAGATTCGATTGAAGGTGAAACAACTGTGATGATCGATACTTGTCAACACGGGACGACAACAAATGATAACTCAAAGCCTGGTGAAGCACATGAGAAAAGTTCTGGTTGACAGAAAGGACGGAATATCTTCCCCTTAGTTTCCAATTTTTGGGTGGGCGGGAAATTGATGTGGACCCGTCAATAATAAAATGGAGATGAGGTGGCGCCGGTCTACTAACAATACCTGTATAACCTTTTTAAGTGTTTTCTGTGTTCTTATGTCACTGTTAATGTTTAGACGTTTTATCATTTCCAAATCGAGTAAATGGACATTGCCAAGTTCTATGTGAAGCAAATTTTAAAACATGTTTTTGAGAAAAAAAAATCGTGTGGAACTATATAATAATAAATTTAAGGAACTTTTTAAATTAGTTATAAAAAAATTAACCTTTTAATTAGCTAGATTGTCTCTTAAATTAGGTAAAGTGTTCCGTAATTTTGTTTTTAAAAGGTTAAATTGTCCCTTAAATTTATTAAAAAAAGTTAATTTAATAAAAATTAACCTTTTAATTAGGTAAATTGTCCCTTACATTTATTAAAATAAGATTAATTTTTTTATTACGCCAAAGGCCTCTGCGGACGTTTCTATGACTAAGTTAAATTTGACGGCCGTCACTTTCGAGAAAAATAGCAAACTGTAGTTTATTAGGGTTACAAATTTATCTCTATTTGTAGGACTGATTTAATGCATAATGGCGTTGATTTTAGGACGGCTATTGAATTGCAGGAATGGTGAAGAAGGGTTTTTGCGATTGAACTGTCAACGGGAATTGGTAGGTGTAAAAGCCAATCCCGTAACATTTGCCAGCATCCTCCGAGCCTGTGCCAAAATGGGAGCTTAACGATTGACGACTTCAAATTTGAGCATTGGCGAGGGCATCTTAGGTCGATTTACAGTCTAAATTGATTATTCGAGCTATGAAGAGGTGAACAAGGTTTTTTGAGGTCTAGCTTTTGTCTCTTGTCTGAAATGTTTTGTTAAATTTGTGAAGCAGAATGAGCGTTTGATCATATTTTCGCTAAAACATATTGTTCAATCTTTCAAATCCTCTTTTGCATGTATTTCTGTTCAAATCAACTCAGACTCCCGAAAACCTTTTTCAGTTTTGTTTAGCCAAATGCATCTCAGATCTTGTATTTTACCACGCCATTTGTTCCTTTGATTGGGTTTGAGTGCAGAGCATTCGATCATCTTCCAGATGTGTTGTATACTCCCAGGTGCATGCTCATGCCTCTCTCACATTTGAGGTCTTGTTCAGTAACTGCAGGAATGGTGAAGAAGGGTTTTGCAGCTATTGAACTGTCAACGGGAATTGGTAGGTGTAAAAGCCAACCCCGTAACATTTGCCAGCATCCTCCCAGCATGTGCCAAAATAGGAGCTTTAGAACAGGGTATGGCAATCCATCAAAGCATAATAGAAAGCAGTGTTTTTTTCAACGTTGTAGTTGCAAGCACCCTATTAGATATGTACGCAAAATGTGGAAGCATACACAAGGCATGCAAACTGTTCGACAAAATGCCTCGAGAAAAATGTGGTCTCGTGGAATACCATGATTGGAGGATATGCACAAAACGGGTTTGTTGAAAAAGTGTTGAAGCTTTTAAGCAAATGCATCTCACAAAGCAAATTTTGAAACAGAAGCTTCATATCATGGAGGGACTGGTCACTGCGACTCTACTTCATTTACTGTGGTATGACTTCCCACCTGATTAAAGTGGACCAAGCCACAGAGATGCATTGTTGGGTGCCCACAACACCATCTCCCACAAAACAGAACTTTGTTCTGATTCATGGATTTGGAGCCAATGCAATGTGGCAGTGGCATCCACAGATCAGGCCCCTGCTGCAAAATTTCAATCTCTATGTGCCTGACCTTATTTTCTTTGGCAAATCCTATTCCACAAGTAGTGGGAGAACAGAGTTTTTTCAGGCAGAGGCAGTGATGAAGCTTTTGAAACAATTGGGTGTGGGGAAATTTCATCTGGGTGGGATTAGCTATGGTGGGTTTGTGGCATATAGGCTCGCTCATCTGTTCCCTCAGGCAGTGGAGAGAGTGGTCATTATTAGCTCTGGTGTGTGCATGGTGTATCAGGAAAAGGATGAACTTTTTAGGAACAATAATTCCCTGGCTGTGGCTGACATCCTTCTGCCACAGACTCCTGATAACATGAGGTTGTTGATGAAGTTTGCCATGTACAGGCCTCCTAGAATGGTCCCCTCATTCCTTCTCCAGGATTTTATAAATGTAGGCACATGTTTATAATTCCTTTTCTATTTCAAAATTTTACTCGTACCATTGCCTCAAATTGAATAGTCAGTATTTATATATTTTATCAATGCGGGACATTTATTCAAGTCCTTTACTTTAACATGTTTTTTTTTCCCTATTCTAAGTTTTACTACTGTCTCAAGCTTTAGTCAGTCTATCTGTACTCTATGTATTTCAGATGGACAGGGTCTTTCAATTATTGTTTTTTATAAAACCCATCATAGGCTGAATATTTTGTTTGCAATCAAATAGGGGCGGTTGGACCATGGTGACATCTGCATTTGTTTCATGTCGAAAAGTTTTCGATCTAGGATTTCCATTATCAGCTTTACTGTAATCCCTGCCCATGTCTTCTGATTACAAACAGGATACAAAATGTTGAGTAAGCACACATCTAAATCAGAACCTTCTTTGGTTTATTGCATTGCACTTACAATTGATCATTATGTGTGCATGGTTGACCTTCTTGGCCATGCTGGCTATCTTGAGGAATCTCTAAATTTTATCATCAAAATGGCAATTATACCCATGGTCGTTGTGTGGAAATGTTTGTTGGGTGCTTGTAGAGCACATAAGAATATAGGGTTAGGATCATTTACAGCAACTCTTCTTTTTGAGCTCGATCCTCAAAATACTGCAACTTATGTTCTTCTGTCAAACATTTATGCAGAAGTGGGTAGATGGAGTGAGGTTCAAATGATAAGAAGATTGATGAAAGATAGAGGAATTCAAAAGAAACCTAGGTGTAGTTGGATTGAAGGCCATAAAATGGTACATGCTTTCTGTGTAGGAGACACATCACATCCACAAACACAGGTGATTTATGCAAAGTTGGACAAATTGTATTGGGAGATGAAGGCAGGAGGATATTTCCCAGATTCAAATCATGGACTGATTGATGTGGACAAGGAGGAAAAAAATTTATTCCTCTCCCACCATAGTGAGAAGGTGGCAATTGCATTTTGATGTTTTGTCTCTGTACACTGAAAATAATGCTTAAAGATGAAATGTTTGACTGATCATAATGAAGAAAAATGGATCTGTACATTGTAGATTCATAAGAATCCAATAAATATCTAACCTTCTAATTAAAATGGATTGTTGAAGAATCTAACATGTGTATTTTTTTAATTTCGTATAGAATCATAAAAGAAGACAAAAGCTAGACTCGGCTAAAGATTACTAATTGTGCTACAAAAGGATTAGCATATCTTCATCATGATTGTAGCCCATGCATTGTTCATAGGGATGTGAAGACTTGTAACATTCTTTTGGATGATAATTTTAAGGCACATTTGTCAGACTTTGGCATTGCCAAGTACATTTCCTCGGCCAAAACCCACACCTGCACCTATGTTATGGTTACCATTGGCTACATTGACCCTGAATATGCAAGAACATCAAGGCTTAATGAGAAATGTGTTGTATACAACAAGGACATTTTCATTCATGTACAATAATACAAACTTGTTGGCTTGAAGTATCACACTCCTTATCAACATATTAACGACAATACAAAAAAGGCTTTTTCAACAAAAAAACTAACCAAAAAACCGATGCAATCACCGTCTCAAACACATTGCAACACTAACACAATTTCACCCAAATAGTTAACTACCCCTCTAAATCAAATAACATATACCGTTCGGCGTTCACATTGCATTATACACATGCGATTGCTAGTTATACGAACTTTTATCTTGCAAATCCTCTCGTAGCACCACCTTTAGAAATACGAATAATTACGCCGAAGGCGTTCCCCCTATGGTAGAGGACCTCCGGACGTTTCTACGACTGTCCTAAATTTGACAGCCTTTTAGACGTTTTTCAAACGGGATTAAATTTGACAGCTGTTTGCATGTCGTTTTTACTTTGCATGCAATTTTTGAGTTTCTATTTTTAAAATCCTATTTTTAACTGCTGTTTTTTAGATTCCGCCCTGTTTTAGATTCACGCCGTCTTTCTCGCCACCGCGCCCCTGATTTGAAACCGTTTTTCTATAAATTGGAATAGAACTCTGTTATAAGTTCGCAGAAGAGGACGAGGGTTTAATTCTGTAGATGTGCCGGAAGGATTTTTGCCTGTGTATGTGGGAAAAGATCTCACCAGATTCGTCATCAACGCGCGGTTTCTCAACCATCCGATTTTCGCCGAGCTTCTGCAGAAATCTGCGCAGGAATATAAGGTAGGATATATTTTTTTGGTTTTTTGTCGAGCTTCTGCAGAAATCTGCACAGGAATATAAGGTAGGATATATTTTTTTGGTTGGAAAACATCATTATATTAATAAAAAATCAATATAAAATGATTATAATAAAAAGATGTTTTGAAAGAATCATGGAAATTATTTTATGGAACTTAGGATATTATTATGATGTATGCCAGTGAAGTTTTTGGGAAAAAATCGTATAAAATAATTAGAATACGCCTTTGCAAAGCTACCGTACCTACCATATACTACTCTGAGAGTCTTTTTCTGCTAAGCTGCCACAATATCAGTTTCATAGTCTCATTTGGAAAAGTCTGTAAAGGCAGCTTTACTCAATTACCCACTAAATATTGAGGAGGTCTGGTAACAGGGGACAGATTAGAAGCCACCAAAAACAGAATTTTCACCGACCCTCGACAAATAAAAATCCAAATAAGGAATAGAGGAAGTATTATGGAACATACACATGTTATTGCAGTGCTCTTGAACCTCCTCAATATCATACTGAGTAAGCATGCTCGATGTATTGCCCATCTATGCATGTGCGATTGTTTTGCTCTAATGAATTAGAAATTCATGCCAAAATCAGAAGAGCGCTTGAGTTGCTTTCATGAAAGGGAGGCAGTCTTCTCTCCGGCCTGTGGGGTATCAAGTGTATTCCTCCATGTCTGCAATTTCATGAGCCGGTGTTGGTATAAATGTGGCATCTCCTCCACAGAACTCAGCCCTGGCTTGAACGTCCATGGTTGCTGCAACCAGAGGGAGAAGAAATTCCTTTTAATCTTTTACTTTCTATTTGTTATATTAATATTTTTTCTCAATAAACTGACTTAATTTATGTATACACTACACTACCGAATAGGGTAGAATATTTTTTCTATGAGTTCTTTTGTCAACTATTGGACAGTTCATCTTAATGTTTAGGCTATATAAATAGTGATACTTAACCAATTGTTACACAACCAAGATATTATTAATACCAAAACATATAATTTTATAGTTTCTGATGAGGAATATTATCATTTCCACAAACAAGAGGAATAATACAAGCCAAAAAAGTAAGATCCAAGTCTACGGTGTATTTCTTTTAATGAGAACCATATATATAGGGGTGTTGGGGCGTTTGAACTAAGTGCAGGTAGATTTTTCTTTTTTCCCCCCATTGATTTCAAGTTGTTATTCTTAACTGATAAAACTCAGGCTCAAATTATGGTAACTTTATTAAAATCAAAGTCTATATAGCCACATAGGACGCCTAAACAGAATATAACATATATATGGTACATATGTAGATATAGATATATATTAATACACGTGCGAATAGTCAAACAGTAGAAATGGAGATTTACAGATCAAAAGATTTTAAAGAACTATACAATAAAATCCTAAACACATATTGGGAGAAGAAAACGATCCACTATCATATTGTGATAATGAATATACATATTGGGATGTTTTAAATGTTCTATCTCTACATTTCTAACTTGTTACAAATTCATGCATATACATTTACCAATTTTATATCATGAGTGGTAGCGTTATGTAGTGAATATGACATTGGCAGTGTAGATATATTTAGTTTTATTAACTTCTTTTTCACTTTTTTGTAGGTTATTTGTGATTCTCATTCTCCCGCGGTAAAGAAGAGCGTCGTCTCTAAACAAAATTGAGGTGGGTTTTAATATTGATTCAAGTGCTTATTCATTTGTTTCGTTTATTGCATGCTATGGTTTAAAAAATTATTTTAGAGAGCTTTCATGTTATATTCTTTTGATTGTTACATTTATATTTAGACTCCAATCCTTTTTCCGAAGTGACATGTGGGGGCACGTGCCTTCGTCAATGACAGGATTCGTTATGTGCTGAGGGGTTCGTTCCCCAATGAGGCCATTTCGAAGCATCCCAAGTTGGACGTTAGACTGATCAGCGACAAGGCTTTTAAAGCTGCCCGTCATACCTAAGAACATCTTGGTGGACTAACATACTTATTTTCCCTCTCCAGTTTAATATGATGCAGACTAGAAACACAATTCCCCTCCCCACAATGGGATTGACATTAACTACGCCTCACTTGCAGAGGGAGGAAAATTTTAAGCGTATTCAATGTGTTGTTAATGTTTTGCATTGTAGGCAACCGAAACCACCTAAAACAGTGATAGCTGAAATGATCAGAGATCGCCTCCACCTGATGCCAACATCCCCAATTTTTCTCTCCAAAATCCGAACGATTGCAGATCATTCACGAGGCTTTTGCTTGATTTATGATTCGAACGAAGATGCACTGAAATATGAACCACCCCACAAATTGAGGAGAATGGGAATTCCAATCGAGGCATCTGCAACTGGACAAAACTACAAGAAACGTGCAAAGAAAATTGCACAAGCAAAAAGCAAGAAATTTGATTTTAAAAAATAGCTTGTAGTGGTTAGTTTATAAGTGTTTGTTTATAAGTATTTTTGAAATAAACTGTAACTCGTTCCAAATATTCCATGTATGTATTGTCGCAGTATATATCCGACGGAGAATCAAACTTATCAAACACATGTTCAGTTTTTGTTATCCAACAACTATGCTTTCCTAATTTCTTTATCTTTGTGTTTCCATACAAATACCTATTGTCTTCTCACTTCAAGTGTACATATTGTTCTTATTGTATTCCATTCTGTTTGCTTAACATAATAATATGTAATTCATTTCAAATAAATGCATGTATATATTGCGGCGGAACATATGGGGCACAAAATCTAACTTTTCAACAAACAACAACAACAACAACACATTTTTAATGAGTTATTCATTATATCTTTCCTTTATACAATTGCTCGCTTCTTTATGTAAACCAACGACGCAATTTTAATGTGTACTTCATAATATTTGCACACAAATACATATAGTTTTAAAATGCCGACAAACAACCATACAAATTTTAGTTGTTTTCAACCAAAGCTTTGTACATTATATCACTTTTTGCATATTGAATTGTTAAAGGGTTAGACTTCATGTTTGCACTTTTTAGAAAATATGAAATAATAAGGAAGTCAACTTTAAAGGTTCTCATTCTTTACAAATGCATGATTTCCTGAACAAATCCTTCATTTCATGATTGTTGCCCTCAAGTTTACATTTTCCACCATATATTTGCAGAATTCTCACAATCTCGAGCATCTTTTAGTTGCCATGGAAATAACTTTGACACACGAAGGCATTTCTCAATTGATTGAGGGTGGTTCCAATGTTGACCCCACATTTCAGATACTGCACTTGAGCTCTCTAAGGTCCATTCTCAACACGGGAGCCCAACATCGTGTTGACCTTTCAGATGGGATACATTTTCAGACAACACTTCTACCCTCCAAATTTGCAAGTCGTGTAACCGACAATTCAATACAAGAAGGCTCCATCGTGTGCTTACACAAATCCCTCGTTAGAATGATCAAAAGTGAATTGTAAGCTTCATCTCTTGCTCAATTACCAATGTACATAAACTCGCTATATCAATTAAAATTTAATTCTGTTTATTTTTTCCATCCGTTGCTCAGTTCTAATTATATCTTGTTTTTCTTTTCCATTGCAGCACCGTTCTTATCATTGAAATGGATGTTGTTGTTGAAACACATTTAGTAATCGGTGCTCCAATCCGACTACCAACAAATGCTCTCAAACACAGTCAGTTGCCACAAACAGATGCAAGTGCAAATCGGGTTAACAAATATTTTACGAGAACACCAACTAAAATAAGTGCTTTGAATACATCTATGCACATGTGGTCCGTAGAGGGTCGTGCCCTAGCAAAAACAACCCTTCGCCAATATCACAATGCAAGGGGAAATGGATCTGTGTTTGGGTTTGATTTTGTTGATCAGGAAGGAGGAGAAATCCACATCACTTGTTTCAACGAGGCCGCGGAAGCATTCTATGAGCAGATTGAGAATGGGAAGCTATATACAATTTCTAATGGGAGGATTGCGAGGATTGTTGATGCAAAGCTATGTTATAACCATTTGAACAATGCTTTGGAGATTTTCCTGCAACCTTCCTCAACCATATCTCCACTCATAGCAAATGAAGATACAATACCTTCCCATAACTTTCACTTCACCAAAATCAAGGAATTACCTGCAAGCGTTGAAGGTTCTACAGTTGATTTGATTGGAATTGTTGTTACGATGTCACCATGCTCAACAATTCGTCGGTATGACAAGTCTGAAACAAAGAGAAGAACACTGCAGTTAAAGGACATGTCGGGTTTCAGTGTAAGTGTCACATTGTGGGGACATCACTTAGATGATATAAGCAACGAACTTGAAGACATGCTTTCTATACCGCCTCTTCCGGTCCTCGCCTTGAAAGCTGCCCGCGTCTCCAGTTTCAATGGAAGCTCAGTGGACACTGTTTCAAGAACCAAATGTTACGTCAACCCTAAAATTTCAGAAACAAATACACTTCATGGCTGGGTTGATTCCGATGACTACTTCCTTCCAGCGCCCTCTATCACAACCCAATTTCTAGGCCCTCCAAAAAGCATGACCTCTGTAACGACGATTTCGGAGGTACTAAATATGGGGAACACTGAGAGAAATGAATGGGCCATGGTTACTGCAGAAATCACGAATATTAGCATGGACAACTTTTTTACAAGGCATGTCCTCTTCAAAAAGGTGACAAACAATGCAGGAAAAAGGTGAAAGAGAATGGTAATGGTTCATGGTTATGTTCAAGTTGCAACAGACAAGTGCAAAACTATGATTATAGATATGCACTCAGAATCGATCTAAAGGACCCAACAGGAGAACTTCAATCAGTTACCGCTTTTGATGAGATAGTTGAGTTAATCATGGGTGTTGCAGCTAGTGACCTCCATATATTGACTATAGACGAAGATGCGACTAGTGAAATTATAAGTAATGTCATCGGAAACGAATACTGCTTCACACTTTCACTGAAAAAAGAGACATATTGCGGAAACAACAGATTGAAATGTGTCATCCTCAGTTCAAAGAAAGTAGAAAATAGTGCAACTCCTCCATAACCTTTACGCAAGGATTTCCAACCCACCCGTCCCTTCAAACATTACACCCTCACTCATCCCATTCTATACTTTGAACTATCACTGCTATGTTTCTTATTTCATATCTATGTTTCACTTTTTTCCCTGCTTCAAAAGAAAACTGTTGAATTCCCTTATACCTTTGACATCTATTGTCTCCTTCTATTATGCGGATTGTTAGTACTTTTAAGAAAATAAATATAAAAAATATTCAATTTTGTTATGTACGTATTTACATCCTTCTGTAGTATGTGAACACATTGTATGTTTCTATATATCTAATACTCTTTTCCTTAATAAAAAAGTAGTTTCTCAAAACTCAAATTGTTACCTCTTATGCGTATTTCCCATTGGAACTCCACATGCATTACAATTGAATTTAGTTTTACATTTTCACTTATTTCTGCATTTGTTTGTCATCAAACTATGTATCGTTCCTTGCTAACCCAAAATGATCTTTATCCAACAGGTGGTACTCCATAATCCTGTGACTTCGCAATCATGTCGACTCCTGCAAAACGAGCCCAACGAAGAGAAAACTACGCAAAAAATAAAGTACACATAACTGCTGAGCAACGGCGTCGTAAATTAGAGCATAGAACAACGAAAATCTCTAATATCTTTCAACTTACAACGACCAACAACCTACGATCCCCAACATTCCAATCTTGCCATCAAATACAACTACTGAAGAATTGCCAACCAACATTCCGCATGTAACTTCCATGGAAAAAACCTTTCAAGAGCATGCCACTTCCTTAAAATACGAACCCATCTT
Source organism: Taxus wallichiana var. yunnanensis (assembly GCA_018340775.1). Taxonomy (NCBI): domain Eukaryota; kingdom Viridiplantae; phylum Streptophyta; class Pinopsida; order Cupressales; family Taxaceae; genus Taxus; species Taxus wallichiana. The sequence goes on from CM031243.1 coordinate 394,403,046, forward strand.
TGCTAGTTTGTCACTTTGCCCCAAATGTCGGGATGCCACATGAAAGCTATCTCAATCTTGACCTCTCTTGATTCATCCCACATATACAACCGGTTTCTCCTCTCCTTGTTGCTTTCCACCTTGCACGATCCACAAGCGAGTGAAGCAGAACACCCCACCCCTTCCAATACACAGAGATTTCCCATATCCCACTCTCTTCACTTGAATTTAGAAGCCCAACGTCGGTTTCGCAAAAGAATAGATTTGTTGGCGAACATCCAAACTTGCTCAATCTGTTTGGAAAATTACCTGGAATTAAAACAATTTTCTTTAAAGGCTTTCCCTCGTGTAACAGATGCAAAAGTGAAAAACAAGGCCACCGCTTCTCTTCATGGAACAACATGGACCCTGAAAAACAACCTATCGTTCTTGCGTCTTTAACCCAAATCGAGGAGATGCTTATCGCACGAGTTAATCCATTCATGCAAGTCGCCCAAGTACGTGGCGGGCAATACAAATACTCAGGACACACCATAAGCTTCCCGCAAAACATTACTTCAATAGCAAAGACCCTACCCCGCCGCCTTGGAGATTTGGACATAGTTCTCATACAAAGGGAAGGATCTAATTTAAAAAATTATGATTTCTACATCAGTAGATCTCGTGTTTGTGTAACCTTGCAATATAAAATCCAACACGACCCCTATTACAAAGATGTCTTAATCGACGATGGCGCCCTTTCCTCACTACCATCGAATCGTCAAATGTTTCCTCCTCTCTCAACACTGACCACAATGGAACTTCCCCAAATGCAAACTTGCTCTCTGACTCATTGGTAGTGGTGTTCCCACCCACTTTGATGAAACATATGAACACTCATCGTCTTTCGTGCCAACACCTCACAATACAGGAACAAAAGAAGAGGAAATCGAACAGTTCTTGCTCAACCACGATGGTAACACTCCATTTACCATGCCATGGCCAGAGCTTGGGCTTTCGCCAATAAATGAATATAATACGGAAGGCCTATTCTCAATGGCTTTCCCAACTTTATTTCCGACAGGAAAAGCAATGTGGCAACAACCCCGCATTAAAGAAGTTCCAATGCATGAATACGCACTTCATTTGATGCGTTACCATGATGGGCGTTTGGTTCCCACCCAAGATTTCGTTACTTCCTTCTAAACCTCATAATGCGACACAGAAGCCAGTCCACGGCAGCAGTTTTTATGAAACAGAACACCGAATCTGGAATCCCTCCAACAATTAGAGAGCTACGAAGACAACTACTGGAATGCCCCAAAGACAACCTCCCAGATAGCTTAATGCGCTTTGGATCGAGCCTTCGAGGGACACGTTCATTCTGGGCAAAAAGTAGAAGCGAGCTTTCAGATATGGTGGAACAATTAGGGACACCAACCTTATTCTTCACTCTAAGTGCTGCAGACACTAAATGGCCAGATCTCCACAATATTATGTCTGGTGAATGCCCAACAGATCCTCGAGCCACCCAACGTTGGAGAACACTTAACATTGTCTCTAACCCTCATCGAGTATCAGCATACCTGCATCACAGATTCACAATATTTCGGGAAGAAATATTGCAGAAGGAACTTGGAGCAGTAGACTTTTGGTACAGGTAATCAAATCTACTTATTTTAAAGTTTTTCCCAAACTACATATCTAATATTTATGTTCCCTCGTCTCGCAGGTATGAATGGCAACATAGAGGCTCTGCACATGTCCACGGTTTATTGTGGCTCGAGAATGCACCAAAGGTAGACGAACTGGACTGGGAGGACACAACAGTTATTGAGGTGACAAAACAATACTTTGATAAGTTCGTGTCTGCCTGGAACCCCCGCCCGGCTTGCAACCGCTTGGATTTCGTTCGCAGGTCACTCCTAGATGACCCTTGCTTGCTAGATACAACACAAATTCTATCCACCTCCCCGCATGCGGACCTTGAAGAACTACTTAATCGAGTTCAGCGCCACACTAAATGTTCAGAGCAGACATGCCTGCGTAGAAAGCAATCACATGAGTGCAGGTACAACGCTCCTTGGGCCATGCAACCTACTTCTTCCTTACACATTGAAGGTGACAGGAAAATAAAGTACCTCCCTTCCAGAAACGATGACAGATTGAACATCCACAATCGAACAATGATATACATATGGAGAGCAAATGTCGATTGCCAACCGGTACTTTCCCGCCATGCCGTTCTTAAGTATATTGCAAAATATGCTTCAAAAGCCGAGCAACGTTCAGAAACATATCACCAAATGCTATCCAGAGTTTCAAGAGATGCAGACGAGATTCTCCAGCACATATCGCGATCCGTAAAATGCTCACAGAAAGCGTTGTTGAACATGACATAAGCGCACAAGAAACATGCCACATGCTGCAAAAAATGCCACTTGTTATGTGCAGCCGTCCATTCGTATCATTAAATGTTGGAAAAAGATTCTGAGACGTGTCGTTGAAAGTGACGCCGATGCACAACAAACCACCGCTTTCTTGGATGCATATAAAGTTCGTCCAACAACCATGGAACACCTACCACTTATTCAAGTTGCTCGAGATTGGAGCTACAACAAGCACCGTAAAGGTGATAAATGGAAAAAGCGGCCGTCTACAAGCAATTTATGCGGGTCCCCGAGATTTGTGGATGTCCTGCTCAAGAATCAAGCGTCATATGACCTTTTCTGTTGGTCAGAACTCCTATTATACAAGCCTTTCAGAAATATCACGTTTGAATTTGGCTCAACCCCACATGACATCAATGTCACTTGGGACATGTACAAGCACAACTACAGACCGTGGCATGTTCTACGCACTACCATGAGACACGGGACTTGCACGGATGTTAGTTCTGACTCAGAGCCCGAATGCAGTATTCAACAAGAACCATTACAAGAATGGCAGGTCTTTGCACAACTTCGCCCCGGAAACAACACGGGTCTAGACAGTCTTGAAATGTTGGGGAAACGAGATTTTGACATACACAATAATTGGACCATACACGGCGTTCCCCATGATTTGCAGATAACTGGTTCATCATTCATCGAGAGAGAGAAGGCAGACACAATTAACAACAACATACATGCCACACCACCATCTTCCACACTTCCTTTGTCTCCAGAACAACAAATAGCTCTTGATACCATACTACACCATTCAACAAACAAATCCCTTCTACCTCCACTAAGATTGATAATTCAAGGAACGGCTGGCACAGGAAAATCATTTCTGATAAATAAAATCCGGAATTCATTCACAGCATCAACCATATCTCCCTCTCCTCTACTTGTGCTCGCCCCTACCGGTGTTTCAGCATTCAACATCTCTGCATCCACAATCCACGCAGCCATGCGTATTCCAATCAAAGAACTAAAACCCCTTGAAGGTAGTGCATTATCGTCTTTTCAAGAATCGCTGAAACATATAGAATATGTTCTTATTGATGAAATGAGTTTCATCGGGCCAAAGTTGCTAAGCAAAATTGACAGTAGGCTCCATGAAGCTTTCCCACACTCAAGAACATCTGAATTTGGGAACAGATCAGTCATCCTCCTCGGTGACCTCGGGCAATTACCGCCGGTTTTGGACAGTCCTCTTTATGCAAGTAATTCCTACGGAGCAACCCTTTGGAAGGGATTTGAGTCTTCCATTACATTGCAAACAATATTTTGTGAGGAACAACCGATGCATAGGTTTCATTCCGAATTTATTGCTCCACATGCGAGATTCGACCCCTCTAATTGAGGATTGGGAACTCTTGATGTCTCGCACAGACACACACCTAACTCAGTAGGAGCTCAACATTTTTAAGGATGCACCACATTTGTTTGCAAAAAATGATCAAGTGGCATGCCACAACCTACAGATGTTGAAGGCATTGAAGCGTTCGATCGCCCGATCCATTCTTTGAAAGTAACAGGTGGATTTGGACGGGAAATCGATGATGATCAGTTGGAACACAACGTTCTATTATGCAAACAACAAAAAATCATGCTTATTGCAAATCTATGGGTTGATGCAGGCCTCGTGAATGGTGCCACAGGAACAATCACAGACATTGTCTACGACGCATCAATGCAACCACCAGCATTACCTTTATTTGTTGTCGTAAAATTTGATAGATCTGACGGCCCATGTTGGGATCCCTCGACCCCTTACATATTCCCATACCCCCTATTTCGAGAGGAATCGAAGCGATTGCCGATTAAAATGGCAGGGGATTAACTATCCACAAGTCGCAGGGACTTACTTTGCACAGAGCAACCGTCGACATTGGAACCACTGAAAGGCAGGGTCTGACATTCACAGCTTTCTCCAGAGTACCCTCGCTTGCAAATCTGTGCATTTCACCCGCTTTTTCATTCGAGAGATACTCAAATATGGCGCACGTACCAGCACTCGAAGCAAGAAGAAAGGAGGAAGCAAGACTACTATCACTCAACCCATCGTAAATACTAGCTTCTGCTTTCATAGCACCTCAAATACTACTATACTCAACATTTCTTCTATCGAAAGCGGCAAAGTCGTTCAAGGGATATCAAATGTAATCAAGTTTATTGAAACTAAAATTGCCCACTAAAGGCTACCACTCATGATATAAATACTGCAAACGTATACATGTCTCATTACGTGTACGTATACCTACATTTATTTGATGTTTCCAAATATGATATGCAACTTTAAATGTACGAATCTATAACATAATTAAATGTACACATACAACATTACAATGTAATGTTTGACTAAAGTCCTACACTCTGACTCATCGATCACACACATTATCAATTGTATAATAAATGTTTCTCAACAAAACACCAGTGAACAACGATGCACAACTAACAACATCAACTATAAAATTGATTAACTATCGAAAACGATATCACAAGTAATCATGTATGAATTTATAACAAGTTTGAAATGTAGAAACAACCTTGATTAAGTGGATCAATAATAAGCTACCTCTAAATCAAATAACATATACAGTTCGGCATTCACATCTCACACAAAGCTGCAGTCCCACGCAACAGATGATGCAAAAAAACAAGAGCAAGCAAAAAAAAATTATCCTCTCAAAATGACAAGACGATTACGTACATTTATGGGAAAAAGTCAGTGCACTTTTAAACAACTATACGAACCATTTAAACTAAGGAAATTTGGACAAGATAATTATTAGAATAAATATGTGGCAAATTTCAATGCGTAAGGATAATATCGGGCAATCCTAAGCATAGTTTATTGTGATGAACGTGACATCAAGGCAAACCATTCTTTTTCAGGATCATGTTAAGTCACACACTCTAACTGGTGTAGAAGTTTTAGTTAGATAGGAGTCTAATTTTAGTTTCCTTCTAATTGCTGTAGGAGTATTAAGTAGATAGGATTGCTGGAAAGAGATTGCAAACAATGTGAATCAAAATAACATGAGGCAAATTCATCTCTTTTCATGGTCTCTTCAAAGCGCCTATAAAGGGTGTACTCTTCAGCGCCTATAAAGTACTACTTAGATTATGGAGCAACGGAACACATGACATCCAAGAAGGATTGGTTTATTAATATGACCAAAATTTCAAAAGAAATCAGACTTGGAGATGACAGTGTTAATATTGTTATAGGTAAAGGCACAGTTGAGGTCATGTTACCCAATGGAGGTAAGAAGCAATTCAATGATGTCCTTTATGTTCTTGATATTGTTCATAATCTGCTTTCAATAAGTAAATTAACAAATATTGGTCTCAAAGTTTTGTTTGATCGATCAAGTTGTCTTTTACTTGATGAACAAAAGCACATAGTTGCCAAAGGAAAGAGAGTAGGCAATTTATACAAACTTGAGTCACCTGCCGCTACCACATGGGGCCCTATTTTGAGACAAAAGTTAGAGACAAAAATTTAGTTTTGTCTCTAAAAGTTTCCATGTGTCTCTAACTTATTTCTTTCTTAAATTTTAAATTGGGGAAAATTGCGGGAACCTAAATGGGGGAAAATTGGGGAGTTTCTTATCAGTCCCAACAGAGCTATGGTTAGGTTAGAGGATTGATTCTATTCGGCCAAGATTAAATCTCCTGGCTTCAGTGTGTGAGTTGGCTAGGGGATTCTATAGAACTATAGAGGTGTAGATATTGCTTCAATTTTAGCAAGGAAGGTTACAGAACTGGTTGCTTTGAAGGGAGCAGAGCCACCTCTCCATCTTGAACCATAATATACGGTCCAACGTTCTGCTGAGAACTAGTTTACCAAAGATTGCATAAATGCTTGGAACCCCTTTCATGTAGATGGCGATTCGGTCCTTGCTTTGGTTATAGTCGCTGGGCCTCTTCAATCTCAGGAGTTCCTTCTGTGGGCTATGGATTTGATTCTCCTCCTAATCAAGACAGACACCCTAATCCATCTACCAAATCTCTAACCACCTTCAAATTGATTTCATTTGGTTTCAATTCTAGGTATTCTAGTTCCTCCGTCACTCATCTATATCTCCCGTTTCCTCCATATCCTTTAATGCCCCGTCCCTCGTTCTTCTTTTTCTTCTTCGACGACCGTGTTGCTAAGCATTTAACGTTGTTGTGCTCTTGCTGATCCTTGCTGGCTTCGCCTTTTCGATTACCCTGTTAAGGAAAAATTCTCTTTCACGAATTCGATAGGTGGTTTGAAGGATGACTTGATGTTGTTGGGGCGTGACCAACTAGAGGGAACACCTACATAATAATAATTATTCTTTCAAATTGTCGATTCTTGCTATTATTGTTTTGGTCAAGCTTAAATGTTGGTCCTTGTTAATACGATTAATAAAGTATTATTAAGTTGTAATAATAATAGTAATAAAAATAATAGTAATATTATTATTTTGATTAGCGATTTTATTGTTTGGATTGGTCACCTCGGTCCGTAAAGAAGACGGTCTCTTGTTGTGACGCCGTGGTCGGTCCTTGTCCTGCGTCCGGTTTCGAACTCCTACCACTAGTTCTACCTTGGCCGACCGAGTCTCCTCTCGTATTGTTTTTTTATGTATACCTATTTTAATGAGAAGATTTGGATGCTTTCACCCACGTTGGCAACTTTTGTTGGCGTCCCACCATTTCATGGAAATGTGTTTTGTTTGGATATCTAATCACCACCTTTTTCTTAATTATGGTTTCACCTAATCCTCTCTGAGTTGTTGGTGGATCTCCCCACGTTAAACATTAACCTATTGGCCTCTTAAACTATTCTTCCTTGTTAGATCATGCATGTCATACGTTTGGTGGAGTAAGTGCGCATTTATTATTGGCCACCTACTTGTTTCCTTGTGGTTTTAATTTAATCATGCTCTGTCTGCCTTCTTTTGGATCGTTGCCTCCTTCTTTTTTATCCCTTCCTGGCACGTGATTTCAGCCTGAAAATAGTTCTCTGGATGCGTGAAGAGTTATGGTGCACAATTCCTTGTTGGCTAGGTCATTTTCATTGTTTATTGGTGCCTTGTTTTGTGCAGTCTGAAACACTTTTGCTAGTGCATTGACCACTTTCTTCTGGTTCGTTGCCTCTTGTCTTCTGCGTGGATTCTTACTAAGTGTGCAAAGTAGATTGGACACCTTACCCTCCTGGCCACACACTTATTTGGTTTTGTTGTATTCTTTCTGCTCTGATTCATTTCCTTGGTGCGTGAGTATGTTGCTTTTGTCTCTGGCCACGTGAATGGTAAAGGCGAACTGATTATGCTTGACACCGGTGGCACCATCTGCTACACTCGTTGTGGAGGGTTTGACCCAAAAGACTACCAAGGATGATTTGTATAAGGCTATGACAGAGTGGATTTCCCTGCGCCAACATTCTCCCTAGCTTGTGCCAAAAAAAAGAAGAGCCCTTGAACTGCATGGGCATCTATCAACACAAAAAGAAAGGATAGAGGGGTTTTTTAGATGTTGTAGTTACAAATGCTTTGGTAGACGCATAGGAAGCTGCTCCATTTTAGGCCTCCAACCCAATCAGTTTACATTTGCCAACGTACTTCCAGCTTGTGCCAAAATGGAAGCTTTAGAGTAGGGTATGATGTTCATCAAAGCATAATGGAGAGAAAATTTTTGTTAGATATTGTAGTTGCAACTGCCCTGGTAGACATGTATGCAAAATGCAAAAGAATAGACAAAGCACATGTATTGTTTGACAGAATACCCCAAAAAGATGTGTTCTTGGACTATAATGATCGCAGGAGATGCACAAAATGGATTTGTTGAAAAGGCATGTGAACTGTTGATAAAATGCCTCAAATAAATGTTGTCTCATGGAATGCCAAGATTGTAGGATATGCACATAATGGATTTGTTCAAAAGGCTTTAGAAACTTTCAAGCAACTACACTCACAGGTGTAGAGCCTCTTATCCGTTGCCTACATTCTCTCACCCTTGTGCAAGAATGGAGCCTTGTGCAGGCCCTAGAAAATTGTCAGAGCATAATGGGCAACTTATTCTGTTGGAAAAACTTCAAGTGATCGGGAAGTTTGTGTGACGTTGTGGAGGTTAGATCGAGGCTCGTGAACTGGTTGACAAAGTGCCCAAGCAAGATGCTGAACCGAAGCCTGTGGGTTTGACCGACTCCGTTCCTTCCAGGCATGGTTCATCTCCCTTACCTCTCATAATTCTCGTGCTTTAGTTCTCTTTTACAACTTAAAAGAATTTTAAAATATTACGATTTTAATACAGTTAAATGTTTATATCAACTCGTTGCAAAAATAAAATAAAATAATGAAATGTCATGTCGTAACTCACGAAGTCAAAATAACTCATTGCATTAAAACATGAACTTCCACCCTCATTCTGAGGTGATTTAGAAAACTTCCTACCCATCTAGATCGCTACAATATTGGTTTATCGACAAGACGAGATTGACTTCCCAGTAATAATGTTGACCTTCTCCTTGTTTAAATAGTTAATTTTTGCATTTTTCGGAGACTCATTAAGTACCCTTCGTAACTTTGAAAATGAGATGTTAAGCTTCATTCGTGTACCTTGGTATGCGAGGAGTCACCTTGACCTTTGGTTTGACCCCGAACGAACATATGTGACCTTTTTGACGCTCTTATAGGAGCCCTGTTACACTGGTTTACAGCAGTAGAAAGCTGTTAAATCTAGAAAGTTGGCTTTCGTTTTGAACCAACATTTGAAACCTGGATAGAGAAATCATGTCCCATCTTCGCAAACCTCTAGTGTTTATACTAGAAAATTGCATGAAACCTTCAGTTTAGGAAAAACACTTTTCTGGATATTTTGACGATGACATTTTGTAGGCCTCTAGTCGCAGTTTGACAAGGTCAAACTGGACCAATTAGGACCGGTGGCTTCAGAAAACTTGTCGCCGTTTGAAGACTGTTTTCTAGTTTTGAATTCCGTCAACTCTGTTGAATTCTCCGTATATATGGGAACTTGTAGGAAGTTTCTTGTGGCGCATTCATCCATCAAACGTCATTTTTGGACATGGATTTGAGCCCTTGAACTAACTTTTGTTCATTTGCAACTGGGTCAACTATGACCTAGTGGACCCAAAAACTAGCTGCTAAATGCAAACCATTCACTTTTTCCCAATTCCGTTAGTTGCTATGAACTCTTGGTATATCTGGGGACACGTAGAAAGTTAATCGTGGTGTGCGTTCTCATCGAAAGATAACTTTTGGAAGCGGTTTCTTAGCCTCGAGCCCGTTTTGAACGTTTTGTAGCTAGTGAGAAAATGTAAAAATAGAAAGTCGGGACCCTCGTAGGGTTGCCAAACCACCCTGGAAACTTTTAACACATGCAAATAACTGTTTAAAACTCTATAGTGTAACTTGTGTGAAATAGAACTTTTGACAAATGGTGTTTTCTCTCTCTTCCCTTCTCTTTCTCTCTCCTGGGTTACAAAAAGAAGTAAAATGAAATGTAATGAATACATGTCTCTAAACCTTTTAATTTCGATTGCAAATTGTAATTATTATCATATGTAAATGGGAAACTGAAAAATGATAATTATGTTAGATTAGGGTGGATGCCATGCCAACGAATTATCGTTGATATCATGCTCACGTGGTTTTGCAGGATGAAAGAATGACGACAAAAAGGCGTTGTGTAATGCATTAATTATCATTGTAATTTATATAGTTCATTGTTAAATGAATAAATGTATAATGTAGTCTCATGTTACTGAAGGTTATATTTGATAATTTGTTGCTATGTATGAGATGCTAGTTTCAAGGACATCTAGGAAATGTGCATTTAATCATATGTCAATTTGATTTATAGTACACCTAAGTAAAAAAAAAAAATGTTTGATATTTATATAAGGTAAATGAATTTGAAGTAATATCTTGTAGTGCATATTTAGTGTTCAATAAATGATTAATGAGTCATCTTGTGCATTCATACTTTGTAAATGTAATAAAGAGAATTAAATCGAAACACTCTACCCTTGTTCAATATCGGAGCATAACTTGTTTTCATGTGTGTTACTTTTTACCCTAGAAGACATTGAAAACCGTAGAATAAAATTAAACTCTGCACTCGATGGAACCTCCTAGTTTGAGTAAACAAGAACCCGAGAATGGGCTTATCGTCTTAGTCAGTATGTTTAGTGACATTGTCATAAACCCGTCTGATAGGAGTGACACCGTCAAACCGTTTTTGGAGTATGTAGAGCTAACTCCTCCTTCGTAGCCTAGTGGACTACCTTGTCTTCCGAAGATAGTTTTAAAATTAAATTTCTTCATCGATTGAAATCCCTGTTGGATCCAAACGACATAGATGGAGGTTGTGACTTAGTTGTTCTAGGTCTTAAACTCTTGCTAATGAACTCCTTAGCTTCGCTCAAACAAAATGTGTTACCTTGGTTCCTCTCAACATTACACCTTGGTCCTTTCTGAAGGTCGTTTAGCATAAATTTGTCCTCTCGCTTAAAACTCATTTATAGTGAGGGGTAGACCCTTAGGTGAAGTTGGAATTATTCTAAAACTTAGTTGACTCGGATGTTAACTTGGGTTTGTGTGTAGCTTCAATCCTCCTTATCATTTATGTCTTCAAGAGGTTAGATAAATAGTTCATAACTCATTTTCAAGACAATGCTAAAAATAAGACCATAATGTGACGTAGAAAATAAAGCATATAAGAGTAAAGACGAGATTTGAGGTTCGAGAATAATGCCACCCTTGAAGACCTTATAACTCAATTAAACATACTCTTTTGTTTCAAAGAATATGAATTGTTCTTGGTGTGATCAACCTTCGAGAAAAAAAAATACATATATAAATCAAAATGGTATTCCTCAAGTCATTGAATTAGAATAACTATGGTAGGGAAATAACTATACCGTGATTGAGGAATGTTTTTTTGGTAAAAAGTTATCTTGTATCTAAATCTCCGTCAAATCCTAATATCGCTATATGGACACCAATTCACATTCACTTGAGTTGTAAGACTAAAAAGGTAGACATTGAACAATATAATTAAGTATTTTATATGCATTCGAATTATGCCAAATAAGTATGCAAGTTATGGAAAATTTTGTAAGGAATAAGAAGCTAACTTAAAATGGTCGAACTGTAAATTACATGTGGAATGAACTTAAAGTTTCTATAGATGGAAAAAGGAGGAAGCTATCCTTGCACAATAATGTTCTTGGAGTGTTAATTGTAACTAAAATACAATTAAAGAAATGTTGTGTTGTGGGTTCGCCTTTCCTGAAGTCATTTTTCTTGTGGTTGGGTCATTACTAGTAACCATTCATTGGGAAAAGTGTGGCATCGACATGCCTATGTTGTTTCCATGTATCTATGTGAGTCGATGACTTATGTAATTGTTGTATGTGAGTCAAGTTTTTGTTCTTGGAGCCCTTGCTGTGTTGTGTGTAGTGAGCAATGTAAGTCAAAAAAATTTATCCTGGTATTTTACTGTTGTAATTGTGTGTGTAAATGTGGGCACTACATATCCAAATCGTTGTCAAGGCTTCTGATATGCATGGTTTATTCACACTTTTGTTCTTTTCATACCCATCTTGCCGGTGGAATGCTATCCGAAGGAGAATCGAACGCGAGACTTGAACCGGGGTCGATGGAACGACAAGAGGTGGTCTGTTTACATGTGTGGGAGTGTGCAGAGTAGTTAGGTAGAAGCCGAGTAGAGCGGGCAAAAGACTGTCATGTGGGGAAAATAAGGGTTGGGTGGAATGGGCAGATGTCTGATCGATGGGAGTTCATTCAGTGCCAGGTAGAGGTTAGATAGAGGTCGGATGGAGGCTGAAAAACACCGACCCGTGGCAAACCGAATTGGTGGTTTGTAACACGTCCTTCCAATGCCTAGTGATATATATGCTTTCAAGTACAAGGGTATTGCAATTTCCTTGACAATCTTAACAAGGGGTGAGAACAACACCGTGGTTGACATCTTTTAATTTTTCGATTGAATTGAGTGTGCCATATCAAAGAAGAACGAAGGTTATGCATTACTACCCATATAGGCATAAGTACTGGTCATTTAGGTCTCTTTGATGAGAGTGATTATATTGTTCTAATCTTTGCATGTTTTTTAACAAACATAGGAAAGAAAATTGTATTTTGGTAAGATACTATTATTTGTATGGTCTGTTATTTAAACTAAATTAAAATAACAGAACAATAGAATGTGTATGAAATGAATTCTACTTTTTTGTTTCTTCTGATTTATGATTTTCTTGTTTGATCAAAGTATTAAGGCACCATCTGTCACCTGAGTTAGTGGGTATTCGATCTGCTTTACTTCAGAAATCATAGACATGCCATTAGAAGTAATTATATTGCACTTAAGGTTCTAATTTAGTATCTTCTCATCTGATACAACATTGGCTGGAAACTATGTAAACTTTGGTGTATTTGAATTGTATGGAGATAGAGCACTGGCAGATGCTTTGGATATTGCTCTGAAGCTGACATTATCGATTCCATTGCCTGATATAATGGAATTTTGGAAGGTTAACTAAGCTTCCACCTAAATCCTTGTTATTGTTTAATGAAACTGAAAGTTGAAACAAAACAGGACAGTGGACTTTGTTTAAGGACTTCTCTAAGATCACATTCTCAGTTCATAAAAGAAGCTAGGGGGAGGGGGTGTTTTATAACTATTTGTTTGTTTCTCATTCAGTCAATGAATATAAAACATGCAATTTTATTGTATGCTCTCAACATTTTCCCCATCTCTGATCATTGTTTAAAGCTCTGGAGTTTCTTGTGTCATTTTCAGCTTACACACTCATATTTTTCTCTACTGGAAGTATTGTGCAATAGCCACACAAACGTCATTGTAAATCTGGATACAAGTACCTTTGCTCACATTGTTGGCTCATTAGAATCTGGTCTCAAAAGCCTAGATGTTAACATCTCTACTCAGGTATAACAAAACAACCTATACTGATTAACTAATTCCTTTATGGTTTTCTGTTCTTCTGCTATTTGACGGGGAAATAGAAACTAAACACAAATTTGCTTGCTCACTTTTCATCTTTTGCAAGCACATCAGGAATGTTGTAGCCATTTTTACAACATGTTGTTCATTTCATATGTTATATTTGACTTGCAATATTGCCTGTTCCTCATAAATTGAATGAATTTCTTTGGAACTAATATCTAGCTTGTATTTTTGTTTCGCGTCAGTGTGCTTCAGCTGTAGACAATTTAGCAGCTTTCTATTTCAACAATATCACAGTGGGAGAGACACCGACATTACCTTCTGCTGTTAATTTAGCTCGACATATTACAGAATGTCCCAATTTGTTTCCTGAGGTATGTATTGAAAATTGAAATACCCTTTACCCTTGCAAAGAAACAATTGTAAGATGATATGTAAGACCTTGGGAGACACAATGACTTATGACTCATTCTAAATGTGTGAAAATTATTAGCACTCTTAAACAGAACACAAAAATGCAACTGCAGGTTTTGATCTGTTTCTTATTCTTATTTTCTTGTGCTCTACTAAATCAGAGAATACAATCTTTATAAAATAACAAGAACATGAGTCTTATTCAAACTCAAACTCAAACTACCCTATCTCTACTCCTCATCCTACAGATGGACAACATATGCCAGCATGTACACATATCATCTACTATGCTGTCAATTACAAAAAAAAATTCCCTAAATGCTAGCTACATAATCCTAAATGCTAACTATAGAATCCCTAAATATTAGGCTATAATTTCTACATGTCTAACACTCCCACTTAGCCAAATATTTGTCAACCAGCTTGTATCACATGAATCCTTCTTTGCAAAACTCAAACTTATTTCTTGGTAATGCCTTTGTCAATGCATCCGCCACCATCATCTCAGTTGCACAGTACTCCATTTTGATAGTGTTGTTCTCAATTTGTTCACGGATGAAATGGTATTGTATCCCTATATGTTTAACTCTCCCATGATACTTCGAATTCTTCGTCATGGCTATGCAACTTTGGCTGTCACACTTTAATATTGTTGGTTGGGATTGAGTAACCTCGATGTCCTGCAACAATCTTCTCAACCAAATCAATTCTTTTGCAGCTTGACATGCTGTTATATATTATGCTTACACCTTTGGAGAGAAACATATCATTGTTTCTTACTTGCCCATGAAACTGCACCTCCACCAAGGATAAAACAGAACCCTAAAGTTGATCTTTTACTATCAACATCCCCTGCCCAATCTGCATCACAATACCCAAGTAGTTTGAGAGAATTTTTGAACTCCCACTTTGAATCTTATTCCATGTTTAGTTGTTCCTTGTAGATATCTAAAAATTCTTTTAACTCTTGCTCAATGTTGTGGTCGAGGATTCTTTGGAATATTGGCTCACAATACTTACAACATGTGCAATATCAGGTCTGCTAGAAACCATTGCATACATTAGGCTCCCAACAACATTTTGATATGGAACCATACTCATATAACTTTCTTCTTCTTGTGTTTTGGGACACATGTCCAGTGAAAGTTTGTTTCCTACTTCCATTAGAGTACTTACTAGCTTGCAATTTTCCATCCCAAACTTCTTGAGAATGTTCCTAATGTACCTCTCTTGGCTAAGATGGATTTTTCTCTTCTCCCTATCTCTTAAAATTTGAATGCCCAAGCAATAATGAATCTCACCATGATTAGTCATCTCAAATTCTGCAGCTAATTGAGACTTAAACATGCCTATCATCTTAAAATAATTACTCATAATGATGATGTCATCAACATATAAAGCTAAGATGACTAGAGACTCACCAATATGCTTTATGTAGACATTCCAATCAGCATTGCAACTTACATATCCTTCATTTTGGAGAAACCCATCAATACGCTCATACCATGCTCTTGAAGACTGTTTCATTCATACAATGTTTTTTGAAGCTTGCATACTAAGTGCTCCTTTCCTTCTTGTATGTAGCCTTCTAGTTGTTCCATATAAACTTCTTTTTTTTAAGAATCCATTTAAAATGTAGTTTTAATATCTAGCTGATGTACATGAAGATCCAAGGTTTCGCCTTGCTACTTATGACAATTACGATGGATGTTATCTTGACTACGGGAGAAAAGGTGTCATGATAATCCAAACCTATAATTTGGGTGTATCCTTTTACCACCAATCGATCCTTGTAGCGGTCTATCGATAGCTTTTTTTTGCTTCTTTGAGCGAACATCGACTTGTACTTTTGTTTGAATAACCACTTGCATCCAACCACTCTCCTTCCAGGTGGAAGAATCGTGAGTTCCCATGTCTGTTTTTTTATGAGCGATTCATATTCAACATTCATTGCTTACCTCCAATCTAATGCATAAATACTTTGAAGTGCTTCTTGAACACTGAGTGGTTCATCAACCTCTACACTAAGTGCATATAATTTAGATGCCTTTTGAGTGAGTTTCCGTAGTCTTGTTGATCTACAAAGTTGCTGCTCTCCTTGTTCATCTCTTATGGGTTGTGTGGCTACAACTTGTAATGGTCTTGCTGGAGTAGAATTCTCATCCTCAGATTCTTCATCAGATCCGAAATCATAAGGCCTTGTTTCTGAATCCTTATCATTTTCCATCTCTGTTGATTTGTGTAAAACTAAATTTTCGTCAAAAATGATGTCTCTTTTGACTAGAATCTCATGTGTTATAGGATCATAAATTTGATATCCCTTCGAATTCAAATTGTATCCAACCATTATACACTTCTTGCTTTTGTCATCTAGCTTCTTTATTTCTTCATCTGGTATATGTGCATATGCTATGCAACCAAAAATTCTTAAATCATTGACACTTGGCTTTCTTCCATGCCATGCCTCATAAGGCGTCTTCTTATGCAATGCAGCAGTTGGCAACCTATTTTGTATATATGTTACACTGGAGACTGCTTCAGCCCAAAAAAATTAGATAATCCACTACTCTTAAGCATGCATCTAGCACTTTCAACAAGAGTCCTATTCCTTCTTTCAAATGACACCATTCTATTGCGGTGAATAAGGAACAATATACTCAAGTTTGATACCTTCTTTTGCACATAAAATTTTGAAAGCATTTGAGGTATATTCACCCCCATTATCACATCTGAGTCATTTCAAAGGTTTTTGTGACTGCTTCTCACCAAATGCATTAAAAACCTTAAACATCTCTAATGCACATGATTTATTTTTGATAAAATAAACAAAGGTCATTCTATAGGAATCATTAATAAAGGTAATAAAACCTTGCCCCATTGTGTGACATTGTTTGCATTGCACCACAAATATCCGAATGTTCAAGTTCCATTTGCTCCTTAGCTCGTGTTGCTCCTTTCTTTGGGAAGGGGAATCTATGTTGCTTTCCTAAACAATAGCCTTCACACACTCCCAACTCAACTGGTAGATGCAAATTAAAATCTTCCACAAGCTGCTCTGATTTTAATATTCAAAGTGAATGAGGATTTGCATGTCCGAATCTATGATGCCAAAGAATTGAATTAGATATTTCATTATTTGTTGTTGTTAACACCACATTAGGTACTGCTACACATAACTTGTACAGATTTCCATCTATGATTCCCTGTAGCAACAATTACTCCTTCAACATCCTTTAGGACACATTCCTTGTTGTCAAACTATACAATTATGCCAGCAATGGTAATTTTGCTCACTAATAAAAGAATTTTTACTAGAGCAGGTACATACCATACGTTCTAGATTTTCTTGTATCCACCATTTGGCATTTGCAATGGGATATCTCCAATTCGATCATCTCACATTTGCTATCATCTCCAAGATTGACAGTCTTACTCTTGGGTGCTTCTGTATATGCCATAAACCAACTTCTCTCAGGTGTCATATGCTGAGTTGCTCCTAAATGTAAATACCAGCAATTAGAAACATCAGAACTTGGGGTTGTAACAACCACAAACAAATTTTATTAGTCATTGCTTGAGGTCATGTTAGCTTCAGTAGCCTTCCTTTTCTTTACCTCTTCTACACATGCTAACCACTTTCGGCATTGTTTCTTAAAATGCCCATGAGCTCCACAATGAAAGCAATTTCCCTTATTTTTTTCCTCCTTTGTGTCTTTACCATTCTTTGAGACATTGGACTGGGAGGGATGAGATTTATTGTCACTCTACCTTTTTGCTTTGCCCTTATATCCTGCTGAAAACAGTGCTGTAGGATTCTCATCATTCATGCCCCTTGGTGTGAAAAATGGCTCTGGCTTGCACTCTGCCTTCCTTCCTTCGATTTCTTCTTGAAGTAGTGCTACTATTACTTTTGTCAAATCGAAATTGGATTGGGTGCTTAGTGCTACTACCAGTCCAGAATAGGATTCAGGCAAACTCCCAAAAAGTGACATAACAACATCTTCTTCTGCAATCACTGATCCACATGCTGCCAATTGATTTTTGAGAGATTTAAATTGATTTGTAAAATCTGATATTTTTTTTGTTTCCTGCATCTTTAACTAAAAAAATCTTCTTCTAAGATATAATCTTGTGCTAACATCATTTGATTCATATAACTTGATTAATTGATCCCAAGCTTCCTTTGCTAATTTTGCCTCACTTACATGTAAAAGCACATTATCACTCAAACTTAAAAGTATATAGGAACGAGCCCTACCTTCCTTTGAATCCACACTTACCGATCAAATCTCGCATCTGGGTGGGTTTACTCTAGATCCCCTTCAACTATATTGAGTAGATCCTTGTTCAGCAACAACATCTTCACTCGAGTCTAGAGATTAAATCCAATGCCATCAAATCGTTCTACCATCCTGTGAGGATCTCCTGCAACAAATGTGGCCATATCTCTATCTTTAAACTTTTGATACTTCTCTGCAACAACACTTCACCAACACTGCTCTGATACCATGAAAATTATTAGCACTCTTAAATAGAACACATAAATGCAAATGCAGGTTTTGATCTATTTCTTATTCTTATTTGCTTATGCTCTGCTAAATCAGAGAATACAATATTTATAGAATAACAGTAAACAAAGTCTTATTCAAACTCAAACTCAAACTACCCTATCTCTACTCTTCATCCTACAGATGGACAACATATGCCAAGCATGTACACATATCATCTAATGTGTTGTCAATTACAAAATAACTTCCCTAAATGCTAACTACAGAATCCTAAATGCTAACTACACCTTTGAGAATCCTAAATATTAGGCTATAATTTTCTCCTAAACCGCATGTCTAACAATGTGTTCGGCTCAAATGGCTCAAATTAGGCTAAAAAGTTGAATAGTACTTCATTTTCTGCATGAAATAAGCATGACTCATTTCCACTGAGCCTCTTGGTTCAAACGTGGGAAATTAACAAACATCCATATGGGAAATTTGTACTAAATATTTTCGGTAAATAAGAAATTTATTTGTTGTCTTCAATTTTATACCTTGAATCTGCAACTTCCGATAGAAGTTGGATACTTTAATTTCTTTCAAATCTTTGATAATTAATTGACCATAGTCAAATTATAGCCCAAAGTGGACTCAAACAGTCAAATCCGTATGACATTAATTCATATGGAATTGATTCATAACGTAAGGATTCATATGGAATTAATGTCACTGTTTTGACTCTGAGTCCACTTTTGACTATAGTTTGACTATAGTCAATTAATTACAGGCCCATGAATGAGTATATTTCTTTTCTTTATTGAAGTTCCAAGAATGTTCATATGTCTTTCCTTCAGGACGCTTTTCATTGAAGAGATTTTAAAGATAATGTGGAACAATTTGATGGACCTTCTATATGCACTTTTAAATAATGGACCTTCTATATGCACTTTTTAAATATTATATATGGGAATTATTCGGGCATGAGGCTCTTTGACAATATTTGAAGAAGATAGGAAGTGGTCTTTTGCAGACATATTGTTTCATAAATGAAGCCAGTAACCAAACTTGCAATAAGAGATCAAAATGACAATGCAAAGCACTTACAAAAAGTGTAATTTTGAAATTCCACTGTAGTCAGCACTTACAAAAGCTCATATATGTGTGAATTTATTAATCAATGTATTCGTGTTCATCAAGGTCACTTATGTGCAAGGGTGCACTGGTTATAGGTCCATAACATCTGATATAGGCCCCCATAAACTTGGGTGTCCGGGGATTTCATGCTGATCCTAGGAGATATCTGCTAGCCAACACTCTAAATCACTAGAATTCACACTATTATGTGTGGAAGAAAATTATAAACAAGAATTCAAAATATCAAAATAACATTAATCCATTAGACAATAACAAGATATAGACCCATAACATAATTTTATTAGTCTGGTTGTTCTGTACATGGCATCATATTGAAAGAGCTGTGTGGTGGTCTATCTTATCTATCTAAATCTATGTAGGTACATATGCATAATGATACTACCAAAGGCCAAGGAACCTTTATGGAAGATGAAATGACTACTCTTACATTCCTAAGCCTTTGTCTTAAGTTGATTTTGGTTGAGCTGCATCTAGGAGCAATGATTGGTCCCAACAACACTTCCCTTGAGTCGTATGTGGGCTTACCCCCAAAAGAAGTGGATACAGTTGATACCGAGGAGATCTAGCACCTACACCATCATGCACATTGTTGATGTGACAGCTGATGCAAGGATAGATAGGCTCTGTTTGAGTGGGAAGTTTTGCTTCGTTGTTGATGTTGACCGTATGTTTGATTATTTTTTGTTAGTGTTGGTCATAGAATTTGAGCTTACACCTAGATCAGGTATTGTGTACATGTGTATTATGAATGAAAATTATAGTTCTATATCTATAGGCTTATAGCCATTCATAGGTAAACTAAAAACCATTATAAAAATAAAAATAATGTAGTAAAATCTGACAAATACAACCATATTTCACATTCACAATGCACATGCTACATCTTCTTGGTTGATTTTTGTTAAATTAAACATTTATGGGAGAGGTACATCCAAAATCAAAAGTTTGATAATCAAACCATACCAACAATGCAAAGTTGAAAGTTCATGTAAAGTAGAAGATGGAAGGAAGGGAAAAAAAGAACCACATTTGGGATCAAATTTTGGCATTAAGAGCAGTTTCAGTAATGCTATGAAGAGTCTTGTTGTATTTTTCTGATGGCCAAGGAATTCAAGAACTATGATGAAGGAGAGCTATATCCATACACTACCAAAAAATTGTAATATAGCAGTTTTTGTGTCCACATTTGTATGATGACAAAGGAAATAAGAACCATGCTGAAAGAGAGTTGTTTTCGTATGACATAGAAGTGGAAAGAAAGTGTGAATGACTTCCCCCAACTTCATTTGCACAAGTCACTATAAAAATGGATTTCAAAACCCAATTTACTAGGATACAAGAATATGTTTATACCTTAAATGGAATGGTCATGAATTTCATGGAAGATCGAGAAAAAAATCCCTCTGAGGGAAGAAAGGAACAATTTTAGCAAGATGATGAAGATGAGAGAGAGGGATCTAGAAGAGTTATAAAAGCCTGCAATTCAGAATCAAGCCTCGTTTTCAGAGAATATCAAGCAAGGGTGTTACTGGCTAGTCTAGAATGGATCCTCAATTGCAGTGATCAAAGGTTTGAAGAAAGACTGGAGTCTAACTATATCGAGATTGAGGAAACAGGCCCATCGTTCAGTATGGGGGGGAAGCTAGAGTTACCGTGGGATGGTGCTGATTTAGAGGAGGAAGATGAGGAAAGTGAGGATGAAATATTCTACAGATGAACAATTACTCTTTAGTGATAGGTGACTTGTTTCAGATGAAGTTGACAAATATTGTAATGGATGTTTTTAATAGACTGCACCAAATTCATGTCCACATGGCTCCATGTTTGAAACATTTATTGTTGTTCTTAAGGATGGAATTTTAGTGGCTTTCTTATAGTTGTATCCTCCTAGATTATGATTTTAAAATAAGCATGTCTGATTTGTTTCTAGTGTTGTGTAAAAGAAGAGGAAATCAATATTAAGAGCTACGTCTACTGCAAAAAGTCACTTTTCGATGGTCAATCAAGTGAATCTTCATCAAGCTGATATGTGAAATGCTGCTTTGATGGTAAATAGATAGTTCAAATCTTTTGTGTTGATGCATATTGACAGCCCAAACATCTATTTCTACAGCCAACAGGCTTCACAGAAGGGAAGTTGAGATGATATTTTCTAGGAGCAGCAAGCTTTATTTTTGAGAAGCCCTGATTGAGTCTGGTGCCTTCCAACCTGGATGCTGCAATGACATTATGAAACTGGATATAGCATTTGAAGTTGGAAAATTATTTGATGTGTTAAGAATTAAGGTTTCATTAAAGAATTGAATTCTTGACTTTTGTGGGTTTAAAAGAGTGAGTATATGGTGGTAACATAATAGCTAAATGAAATCAGAAAGGTTGGTTGTATTATTTTTGAATTATCATGAAGCATGTGTCATAGTTCTGCATAATTAGTGGAGCAGTATTACAAACCGACTCTTGGATTTTACAATATGTGACTCTAGACACAGAGAGTGACCTTAATGACTAATGGAAAATGCAGGAGACGAACATCATCAGAGTGAGACGTGACCCCTTAACATAACCAAAGCCATGTCACATGGCCCCTAGGAGATTGTCAATGTTAGTATTACTATAAATTAACCTTTTTTTAATCATTAAGCCTCTCAAAACAATTTGAAATTATTAGCTCTTGTAAAATGTAGAAATTGGCAGGAAATGAAATTGGCTACTAGAAGAGATGAAGCAAGAATTTGGATCTAGTGTGGATGAAAAGGATCTGGAATAGATGAGAATCACTAAATAGTTTCATAACAAGAGAAGAAGTACAAACCTAACAATTCAAATATTTGTTGCTAATGAAGAACTCTGGAGAAATAATTTTGTAAGGAACTAAAGTTCTAAAACCAGTAATATACACACTCTAAAGATGAAAGTGTGAATTTACATTGGTTTCTGTCTAATATTTGGTTTTATGTGGGAATGTCTCTCCTAGATTTTGGTAACATCCCGAATGTTTTGGTGACTTGGGGACTTGAAGGGGACATTCCCAATTTTATTAATTGTTTAATTTAAAAAAAAAAATCGATGCTTTTAAAATATTGTGACAAGTTAGCTATTCAATCCTGCTACATCGGAAGCCACCTTATTTAAAGACCCTTTCATTAGTTCAGTGTTTGTAAGCTCAATGTCAATATTCACTATTTGACATCTCTTCCAAATGTGTGAGCATGTTTGGGACATGTTCAGGTTTGTTCAAGCACGTTACTATTTAAGTTGCAACAACAACTAAATAATTTAAATCCTTAGGTGTAAGCTTTTGATAATTCTAGATGTAACTAAACAAAATTTTCATGATATCAAAGTAACCTGCCACCGATAGACCAAGGTAATTTAGAAAGGGAATAGGGTTTTGATCCTTAAGATTCTATAGCCATCTATAATTTATCTCACAGTTGATACTCTCTCTCTTCCTCTTGCACTCATGGTTTGACTGGCCTACATATGGATAGTAAACTTATCATATGTTAAATCTGAGCCTTTCCAGAGGATTCTGTGGGGTTAAAATCTTTGTGAGAAACTATATTATCTACTTTCCTTTACTACAAAAGTATGTTGTTTTGGTAGAAATAATGAGCAAAGAACTGATTTCATCTTTTATCTGTTGATTTGATATGTGAAAAGCTAGTATGAACCACCTGAGTTCATGATTAGGATTAACCACCATATAGCTCAAAATTTATGGTAGTTTGAGTTGTTAACATTTAAAGATCTGTTTCTTGTGCTGATTTTGTTGAACTAAATCTTGATTTCAACCACTCAGAATCATCTACGTTGTTATAACCAAAATATTTAGATGTAGAATATAATGTGCCCCGCAAAAACACATATTGACATTCACACATTGATCATAATGTTCTTTACAGATGTGGTGATGGTCTTATAGATGTGACTGTGGGTTCAACTGCTATCACTATTTCCAACAACCATCTTTTTGACATTGTTGATTCTTAATCTACTACACTTATTTAACACACTCCACCTTCACATTCAATCCACTCTGGGTTCTTGGCTTCTTTTCATGTTACTCCCTCCAACCTCTTTATTATCCTTTCATGACTCTAGACTGTCCTAGAACAGAGCACTATGCATACTCACTGTTAAATGATCCTAAGGACTTATTAATGGTTGTCTCAAGGCTTTAACACGCTCCATCAATCCATCCATCAACCTTATCCTATCACCCTACCCCCATATATCTTCAAGAAAGACTTAAAACCTTATCAATGCCCAATCAGAGCTAGGATTGCTACTGCAAAATACAATTCACTTCAAGATGCTCAGTCTACCACAAAAAAATTCAACAACCTTTGATTGCACTTTTAAATGCATTCATCACAATGCAAAACCTCTCTTACCACCCAAGCTACTCTTCTAAAGTACTCAACAACATTCAAACAACATCTAACTTGAGTATTACAGTCTTAAAGGAAAACTGTACAGTCATAAAAACAAATAGCCAACAAACAACAAATAGTCAAGATGTCATAGCTGTTCAAACAAAAATAGCCAACAAAAATCTTAAACAAGGTGTAGGTTCACACACATGATGTTATAGCTGTGAACCGGTCTCACTTGCAGTCACCTATGTCACAAATTAATATAAATAAAAAATTAATAGACTACTAAATTTCTAATAGACTGCACTGTGTAGATGCCAACACTGCTAAAGCTTGTTTATTGTACATTATTAGTATTGAGTAGGGTTACCAACTTATCACACAGATATGAAATAGTAATGAAGCAATGCTGACTTTCCAAACACATAGTAATGAAGGTCTTAAAATGAGGATCTCTTGATACTGTGTAACCTTCTTTAACTTGTTTGTACCTGTAAAATTGTTAAAACCTTCATGCAATAATGATTCCAAACTTATTCCAATCTGATGTACATACAAAATTAGGGGTCACTTTGGTTGCAAACTCTTTGACAAGTTCTGTGCAAGTTCTTCACTCAAAAAACTGCTCAGGAAGATAGATTTGCCCCATCTTCTTATTTATATTTGAGGGACTTGCACTAGGATTATTTTCACCAAACTTTGAAATATTGATCTAAATCTATTTTAAATCATTCTACAACAAGTGGCATCTCATTTGAAGGTCTACAACTCATGTTATTTATGATAGTCCGCAAGGGGGTTAAAAACAGGACAACTGACTGAGAATTTCACGGTTTACCCCTCTAAACACCTTACCAAGCCTCAAAATATTTCACACATCTAAATTTTTTATCCCTATAAATCTTTCCTCAAAGTTTCATCTTATCTGGATCATCCATTCCCAAGTTATGCACTTTTTAGAGCTGCTAAAAGTGGGGGTTTGCATTACTTACAGACCTGATGACTGAGTTTTGAACATAACTCTCTCTCCAGGTGTCCAAAAACTCTAAAATAACTTGTAACATGTTATAAAAATCACATTTAGCATGTCTATATATTTTCATAAGATTTAGATCATTTGTTTGAAATATATTCTACTTTTAGTGAGCTTAAACCCTTCTTAAACCATCACCTACAGGCCTACTATCTGTATTTTTGAAATATCTCCTTATATAGACCTGAAATAGGCCTAAATTTTTTTCAAAGTCCTATTTCAACCATCCAAATATGATCCTAAAATTTCATTAGGTTTGGATGAGGGAAACTCCAGATATCAACGTTTTAGTATTTCAACTCTAGACTAGGATTTGACAGGACAACAAGCACCCAGTTTGCAATTATCTTTGTTTAAAAGTTTCAAATTCCTTTTCAACACTTCACACTGCTCCTGTAGGTTTTCCTACAACTTCTCTACACTTTTCCTTCTTTTACTTACCTCAAAAACCATCTACAACATCATCTACAATGCATGTTTCTTCTTGTTATGTTTGTGGGCCTGTTTTCATGTTAGAGTTTGGTACAACTTCCATGTGTTACACTTGGATATTTTTACGGTGGTCCCGCTCACCGGTGAGCGGGTTAAGGGGGTTCGGGGGAAAATCCCCTGAAGTAAATTTTCATGGGTGGTTTATTAATCCATGGGTAATGGGTAACCGTTATGAGCTTGTTTTGGGCCCATTGCTTTTCGGTACCCATTGTTTTGTAAAACCACCTCTTCGACTACCTATTGATGTACTTATATATATATGGACATACAATAGGATTGATATGAGTGTTTTTGTGAAGGTGAATAGTGTGTGTGAATTCAAGTGCGAATTTGGGAGGGTTTGTTGAGCGCAGCTCCAAACAAGATTTGGTTATTGTAATTGTGAAGACTGTTGGCTTGTAATAAAATCTGAGCAAGTGTTCTTGGTGGATGTAGCCCACATTGGGTGAACCACATTAAATATTGTCTTCGTGTTTTGCATATTTCATTTCTGTAATTTCTATTCATACTTCTTATTATTGCGATTTTGAGGAATTATTCCGCATTAGATTCTATTAATTCCTAACACTTCTTAACAAGCAAATTGTATATACCTGATTTCATAGAAAATTGCAATCAAGATTATATGTGATGTTCATAGGCACTTTAAAGTATTGAAAACCACATTATATCTTATATTTTTACCCTTAAACGATCCTTTCACAAGAGAATGATTTCCTTATTCAATGAAAACACCAAAATCTCATAGAAACATGCTCAAACAATAGTTCATACAAGCCACTTTACATCCACTGGTTGTAGCTTTGCAAACACTTAGGGGCTTGCAAGAACACTGTTCAAGCCTGGGAATACTGAAAATCACTGTTACAAGACTTCCTTGTCTCAATTCTCTATTTCAACAACTTATCCATTCATTATATTGCATGTACACACTATATTTTTCAGTTCAGACCCAACATCTTCAAGTTGTCACCATGACATATCATGATGAGAGAAACTATACCCTGCAACTTGTAGCAACATTTCACATAACTGTCCAATCCATGATACACATTATAGTCTTTAAAACTTTGATATTGCCTTTGAAAGGTACTAAGGTCATTTGAGCATTGCTATAGACTCATAAGGAAATATGATAGTTTTCTTGTGACTATTCTGAGTCATTATGTATCTCTTGTGATCCATTGATTGTCCTTGAACATAGTTGATCCTGTATAGGCAAGAGGTTTTCAAGGTCACAATTCCTACAATTTAAGCTCGAGAATATCATATGCCATATTGAATTTCTGTTGTGTAATTTTATCCATATGCGTGCATGTTGATGGCACTGTTACAAGGCTGAGACCCAGAGTTATATGCATGCACGGCTAGAATATGAATTGTCATGCATTATTCATTTTAAAACAAATCGCAAAGGCTGAAGTGCCTCACTTTGCTGTTGGTGCGTGGTGATGAGACTTGAAAATGCACTCATATTTTTTATATAGAATGTTTGTGGTGCTATTGGCAACCAAGACTTTGGATGTTGTTGAGTGCATGCCTTCTGTAATATCTATATGATCTCTTTTACAAATAATTTCCAACTAAAAACACATTATATATCATTCATGTTATGCATTATTATTTTCTCATGTTATGTTGTTGGTAATGATTAATGCAGGAGCATGCCAACATCGGCTGCACTTGATGTGGTTGCCAAAAACTTGAATCTTAAGTTTTTTGAGGTATCAAATTACTCCTACTTATATGCATATTTGCCTATTCCTACTGTTTTATGAGTCTTGTAAAAATAGGTTTATTGTTTTTTACTCATCTATTAGGTGCCCACTGGTTGGAAGTTTTTTGGAAATTTAATGGATGCTGGATTGTGCTCTGTTTTTGGTGAAGAAAGCTTTGGCACTGGTGAGTTCTATTTTTTTTAATCCTTGTGTAAAACCATTCTTTGCGTAGCTTTCTTGGTGAGTATTTAGTTTCTACTCTTAATAGTAGCTCGGTTTGTTAAAAATAAAAAATGATATGCATAGCTCCTTATGTCAGGATCAAAGTCCCCTTGCTCATTTTCATAGATCTCATTGTTGTGCTTGAATTCGGTGTGCAATCCAAACAGGACATAAGCAGACATCAATTTTAACAACCTTGTGATTCTGTCTTATCACTTTGATGAAGCTTTCCTTCCATTGCTTGCATTTTCTGCAAGGACTTTGAATAGCTAGGATTCTCTGTATACACAATGGATTTCGCATCTCCATGGCATCTTCCACGAACTGAATACATTTGTCCCTTTTCCTATCAATAAGAGCTTGAAAGGCTCTTCTTGAGGAAGCCTGCAGTTGGGGATCTATCACACGACATATGATTCTATCTAAATAGCATGCAGTTGGGAATCTATCACACGACATATGATTATGTCTAAATAATCACAGGCCTGCACAACTAAATCTCTGCTCCTCTCAGCAAATGAATAAACATGAGTCTGAAGAAGGTTTAGGAAAACAGAAAGAGGTAAGAAGTTGGGAAGACTAACTCCCTACGCCTCTTCTAGCAAACTTATTTCTTCAACAAGAAACTTATCCGTGGAGAGTACATCTGTTGCAGCAAGGAGGTCATGCAAGTAAGCCTTGAACATTCTAGTGAGACAAGCAATACAATGCATGTTGGGCTCATCAGGAAACAACTCGATGTCTCCCTGTATAATGAGCTTGTGTAGCATTCCCTTGATGGAATTCATCAATCTTTTGAATTCAATCATAGCCTCCACTGAGTTAGAAAAATTCCTAGGCAATGCATTGAGCTCTGACTGCCTCCTAGACAACGTTGAGTCTATTTTTTTCACAATTTGAGGAAAGCATTTTCTTATACCTATTGCTTGGATCTGCATCAGCCTCTCGGCCAATATAGGTATTCCAACCATGGATTTGTCGATCTTTGAAAGATTTGGGTCTCTTTGAAACAGTTCCTTCTCCAGCTACCTTTCCTAGGCATTTGATTCATTCCCAATTCTGTTTCTGACACGACGTATCCAAGGCCGATATTCACACTCACAACATCCACTGTAACTTTCTCAAACAAACCTTCAACAACTTTGTCGACTTTCGTAACCACCGCCAAAGTTTTTTCACCCTTTTCATCAACTAACTGTGACATTCTTATAGATTCACAAGTTGGGAAATCGACAGAGGTAGACAACACATTCAGAATTATACTCTCTTTAGGAGTTATATACTGTTTGATAACCTGAGAAATTTGGTCATAAATGTCCTGCGGCTGGCCATGTACAGGCACCTTGGTGATGCCTAGAAAATCCACCATTGTGAGATCTGGAATGTTGGATTTTCTTACGTTCAGTGTAATTGGGGTGTCACTGATACCCTTCCCGGCTCCTGCAATTTCATCTGTAGCCGCATTTAGAGCTTCTATAATTTCATACTCAAAAATGTTGTTCTTCACTCCATTGTATTCTATGGTAATCTCAGTCTCTTGGCTTTTAGAACTCTGCAACCTCATGATGAGGGGAACTCGAGTACAAATCCCCTGGCCTTTAGGTAGGTTAATACTGCCAGAGATCCAAGCACGCTGGATTTACCAGACGAATGGTCTCCCACAACAACAATACTAAGCAATTGAATGCCTTCATCACTCCCAGATTTTGAAGTGTATCAATAGCATCCAAGAGCAGTCGAATACGCTCGTTATAACTCTTATCCAGGTGGAGATTTTCCATCATGCTCAAAATATCCCTGCTCTGTGTAGACATTGCTAATTTGTCACCTTCATAGAAATAATCAGATCGTGACAATAATATTCAACAAGCTAGCAATGTATTACAGTAATAAATCAATAAAAATAAGGATTAAACCAAACATTTTATAGGAGTTTTGATGTTTCCACCATCCATGAAATTAATAAAAGATTTCTGTCATCAACTCTGTGTGATTTTTGATTCACTTTATCATTATTTATCATCTTACAAATACGTATAGTGATTGAAATACATACATCCAATAAATCGTCTCCTTGTCTGATAATCATCTCGGTGGAAGCATTCCAATTTCTCTGAGCAACTGCACATCTCTGATTGAATTGAGCATTGGCTACAATAATTTCACTGATACAATCCCCCCTGTTTTGAGCTTGATTAAGAATCTATCCTATCTTTACCTTGAAGGCAACATGCTTACTGGTTCTATCCCTCCTCTCAGTAATTGTTCTGAATTATATTACATTGCATTTTCTCACAATAATCTCACAGGACCATTCTGTCTCATTTTGGCAAGCTTAACAATTTAAAATACCTTTACCTATAGTTCAACAACTTGAAATCAAAAATCCCTGCAGCTCTCGGTAATTGTTCTTCACTCGAGAGATTGTTTTTAGGGGTAACTCCCTGTTTGGCAATTTACTAGCTGAACTTGGAAATTTGAAAAAGCTTGGTAACCACACAGCATTCCTGCAACATTGGGTAACCACACAGCATTGAGGAGGCTAAAGTTGTCCGGAAACTCATTCTTCGGGGATCT
This sequence comes from Taxus wallichiana var. yunnanensis, assembly GCA_018340775.1. NCBI lineage: Eukaryota > Viridiplantae > Streptophyta > Pinopsida > Cupressales > Taxaceae > Taxus > Taxus wallichiana. The sequence continues at coordinate 394,432,899 of CM031243.1, forward strand.
AGATATTAAATTTTCCTCTTCTACAGAGGTTCTATCTGCTCATTCAAATAAATTCTCAGGGACCCTGCCTGCATCCTTGGCCAATTGTACACAACTTAAGCTTCTGGATTTCAGCAAGAATAGATTGACATGTGTGATTCCATCAAACCTCGTTGCAAATTGTCAAGATTTGAGGGTTGTAAGTCTTGGCTCTAATCAGCTCGAAGGTGGTATTCCTTTATGGATTACAAACTTGTCTAAGCTGCAGGTGTTGGATTTATCCAATAATAAATTTGGGGAAAATTTCCCCCCCTGGAGGGCCAGGAGGGATTTAGAAACCTTGAATCTTCAGAAGTGAGTGGTAATACACTGTATGAGGATAGTGATGAAAGGAAATGAGTATACCCTCACCTATGTGCTGGAAGCAAACACAATCCTAGACTTGTCAAACAACAATCTTGCAGGGGAAATACCAAGCAAGCATCGGGAAGGTAGGATGCTAGCAAAGGTTGTTGAATTTAGCTTTAAAGCTGACAATTACATTTTCTTGAAAGTTTCTAAAGCCTTTTCAATGAATCCCTGTTATGCATAGCTTGTAATAAATTCTATCTATGAGAACACATCTCTTTGAGGCATTTTGTCAAATGGTTCATGTGCTTTGTCTCTGCTTCCACATTTTACATACATGTCTACTAGGGAAGTTGCTACTACAACATTTGGTGAAATTCCTCTATCCTTTATGCTTTTATGGATGTCCATACCTTGTTTCAAATCTCCCATTTTGGCATAAGGTGGGAGTACATTGGAAAATGTAAACTGGGGTTAGAAACCTGTTTGTTGCATATAGTGAAAGCATAGAAAAGAGAGGAATTTGCTATTTGCCAATATCAATAATTTGTATATCATCACCTATTTGGAAATTGCAACTTGGCATTATTGACTTATAAGTCTAGAGTGTATGCAACAATGTTGTAATCATTATGCAATATGTAATGATGTATGTTAAAAAAATAGATGTATTGAATGTGATAAATTGGGAGGTTTAGAGTAATGTTTGGTATATTTGAGAAAGTTGTTGCTTACACTAGAGACTGATATGTCAATTGTTTAATGTTATAGTTCCATTTAGTTCATGGTATGAAAAATATCGATATTGAGTATACTAGTGTATATTTTATGTTTTGGTGCAGTTATCAGAGTTGGATTAAAAAGCACATTATCGAAGAGTTGTCAATCGCTATTACCTTTACATTGACAATTACATGACCAAATTGACATAGTTTTGAAGGTTAGTGTTCTCATATTTATTTAAATTTGATTTCCATTTGCTCTATAAGTGAATATTTTTCCTCTTCGTACTTTCATTTTGGCCTGAAATCATTTGTTTCTATGGACTAATGGTATTATTGGCTTCTCAGGTTTGCTGGCGTATGTGTTTTCATAGTCTATTTTTCCATGTTAAAAATACATAGTCTATTTCAAACATATTTTCTCTATTGTAAATATGACTTCACATTAAGCTTAACAATGTTCTTGTATTGTTAAACAGATAATATACTTTGTGTCTTATTCCTCTGATTTCCTATATGCATTACTATTGTATCATTAATTAGGTTCATGAAGAATATCTTGAAGCTGGTGTCGAAGTCTTAATAACAACATCGTACCAGGTCTGTGCTTATGATATGCATTATTCATACATTCTTATATGTTTGTTCACTTTTTTGCCTTCATCTTGGCACCTCTTCATTCATGTGATATTTATGGGGATTTGATTGTTTACAGGAAACAATTCATGGTAGCTAACAGGTCGCTCGGACAAAGCATAGGCTGGAAACATCAGTTGGAATAGCTATACTGCAGGTGCCAAATATGTCTAATTCCTTATATAATAACACCCCATTTGGCTTGTCTCCATGATGAAGCACATTTTATGTGTTTATCAATATGTATATATTGCTTGGCAGTGCTAATGATAATGATAGGTGCATTCTTTGATGGACAAATCTGGTAGACGACCACTTCTTATGGTATGAACTTAGGCTCTGATAAAAGGCTATTATAAGGATTTTCATTGCTTATTTACATGAATATTAAGAGAAAATTTTCTTTAGATTGCTACTGGAGGAATGAGCGTCAGTTGCTTTGTGGTTGGATTGTCCTTTTACATACTGGTAATTACACTTATCACATCTTTATATCCACCCATCTTTATTGTTGGGATTTATTTTCATTTAATTAAATTGTTCACTACAATTAGGATACTGGTATGCAGATGCAAATGAAGTAGTAATTCTCTTTTTAATCATTCGTAATACTGGTATGGAGATGCCATTATCATCCGAAGATGGATCCAAAAGTGGGATCCAAAATGTCAAGCTTCATGCAGCTGACTTTAGGAAAATCCAACAAAAAACTAACATGCAAAGAAACTGATCTAAAGACAAAACAAAAATGTAGTTGAATATAATATAATTTTATTGACAATGGAGCTTTGATGTTCCATACGTCCACAAGGAGAGAATCAATCACTTAAGAAAATTACCAAGTACATAAAAGTATAAATTGCAAAATGGAAATTAGAGCAAAGATCACAATTATTCATGTTTATTGTGGATTATCTTGACTCATTTTCTATTATACAAGGGCATTCTCATCAATCTGCTTTGAAATTGCTTTGAAGCAAGGTAGCTTTAATTGGTCTATTGGTGAGTGTTGTGCCTCAATGGTTTCACTGGGCATTGTTTGTATATAATGCTTGTACGTTTTTACTCAATTTTCATGCATGTAGTGTAGAATATCCACTAAAGAAAAAATAGATGAATAATGGCTTCTTTTTTGTTTTTTTGTACAGGCTTATATCGAGAACATTTTCACTAGGCATGTGTGGAATTCTAGGGATTATAATGTCTGAGGTTAGTCCTTGATATAAGTTATGAAAATGGATTGATAATAATGAGTTAGTGATAACTAATTTTTTAGAACAAAATGTAAAGATCAAGTCGATTTAGTAAAAACTAATTATTGTCCTAATTTAAATGTAATTTGTGAATACTTTTGGTAGAATTGGAGTAAAATATGTGATCATAATTTCTTAGAATCCAATGCACCTTCGTTGCTAACGATAGTAGAGAATTGCATCAAAGTTGAGACAATCAAAGCGAAGAACATGAAGATGATCATTTTACGATGGAGAGGCAATTGCTCAAAAAGGAAGTTGCTCAAAATTAAAGTTAAGAAAAATAACCTCAAAGTAGCACTAGGGAATCATATGGATCACTTGAAGTTGGTGGTGGAGAGAAGGTGTTAATATTGTATATCAAGGGTTAATGGAATTCAGACACCCTTTTGTATTTTATCATTGTATTTCAAGGGTTAACGAAATTCAGACACCCTTTTGTATTTTATCTTATTTGATATTAATAAAATATTTGTGGACCCATTTATTGGGCACAATATTTAAATCAAATTGTTGTTAATTTATAATATTAATTACAGACCACTCGACATCATAGATGATATGTAACTTCGTTGATTGCACTATATGATATTTGGTTATTATGTAGTTTTAAAATTCATATTTTTCATTCTTTAAATTTGTATCGTCTCTAGAGAGACAATAAAAATTGAAATTAGTATTGTCTCCAGAGAGACAAAATGTTAGTATTCGGTATTGTCTCTAAGGAGACAATAATGATATTGTCTCTAGAGAGACGAAAATGATATTGTCTCTAGAGAGACAAAAATTATATTGTCTCTCAAGAGACAAAATATGTATCAATCATTATTGTCTCTTGAGAGACAATAATTAGAGACAATATTAGAGACACCCGCTTTGAGACAATAATAGAGATGATATACAACTTTTTATTGTCTCTATTTGAGACAATTTAGTCAAATTTTGTCTCTATTAATGTCTCAAATGACCCCCTTGTAGTAGGGTGCCGATGATGGGGAGGATTTTATTGCAATTGATACTAAAATTGATGTTGAGCTTTGGCATCATAGGCTTGGTCATTTGAATTTCAAAACCATGTAAGAGATGAATACCAGTGCATCGACAATTGGTCTTAAGTTTGACAAAAATGTAGAATTAAAGCCATGTGAAGTTTACGTTCTTGGGGAAAATGACGAGGACTCCATTTCCCAAATCATCAAACAATAGAGCAACGAAAATTTTGGAACTCATTCACACTGATATATGTGGCCCAATGTCAGTAAATTCATTTGGGGGTGCAAGGTATGTAGCAACATTCATTGATGATTATTCTAGGAAAGTTGATGTATTTTTTCTAAAGAAGAAATCAGATATATTTGATGTTTTCAAATTTTATCACAAGAATGTTGAAAATCAAACTAGAAAGAGGTTAAAGGTTCTTCGAAGTGACAATGGTGGTGAATATACTTCTAAAAGGTTTCAACAATATTATGAAGAACATTGAATTTCAGGACATAAATTATGTATAATCCTTAGCAAAATGGAGTGGTTGAAAGGATGAATCGCACATTAGCAGAATGTGCTAGAACTATGCTAGAAGATAGCAAACTTCCTAGAAATTTTTGGGCTGAAGATTTTTCTATTGCTGCTTATATTCAAAATAGAGTTATCTCAAAGGCTCTAAATGGTAAAACTCCAGAGGAATTGTGGTCTGGTAAGAAATCTAACTTGGAAAATTTAAGAGTATTTGGTTGCAAAGTTCTTTCATTTATTACTCATGAAAAGAGAAAAAATTAGATTCAAAGAGTCATCTAGCCATTTTTATTGGATATAGTCAGGAATCAAAGGCTTATAAATTATATAATCTAAATACAAATCAGGCTTTTGTTAGTAGAGATATTAAGTTTTTGAAGATTCATCCCTACAACAGTCCAATTTAGTTTGAGAACATGATATACCTGATTTACAAATGGGAGAAGAGCCTTATTCTACAATAGATTTTGAAGATGATTCTCTAAATGAAATAGAGGAGGAGAATCCCAATGCAGTGCAAATGGAAGAGGAACCACACATTCAAATTGAAGAAGAGGTTCATCCAATTATACAAAGCAAAATTCTCCCACCACGCAACAGGAAGCCTTCCTTGAAGGTAATTGAAAATGCTCAAAATTCCTTTGCTTCTCTTATATGTTTTTCTACTTCTAGAGAGCCCAAAAATGTGCATGAAGCTTGTAATTCTACAAATGCTGAACAATGGAAAGAAGCAATGAATTAGAATATAAGGATTTGATGAAAAATTAGACTTGGGAGCTAACTAATTTTCCTCCAGGAAGAAAAGCTATTGATTGCAAGTGGATTTTCAAGCAAAAACTCAAATATGATGGAAGCATTGACATGTTTAAAGCACATCTTGTAGCACATGATTTTTCACAAATTGAAGACCTATTGATTACTTTGAAACCTCTCCCATGTTGTTAAGATGACTTCGTAAGAGTTTTGCTTGCTATTGCAACAAAGTTAGATTTAGAAGTGCATCAACTAGATGTGAAAAGTGCATTTTTAAATGGTGAACTTGAGGAGGAGATTTATATGATGTAGCCCAAAGGATATATCACATCCAAATTTGAAAGCAAGGTATGCAAGCTCAAGAGATCATTATATGGTCTTAAGCAATCACCTCATGCTTGGTATAAGAGAATGGATCAATACCTTCTTACAAACAACTTCAAAAGAGGGTCAACTCGATGACAACATCTATATGAAGATGGAAAACCAGTGGTTTGTTATTCTTGCTTTATATGTAGATGATGCAATTGTAATCAACAATAACTTGTCATTCTTGAAAAGCACTAAAAGTATGTTGTGTGCTGAATTTGAAATGGTAGATTATCAAGATCTACATTATTACCTTGGCATCACAATAACTCGTGATATAAAAGCAAGGAGATTGCATATGAGTTAGAAGATATTCTTAGAAGACATTCTAAAACGTTTTAACATGTTGGAATGCAATCCAATAGCAACCCCAATGGAAGCAACTTTGAAGTTGTCAACAGAGATGTGTCCCAAAATAGAATAGGAAAGGAAAGAAATGGAAAATGTTCCATATAAGAATGCCATCAGAAGCCTCATGTATGCTATGGTATGCACACGACTGAGTTGGCTTATGCAATTAGCTCTTTGAGTTAATACATGGTGAATACAGGATCAACTCATTGGAATGCAGTGAAAAGAGTATTAAGGTATGTTAAAGGTACCTTAGACTATGGTATATGATTTCAAAAGCATAATGATGTATTGCAACTAACAAGGTATTGTGAATTTGAGTGGGGAGAAGACTTTGACATGAGAAAATCAACCACATGGTATTGCTTTGTGAGATTGTTCTGCAAGGATCAATACGGAACCCTATGCACATCAAAGAGGTTGTACTCCAATGGTGACGTGAATGCTCCAAGTAATCAACAAGAAATTGAAAAGCAAGGAAAATCATGCATAAGGTAAACATGTATACTCATTCTCATAGATCGAAATAAGAGGGTACATATGGGAGTGTTGTGTAACTCCCATGCCTAGACAATCATTCCCTCCATGAGGGAAAGATGAGTTACGATTCCAAAATGGAATGTAACTCCTATGATGTCACTGACGCATATGACAATGAAAAATTCTATGACGAAATCTTCCATGTGTCATATAACTCCTAATACCTATGATCTCGCTAAGTGAGATGACTCACCACATGATGTGGACAAGACCCTAGAGTGATGATGAGGCAAGTCACACACACCAACATCCCCCTTCATCGAAGCTGAGGTAAAGGTCATGACAAGTTAGAACAGAAAGATAACTTCCCTAGACAACTAAGAAAGATGTGTCAATGGGGCCTAAAAACTAAAGGCTTGATAAGGTACCATGTACAAACAACATCTTTCCAGAAAAGAAGAAAAGGAGGACTAGAAAGCCCTCAGAAGATGGGTGGCTACAAAATACCTCACCCCAAGAAGAAACCACAAGTGAAGAAACTTTTCCTCAGTGAAGTTCTCAATGAAAATGTTTGCAACCTAGTCGAACTCGACAATACCTGCAAGTCGATGATGTCTTCATGTATCGGCTTCTAAATGAAGTGCATGTGAATATCAATGTGCTTTGTCCACTGATGCTAAAATGGATTTTGAAAAATTGAGATGGTGCTCATGTTGTCATAGTAGATAATGGTACACTTTCAAAAGTGAAAACCAAAATCTGTCAAGATACCCTATAACCAAACAGTTTCCATGGTAGTGTTAACTGCGCCTTTGTACTCTGCCTGTGTAGATGATATCACAATCACATCCCGCTTCTTGCTAGACCAACTGACATGACCCAAACAAAGAGAGAAAATGTAGCCTAAGGTAGATTTCTAAAGATCTAGAGCATCAACCCAATCAGATTCTATAAATCCAACCAAGTCAATATTTGTCCCTCCTAAATAATAAATGTCATCGGTGTGAGTGCCATGTACATAGTGAAGGATCCGATTCATTCCTTTACAATGCAATTCATGAGACCCCTGCATAAATCTAGACACAATCCCAACAAAATATAAAAGATCTGAACGAGTGTGAGTTAGGTAAATAAAGCTTCCCACCAACTGTCGATAAAGGGTGCCATCAACCAAGGAGTAGAGCAATTAGAAACCTACTTAACCACGGAATGGAAAGGAGTAGGAGAAGGCTTACAATCAAACATGTAAAACCGAGCTAGAAAATCAAGGGATTACTTAGGCTGCAAAATCATAATTCCCAAGTTAGATTGGGAAATATGGATCCCAAGATAGTAATGAAGTAATCCCAAGATGGACATAAATTGAAGGTTGTTCCATACATAGTAATGAAGTTAAAGAAGTCTCTCCACCAAATGGAATCCAAAAGACAAGTAGCTCTCCAAGATTTTCCAGAGAGCGGTAGTTCACCACCAATGTAGGAGTTCACACTAGATTGAGCTCACAGTTTCTAAGGAACTAACTCCCCAAGTACATATCTCTGATCTATTCATGAAGTAGAGGAGTATGCAAAGCCAAGAGATGAATATCGATCTCAAATTTCGAGTCATGATGCAATCTAAACGAGCTTCTTGTTTCCAAATAAGAGTATTTAGGATCTGGTCTTGATGCAAATTTTAAGAGTGAGTAACATTATAAGGAGCTGAGGTATAAACAAGATCGAACTTCAATGAAAAAATAGGATTGTGCAAATCTAAATGCTAAGTTGAACCACCAAAGATAGGAAGACAACATACTACCAATAACCAATGTCCAACTACTTCACTCACCAAATCTTATGCAACTTGTATCCAAATGTAACATCTAGGAGATCACAAAAAGAAAATCTTCTCACGCAGAGAGAAATTACACATAATAAATTGTATAGTTTTTTCACATATGTTATGATTAATAGATAAAAAACAGGTTGAGTAATAGTTGTAAGAGTTTACTTTGATACCATACTAGAGTGCACAATGCACTCATACATTCATAGATCTCTCTTGCATGTTATTACCAAAATGATTGAGATGTCTCATATAATACACAACAAACATTATGCACAATAGTCTCTCATTATTTCCTCAAAGTGAATATTCAAATCCTTATTTTCCTCTCTCTACTATTGACTAAGGAGAAGAAAAAGGAGTGCCTACTAAATAGGCCAAGGAGATTATTACGTGCAACAATAATTTGTTACACGGAACCAACAATAGCTGGAATGAAATATTTGCACAACCAAATTAGTCCATGCAAATATTTCTTATAGCTAACCAACTCCCAAACAAGCTTAGCTCCTAAAGTAGGTGTAAACCCAACTAATACCAAATTGGTTTGGGTATAGTTTTTTACACAGAACCAATAATAGTTGGAATGAAATATTTGCACAACCAAATTAGTTCGTGCAAATATTTCTCATAACTAACCAACTCCCAAACAAGCTTAGCTCCTATAGTGGGTGTAAACACGAATAATACAAAATTGGTTTGGAAATAACCCAAACCATTAGCTAATGTAAACATGACCACTCCAATAATTGTTATTATTATAAAAAGAAATCCTAACATATACTAATAACTAGAAATCGCACGTGAGGTGTGCAATGATAACGCCGAAAGATTAAAATGGGAGCGGGGAGAAGGAAATAGAAATATACCACAAAGCGATAATATAATTGTTGGTGGGAAAACAAGTACATGAGGAAGTTCGGAAAATGTTCTAGAGGAAAACATTAGGATGCAAGAAGAAGTGGAGTAGTTAGAGAGGTAACGACCTATGTGGATCGAGAGGGGAGTGATGAAGGAAGGGAACGAAGATGGGATTCCTCTTGTAATCGAGAATGAAATCGAGGTGTGGAGGACATTCTGGCATAACGACTGAATGAAAAAGGAGGATAAATATGAAGGGACGATAATGAGGGAACTCTTGATATAGCCATGAAGGTTAGGCCTTGTCTTTCCATGCCTCCAATGTCAATAATGGCTCGTTGCAGAGTAAGTCCTTGAGATTTGTGGATTGAAAATGCCCAAGCTATTTTAAGTGGTATCTGTCTTCGGTTGCCTCTGGAAATTGGTGGAATATGAACATTGAAGGGGTTGTTTGCATCTTAATGACGGCTCGTGTGATCAAAATTGATGACTAAAAATAAAGGCAAAGCAAGAGGAGTCGAGGATATTTTGTAAAAAATATCGACGATAGTTCGATAGCACCATTGACAAGACTTGTTTCAACCCAAAATTTTGTGGAACATATGACTTTATGGTTGATGCAAAGAATGAATTTGTGTTGCAATTGATCGTCATCATCCTCTCCCGAGTCAGCACACTCGGTGTTTTCAGAGCAATCGATTTGGCAACGAGAGAGTTGAGGGACTTCAACATTTCAAGGATGTGGTTGTCGACCTAGTCGTTTTTAGAAAAAAGATGGGGGGAATCTTTGAACTCAATGATTTCTTGTTCAAAAGGAAAGAATCAGTTTTTGACATAAGTAGCTCCAAATCCTGAAATAGAGGGACAAAATTACTAATGTTGAGAAGCAAGTTCTGAAAATATGCTTTTGCGGGAGTAGAACACTGTTGTTGCTGAAGATATCATTTAAGGAGACCGAAATTGTGAAGTCTTTCCATAAGCTAGTGCCGAAGGAGTTGTTGACATATAGAGGAATGTCCATGGTAGGTGGAAGTTGACCGAGATCCCTAACTAGGATGATAGATCTGTTTCGAATTAAGATGTTTTGGAGTGAGGGAAAGCTTCACGAAGGCGGTAGTCAATTTTACTGAGAAACTTTGGGCCGATGAAACTCATTTCATCAATTAGAATATATTGGATATGTTTAAGGGAGTCTTGAAAAGATGAAAAATCCTGACCTTCCAAGGGCTTGAGTTCTTTGATGGGAATGTGTAGGCTGACGTGTATAGTAGAAGCAAAAATGTTGAAAGATGCAACTCCAGTTGGGGCAAGAAAAAGGAGAGGTGAAATGCCCATTGGTGACGCAGAGGAAAATAAAGACTTGAAAGTGTTAACGAGGTATGATTTTCGAGTACCTGTAGTGCCTTGAATAATAAGCTCCAGCGGAGGAAGGTTTGATTTGCATGCGAAATGGTGAAGAACAATATCAAAAGCCTGCAACTATTGTTCTGGAGATAAAACAGAAGCAGGCGAGGTGAAACTTCCCTGCATGGAAGGTGAAACATGTGTCGCCTTACTTTCCTCAATAGAAGTCGGTCCAAGAGCTTCTAAAATAGGAAGAACACTATGGGCGCTCCAATTGTGAAGGGTGTCAAATTCACAGAATCCCAGCTTATACAGGATGTAAAGCCTCGTTGCGTTGCCGGGCCAGAAACATGATAATAGTTGCCATTCATTTAACTGCTCGGGAACTTGCATGGTTTACGTGTCAGATTCAGGTCCATTGTCGTAACTTTGCGCTGCACTTGCTTCAGACCGGAAAATATTCCATGGATGATAACTGTTCTTGAAAAGGTTCCAGGTGGAAATGGTGTCCTATGAGGTAGAACCAATATCTGCATATATATTGTGAAAAGGCTTGTACAACAGGATTTTAGATCAACATAAAACTTTGAACGAAGGTGAAGTTTGTGAAGGAATGCAATGAAATATGTGGAAGGCACGAACAATTGCAGGGCACAAGCAAATCTTCCACTTACCACCTGCGCGCTATTTGTTGTAACTCCAGACTCGGGAAACTTCAATAAGGGGAAGGGACTTCATATCTAAAGGACGAAACTTGTATGTGTCTAAAAGAAGGGATGTTTTTGGATCCTCACATTCGGTTTCAGCCAATCTCCACAAAAAAATTCTGCCAACATTCAGTGTTACAAAAGCACGACTGCACATTATAAGTGGTAATTTCAGGAGCATGTGGCATGTTTCTTATGCACTAATGTCGTGTTCAACAACACTCTCTGTGGCATGTTTCCTATGCACTAATGTCGTGTTCAACAACACTCTCTGTTAGTATTTTTATGATGGTGATATGTGCGGGTAAATCATGATTTGAGTCTCTTGGTATTCTAGAAAGAATTTGGTGGTATGTTTCTGACCTTTGTTCCACTTTAGAAGCATACTTTGTAATGTACTTTAGGACTGCATGTCGAGATAGCACAGGATGACAATCGATGTTGGCTCTCCATATAGATAACATTGTTGGATTGTGTGTGTTCAATCTATCATCATTCCTTGAAGGGAGGTATTTAATTGAACCATTCTCATCAATGAACAACAAAGAAGTGAGTCTAGTCTCCTAGGGCACATTGTACCAACATTGGAGGTGGCTATGCTTTTTGCGAAGACAAGTATGTTCAGAAAGCTTTATGTGACACTGAACATGATTTATTAACTCTTCCAAGTTCTGTAGCGGAGAGGCAGAAAGCACATGAAATGAAGGTAAGAGGGAGGGGTCATCTTGTATTGACCTATGAACAAATTATGTCCGACTAGAGGCGTGACTTGGATTACATGCAGATACATACATATCAAACTATTGTCTAGCTTTGTTTATAGATTTGGTATTTTTCCAATCGATAGCATCAACATCGAGAGAATCCTCAAGCCAAAGAAAACCATGGACATGTGTTGAACCTCTATGTTGCCATTCATACCTATGACAAAGAAAGGTTAAAAGAAATATATTGAGGTAAACAAAAGTAGAGGGCAAGAAAGAATGTTACATGTACCAATAGTCTCTTGTGCCAAGGTGCTTTTGTAACACTTCTTCACGAAATATAGTGAATCTTTGATGCAAGTAAGCAACAACACGATGAGGATGGGAAACAATGTTGAGGGTCTGAAGCGTTGTGTGGCCCAAGCCTCATCGGGGAGTTCCAAGCATGATATTATGTAAGTCTGGTCATTTTGTGTCTCCCACACTTAAAGTGAAGAAGAGTGTAGGTGCCCCCAATTGTTCAACCATGTTTGAGATATCGCCTCTACTCTTGGACGAAAATGTTCGTGTCCCTCGGAGGCTAGTTCGAACCTCATTAAACTTTCGAATGACAATCGTTTGGGAATTCTTGGAGCCGTTGCCTAAGTTGCCCTATAGTTGGGCGATACCATGTTATATGTTTTACTTCATGAAGGCTGCGGTTATAGATTGGCTCTATGTCACATAATAAGGTTGAGAAAGTAGTAATGAAACCTTGGGTGGGAACCAAAATGATCATCATGGTAATGCATCAAATGGAGGGCATATTCATGCATATGAAATTATTTCATTTGTGGTGAAGCCATTGAGAAAAGACCCTATGTGGTGTATTCATTAATTGGTGAAAGGCCGACTTCAGGCCAAGGCAAGGTGAAGGGTTTTTTCATGGTCATTTGAAAGAAAGTATTGCTCAATCATTTCCTCTTTAGTTCTAGTGTTTTGAATGAAAGGAACAAAGGAGGATGTTTCTTGAGGTTCTTCATCGAAGGCGGGAGGAGGGACATCACCATTTGATTAAGAAAATATAGAATTTATAGATGCCTAAATCTAATTGCAATGTAGTAATAAATGAATAAGAAATTAAGTGCAAAATAGACCCAAATAAATGAAAAATTAATACTTAAAACCCTAAGTGAGAATAAGGAGGTAAAATGACTTAGTTGTTTCGTTATGATCTAGAAGGTGTACAAAAATGAAGTACTAGAAAATTATAAGTGCAGAATGTCGCAATAAAACCAAGAAAAATGCAGAGATGTCGTAATATGTTGGAATGGGGCACCTAGGATGGGTAAGGGGTGCATGTGGGCGTTGCAGACTAGTTATGGGTACATGTGACTATCAAAAACCTCAAAACCATATCTCGACTAGTCGCAAGGTGTTCATTTTCCTTCACTTCTTGTCAGTAGTATGTTGCACAATGATCGCCGATGTCATTGGTAACTTACAACAAAGAATTTACCTGTAAAACCCTTAAAAGTGCATCAAATCCCAAAAAGAAAAAGAATGCAAATTAGGGGTCAGACTTTCCTCATTTGTCAAACGAGTGATCTTATGATTGATCATTGCACTACATTTCAGACCCAATGTAGCTCTACGTGTGTGTGTGTGAAGTGATTGTTCCCTAGGTGGCTCTTTTGCGCGTCGCACTTAATAGCAAAAAAATAGCTAGATGTAGAAAATGTAGATAGATGTGTGCATGAAAGAATGAATTTCCCCTCCTATGAAGTATATGTAGAATAATGCAGTCCCTTACCCTTGTATGGATGCTTGAATGCTCTTTTTAATGTCTTTGGATGCAACCTTAAGTGGTGATAGCTAATGCTTAATGTTTGGTTCTTTATTATTACCACAAAACTTTATATTTATATGATTACCTTACTTAAATTTTGTAATTAAACCCAAACTACCACAAAGATAAGATCCCCAAATGACTAGAAAGAACCCAAAATATGTGATAAAAGTACAAAGAGGCTAGGGGTGCCCAGAGAGGACGAGGGCACTGACGTTGGCTTTTATTTGGGCATTGTTGTCCATAAGCAAGAAATGTCGAAGAAGATGGGCTAGAAGGAGTGTAAGATCAACAAAAACAATAAAAAACAAGAAAAGATGACCAAAGACATGGGTTAATTAGTACTTTTCTTACTTAGGAATCATATGAATAGTAGTATGTGATCATGACTAAATAGATACCCAAAGTGCATGATTTAGTGTCTACACCATTGTGTGATTCATAGAATTCTGAAACTAGAAGGTCCATTGGAATATTGTTAAGAGAGGAGGATATATTTGTTGGCTCAGACGATAGAGAAGAAAGGACATCATTTCGATAAGAACATCCTTGTAGTAGGGGTCATGGATAATTTTATATTGAAGGGCTTCCCAAACACGGGACCTGCTTACGTAGAAGTCATATTTTGTTTGTTGCATTCCAATCTTTTGTACCAACAGAGGTCCAAATCTTCAAGGCGATGGGGAAGGTATTTGGCAATGGAAGAAATGTTTTGTGGGAAACTTATAGTGTGACCGAGAATATTTGTATTGTCCACCATGCATTTGGGTGACCTGCAGAACATGATTAATGCGAAGCGATCAACATTTCTTCGACTTGGGTTAAATATTTGAGAACGAAAGGTTGAAGGCCAAGGTCCATATTGTTCTAGGAGGAAAATCGGTGCCCATGTCTTTCCGAATTGCATCTAATGCAAGTGTACTTTCCTTCATGCAAGGTAGTATTCATTCTTGGGTAGTTTTCCAAACAAATTGAGCACGTGTGGATGCTTGAAAAAATGTCAAGTCTACAACGGAATCAATGTTGGGCTTCAAACGAGGAGGGGAACACATGAAAAGAGGGGTGTTGAGGTAGAGGGGAAGAGGTTTCTCACATAATATTTTGAGGCTTTGGATGGTAACAAGAGAATAAGTGTTGGGGAAAATGTGAGGTAAAAGGTTTTGCAAGTGAAGGAGAAGGATGCCTATTCGAGTGGAAAAGAAGGAGGTTGAAATGGGTGAGGCAAGCGATTGTTAAGGCCAATGTTGTAAGGAAAAGTAGTGTGGTGATGAGAAGGGACCAAGGTAGGTTTGTGGGAATGAGGAAGATTGGGTTCTAAACAATTAGCTTGCATATTGCCACCAACCAAACGTGAATCATCCGATGTCAAGGGAAATAAGTGGAGGCATATGAGTTTAGAGGCGATGAAGTTGCGAGGTACATGGTAGCATCTCCTAACATTTATCTACGGCCACGATATCGTTTGCGTTGGGAAATGTTGATTTCATTTTTTTATAAGGTATAAACCTCTCTTCTTCATTGTCATTGCTGAGGGGTAAAAATTGCAAAAAAGGCAACATTTTGCACAAACTAGCAAAGGCAAGGTGGCGTAAGAAAGGATTCAAAAAGAAATGAAATAAGTATGAAGTAGAGGGGAAAATAAATGTAAATACACTTCATGAAATGATCTTTTGTCGTAATGTTTTCTCTTTCTATAGTTGAAGGATTTAAACTGAAAGGAAAAGAACCTCTTGTTTTAAATTGTATTTTGAAGGAAAAAAATAGGAACAATTACAAGGGAATGTATATAGTGATGGAAAATAAATACGTAAACATATGTTGATACATTGTTTTTTTTAAAAGTTAATGAATGTACAAAATGGTAAGAAGAACAAGATGCATCGATGCATAAGCAAACCATCAAAAATTCAATAAAGCATTCCATCATGTTAACATAGTTGCATTGGATGATTCTAATTTTTAATAACAAAAAATGTCTTTCGGCGATATTAGAAAAAGTTGTGAAATTGTAGAACATAGATGTGCATTTGAACCTCTATTAACAACCACTATATGAAAAACTGAGAGAAAGGTGTAAGCCTTTGTAATATTATGACAAAATCATATTTC
Organism: Taxus wallichiana var. yunnanensis; assembly: GCA_018340775.1. NCBI lineage: Eukaryota > Viridiplantae > Streptophyta > Pinopsida > Cupressales > Taxaceae > Taxus > Taxus wallichiana. Next base: position 394,448,679 of record CM031243.1, read on the forward strand.
ATGGATTGTAGAAGCAATGAAAGATGAGGAAATAGTGTGGAAACCATAGCAAAGGGAAGTTTTTTGTTCTTTATGAAAGGAAGAGTTAGACAGGAGATGTGAGATCCTCCAATTTCTGGGAATCAAGAATGACACATTTTAGATGTTTGTTTCCACATAATTTTTCTTTCTTTAGGGAGAGAGTGAATTTGTATTCATGGCCAATAATCTAGTTTGTAATTTTGGTTGTGGCCCCGTCATCTATGCACAATAACTGGAGGTCTTTAGCTTTGACACCCATGATTGATTTAGCCAATCCATCAAATGATGTAATTAATTGTATATCCCTCATGGCATATTTCAAATCTATACTGAGTGTGTATTTGTAGTCACGGTGCTCAACATGTGCCTTAAAATTTTCACATAACCACATGTCATTTTGTTCCCGCTGACTTTCTTCCTGCATTGTTTGTCACCTTTTATGAGAGGGAAAGACATGTAATATAAATTTTCCATTGCGATGTTCGTGATTACAAGCTGTAAATGTAGCCCATTCATTGTTTTTTGTATTACCCATTTGAAGGATACATGAGATTGTTGCTTTCTGATTTCAAGTTTTCTAGAGGGCCAACAAATTTGTTTGTAATGAAGGGTGTTGCAATGAGTAAGCATCAAAGGAAACCCACTCATGAAGTGTATTAGTTTTAGGAACTTGAGGGTCGAAAACCATTTGGTGTTGGAGATAGTGTCTATGGAAATTCCATTGAAATCAGAGACCCACACAAATTTTATCGCCAACACTGGGAGTTATGGAACATAAAGAAGATTTTCAAGTTATTTCTTGAGATCCTGTAAATGTTGACCCCATAAAGTGAAAAAAACACTAAATCCAGACATGTCCTTCATGTGAAGGGGTCTTCTTAAAGTTTCACTCTTATCATGCCTGCAGATAGTGGATCATGGAGATATCGCTAAAACAATGCCAATAATGTTAATAAAGGAACGACATGTTTTCGGTATATATTTGATTTCAGTGAAGTGAAATTTGTGCAAAGGTATTACATCCTCATTCAAAAGGAGAGGAGAGATAGTTGAAGATGCTTGCAGGAAAATCTCAAAACCATTTTGAAATGGTTGTAACATAGTTGTACATTTCCTATCCTTCCATTTGTGATGGTGTACATCTTTCCACTCTTAACTTCGCCATAAAACATTTATGTAATTTCGTTGAAGAAAGTAATGCGGATTTCATCTCCTTTTCTATCCATAAAATCAAAGCCTAAATAGGAACCACTACCTTTTGTATTGTTATATTCTTGAAGGGTCATTTTCCCAAGGACACGACCTTCAACAAACCATGTGCACAAGGTTGTATTCAAAGCATTGATATGGAGATGCTAGCTTGAATTGTTAGGAAAAATAATTTTCTTTTGACGAGGTGTTTGTGGCACCAAAGCATTTTCATGTCCATGATTTGTCTCCAAACTTGAATGCTTTCCACAAATGACATGTGTTGGAAGTGGAGTGGGAGCACCAATTTTCGTATGTGTTTCTAACACAATATCCATGTTTGAAACAAGAACAATCCTGTAATGCATAAAAATGTATAGGAGAAAACTTTAGTAATGCTAGAAAGAACGAAAGCTAGATATTAATTGGAAAAAAAGATGGATGTGTACAATTCATGCTTGATCATTTTGCAAAGGGTTTTTGCAAGTGGAAAATGGTGCCCTCTTTCAACCTCCCATCTAAAACTTGACTTGCAAATTTAGAGGGTAGCAAAGCTATTTGAAAGTGCACACCATCTGAAAGGTCCACACGATGTTGGAGCTCAGTGTTCAACACAAATCAGAGGGGGAAAAGTTGAGAAGTTGGATTGTTGGCTCGGCAACGAAACAACCTTCAATCAAAATAAAGATTCCCCTAGATGTCAAAGTTATGGCCATGATGTAGATTGCATGTAAAATACTTTAGAGTTATGCACAATAACCTAAATCACATAACTATGTTGCAATTGAAATAGAAAATCAAAACTTGTAAGCACGTGCAACATTTACAACTATGTAAGGGTAAAATGAAATGACATTATCAAGCTATGTTTTATCATGGAAACATCTCTACATAATTAAAATATGCGTCGTAGTGACATAATGTCTAATCATTTTTTTCCATTTTATAGTACAAGGCAAATAGCGTATTATTTGACTATAGCAGTGTGTAGCCATACAAATTATAGCTATGCATACAAGTTATATCTATTCATGTGGAGAAACATGGTTCAGGTGATAAATCTCATAAATCCTAGTCAAATACATAAGCACTTGTAAGCGAACACACACATTTGAAAAAATCAAAATGACAATGCATAGGTGTACATTGCATAACAAACTTAAGAGAAAGAAAGATGGCCTAAGGATAACCACACAAAAATTCTTTACAATCTAATTATTTCCTTCAATACATTTTTTTTTTTATTCCTGTAACACAAAGTTTCTTTTATTTTATAGAAAACAAAATCGAGCAAACTCTGCATGTCCATTTCCATTATTATTGATATTCAGATTTTAATCATTCATTATATAGAGTGCTTGTCAAAAGAACCATAACAGAAAATTCTAAAGTAGTGAAGATAGATGGACCAAACCAATATTGTTTTTTATTATATTGAATATATTTATTATATTATAAATATATATATATATATATATATATATATATAATAGACACACACACTTTGGGTAATTATCAAGTCTTAATTACATATTATTATTCATATGATTCCTAAAAGAAAAGTATTAGCTAACTCATTTCTTTGGCCACCTTTCTTTTCTTTCTATTGCTACTTTTAGTCTTACACCCTTACTTGCTCAGTCTTCCTTTTTACTCTTTGGAATTTGTCATCCTGGACACCGGCACCTGAGTGCATCATTGTCCCCTCAGGCGCCCCCTGTCCTTTTTTGTACTTTACTCACACGTTTTGGGTCCATTTTAGACTTTTCAAGGTTAATTACGAAATTCAAGCAAGGGAATCATATAAATATAAAGTTATGTGATCATAATAAAGGACCAAGCACTAAGCATTAGCTATCACCACCTAAGGTTGCATCCATCAAGGCATCTAAGAGCTCCATTGCATCCATCTAGCTCCATCACAAGGGACACAAGGGCTGTTTTTTTGCATCACACTTCATAGGAGGGAAGTTCATTCTATTCCATGCACACATTTATTACATTCTACATCTAGCTACTTGCTCACTATCCAAGTACGTGACACAAGAGCAACCTAGGGTAAAATTTCACACACACACACACACACATAACTACATTGGGTCTGAGATGTAGTGCAATGCTCAGTTGTAAGTTCACCATTGTGACAACTGAGGACAATCTAACCCCTCATTTTACATCTTTATTTTTGGGATTTGATGTCTATTTGAGGGTTTTGCATGTTCATTCTTCATTACAGGTTTCCAACGACCTCGGTGATCTTGGTGTGACCTCAGAGCAATCAAAGGTGACTAAAGGTGAACACCTTACGACACCTCGGAGGAGGTTTTTTGAGCATTTCCTCAGACCCAGTTACCTAAAAATAGGTCCAGGGTGCCCGTGGGTGCCCCTATCCTTCTCTAGGTGCCCTTGTCTAATATTTTCCTCCAAATTTGCTTTTTCTTAGCTCAGTGCGATGGTTAGTGCTTCATATTTTCTTGTTCTCAACTCTGTGAATTCTCTAACTCGGTGAATCAACTAAGCCTTTTACCATCTCCTTGCAATTGGGGTTTCATTATTTATCGATTAGTTTACTTGGGTAAATTTTTGTACTTAATTTATTATTCATTTACTACAATCTTGCATTCAGATTAGGCTCTTATTTACATTTTAGCTTAATCATTTTGGTGAATTCGATCTTCACTCTTAAGATCCTCGGGTTTTCATTTCTCATCTTCCTAGGGTCTTATCATCATGAGTATCTCTATTAATGATTTCTTGCTCATCAACCCTAAATTAAGAGAAAGAGTAAAAAATATCCTAGCTACCACTCACATTCCTACTAATATGCATCTAGATTCATTATATCAAACATTTGTAGAGGCCTTCTCTCAGCATATTGCTTTCTCATCTAATCCTCATGTTGATCTAACTATTTTTGATAATGACCCAACATTGCACATCATGATTCACATTTACAATGTGGGTGTCAAGCGTACTTTAATTGATAATGGATCTAAACTCAATATTTTTCCTATGTCATTCCTTGAAAAGATTGGTCTTTTGGCTGCTAATGTTAGTCCATCATGTCTTTCTCTTCATGCATATGATGGATCTTTTTGTCCATGCTTAGGTCACATTACTCTACCTATTACACGGTTGGACCCAAAACTCTTAACACATATTTTCTTTATCATTAAATTCCCTATTTCATATAATTGTTTACTTGGTATGCCATGGCTTCATGCCATGCAAGTAGTTCCCTCTACCATACATCACTATGTTAAATTCCTACATGAGGGTATCGAATATACTATTTTTCATGACCGTCACCCATACAAATATTGTGACCATGATCCAAATACTACACTTCCTACTCTAAGAATTGATACTACTGATGAACCACAACCGATGGATACTCCAGATCATTTACCACCACTTGAAGGTGTTATTTGCATGATAGATATATTGTCTCATCTCATCTACGCCATTTCCTCCACTACTACTACTGCTATGATTCTTTATCGGGGGCCTATCTAGTATGTGGACGTCGATCCATCCCCTGCACCTTCACATGGGCCATCTCATTAGCACACCCACCATTTACATGTATGCTTTTCATGAATGAATCTTATTGGGAACATATTCCATTCGATCCTACTTTATCTGAATCTATATGCACACATGATGGGTTGACTCGGCTAGGCTTTACAATTGATGACATCTTTCCTCCACTGCCTTATGATCATCATCTCTACCATGGGTTTGTTTGCATCACCGCTGCTCATGGAATAAGAATCTTCTATCTCATGTTCTTTCTTGCACATGTTCCCTTGTACTTCTCCACTCATGTTGGGACAGTCTTGGCTTGATTACATTAGGGGCACGTTAGATCCAGATCACATTGATATATCATTTCCCATGCCATTTGGTCATGTCTTCATTTGTAATGACTCATTCCTTGGTTATTCACAAAACCTCACTCATTGGTACGCACATGGTTTTCCACTACCCCCATTCATTGATGAGGAGTATGTTATGGGCATGTATAAATTATGCTTAGATGGTGCTTTACGCGACCAACCTGACACTATTGCTTATCAAGTTTCCGATCCAACACTTGTTGATTTTGACTATGACAATGATGATATTTTTGATGACATTACTTGATTATTCTCATCCTTCACACAATTTGGGGGCATGACACTTATTCCCCTAGCATTGACACATGTCTTATATTCGCATCATTTCATTCACATCTCGATTTTCACATATTTATCGTCACACAAGCTTGTATCATCATTTCCCTTTGACACACTCTTCTACTATGCTTCACACTTGATTGTTGAGGGCATCCTATATACATGAACCTCACACACTGCACCATCAATAATACACATCATACACTTTTCTACACATACAATCTTCCATTTATTCTGCATCATCCACATTATGTGCTTCATACACCCATACATCATACACATTCTACACACTACATTATTCTACACTTTACACTAGCCAAATCTTCAACATCACACGTGCTTTAACACTTCCATACTTATATAGTCTACGCATCTCGCATTTACATACTACACACTCTACATTACACATTAGACCCATTACACATTACACACCCATGACATCTACTACACATATTACACATTTTTAATTCTACGTGCTGCACTCACTACCCGATGACGCACTCTAGTTTCACAATCCATACTTAAGTGTTGAGGGTATACATATCAAATGGACCTCATCAAACTCACATGTTCAATCATTCAATCCTCTTACCATGCAAAATTCCTAGCTAGTGCCTTCTTCACACATATCGTGATATACACTTTATGCTAAATCATTACCCATTTCTAGATTTCTTATTCATTCATCTCGTGATATACGCTTTATGCTACATCATCATACTTTTTGACCTCCTACCATGCACCTCGTAATATACAATTTAGGTTAAATCATCACCTCATTCTAAAAATCACGATTACTCATCCATATGTCACATTCTATATCATCTACTCATCATCATTATACAATCAACACTCCATGCTCTATTCATCAAATCTTTCTAACACACGACGACACATTATTCAGACCATTTCCGATGATGCAATCTCTTTTATGGTTCATTCTTGATTGTTGAGGGGGAATAAATAAATGAACCTCATTTCATACATACACATCCACTTGGGGGACACGTTGCTTCTATCATTCACACTTGCATTCCATTCCACCTCATCCACAACATATTGCATATCTTGGTTGCATTTATCTTTCTTACATTTACTTGTTACATGTTCATCTTATTACACATGCTAAATAGATATCTTTTATGTCATTATATTTCCATACACACATGCGTATTCACTTTCTTTCTAGTTGTGATAGAAAATTTTATAGGTCTATTACACGTGCAACATGGATGCTTGGCGCAATACTTTATACCAGTCCCATAATGGATTTTGGGGATTCCATTTTCATACATTATAGGTGATATTGTTTCATTTTGTTTCATAACACACTACTTTATATCAAATTATACATGCTTTGACATAATTTTTATCTTTCTAACATGCTAACAGGTGCTTCATGTGCAACATTTTTATGCAGGACTATTTGCTTCCATGGTTGTTTGATACACTTTATTTTCCTTTCTTGGAATTTTTTTATTTTGGGATTTTCCTTATGTCTTTCTTGTTCTCTGATTTCTTGTGGCCATTATGGCCTTGATTTTCTTGTGACATCGTGAGTGGTGTCCCATGTTTGTAACCCACTTTTTGTGGTCTACATTTTCTTCTTATGTGTTTACTTGCGTCTTATCTTACACATTTTCTGCTTAGCTTACATTTCATCTTATACATGCATTTTTTTCTTTGTTTGTATTAACACTTGTCTCCTAGCCACTTGTTTGTGTGTGCCTTAGTTTCTACCAAGCACATTCCATCCCCATTTAGGGCACAAATTCAACACAGTGTTTAATCCTTTTTTGGGCCACATACTCCTTCAGTGACGTCGTATGCACCCAAAATGAGGGGGCATCATTTGGGTGAATCAGTCACCCCATACAACAATTATACACAACACAGTACCAATATAACATAGTTTTCAGTTTCAGACAGGCTCAAAATAAGACTTGGGTCCTTAACATAACGACCTTTCCAAGATGCCTGAAACTAGGGGAAATTACACAATGATTGGTAGTTTAACACAGCCTACATAACTCCATACGAAATGGATTTTATAGGGCATATGGTCCTTAGCACATGCATTTGTACACACCATCTACGTAGTGGTTTTCTACATTGGGAAGTAGTTAAAGGTTGGAGGATGACACCAGACTATTCTCCCTACACTTCTTCCATTTTGTTGGCATGAGATTTGAAAAACTCACACATTGTCAACATCATATATGGGATCCTTTTCTACACCCTTTCCTCATCATGGATCAGTGCACATGTTCCTTTTTCACACTTTTAGCATTTTTACATACTTTCCTTACACTTTTTTTTTTACATATTTTGATCATATACATGCGTGTTTGACTACTTGTTCGGGACTTCTCTTTTTGAAGTCATCCAGTATGGGAAATGACAATCAACATCAACAACGATAACATCTCACACACACCAAAAATGACATTGACATCGAAAACAATAGGTACATCACAACATCTACACATGCATTTCACCCTAGGTTCATTTTCATCACTTTTTGCACTTTCTCCTCCTTAACATCCACACTTCACATTTTTTATCACTCCATGCTTTTTCTTGTCCCTCACTTGATTTCATCATTGATATACATTTTTATTAGGTACACATATCTATCTTTTTTATGTTACAGAGCTTTCCACTCACCAAAATAAATTGGGGAAAATATAGAAAAAAATCACACACTTTGGGTAATTATCTAGTCCTGATTACATACTACTATTCATATGATTCCTAAGTAAGAAATGTACTAGTTAGCCCATGTCTTTGGCCACCTTTCTTTGCATTATGTTTCTACTTTTGGTCTTGCACCCTTACTTTCTTAGTCAACCTTTTTACTCTTGACATTTTTTCATCCGGACACACGCCGACGCCGACCGGGTGACATCCCCGCTAGGCGCCCCTGTCCTCTTTTTACTTTACTCACACTTTTTGGGTCCTTTCTAGCCATTTGAGCATCTTATCTTTTTGGTAGTTGGCCTTTTCAAGGTTAATTACAAAATTCAAGTAAGGGAATCATATAAATATAAAGTTATGTGATCATAATAAAGGACCAAACACTAAGCATTAGCTATCACCACCTAAGGTTACATCCATTAAGGCATCTAAGAGCTCCATTGAATCCATCTAGCTCCATCACAAGGGAAATAAGGGCTGGTTTTCTACATCACACTTCATAGGAGGGAATTTCATTCTATTCCATGCACATATTTATTACATTCTACATCTAGCTATTTGTTAGCTATCTAAGTGTGACTGACACAAGAGTAACCTAGGGAAAAATTACACACACACACACACAAATACATTGGGTCTGAGATGTAATGCAATGCTCAGTCATAAGTTCACCATTGTGACAGATGAGGACAATCTGACCCCTCTTTCTGCATCTTTCCTTTTTGGGATTTGATGTTTATTTGGGGGTTTTGTAGATTCATTCTTCATTGCAGGTTTCAGCGACCTCGATGATCTTAGTGTGACCTTAGAGTGATCAAAGGAGACTAAATATGAACACCTCATGACACCTCAAAGGAGGTTTTCTGAGCATTTCCTGAGACCCATGCACCCGAAATAGGTCCAAGACACCTGTGTCCCTCTCCAGGTGCCCCAGTCCAGCCTATTCCTCTAGTTCTACCTTTTTTTGAGCTCTAGTGCGACGGTCAATGCTTCACATTTTCCTGTTCTCCAACTCTGTGTATTCTCCAGAACTTTGCAAATCAGCTAAGCGCTTTCTACCCTCTCCTTGTAATGGGGTTTTATTATTTATTGCTTAGTTTACTTGGGTAAATTATTGTACTTAATTTATTATTCATTTACTATGCAATCTTGCATTCAGATTAGGCTCTTATTTGCATTTTAGCTTAATCACACACACACACACACACAAATATATATATATATTCTTTTCTTTATAAAGTAACTAACATTAAGAGCAAGAGAGAAACATAATTCTATAAACTCCCATCATCTCATAAAAATATAATTACACCAAATAGTTCATCAATTAATATCCTTAGAAAGTAAAATCATTTTTCACATCTTTTTCAAGGAAAGAAATGTTATCTTGAAGCCAAATCAAAGAAAAGGGTTTGGCAATAAGCATACTCCCCTATTCAAAACCCCTTTGCACAAGGCCTTCACATTTAAGAGATTATATAATTTTCAGATCTCATAGTTTCCATTAACCAAAAATGAAGATGAATTCAATAATATGTTTACTTAAAATATTTCATATTTATAAGATTCACATAAAGAGATACATACTGATAAAGCAAGTTTCAAAATCATAGGGAACAAAATCTTTTCAAAACATAATAAGCTCTAAACCCAAAGGAACAACTATATGAGTACTTCGTAGATTATCTACATAGTATATCTATACATAAGTTTTAGGAAACCTTATGAAGAAGGCATTCATTTTTTTTGTCCTTTTTTGTTACTACATTTGTAATTTTTACATTTGTAATTTTTGGCACTATGTTTCATCTTCCCTCTAGACTTTATTAGCAAGCTCGACACACCCATTTTTTTCAATTTTTGAGCAGTTCATATTTCATCGCATCTTCGTGTCTATTGTAAGACAACCCAAACCCTCATGAATTAGGATAGGAAGTATGAAACTTGGAGAGGTACAAAGGATTCGATGGAAGCAAATGGAGATGTTCTCTAACCAGTTCAACGATAATTGGCTTCAACAGTTAGGTTTCCTACAATGTAAGACGTTAACAACAAATTAAATCCATTTGAATTCCTCTTCTCTTTGCAAGTGGGGAGTAGTGATGGTCACACCTGTGGAGGAAGAATAATTGTGTTTCTCGTCTTCATATATTCAAGCTAAAATGGAAGTAAAACACAAGATATGTCGATGATAAATGAAATTGTGAATTTAATAATAAGCTCGTTTATTTTTAGGCCAACAAGGGAAGTTGCATATGTATTGTTTTTGTTTCAGAATATGAATAAAACATGTAAACGAACTAAGAAAATATATTTTATTGTGGCAGGAAACTTTAAAAGCCTTGTCGATGAACAATCCAATTCCCTATTTAGAGCATTTCGATGCGACCTCCCCTGATTTAAAACCCGTCAAGACACACAGAATCCTATCATCGTTGAAAGGACATGTCCCTACGTGCCAAAGTGAAAGGAGGAAAATAGATGATAGTTTTCTTTGTTTTTATGCTTCTATATGGAAGATGTTAAACAAAAAAGAAACAATGTAATCGACAAGTAAACGATCAAGCAACAACCAACCACGAAACGCATAATCATGATCTTAAATACAACAATGAAAGTAATATGAAGGAATCATTTACATGTCATGGTAACTCATACATTTTAGTGTTTCATAAGGTTGTCAAATTTCCTTCATTCCTAATCGAGTTAATGTACTAGTACTAAAAGCAGCTAGCAACTCAGAAATGAAGGAGGGTTTATGTTACCTTAGATGCGATGTGATGGATAAGTAGGCACAAAGTGACGATGGATCCTTGCTTTGTAGCTGATGACCTGAAAATAAGATAAATTGAAATGGGATTGATTAGATAGATTTATGCGGGGGTTTCTTAACAAAGCGGGTCCAAGAAGTGTCAACTTCCTTGGCAGATGTCAACCCCTGTTTATTTAGAAAGAGTGAAATAAATCAAGAACAATATATAACATACATAAACAAAAATATATTGAATCTAAGAAATGATTAAAATCGATGTAGAAACTGATATGATTTAAATAATTAAAGTTTACCTAGTATGGGTCGATGAAACCCAGACTATGCATGAGCAGGTCGACGACAACTTGAGAGACTAGATCTGGAATGTAAGATAATTATGTAGACCATGTAGGATATGAGTGTAATTTGGATGCACCGAGAGGATTATGTATCTTTGGAGTTAACTTGTAGAGGGGATATGAGGAATGGAAACCGGGAAAATGGAAAAAAATATAGATGGATGATGGTGGATTAAGAATCATGACCCGGTTGACAACGACTGTGGTGCATCGAAATATAGCTGTCATATAGTCGAGATAAAGCCAAGGGTAAATGGATGGAAAATGTAACTGAAAGAAAAATAGGTGAAACAAAAGGTTGTTGAAGAATCCCGAGTGTTGCAGAGACCGATATAAACCACGAAAATCCTTCGTACATGAGGAATCAAATGAAAATACGTGTCCGTGAAGGACAAGGATGAAAACAAATGGTGCCCTAAAACATGACATGAGAAAAAAGGCTGAAAAGGTGAGTGATGAAATAATATGCCCCAACGAGAAGATAAGTATGGCCATGAAGTGGACTTTGTGTGCAAATTGGATAGCATTTGAAATATAAAATACCTGAAGAGGGAGTACTTATGGCCACGAAAGTGGACTTTAGATTGAAAAAGGATATGATCAAAATATTGAAATAGAATTCCCTAAAGGGAAAATAAAGATGGCCACAAAGGTGGAATTTGAAGAATGCCCAAGAAGAGGTCATAAACAAAGATCGGGGAAGCCAAAGTGAAGGCTACCAAGGCAAGCTAATGACAACTGAGCATAGTCAACAGTGACCCAAGGGGGTCGACGGTGACCAAACGTCGGTGGCTATATAAGCTGGGGGGTTGAATGATGATGCTCATTTTCACATGCAAAATTAATGTGAGAGATCGAAGCGATTAAAGGGAAAGCTGAGAAATGGAGATCACAGGAGCTGCAAGGAAACACAAGAGGGTGTGAAGGATGGTGAGTAATAAAACTCAAGCTTATTTTTAGTTTAATTTTGTATTTCATTTATTTTGTTGCATTTTTTAGAAAAAATTATGACACTTAGGATCGTAGTTGGTGGTGATCCATATGGGTCGACGTCGACTAGGCACTAAGGCACGGTGATCGAACACGAAACACGTCGACCTAACTTGGGTCGATGTCGACTAGGGTAAGATTGGCTGATTTTAGGATTAAATGGATTTTTGATGAAATTTAATTCATTTTGATTGGATTATGAATTTGGATCTGATGTTTCCATGTTTTGTTTGTGATTACAGCCGGAGACACCCTTTATTTGAGAGATAGAGTGCCTGCTCTATATGATTAGATCAAAGTAGATGTGAAAAATGCCGAGTGGGATCACTTGGCTGCAGTGGGGTTAGATGGATTTAGATAGTATAAGAGGATCCCATGGGATATGTGGCTTATGATTGCCTTGGTGGAGAGATGGGATCTCTAGACATGTAATTTTTGGTTTAGGACAGGAGATGGCGGTCACCCCGGAGGATGTGTATTGGATTTTCAGATTGCCGATACAATGGGAGCAAATAGTTCCCATTACAAGTGATGAGAGATTGTCGGTGTTGGCTGATGATATGGGAGCGATGCACCGCACATTATATTTTCTTTAGGGGATTTCTCTTATGAGTGAGATATGAGGTTGGAGTGCCAAACATTTGTTTGCTATGTATCATGATGATGGTTGTGTCGTGATATGAATTGCCAAACTTGGGTGGAGCTCGGTTTCCATGGGTGTTGGATGGTGTGGTGGCACAAATTATGGATCATCATATAATGTTTTCATTTGGGACTACTTTTTTATCTCAGGTTTACCATGAGCTTTCCATGTATAGGCCAGGGTGGAGATCAGGTTTAGATGTGGGCTTCTTATTGCAATGTTGGGTGTATGAACACATAGCAGTGATCAAGCCACTAGGGCTTCAATGGGTCACTACGGATCACATAGCGCTGATAGATAGATTTTTGAGATGGAGGCCAACCAAACCTATGGGGATAGGGGATAGAGGATTTTATTTGTATGTCAATCAATTTACGAAGCTAGATATTGAGCAGATCTGATGATGGCCGTATAGGGATCTCCCTACATGACCAGTAAATGTAGAGCTAGCCGAGATGAGGAGGACTAGGTGGATATAGGGGAGATGATCGGAGATGATCGATGTTGTTCAGTTTGATCGAGTGCGATGACATTTTGGGGTCATCCAGACTATACCAGATGCTCCCGTTTTGTTCGGGTGGGAGGAGGTAGACAAGGAGTTACCGAGATACTGTCATGGCAGATCCATTGGGGAGGAGGTTACACCATGGGATGAGGATGACGACATAGGAGTCAGGGCTAGATTTGGTTACTAGATGACTATTATTTGGGTAGAGAGAGTGGATTTGGAGGGAGGAGAGGAGGATGTAGAGGAGATGGAGGTAGAGGTTGAGGTTGAGGTAGCTTCGGGAGGTGGAGACAAAGGAGCTAGAGGTGAGGAGACTACGGAGTTAGCATGACTTTGCACTTGAGTGGATCGGATGAGGGTGGAGAGGGATACCAAAATCTAGGAGAGGGATTGATACCGTTGGCGAGAGGGAGGCTTACAAGGTTTGATTTTGAGATCTTACTACTATCTTGGATGCCGAGGTTGCGGGTGGAGGATAGGAAACACCACAGGGAGGAGGAGAGTTGACATCTCTTGGTATGATATCGATTGATAGGTATAGAGCCTTAGCCATAGATTCTAAGTATTATAAGGGATTGTGATCAATAAGTTTCCAAAGATACTCCAATCTGGGAGCACATGCGAGAGGAGAGTGGCGGTGGAGTTGGGTCATCAGTAGCACAGGAGTGTAGCTCACCACCATGAGGAGAGGGGCAAGGTGGAGGCGTTGAGGCCTGATAGAGAGACGGAGGGAGCCACCATGCGGGGGAGGATATCGAGGCTCTCTCGATATTCACTTTTTGGGTTTCACTAATATTTCTACTTTGAGAGAGCCCCGTTAGAGGCTAGTGATGTATTGAAACATTGTATATATATATATATATATATATATATATATATATATATATATGATTACAATTTTATCGCGATTTGATATATGTGCATTGTATATATATATATATATATATATTGATTACAATTTTGTTGCGATTTGATATATGTGCATTGTGTAATGTGATTGTTTGATTTATGGTGATGATGATATTTATTGGTTATGTGATGATGATGATGTTTATTGGTTATGTATGGCTACTTTGGATTTGTATATGTATGGATGATTGATGATGTGGATTTGTTATATGGTTAATGAGGATTAGGATTACATGTTAATTTTGAATTTGATCATGATGATGAGATGAATGGATATAATGTGATGTGGATGAAAAATTAATGTAGATGTGATTATTGATTAATATAAGCAAAGATTGATGTGTTGAGGATAGATAAATAGATTGAGAAGTGATTGAGATAACAAAAGATGTGTGTAAACATGAATGAGAGAGATGTGAAAATGATTGATGATAGAACATGACCAACCATGAAAACCTATAGGTATGAAAGACACTACATCATATCAAGGAACACACGAAGAAAAGATGCCTCTAATTGCATTGAAGGTAAACAAGAGGGGATCCGAATAACACAAGGCACATGCAACCAAAACATGTGTTAGGATGAACCCAACGATAGTTAGTTATATCAAAGATCAAAGAGAGATAACGGATGGAGTGAACTCAAAAGACCTAATGTCAAAAAAAAAAAAGGGTTTGAGATGTAACATGCGTGTGAAAAGGGTTATCCATTAGTGGTGTTCCCTAAATCTATGCCCCAACTCTGGGAAGGGGGAAAAGTAATGCTAGAAGAAAGATGATCAATGCATGGGAAGATTTCTTAGGATTTGAATTAAATGGAAGGCTGATCCATGTGGGAAGTCTTCAATGCCATGATAAAAAGAGTAGTCATCCTTCAAGGGTATGGTCTACTTCATATGTAATATGGATGGAAAAAGATAATATAAATGATAGCCTTCCTTTGAAGGATCGATCTATTTATTTGATTTGATTTTTTTAATTTTTTTTAAATGAACATTGTCCTTTGAGGAGCTAGTCTATTTTTAAGTACTTCAACTTTTGATAAGCATCCTTTGATTTTTATTTTGACATGAGGAAGAGCTGGGAATAACTAAGTAAACCACTTAGGAGGGGATAATGAATGTACAAGAGACACCCCGGACCCTTTTGCATGGTTCTAATAGGTGAATAAGAGGGTGATGGATGTAATGAGACCACAAAGTTCTCACCAAAAGGAATATCCTACAAGCAGAGACATGGTGCTCATATTTAAGATCATATCTAGGAAAGTGATGGAGGACCACATGATTCCAAATCACTACAATGAAAGATGGAAGAGGCTAATGATGGAGGGTGATATAATAATATGAATAAGAGCACACTTGTAGACATGCTAACAATAGAATGGTCACAAGTGCAATGCGTTAAGAGGTTCCACTTCGATTTACCATCAAGGGAGGCCATTAAATAGGCTCTCAACCCATACTTATGCATGATAATGTATAGTCCAATCCAGTTAGGAGAAAAATTTATGCGTTGGATCCTTTATAGAGTAGTGATGTTATGATTTTCCTTGAGAATGAGGCCATCAACATTAAATTTGTGTTCCTTGATGTGATTTTTCTTGGCGAGAATGTTTCAAAGAGTTTTATTAGTGGCTTCATCTTGGGTGTTAGCTTGAGGATAATATGGAGAAGAGAAGCTGAGTTGAATGTTGAAAGAATCACAAAGTTTCTTAAGAAATTTGTTTTTAAAGGACTTTTTGTTGTCGTGACGAGTTTGTGAGGAACATTAAAGCGACAAATGATATGCTGATAGATAAAGTTAATAATTAGACTAGATTTAGTTGAGGTGAGTGTAATTACTTCCACCCACTTAGTGAAGTGTTTAGTTTCAGTGATGATGGAGTGATGTCGTTGTGAAGATCGAGGACTAATAAGACCGATGAGGTCAATACCCCATTGTGAGAAGGGCCAAAGGTCTTGAGTTGGCTGCAAAGCTTGACTAGGAATGCGAATAAGATTGGAATGTTGTTGACATTTTTCACATTTCTTAACATACTCACAACAATCATGATTGAGAGAAGTTCAATAGTATCCAAGACGAAGAACGTGTTTAGCGATGGATAATCCACTAAAGTTTCCACCACAAATACTGTCATGGACTTCCTGGATACCACGAGGAGATTCATTGGATTTAAGACATCAAAGAAGAATACCACAAAATCCACGTTTGTAAAGAATTCCACCTAGGATAACGTAGTGGTTAGCGTGATGGAGAAATGATCTCTTCATGTTCTTGGATAGATCGGGGGAATGATGGATTTTGATAAATAATTGAAGATTTGGGAGTACCAAAGATCTGATGAATCAAATTCAACAAGATTAACTTGGGGTAACTCATGAAGTGGTCAATCTCTCTGTGGAGAATGATAACAAAAGGTTTAGATTCCTCCATCATCCAAGGAATGAGAGCTATAAGAGATTTCATCGTGTCAGTGAAACGATTAGTCAACCAAGGAACAACTTGGATAGTGTAAGAATTAAAGGCTTAGGAGAAGATGAAGATGAAAAATTTCACGATATGATTTTGAAAGTGAGATCTATTCTGAACACCATAATTAGTGGTTTCAAGACCTAACTAAGTATCTTTCTAAGATTCATCTGATACTGACAGCACCGTAGGACCCAATTTGATGATAAATTCCAATAGTCGCAACATATATGTCAAGGGTGCTTTACCACCACCTAAGAAGGTAGTGGTTTCAAGACCTAAGATAAGTGCATAATACCTTGTACTCTACCATCGATTTTTTACCCGCTTTTGACCGGGTGTGAGAGCCGTGAAAAAATGACATCCAGGATGTGTACCATCGAAGGGTTGGCGAGGACCCCACCCGTGGATACATAGGAAAAACCCAAAAGAACCAAACACAACACCTAAAGTCTAAAACATTGTGAGCCAATTGAAAAGCGGTCAATAGCGGACCCTTACAATAAAAAACATAACATCAACAAGTTAAACCAAACCCCTTGTGGGAAGGAATGCACAATACAACCTCAAACAAGACAAATCACCTAAACAAAGATCCTTCCCCAAACCCTCGCGCTTTACCTTGATTAGATTTTGAGGATAAAACAAGGATCGAGCTCCTCCACCTACACACAAAAAAAAGAGTGGATGGAGAGAAATGGAGGGAAGCGAATGATTGGGATTCCAGGCCCCGAACCGCTCTTGAGAGCGCAAGTAGAGAGAGAGAGCCTCATCTGGTTGCGCATAATGCCTTTAAACACACAAGCAAACAAAAACCAAATAAAACCATCGATATCCAAAACCACTCGCATACCCAAAATCAACGATGACCAACCCCCACTCATGACACCTATAGGTGTGAGAACACATAGCCATGGAAAAAAATGACATCCACCAATGTGTACCATCAAGGCCCCCCATCAATATACAACCCACCACCACAAGTAATGAATAAAAGAGATCCACTCGTGGGAACTAGAAAGAAAGAATCCAATGCACACACTTAGAGATGATCGGTGGTAGAGATTTATTAAATTCCCTATGTCTTTGAGAAGGAGATGATGAAAGGGTTGAAAACAATTTGAAATTTGCAAGATGAAATGGAAAAATGGTTGGAGTCGGCCCTGAAGAGTGCGGATTTGCTTAAGATTGGAATGAGGAGACATTTTGATGATTGCTTTAATTTTAGTAGGGTCAAATTTAATGCCCCTAATGGATATGATAAAGCCAAGGAGTTTTCTAGTTAGCACTCTAAATACACACCTTACGGGATTGAGACGAAGGCAAAAAATAATAAGGAGCTTGAAGAGAACTCTAAGCATGGAAATATGGTCATGCTGATGTTTAGATTTACCTAAAAGATCATCAACATAGTCTTATATTATTTTGTGAATGAGATCATGAAATATATAAGTCATGGCCCATTGATAGGTGGCTCGGCATTCTTTAGAATGAAAGGCATGACATGGTAGTAAAAGGTCCCCAAGGGGTGATGAAGGAAGTCTTATGTTGATCTTCTAGGGTGATGAGGATTTGATTGTAACTAGAAAACCCATCCATAAGGGAAAGCATTTCATGGCCTATGGTGAGATCTACAAGTTGGTCAATGTTGGAAAGAGGAAAGTCATATTTAGGGCAAGTGAGATTAAGATTTCAAAACTTGGTACATATGTGATTTTTTCCTGATGCTTTAGAGACATGAACGATGTTGGAAACCCATTAATGATAGTCAATGAGGATGATGAAATTGGCAGAAAAGAAGACGTTGTAATTCTTATTTAACTAGGAGGGAAACTTGGGGGTGCATGTGGTGAAGCTTTTGTTTCATCGGTTTAACATTAGGGAAGGTGACGCTATTATGGATGACAATAGAAGGATGAAGACCATGCATGTATGAATATGACCATGCGAAAGACTGGCTATGATGAGAGAGAAATGTGGTAAAATACTCAAGCTCGTGTGGATTAAGAGATTGACCTACCTTGAGGATGTGAGGCTCCGAGGAGTCCCGATATTGCCGTTGATTGTAGCTTCATTGAGAAGAGTGGATATGTCATATGGTAAGGTCTTATGAAGATAAAACTCCATTGACCCAATTTTGGAAAGAATGGCATCATCGTAAGAGAATTAAAGAACATTAATGGTAGAAGAGTCTTCTTCTACAATATCCGGATGGAGAAGGGGAAGGACCTAGTTTGGTTCTCACACTGATAGGTTACCGCCCTAAAGTGATGGTGGAGACTAAAAAAGTAGAAGCAATAGAAATGGTATCATCCAATTCCATGTCTTTGAGAGTTAGAAAAGATAGAGAAAGTGGAGAAGGAATGTGCATGTCTTCGAGAGTTAGAAAGGATGGAGAAGGTAGAGAAGGCATGTCCATGTCTTTGAGAGTCAAAAAGGATAGAGGAGGTGGAGAAGGCATGTCCATGAGTATCTCAGATGGTGGAATGGGGTCAAGGGAATGCTCTCTGGTAGCCTAAAATAAATTTTTGTGAGTTTTGTGGGCGATCGATAATAAGGCCATGTGGCCCATGCTCGTAATGTCCCATACCGAATCCTTTCCATGTGCAACGATGAAGATAGGTGTGGGAAAAATATGGTTTGTTAAGGAAGTTGAAACCACCGATATAAGGTTTAGTATTAGGAATATCATCGATGTGAGAGGAGAGGGTATCAAAACCACCATAGATGAGGTTAATGTGAAGATGTGGTGGACTACAAGGAAAGGCATCTCCGATGTTGGGTTGTTACATAAGCGCCTTGTCAGGCATACCAAGACTATGAGGATTAGGCAAGGTGTTAAGTGTGAGAAGATGATATTCCCTTATCATAAGTTTGTCCATCACGTTGTCTAGGGAGTCATTGTTAGGGAGTTTGGAAGAAGGGATGGGTGAACTAGTGGATGGTGCAGATGGATCGTCCTTGGGAACAAGAACATCATTGGGTCGATAAGTCATGTTGCACATTTAGAAGGGAGGAGTGTCCCAGGAAGTGTTAAAACCTTCCCCTCATGCTCATACTTAAGCAAATAATGAAGTGTAGAAGGGACACACCGCATAGCATGGATCCAAGGTTAACCAAGGAGAAAATTATATTGAAATTTGCATTTCTATGATGTAGAAGACCTCATGGAGGATCTTCTCACTAATGCGGATAGGAAGAACGATCATCCCTAAGACAGGAATGACAACATCATTAAAAATGCGAAGGACCACGGGTGTTTGGGCAATGTAGGATTTTGGTATCTTAAGTTGATCAAAAGTATGTGATGGGAGGATATTTATGCTTTCTCTCTGTGAAATCAATCATGGACCGTAGATAAATGTGTCATTAATTTTGACCGTAATAAAGAGGGGAAGGTCATGCTCTTCTAGTGGGATATCTGGAATCTATGCATCATCAAATGAGATGGTAGTAGAAGCTACAAGTGATCCTCCAAGGGACACGAAGGGACAAGATTCATCACTAGATGTTGGAATGCACTTTAAGGCCTCAATGTGAGATTGTCTATGGTGAGCTTTGAATGAGCTCGTAGAGTGACATCTTGACCAGGACTTGGTGGAGTTATTTGACTATACTTTGTTCGATAGGCCTAGGTGCTACTAAAATGGAAACCTTGGGTGTTGATGATGTGGCTAACTCCTTAGGAGGAGGAATGACGATAAAGGTTTTAGCTTTCGGTTGAGCTATTGATTTAGGCTCATGTTGGCGGACCAAGTGGTGACTCGAACAACGTCGATGAACAAAGGGCGACTATCCTCAGAAGAATATTCATCTGGATGTTGGATGGCTGTGAAAACTTTGTGAAGAATGGGAGACTTTTGCATTTGGATGGATGAGGTCAAAGGCAGAGATGTTACAAAGGAAGGAAGAAGTTGATTTGATTTGGGGAGAAAGTATCCTTTCTCAATGAAGCCACGGGTAATAGCTTGGAATGATATGCAATGCTCAATGTCATGTCCAGGGGCATGGTGATATGCACATACGAGGTTAGGATTGAACCACAATGGCTTCTTGCTATTCAGGTCAAAGGCCCTAATAAGTAGAAGCATGATCGTGGAAATTCGTAATAAGTGTTGGAAAATGTCCGCATATGATTCACCCAAAGCCTTAGGAGGTGCTTTGTCCTTGTAGAATGTCTTGGTCTTCAAAGAAGAAGCGAATGTTTGAGATGATAAAGCTTAAGTATGTTGATGTCTCGATGGTCCGGGTTCAGTTTTGGCATAGGTTAATGTCTTAGTGTTGGGTTGTTTTAGTTTAGGTTGATAAAATGTTCTTGATGAAGAAGTTGTTGCATTGGATGGTTTAGAGATAGGGATGTCAATTTTATTTTAGGAATGCACAAGAGATTTTTGATGTAATGTACTAATGATTTGATGTAAGGGTGAATCCTTAAGAGAAGTGACAAAATATCCACAGGAGAATCCAGAGGTGGTTTCATAGTTGGTATAGGTACAGGAAACAACATTGGTTTGATAGAATCTAAAGGAGGTGAAGATTGATTTGATTGTGTTGATGAGGTAGGAGAATCATTGAAGGTTGTTTGAAGTGTTTCCAATAATTCTTCAAATGATGGAGGTGGTGTAGAGGGAGAAGGTGGTGTGGATGTGTTTTCAATAGTTGATGTGGGTGTGGGTAAAAGCTCTGAAAGAGGCATTGATCTTAATTTGGAGGATGGTATAACATGTAGGAATGGAATGGATGTAGGTAAGGTAGCTAGATCAGGTGAAGTGTATTTTGCTTGTAATGAAGTGGATATAATAGGAAACATAGTAGATGTGGAACTAGGGCCAATTGTAGAAGTAGTTGGAATGATCATTTCGTGAATTATTCTAGGGACAAGAATGATATGTATGTGTAAGGGGTCCCAGTAGTAGGAATGGATGTCGAGGTAGATGTGGATATGATTGTTGTGGTTATGGGGATATGTGTTAATAAATTTATAGATGTAGGAATAATATCAAAGGGTTTTGATGTGGTTGGCGATGAAGGAGGAGAAATTATAAGTTCTCGATCATTGGTGTTTAAAGTATTTATAATATGAGCATTAGGTGTCTGGGTTGTGGAAGTGGTGACGACTTGGCTTGTTGGTGCATGAGTCAGGAAAGTTTGTTTTAAGATGTCAAGTGATTGATTGGGTGAAGCATTATGATTTTTGACCTGAAGGTCACCATGGTCAATGATCCTTTGAACCAAATCCTTGAAATTTTGACATTTCACTATGTCGTGACCTCAGGTTTGGAGATATTTACAATAATGGTCTTCACGATACCACACACGTTTTAGTCTTGACTCATCAATTGGTTGGATAGATGGTAGTGTGATTAGATTTTCCGCTTTTAACTTGTCAAAGATAGATGCATATGATTCTCGGAGGGGAGTGTAGTTGGGTGTGGCCGTGGGGCCCGTTGCTGAATCCACGTGCTAGATGTTGGTGTAGGGGAAGATTTTACAACCACAACATTGGCTACTCCCTTAGAATTCTCATTAGGTGTGGATGTTTTAGTGAATTCATGTTTAGGTTTTTTTATTTTAGTTTTAAATGACCCTACTCAAGGGTGCGTGTTTCTTCATGAAAAGTTTGGAAGTTTGGAGGATTGGATTTGTAGGGTAGAAGATATATGTTTTGTGCATGAACGTGAGAAGAGATCAATGAGTTCAGTCTGTAGAAGGGTGAATGATATTCGATTTATAATGTTGTGCCATCATGTGATGAAGTCTGCAATAGAATCATCTTCAAACTTCCGGATGGCATATAAATCATTGATAGTTATCTTATGTGCAATGTTGATCAAAAAATGTTTCAAAACAATACGCAAGATGATCAAGGAAAACATCGAATATTGTGGGATGTTATTATACTAGTCTAATGTTGGACCAGCCAAAGACATGGGGAAAGTGTGGAACATCAAGTCTTGATCATTTGCAATAAGGTAACACATAAGCCTGAATGCACGAAGATGTTGCTATGGATCCTCCTTGTTATTAAACTTGGAGAATTTTGGCAATTCCCAATGTGGAGGATACTACTTGATTGGCATGGAGGGATGGCTTGGCTTGTTATTGATTTGTTTGTATGATAACACAATTTTGGTCCCTAGGGTGGCGACCTCAAGGTTGGCTAACCTATTCATGAGAGCATGCATATGATCATTTGGTGAAGTGATAATGGGTTGTGGTTGTGGTTGCACAACTTGTGAGGAAACTAGATAAAATTGTTGGTGAGATTGAATGTGTGTTTGGGGGATTGTTTGATGAATGTGAGCTAAAGGTTGAGTTTGGAATGTTTGATGTTGTGTCATGGGGATGTTGTATGATTTTGAGACTGGGTAGGAACTTGATGAGTATAGGTAGGCTGAAATTGTTGTTGAAAGGGGTTAGACACTGAATAAGGCAGGGTACCCACAAGAGGGGGTTAGGAAGCAATGACATGCATGTGTGATGTGAGAGGATCATGTTGTCCAAATAAGGGATGTGATATTGGGGCCGAAGAGGCAATAAGAAGGGTAGTGGTGATGGTTGTATTGATTGGATGAAGATTTGGTGGAATGGACATGAATAACTGAGAAATTGGGTGGGGTGGTGGATTATTAGAGGACGAGGCAAGCTCGTTTACTAAAAATTGTTGATTAGTGTCGGGATTAGTCTTATAAGGATAGATCTGCTGAAGCGGTGGACCATCTAGGGGAAGCTGGGTTGATTTCCTAAGGAGATAGTCTTAGAGAGCCATTGGATTGGCATCAAGGAGCTCTAGAACTACACATCACCATGAGGGATAAGAGGGGGTCCAAAAGGTTTCATTCTAGTGGATGGTGGGGTGGATGGTCTAGATGGGACGGAATGATGGTAGAAGAAGGGATTAGTTTCTCCTAAGGTTGTGGTTTGAACCAAAGATTCTAGGTGAGAGACACTAAAGAGAGGATTAGTACTCATGAAAGAGGTGATCAAGGGTATGGATGAACCAATTATTGTAGTAGATGTCTATTGAGTTAAGGCGGAGCTGTTTAAAGGAAGTTCCATTCTTTTGGTTGTTGAGCGAGTAATTACGGGCATGAAACAAGAACAATATTTTATGCCAAGCAAGTCAAGCAAACAATTCTTTTTATTGTTTTTATTAAGAATGTGAAAAAGAAAAAGGGATGGATAGCGGGGTACCTATAAGAAGGAATTTTATGTCTGGTTTCAGGTTTGTTATGGCTTGGGAAGTCTCAAGAGGATTCTGTTCGGTGATGAAATCCCAATCAGGCCGCCAGGTAGAAGGTTTTTTTGATGTGTTAATTGATTTGTGATTTTCAAGTTGTGTGTGAGGATTATGAAATGCAGCAAGTTAACTCTACTTAAGCTATGTGATTCAAACAAGATGCAAAATAGAAAGGTTATTTTAAAACCAAATTGAGGTGTGATCTTTTGATGAGGACACACACAGAAAGGGATGTATAATGCGAGAAAAGAAAAAATAATGAAAAAGATGAAAACCTAGATAAAAATATTCCTTTTATCCGAACTTTAAAAGCACAATCCAACAGCCCAAACCAACACGAGAAAACAAGAAGCAGGGCCTCACGTTATAGTGTTAGTAGAAGACAGAAGAAGAAAGAAAATAGAAAAGAAAGAGATCACCTAAAGGGTGGTCCCACTAGGCGTGCCAAGAATGTTGTCAGAGTTCCTTCATTCCTAATCAAGTTAATGTACTAGTAGTAAAAATAACTAGAAACTCATAAATGAAGGAGGGTTTATGTTACCTCAAATGCAATGTGATGGATAAAAGGCCGCAAAGTGATGATGGATCCTCATTATAGCTGATAACATGCAAATAAGATAAACTAAAACGAGATTGATTAGATAGATTTATGCGGGGGGCTACCGAAAAAGTGGATCCAAGAAGCGTTAACTTCCTTGGTAGATGTCAACCCCGTTTGTTTAGAAAGAGTGAAATAAAGAAAGAATAGTAGATAGCATGCAAAAACAAAAGTATATTGAATCTAAGAAATGATTAAAATTGATCTAGAAATTGATATGATTGAAATAACAGTAAATTAAAGGTTACATGGTCTGGGTCGATGATGACCCAGACTGTGCACTGGAAGGTCGACGATGACCTAAGAGACTAGATCTAGAATGTAAGAGAAATATGTAGATCGTGCAGATCTAAGTGTAATCTGGATGCAACAGAGACTTATGTATGCTGGAGTCAACTTGCAAATGGGATTTGAGGAAGTGGGAACCAAGAAAATGAAAAAAAGAGATGGATGAAGGTAGATTAAGAATCAGGACCTTGGTCGACGGTGACGAGTGGTGGGTTGACGTCGACCATAGTGAGAGTCGAGATAAGGCCGAGGGTAAATGGATGGAAAAGGCAACCTGCAAGCAAAGGAGCTAAAATAGAAGGTTGCTAAAGAATCCATGAGTGTTGCAGAGACTGATATGAACCTGTAAAACGTTAGAGGAAAACAAAACAATGATAATACGATAAAAAGCTAATTAAAGCAACACAAAGACATTGATAAGCTCATGAAGGATGAACGTGAGTGATGTAAACGCATCCAAAGGAGGTCGGGGAGGCCTGTAACTATTGTAGGAATGCTCAGGTATGAGAGGAAATTCACTAGTCACAAGAGAGCTATGAAATTTGCATGCATATGATTTCTGATCCCTTTTGGAAGGATTTAACTTAGTTTTATAGGGTCCACGATGACTGGGCTTGATCACCCGACTACGGGAAAGTTTCCCGATGGGCTAGCTTTTTTGTTTTTGGCATGATTTTGTGTTTTTAAGAGTTGGAAGGGTGCTTTAAAAGCATATAGGTGGGAAGAAGACATGTCATAGGTAGTTAGGGCACAAAAATAGATAGGAAGAAAGCTTTAAAAAGTAAGGGGGTGTAAGTTAGGATAAAAGCATCCTAAATAGAAGGTGGATTAGGGCATGATATGATGTGGATATTAATTAATTAATTAATAAGAGTTAATTAATTTGATTAACTAAAGGTGATGGGATGGGCACTTTAATTAAATTAAGGGGGTGTATTTAATTAAAAGGGAACCTAGATAGGTCCCTAACAAAATATGCGCACATGGGTAGACGAGGTAGAGATACCGATTTTAGGTGTCTACATAAGGCTCCCCATCGAAATATTCTTCCTACACAAATTAGTGTTCTTCCTTGGTTCATATTTATATGGAAACAATGTAGTTTTGTTTGGAGATCTCATGTTTATTACCACTTTGGTTTTTTTGTAAAATATTACTTAGTAAAGGGAGGAAAAACTACACTTCACAAATATCAAAACATAATAATTTGAGGAAATATATATGTTTTTTTGTTAAAGGGGTGGTCGGTGGGTGGAGGGAGATCGGGAGATTATTTTACATATTTTATCAATAGTGAAGTATTGTTGTGAGGAATACAAATATATATTATTATCCACCTCAAATATTTTCTATTTTATAAAATTAATGATATTTCATATATTTTTGAAAATATATTTTGGACGTTATTAAGAGAGTTATGTCCATTTGTGGTACTTCTATACATTTGATTCAATATAATATAATATATTTTATTAAAATCTGATTTTAAAACTACTACAATGATGTACAATAAGATACAAATGCTAAGCAATTTTAGAGATGCAACTATGAGAACAAATGAGATAGATAAGGAACTTATCTTGATTTCACTTATCCCGAAGTGTATCCGTATTAGAAGAATTGATGAAAGTGTTGGGAAAAATCTTTGGAACTACTCGATATAAATTTTAGAACCCTGCAGACTTGGTCGGGACACGGGTGCCTAGGTAGGGGTGAGGGTGCTTGGGGCGCCAGAGACCTCTCCTTGGCACTGGAGTCTATAAAGAAGGTCAAAACCTAATTTCTTCAGTGTCGCTAAGGTTTCACACTTTTCATCGATGATCACCTGTATGTCACACTTGGATCGTTGAGGTACCTATAAACCTGCAACACAAGTAATCTCTGTAAAAACCCCAAACTACATCAAATCCTTAAAAAGAAAGATGAAAAATGGGAAATCAAATTATCCTCGAATGTCAACAAATTCAACTTATGACCGAGGCACTACACTACATCTCGAGCCCATATAGTCCTATGTGCTTGTGTGTGCAATAGTGCTCCTAGGTTTCCCTCATGCCGGTGACGCCAAGATAGCGGGATGTAGCTAGATAGAATGCAAATGTGTGGATGGAAAAATGAACTTCCCCTTTTTATGCAGAGTAATAAGCCCAAGATGTAGTCCCTTTGAGTATGTAGATAGATAGCCCTTGATAGAAATTGTCTACCATTATAATGGTATGTATGTTGTGTTTATATAGGGATCTCTTGTTTGAATTTTGACACTAGTGACACGACATGCCGACTAGGACATCGGGATAGGAGTAAGAAAACTAAAAAGGTCGACCAAAAATGTCAAAAATGTGAACAAAAACAAAGAGGATAGGAGTTCCCAGTTGGACGAAGCACACTGGGCGCTAGTGTCCTGAGACAACTGATGAAAAATGTGAGAATCTTGACAAACAAGGATGTGACCGACCATAAAAGTGCAATAAAAAAATAATAAAAAATGTGAGAGATAAAAACAATAGAAACAATCATAGTGAAAACATATTGACTACCATACACAAAACAACATACTTGGCGGTATAGTAGAATAGTACAAGGGTAAATGCACGAAGTTGGGGGCCAAAAAGAGGAAAAGAATCCAGAAAAAAGCAAAACACGTATGCGTTCTATTATAATGCGACTGTGTTTTCAATTGTCAAGTTTGGGATTTACCAAAGCATAAACAAAAAAAAGAGGCCCAAGCCTTTATCATTTTATCTCCCTCAAACGTGAGTTTCAGAGCTTAACTGTGCCCTCACGTTTTTTCATTCAATTGGATCTCAAGCTCAAATGATCATTTCTGGATCACCGGGAAGATCTGAATCGACGATGGTGCCATGGAGAAGAGGTAAGCACAATTCTTTTCTCAAAATTGCATTGAAATATGATAATTATAGATTAAAATTTGAATTGAATACATATTTTTTATTGTTATAGTTAGAGGTCGAGGGAATCAACCACAACCAAACCCTACTATTCCTATCATCCCTCCCAACACTCCCACAATTGCTCAACATCCCCGGGTAGTCAAGAAGATTTAGCAGCCCACATAGTTGAAAACAAAATTGAAATTGAGGATTTAATCAAAATAATGAGGGATTCACAATCTACAAACCCCCACCTCTCTCTCTTGTAAACACATTGGAGGCATTATTTGTTCAAATTGATGCGCAATGAGGAAAATAAATCGTTGGACAACTTACAGAGAGGGTTATGGGTTTATTATTCCAAAAAATTGTCATATGTGGATGTAAAGAAAAAAGAAATTTCAAAAGACCTCATATGCGCCTTATTCACAGACCCCCACACTAATTTTCTTGTTCCATTGTCATGTAAACGGTTTCCCATCCATTGGTGCAATAATAATTTGATTAAAAATAATTTTTGGCACCGATAGTGGATGGTGTTTCATTTTCCACCTTGTAATAACAACGAGGTGCCACTATACTTTCTGAGGAAACTCTATTGCGAGTTTATCCTCAACGAGATCCCAAATTATTTTGATTTCTAAGATTTCTAGGGCCGAGAAAAGGATCTAGATAGGATCGTCAGTGTGTACAATGTGCACCTATTCAGTAGTGTAGATTCCCCACACAAAATCCCCCTCACCCTGAGATTGTCCCTCAATCAGTGAAGGAGATAGTAGAGATTGATACACTCCACATGCTTCAGGGGATATCTATGACCCTTATTTAACATACGAGGGAGATTTCTGAGCTAGATGCTCGCAGAGGTACATAGAGTATTCCCTCAGGGAGTACTAGCATGAGGCCACATCTTTGCTTGTCATGTGGTAGCATATGTTTGGGGCTGAGGAGGATGACAATACTTTCATGCATATTGATTTTGGTGTACCTAGTGCTAGGGGGTGCACACGATAATGTCACTATGTTAGATGTCCTTTTGAGTGAGACATTTGGATTACATTCATCGGTGTCACCTTTGCAGGTAAATTTGTTATGTTTTGTTGTGTGTTACAAAAAGTTTAGAGTACTTGATTTACTTATATATGTTAAAATTTTGAAATAATTGTATTTGTACATGTATATGCATTGATATTACAGCATGAGGGAGGCGCATCTTTATCCCGACCACAGGCGGCGAGCACCATGCATACACATACATTCACAAAGGTAATTTAGAATGTTAATTATGTAAAATTTTCACATACATGTGTGTGTGTGTGTATATATATTGCATATATATATATATATATATATATATATATATTAGTTTTGAAGTCAAATATATGTATGTTCTTGTATGTCCATCTAACTCATGTGATATACATGTTTGATAAATATGTTGACTTCACTAGACACCCCACCATCTCTGTGACAAGTAGATAAAGGTGTTGCGCTGCGATTTCATCTGCAGAAACTCACTGAGGTATTCAAACAACACGTAAATTTTGTTAAATTTCTCGTGTAATTCATATTATGTTAAATTACATGTTAGTAATGTATTTCATTATAGAATTATTAAATTATGTTAATAATGTCCTTCATTGTGTATATGCAAGAGTTACCTATGACAGGTAGTAGCCTGTTCATTTGATTCACAGGTGTGGCGGGGTAAAAAAATAGTTCTATATTGATAAAATTAGTTAAAATATTGTCATTATGTACATACATGTACTTAGTTCTATTTTTGCTAATTCTGATGTTAGATTTTCTATTCTTATGTGTTATGTAGGAGCTTTACCCCTCCATTTTGACTTCGAGGGCATGAACTCCTTCATCTTGTCGTCTTCGTACCCCCATTTAAATCTATAGGAGGTACCGATGACTCATCCGGGCATGAGATGCAAATTCGGGCGTGATCGACAACTTGTGGTAAGTTTGTGTATTTATCTAAATACTTTCATTCTAAGATGGTCTTAAATGCATGTTGAAAACATATATAAATTAAGTTTTGACAAAAAAACATTGTTTGCATTTCTTGGCTCATCTACAAAGCGAGTATTCATGGAAGAGGACTCGAAGTATGGGCTCGGACGATCCAAAGTCATCTAATGGATCTCCATCTTTTCTAAGGGAGGGCCTTCTTCTAGCAAGGCCAAGAGAGGGATAGATTTTGATGAGTAGGAAATATATATGTCTTACATGACATTGTTTTTGTATGCCTATGTATGTGCATGGCATTGTATGTATGCCTATATGACATTTGAACTCGATGGTATATGGCCTATTTGGGCATTTTTGTATTTATTATGCACATTAAAATACTATTTGGAACTTGATAATTTTGTATGAGACCTTACATTTCTGAGATTATTTTTGCATGAAACTAATATGATGTGCACTTGACAATATTTAAGACATTATGGATTATTTTTTCATTTATTGGTGATGTACATGTACTATAATTTTCAATGTATAATATGCATCAAACTTTGGAAATCAATATTTATATAATGTATGTATATAAAGAGTTACCTAATCTGAGTAATTATTCATTCAATTTATCAATGTGTATATGTGTATTTACCTTACTTGTGCTTCTTCTTGCTCATGGTCTCTTTGTACTTGGTTCCTATCTTATCATGCACTTACTACATTCTTATATGCTTCATAGTCTTCTCCCCTATTAAAACACCCGAGAGTCATCACAATTTGATGCCTTTCATCTGTTGGTATTTTGAGAATGTCTCTCCATATACATTACTCTAATGCTTGAAAATGTCTCCAGATGCGATGACATTCTGATTCAGACACTCAATGATTCTTGATTGTCTAATCCTATCCAATTTGTGTTATTACCTTTAAATCTATAGGCATTTCAAGTTATTTGGAAATCACATCACACCCTTCACTAGGCTTGATGACTACCCCTATCCTTTTGAAGGTGATTTTGAAAGCATCTATGGGTTTATCATAGAAAAAATTATCAATGAATGGAAGATCACTAAGTCATAGGCCGGTGACTCCCATCCGAACTAAACAAGAAAGATTTACTAGGTGATTGATAACTCCATGTGTTCTTAGACATACCCCTATCAAATTCATTCTTAAGCCAATCAAGTCATTCAGGGCTCTTAAGGGACTACGCCCGGATGAGGTATCCCGAAAGCACGAGGAGCGTAGGAAACCAAAAAGAAGACTCCACTAGCGTTCACCTAGCCACCCTGACATGTTTGTGTAGTTGGTTCGGTCCCACGAGCTTCCGTTTGCAAACTATAGTGTCGATAGCCCTACACTAACTGACTCGCTACTCTATTTTGTGCCTTTATAAATAATAAGACAAGTAAGAGAACCAAATGAAGATGGATAAAACCATGATAGTATTTTATAGAAGGATTCGACGTGGAGGTCTCGGATTTGACAAGACATCTCTACGTGCCACGGAGTCCAAGAAATCACCCGTCGAAGATATGGCGTGTTTGGGCCTCAGGGATCTTAATGGACTACGCCCAGATGAGGTAGCTTGAAAGCACAGAGAGTGTAGGGAACCAAAACGAAGACTCCACTAGCATTCACCTAGACACCTCGACGTGTTGGCATAGTTAGTTTGGTCACATGAGCTTCCGTTTGTAAACTACAACGTCGGGAAACCCTACACTGACTCAGACTCCAGTATTTCGTGCCTTTGCAAACAATAGGACAACTAGAGAACCGAATGGAGATGGAGAAAACTACGAGAGAATTTTTTAGAGGGCTTCAACATGGTGGTCTTGATCCGAAGAGACATCTCTAGGTGCCACATGAGTCCGAGAAATCACCCGTTGAAGATATGGCGTGTTTGTGCCTCAAGGCTCTTAAGAGACTACGCTCGGACGAGGTAGCTCGAAAGCACGAGGAGCATAGAGAACAAAACAAAGCCTCCACTAGTGTTCACCTAGCCACCTTGACATGTTGGCGTAGTTGGTTTGGTCCCACAAGCTTCCATTTGTAAACTACAACGCGTAAAGAACCCTGACCGACTCGCTCTCAGGTACTATTTTGCGCATTTGTAAACAATAGGACATCGAGAGAACCGAATGGATATGGATAAAACCGCGATAGGATTTCGTAGAGGGCCGTGAAATGGAGGTCTCGAGATCTAGCGAGATGTCTCTAGGTGCCACGTGATGAGAAATCACCTATCAAAGATATTGTGTGTTTAGGCCTCAGGGCTCTTAAGGGACTACACCTGGACGAGGTAGCCCAAAAGCACGGGGAGCGTAGGGAACCAAAAAGAAGCCTCCACTAGTGTTCACTTGGCCACCCCGACATGTTGGCATAGTTGGTTCAGATCCTATGAGCTTCGTTTGCTAACTAAAACATCTCGGCGACCCTACACTAACTCAAACCGCACTAGTTCGCGCCTTTGCAAATAATAAGACAATGAGAGAACCGAATGGAGATGGAGAAAACCGTGAGAGAATTTCGTAGAGGGCCCCAATGTGGAGGTCTCAAATTTGACGAGATGTCTCTAGGTGCCACGGAGTCCGAGAAATCACCCATCGAAGATATAGTGTGTTTTGGCCTCAGGGCTCTTAAGGGACTACGCTCAGACGAGGTAGCCCGAAAGCACGGGGAGTGTAGGGAACCAAAAAAAAAGATTCCAATAGCATTCACCGTGCTACCTCGACATGTTGGCATAGTTGGTTTGGTCCCACGAGCTTCGTTTGCAAACTCTGATGTTTGTGACACTCTACACCGACTCTGGACACTTCGTATTTCGTGCCTTGCAAACAAAAAGACAACAAGAGAGCCAAATGGAGATGGAAAAAACCATGAGAGGCTTTTGTAGAGGGCTTCAACATGGAGGCCTTAGATCCGACGAGACATCTCTAGGTTTTGCGGAGTTCGAGAAATCATCCGTCGAAGATATAGCGTGTTTGGGCCTCGGGGCTCTTAAGGGACTACACCCGGACAAGGTAGCCTAAAATCACGTGGAGCACAGGGAACCAAAACGAAGCCTCCACTAGTGTTCACCTAGCTACCCTGATGTGTTGGCGTAGTTGGTTCAGTCCCACAAGCTTTCGTTTGCAAACTACAACGTCTGGCAGCCCTACGGTGACTAAGATTGCACTATTCGTGACTTTGCAAACAATAGGACATCGAGAAAACCGAATGGAGATGGAGTAAACCAAGAGAGGATTTCGTAGAGGGCCCCAACATGGAGGTTTTGGATTTGACGAGACGTCTCTAGGTGCCACAAAGTCTGAGAAATCACCCATCGAAGATATTGTTTGTTTTGGCCTCAGGGCTCTTAAGGAACTACGCCTGGACAAGGTAGCCCAAAAGCACGAGGATCGTAGGGAGCCGAAAAAAATCCTCAACTAGTGTCACTAGGACACCCCGATGTGTTGGTGTAGTTGGTTGTTTTCAAACTACAACGTCTGGTATCCCTACTCTTACAAAAAAACTCCAGTATTTTGTGCCTTTGCAAAAACAATAAGACAACTGGAGAACCGAATGGAGATGGAGAAAACCGTGAGAGGATTTCATATAGGGCTTCAACATGGAAGTCTCGGATCTAACGATATGTCTCTAGGTGCCACGGAGTCTGAGAAATCACCTGTCAAAGATATAGCGTGTTTTGGCCTCAGGCCTCTTAAGGGACTACGCCTGGACAAGGTAGCCCAAAAGCATGGGGAACGTAGGGAACCAAAACAAAGCCTCCACTAGCGTTCACCTGGCCATCCCAATGTGTTGGCGTAGTTGGTTTGGTCCCACGAGCTGTTGTTTGCAAACTACAACATCTGGCAGCCCTACACTGACTTAGACTACACTATTTCACGCGTTTGCAAACAATAGGACAACAAGAGAACCAAATGGATATGGAGAAAACCACGAGAGGCTTTCATATAGGGCCCCGATGTGGAGGTCTTAGATCTCATGAGACATCTCTAGGTGCCACGAAATCCAAGAAATCACCCATCGAAGATATAACGTTTTGGCCTTAGAGCTCTTAAGGGACTACGTCCCTGACGAGATAGCCCGAAAGCACGGGGAGTGTAGGGAACCAAAACCAAGCCTCCACTAGTGTTCACCTGGCCACCCTGATGTGTTGGCATAGTTGGTTTTGTCCCACGAGCTTTCATTTGCAAACTACAATGTCTCGATGACCTCGCATGACTCGAGACTCCACTATTTCGCATCTTTTCAAACAATAGGACAATAAGAGAACACAATGGAGATGGAGAAAACCGCAAGAGGATTTCATAGAGGACCCCAACATGGAGATGTCAGATCCGGACGAGACGTCTCTAGGTGCCACGTACATTGATATTTAAGAGCCCTGAGGCCCAAACACGCCATATCTTCAAGGGTGATTTCTAGGACTCGTGGCACCTAGAGACGTCTCGTCAAATCCGAGACCTTCACGTCAGGGCCCTCTACAAAATTCTATCACGGTTTTATCCATCTCCATTCAGTTTTCTTGTTGCTCTATTGTTTGTAAATGCATGAAATAGTGCGTCTTGAAGTTAGTGTAGGGTTCAGACGCTATAGTTTACAAACGAAGCTCGTGGGACCGAACCAACTATGCCAACACGTCGAGGTGGCCAAGTGAACACTAGTGGAGGCTTGTTTTGGTTCCCTACACCCTCTATGCTTTTGTGCTACCTCGCCTGTGTGTAGTTCCTTAAGAGTTTTGAGGCCC
This sequence comes from Taxus wallichiana var. yunnanensis, assembly GCA_018340775.1. NCBI lineage: Eukaryota > Viridiplantae > Streptophyta > Pinopsida > Cupressales > Taxaceae > Taxus > Taxus wallichiana. Next base: position 394,483,139 of record CM031243.1, read on the forward strand.
AAACACGCCATATCTTCGACAAGTGATTTCTCAGACTCCGTGGCACCTAGAGATGTCTCGTCAGATCCGAGACCTCCACGTCGGGGCCCTCTATGAAATCCTATTCGGTTTTATCCATCTCCATTCAGACTGAGTCAGTGTAAGGTTTTCCATTGCCAATCACCTGAATAATATAGGTGGTTCATACAATATAGGTGGTGAAATGAGAATTTTAATAAGATATTTTTACAATATAGGTGGTGAAATGAGAATTTTTGTTTGTTGTTCCTTTCTAATATTTAATTTCTCTTAGCTTCACTTGGCTTTGAGAATAATAAATTCTCTACTAACAGTGCCAACCACGTGAAGGTGGAAGCTTTTTTGGCACCACTAACCTACATAAACATGTTAGTAAGCAATTAAATAGAATTTTAAATCATACAAAATTTAAACAAAATCATTTAAGTAAATATTCAAATTAAATTCATGAAGAACATACCTTTGCAAATTCAATCCAATGAACCGTAAGGATCAACTCTATTCTTGACAGTAGCAAGAATTGCTTCATGATCTGATTCACGAACCTTCCACAGATTCTTGTTTGATGGCCGACCTCGATATTTGATCAATTTAATATTTGTTGCAAGGACCAAATGTGAATAGTGAAGTATCTTCGATGTACTTCATAGTCTTCAAACAACTAAATGTTTGATTTTTGATAGGATATCGTCGAAGCCAAGTTCCAGTGACTAACACTGATCCAGTGGGATACTCAAGGTCTTCACCATCAATGACTATGGAAGTCAAATTTTTCCCCTCTACACAACAAGACAAGAAGTAGTTTGTTCCCTCTTCATTAAATTTCATCGCAATAACTACAAAAACATGCCCTATGTATCAAAAAGTAAAACTGTTTAGTCAATTTAAAAATATATTAAGAGTTGACCATTTAATAATTTATAAATCTAAAACACGGCATGTACATATATATATGTACATTTTGCACTAAATTAGAGACTTGGTCAAAGTTAGGTGATGTTATCATTTGATCTAAAGACCCTACAAGTTGTAATGCTTGTGGAACTTGATGTGTGTCAAGTGGAATTAGAGGTCTACAAGTCCATTCATCCACCCACTATTGTGACTCACATTCATTCCACGTAAAATCAATGCATGATATACAAAAACATGTCATGCACCTAGTATAAATAGTCCAAGCATTTGCATCTAAACTACGGAATGAGTGCATATCACTTGATCCTGCAACTATCATACAATCTTCAAAGTTTTCTAGATGTTGTTCCTCTATCAACCAAAAATATCTACGAACCGTTGATCTCTCTTGAGATTCATGGCCCATATTCTTAACACACCAATCAAAAATATTTTTGCATCGTAAATTTAGCACCATCCTTGAACTTTAACTCTTCTCTTGCAAGTTCTCTTTTCACACATGCTCCTGCACCATCATGCTCTCCTTTTCCATGCCCTGCCTCAATAAAACTCTAGATATGTTGTACATTTGTTTCTTTGTGCATCTTGCTTAGCCAATAAAACATCCGTGCATTCTTGAATTGTGATGTGCAGTTGTTCGACTAAATGTAATGTTTGATTGAAACTAATGTTCCTCTCATTCAAGTTTGCATAAAACACCGAAAACACCCTTGTACATATTCTTGTAGAATGTGTCCGATCATCACTAATGTAGAAATGATACTCTCTTAATATTTTTTGATCTTTCTCGGTGCTTTCGGAGAGTTCATGAATATTAGATGCACGAAAATAGAAACTTGCACTAAGTTATAATATTGAGACCGAACCTCCATTTGTGGCTGCACTGATGTGTAATTCTCTGTGAAGTCAACTACTTTGAAACAATAGTACCAATTGGGAATGTGTCCTTGTTTAGCTTGAATTGTTCATCCAACCATCGAGCTCTATGTGTGTGCCTTGCATACTCATAAAAATTTCCTCTCTGAATTTGACCATATATTCTGATACAGGTAATTGTTTTCTAACAAGCTCACACCTCTTAGATTCTTTTCCATATTTTAATTGATATGCCACCGATTTATATTTGGTGAAATCAACCAATTCTTTTCCTATTGAATATGTACTCTCCTCATGGATACAACTTTTCAGATTTGGCAAGCCACCACATACATTGCACGTTCCATCCAAACATGCTTTGTTATAAAAAAATTGTCTTGTTAATTTTTCACAAAATATTGTCGAGAATAAATTCCCTTGAAGATTTTTGTGGGACATTTATTCCACACTCCTGCAACATGATGTCAGTATGCAAAACATGACGTATTTGACAAAAAATATCATAATGCATTGAAAATTCAACATGATGCCTGCAACAACAAGTGGTACGTGAGTGATTGATTTTCACATAAAAGGGTTTGCTCATTTCAAAGAATATTTGGCTAATGTTAATTTGTGGATTTTCATTCTTAAACTTAGAGAACAATTCTATTTGAGTCATATCTAATAAATGTTTTGCACATGATTCACGATTACGAGAACCTATTCTTCTTTTTACTGTATCTCTTCTATTGGTGACACCCTTGTGTTCTCATTCCAAAATTTTACAATTAATTCTTTTATAATATCATATGTATTCTTTTCTTTTTGTGGAAGTCTGCTAGAGAAAGCCCAATAGTCAGTGTTATTGACTAACTCAATATGTTTACGTCTCTCTATTGATTTCATTAGTGTTTTTCTGTTTAACTTCAAAGCTTGTTTTTCTAATCAAGCATTTATTAACTTTTTATCACTTATTATACAATTAGTAAGTGCACGCCATGTAGCATTACTATCTTTGGTGTATCTTTTGCCACCTACTGGTTTGTTATGCTTTATGTATGTTTTAAACAATTGACACATTTTGATCAACAACGGTAGATGTTCTTAACCCCAAGGTCTTCATTATAGGTCTCATCTTAATTAATTTCATCAATGAAACAAATAATTGACATCTTTGTGTGTCATTTAAATTCTTAAAGTAATTATCTCAAATTCCACTAGCTTTTCTTCTTGCATTTCTTTTAGATATTTTGTTAGGCATTGGTTTTATAATGTTTTCATCAATTTCAATTAGTCATTCATTTTAAGAGACCTCTTAGAAATTGGAGGTGGAGAATACCTGGCGAATATCCCCGGAACCGGTTTCGCGGGAAGGCAAATTTTTTGGGGGTTGTATGAAAAAATTTCACCGATTATCAAGTCTTTCGCGACAGAAGGTTCGAGGCGCAGCGATGAGGAGATTTTCTTCGTCGCGCGTCAAAAATCATTGGCGTGCGTCAGGGACCTCGATGGCGCCGCGTCATTACGGTTAATGACGCGGCGTCATCGAGGTCTATTGGCGCTCGTCAATGCATTATTTTTACGCGCGAAAAAGAAAATCTCCGCCCGCCGCGTCTGCAGCCTCCGACCTCTATCGACAACACCTCGGTGACGCGCCAGCAGACCTCGGTGAAGCGGCGTCATTACTGATTGTTGACGCACGTCACTAAGGTCTGTTGACGCACGTCAATGCATTTTTTTGACGTGCGACAGCAAAATCTCCTATCGCGCGTCTGCAGCTGGCGTCAACCTCTATCGAACATCACCCTCAATGAGCGCGTGGCGGACCTCGATGGCGACGCATCATTACGGTTGTTGGCGCGACGCCACCGAGGTCTATTGGCGTGCATCAATGCATTTTTGACGCCACGGCAAGTAAAATCTCCTGTCGCGCGTCTGTAGCCTCCGACCTCTGCTTTCTCATCGAAAAAATCTCCGTGTCGCGCATCAACAAACTCTTTATCGTGCGGCCTCGCTTATGCGCCAATATCTATTGTACCTCCTTGCCGTAAGCTCAACTATCTGTCAAGGTCACGCGTCAACAAATAACCCTCATTGACGCACGTCAACAGACCTCTTTGACGCACGTCAACAAGGTTGTTGACGCACGTCAATGAGCTCTGTTGACGCGCGTCAATGTATTTTTTTGATGCGCGACAACAAATATCCTGTTGCGCGTCGTCTGCTGACCTCTGCCCTCTTCTTACTCATCAAAAAAATCTCCATGGCGCTCGTCAACAAACTCTTTGGCATGCGTCTACTATGCGTCAATATCTGCAGTATCTCTTGTCTCGCAAGCCCTCCTTATTTGCTTGGCATTACAATAACTTACCCCCTTGTCGTGCGCCTATAATATAAGGATATATCATATTGTTGAAAAATGTGAAGTAGAAGTGTTCTACCTCGCGAATAATCTAGGTTTATATAGGGGATATTTTTCAAGGGTAGGCGAAGCCGACCCCTAAAAAAATTAAAGTGTAATTTTTAGGCGAACAGGTCATTGACCGTGCGAAAAATTCACCTTTTCAAAATTTTCAAAAATGGAATATTCGCCATATTACGAATATTCGCCACTAAAATTTTCCCTGATTTCAATTAAGTGAATTGATTTTATTTGCAAAATGGAAGGAGGTGTTCTTAGAGGTGAAGATTCATTTACAAGGTTACTTTCTTCATTCAGTGTTTTCATACAAATTTCGGGGTTAACATTTGGATTCTCAGGTAAGGGTTCAACAATTGGATTCATATCAATTTCTTCATCCATACCAACATTATCATTCAATTCAATATCATTATTCATTGCAAAATCATTATTCATTGTAAAATCATTATTCTCTACATTTTCATTATGTATTTCATCCCCATTTTCTAATACATTAGCTACATTTGATATAGCGGATGTACCTTGCCCTGCTTCAAAGTTTTTGCATTCTCTTCAATTTCTTTATTCTCTTCTCTTCCAATTGCTCGGTGTCTTGTTCTTGACTTTCCTCTTGTCCTTAGCTCGATGTTTATCGCCCATGATTATAAAAAATCAACTAGTGGGGTAGGGGACAAAATGAACTACTAAAAAATCGTGCAAGAATGTAGAGAAAATTGCAGACAAAACAAAATGTTTGCAGAATTCCCGTGAAAGAGATGAAAGGGACGTTGGGGGCCACAATATATAAAACAAAGAAAAACACGTACGTGTTTTGTATTTTCTCTTTTTCCAAGCCATGCCTCAAGGCTTGGGATCCGGTTTGGATCCCCAAGCCTGAGGCATGGACTGCACAAACACAACAAACAACGTGTTTTTGTAAGAAAATGTAAAAATGTCACTTCCTCTATGATAAATCAAAATAAAAAAATCAATTCATTTAAAAAAGTATACCACGATGTAGATCGAGTTTCTTCTTTTAAAAATATAATTTTTCAAATTTTCTTACTAATATAAGGTCTCCATAATATTTATTTTCTAACTATGTCTTTTTATAGCTATTTTTGAAGTGTAAATATGTCTATCTTTCATGGTGTGTCTTTTTTTTTGGGTGATCGAAATTTAAAAAATATATATACTAGCCCAAACTAGGCATAATTCTATACATATTCAAAAAAAAAAACTAATTTTTGATATTTTTTGAGGTAGTTAGGGGGCACGGTCGAAGCTCCATTATTTTTCAAAACATAAAATTTTTGTATTAGAAAAATCATAAATAAAAAAATATTCGTTAAAAAATCTAAAAAAAAATGGAGCCCAAACTATATGCTCCTAGTTATCTTTCTACAAAAGGGTTTTCAAAAATACTAAATGGTGCTCAAAAAATGGTGGAGGGCACGAAAGTCACTCTATTATGTTTTTTAACAAAAACAAGAGCATTTGTTGGTATTTTAGTTGTTTGACCCACTTAAACTTTAGTAGCTTAGAAACTAGACTCAAAATTCCACGATTCATATTTCTACAACATCTTCCAACTTTGAGTATAACTATTTCAAAAAACTCGTACAAGTTGAAGTTTTTTTTTTCCCAGAAAAATGCGTCCACTTAAGACCCCCTTTTGGCCCCCCAACTTGGTGCACTTACCCACAACGTTAAATACATGGCTAAAAAAATATCACAATAATTCAGTAGCTCGAGAGATATGTCAAGGTAAAGTATATCCATCACATTATAGGGTGCGTATTTTGATACTTTGGGGAAAAAAATTATTCGGTTTATTTTTTGGTTGGACCTTTCCACTTCTATCACTTTTGGTTTTCAAACTCAAGAAATACATTGACCTTACTTGGGATGTCAAAAATTTATATTGTGTAGCAATATCACCTATTTCATGTTGAAATTATAGACAAGCTCCCCATAAAATGGGGAGCTTGAAAATTAACAATCCTCAAATTAGAAGGCATGAAAATTTCTAAAGAAATAATCAACATTAGTAACACAAATCACAAATATCTTACTTTCATTCCAATCTCTAGAATTTGTTCACTCCAACATTTTGCACATATCTAATTTTATCTTTCCAAGTAGATTTTTTTAACACTAACATACCAATTCAATTCTAAAACAATTATTTAAAAAGAAAGAAAATAAACATCATAAACCTTTAATTATGGCGAAAACAAAATACATACTCATATTTTAAAGGAGTGTCTAATTAGATCATTTTTTAAATTTCACCTTTCCACTACTATCTTACCATTCAAATGCATAAAAATTCAATTCTTATAAAAAAATTAAATAAAAAATAAATAGATACTAAAATTTAAATTATTAATCACCAATCAATATAAAACCTGACATGAGAATTCAATTCTAAAGTAATTATTAAAAAAAAAAAAGACATTAAATATCATAAACAAAATACGTAACTATACTTTTAAAAGAATGACTAATCAAATCAAAAAAATATTATTTCACCTTTCCATCCATTTCGCCTACCATTTAAATGCATAAATATATGTGCAAGATGATGAATGTATGAAACATTTCGTGAAAATAAATTAAAAAATATTTTACTATTGGAACTACCCTTTACATTAAATTAAAAAATAAAGAGAGTTACATAGTAAGGGGCCAGAATACTCATGGTCCCACAAAACGCCACAAGGGCATTGACAAAATAGAGAACGCCACGTGGGCTACAAAATGGCCGCACAAATACCACAAAGGAAGCAAAGAACGCCCATAGGGCACAACAAAAAAAGAGAAAAGAAACGCCACGAAGGTAGAGCTAAAAAGGCATGGGCCTAGAAAAAGCCGCAGAGCCAAAAGTAAACGAAGATGCCAACGCCATAACTGACCGAGTAACAGGAGCCTCAAATTGTCATTTCTTTTTCTTAGACCTCGTGACAACTATCCAGTTCTCAAGCTGAAGAGTCAAAGCTAACGAAAAATCAATGTGAGGACGATCATGCTCTAGGCAATTCAAAATATTTTAACTATTATCCTTTCAACAAAATTTTCCTAATATTGTTTTTCAAGGTAGTATGTTCATTTTATAACATTGTTTATCATAGTTTTAAATAGAACAATTATAACAATAATTAATCTTTAATTGTTCAAGGTACGGATAAATGTATTTTTACATTGATAATTCATTAAAAAAATGAATAGTATGTGGTTGAGATAATAGAATAAACACACAACATCACATGTTAGTGTTTGATATAAACGATTTAAAAGATAGAATATTTGTTTGGCTAAATAAACAAGGTCTTCTAAGCATCCTACACAACTTAAGGCGAAATATACCTTGGTAGTTTTATCTAAGCACCAGGAAACCGCATCTTGGCATCAATAGGCAATGAGGATCAACATAGAGTTGTCGGTTCAAGAGACAAGTGATGAAGTTTGTAACATGGCTCTTTGGAGCGAGGCATGATTACTAGAGGCTACAAAGAAACACCTCCTCAATTTGCTGGTTAATAATTTTCTTTTTTTGTTGGTTATCTCGTGTTTTGTCTATATCTGTGCATAGTTATTAACGTATTGTCTTTATCAAGTAAATCCCATATATGTAAATATAGTAGATCAGCTTTTATATGAACGAATTTGGTAAAGGTCGGCGCTAAACCAAAGCAAGCTCATTCACCCCGAGCCTAATGGAGAAGCGCATTGTATAACAACCATGCATGTAATTTGAATATCAATTGCTTTTGAGATAAAATCTACCATTTAGCTTTACACATAAAATGTTGGTGAATGTATTATAACTATGTTATATATATCTCAACCTACGTTGGCACTTTGGATCATTGCATATATATTTTTATGATTCTTTTGTTTGTGGCTTGGATTGCATTCACATTTGTGATTTCATAGTCATTTAGTCATTAGTCGTTCAATGTAGTATTATGTTGAGATCATGACTTGATTAAAAAGACATAACATGTGTTAAATTGTCATGATAAAGGATGAGTGCCCACGGGGATTCACTTAGTAAAAGTATGGTATAGCACTGCGTCAAAGGTATTAAAAATACCCTTAATTCTAGTTTCTACCTCTAATTATTCAATTGATAATACCCTCCCTGTTATATTATTAGAATGAAAATACCCCTATTTTTTCCATGTACCTTACTTACCCATTTTTCAATTACAATTTTATTTACCCCTTTTTATTTCTACCCCAATATATTAGACAAAAATATATTATATTTCTCACTCAATTTTTTTTAATATGCATTTCCTTTCGAAAGATAGTTCAAAGCCATTGAATACATATTACAAGTCACCTTATATATGTTAAGCTTTATGCATTTATCAATAGTTCTTCAAATAATTAAGATGGTGAAATAATATCACTTGTGTTGAAAAGCATACTCAATTCTAGTTTTCTACCATCTTATTATTTCTTGGTTAAGAATCTAGATTTATTTATTAAAAAGAGATTATAATTTAATTTATGACCACACTCCTTTTGCAATTTTAAGGTATTTACGTTTAAAAACTAGGGTTCAAACGTTTTAGTTTTATATTAAAAGTAAACCTCTATTTCCTTTGGCCCATCTCTCTAACCTACCCCCAATACGATTCAAAACATTAATAAATTAAACCCTTTTCCCCTCATGTCTACCGGTATATTGAGTTTAATTTTATTAATTGTAATTACCTCAATATGAACCCACGTGTTAGGATATTGCCTAGCTAATGAACCCCCCCGTGAGAGTGCCAAAGAGATCAAATACAAGAATTCTCATAGAAAAAAATTCCTTGTCCTTTTTCTTTGGTTCCTTGGAGCCTCAAGGGAAACCAAGTGTAACAAGCCCTCCCACAGTAATGCTTGAAAAACGACCCAAATATTTTTGTTTTGTTTACAAAAAATCATCTCAACTCAACATCTTCACTTAGTTATTGATCTTAAATAGACGGTTCGTCACTTGTCGATAGTTTATCTCTATATGCAGATTCCTTAGACTGATTACCTCCATGTAGTTGGTATGGACACAACAGAAACATTTCTTTATGTTTAGTGAAGCCACCACAAGTAAAACATAACATCCTAAAAGTCCAATATTTCTTTTGTTGAAAAAAATATTTATTTAATGTTTATTTCTTTCAATCAACTGTACCACTGAAAGTCTCCCCCCAACAGTCCCATTCTAGAAAAAAAAAAACAAAAAGACTTTTTTGAAGTATTTTGAAAATATCTTTAAAAAGGGATTGCAAATTTAATTGAAATCAGATTTTTCTCGTGTGTTGAAGATAAGTGTTTTTATTTCAATTTGTGAGAGAATTTATTCATAATGGAGTCTAATAGTACTCCTTTGCCAGAAATTAAATTAAATGGGAAAAATTATTATGATTGGGTATCTCATATGGAGATGTTTTTAACCCTGAAGAATTGTTATGAGCTTGTTATTGGTGTGGAAAAAGGCCTACAAATCCCGGAAAAGATCAAGAAAATTGGGATAGAAGAGACAAAATGGCAGCGGCATGGATAAAGCTCACTCTTTCAAATGAAGTCTTTCCAGAAGTACGTAATGAGAGAAGCGGAGTCAACGTATGGGCTACCTTAAAGAGCACATATGAGAATTCAAGTGATGTATGGATTCTAACTCTTACTACAGAATTATATAACATGAGATTGTCAGATACACAAGAGTTAGTGCCTCACCTAACAAAAATAAAAGAAAAGAAGAATGAACTTGCCTCTCTTGGAAAGAGTATAAATGATAATGATTTTGTGCAAATAATATTACAAAGTCTTCCTGCATCTTATCAATCTTTCATAAGAGGTCTAGATACAGTGATAAATTAGCAAGCATCAAATCCGAAGAACTATGTGCCAAGTTAGTGCAGGAAGAAAAGCGTCAAATCAAGGAAAGGGAGACTTGCAATGATGATTCTTGAGCCTTCATGACAAAGGGAAAATATAACTACAAGACGTTTCAAGACAATCAACATAAGCCAAGAGAGAGGAATTGGAAGCATGATAATATGTATAATTCATTTAAACATCATGATGATTATGGAAATAGGCCAAAGTGGAAATGTAACTATTGTGGTAAGATAGGTCACAAAGCTAATGAATGTTATAAAAGGATCAATGATACAGAAAAGAGAAATGGTACAGAAAGGAAAATAAGCAAGTTTTCAAGAAATTATGAATCAAAAAGTAATGCTCTATGTATGGCTCTTAAGGAAAATAGTTCTTACAAAGATGATTGGGTCATTGATTCTGGTGCAACACAACATATGTCTCATAATCAAGAGCAATTTGAATCTGTAACTAGTAATAACACTAAAGAGAAAATATTTTTGGGCAATAATAGTGTTATAGAAGTTAAGGGGACATGAAATGTTAAAGTTGACAATGGTGTATTCAAGAATGTGAAATTAGTTCCAGACTTAAAGACAAATCTTCTTTCAGTATTCCAAATTGCAAATCAAGGATACAAGGTAGATTTTTACAATGATAAATGTCTAATCAAAGATGTGAATGATAAACACAAAGTCACTGCAATTGGTAAAGTTGAAAATGGATTATATAAATTTCAAGAGTTCACCTCTAAGTGTGAAGATAGGAATATGTGTGCTATTGCAAAGCATATTGACATGAACAGGTTATGGCACGAGCGATTGGGGCACATCAATTATCAAAGTCTTGGGGTTATGGAGAAACGGGACATGGTTTATGGGCTTCCCAAAATCTCTCAAAGACATGGTATTTGTGAAGGATGTGCTATGGGAAAGCAACATGTTGAAAGCTTCCCACAAGGAAAGTCATGGAGAGAAAAAGTTCCCTTGCATCTAGTTCATAGCGATGTCATGGGTCCATTTAAAACACCTTCACTTTCGGGATCAAGGTATGTACTCACTTTTATAGATGATTACAGTAGAAGAATATGGGTATATTTTCTAAAAAGTAAGAGTGAAGTGTTTGATAGATTCAAAGAGTTCAAGGTTTTGGAGAAAAACAAAGTGGAAGGTCACTTAAGAATACTAAGGATAGATAGGGGTACAGAGTATATAAATCAAGCCTTCCTAAACTTTTGCAAACAAAATGGTATAAAGAAAGAATCTACTATTTCTTACACACCTCAACAAAATGGGGTTGCAGAAAGAAAGAATAGAACTATGATGGAAATGGCTAGATGTATGTTACATTCTAGAAACATAGAAGTCAAATTTTGGGCTGAAGCAATTCATATAGCTGCATATATTCTCAATAGGATCCCCACTAAGGCTGTTATAAATATAACTCCAGAAGAGGCTTGGAGTAGCTAGAAAGCCCACTATCTCTCACTTCCGAGTCTTCAGAAGTATTGCATATGCTCATGTTCCTGATCAGAAAAGGACAAAGTTAGATAAGAAAAGTGAGAAGTACATAATGATTGGGTATAGTGAGGAGTCAAAAGCATACAGGTTATACAATCCTAAGACTGAAGAAATACATATTAAAAGAAATGTATTGTTTGATGAAGACATCATTGATAATAGCAAAGATTCCACTAATACATCTTCTCTTCCAATCTTGATTGAAGAAGATAAAAATATTGATACTAATGATTCAAATGAAGGTGTAACGTCTTCTCGTAGGAGAAGAAGGAATTCAAATTGAAGCATCAAGTGAAAGTGACAATGAAAGTACAGGAAAAACAAGAAGCATCCAAGATATCTACCAAGAAGGTCCTAAAAATCTTGTTGCTAACTATGCTCTTATGACTAGGGTGATGCAGGTTGATGATCCAAACACATATGAGGAAGCAAAAGGAAAAGTTGAATGGGAAGAAGCTATGCAAGATGAGTACAACTCTCTAATAAAAAATGACACTTGGAAATTATCAACCCTTCCACAAGGAAAGAATTTGGTTGGCTGCAAATGGACATACAAGACAAAATTCAGATCCGATGGAGCTTTGGAGAAGCACAAAGCAAGGTTAGTGGCCAAGGGTTTCTCACAAAAAGAAGGTATTGATTATACTAAAATTTTTCTCCAGTTGCTAAAATGACTTCCATTCGTACGATAGTTTCCTTAGCTGCAAAATATGGATGGAAAATTTATCAGATGGATGTTAAGAGTGCTTTTTTACATGGTGATTTAAAGGAAGAAATTTACATGCAACAACCACCAGGGTTTGTTAAACCTGGAGAAGAACATCTAGTTTGTAGATTGAAAAAATCAATATATGGTCTTAAACAAGCTCCAAGGGCATGGTACTCCAAAATAAATGAGTATTTTCTAGAAGCAGGATTCAAAAGAAGCAAAGTTGATCCAGATATGTATGTAAAGTATAATGATGGTCAAATTGTTATTGTTGTATTGTATGTTGATGATTTAATCATTACAGGAGATCATATGCAATACATTGTAGATACTAAGGAACAACTCAAAAAGGCCTTTGAGATAAGTGACTTAGGGCTAATGCACTACTTTTTGGGTATGCAAGTATGGCAAGAAGAAGGAAGGATCTTGCTTTCTCAAACCAAATATGCTCTTGATATATTAAGAAAATTTAGAATGCTTGAATGTAAGCCAACTAGTACACCATGTGAAGTTGGATTAAAATTAAGTGCTAACTCTAATCTAAAGGAAGTAGATGGAACATTGTATAGACAACTTGTTGGCAATCTCTTGTACCTCACTATCACTAGACCAGATATTGCATATGCAATTAGCATTGTTTCTAGGTACATGGAAAATCCTCATGTCGACCATTGGAAAGTAGGAAAAAGAATATTGAAGTACATCAGAGGTACATATCAACTTGGAATTGAATATAAGCATGGAGGAAAACCTACTCTAGTGGGCTATACAGATTCAGACTATGCAGGAGACATAGATGATAGAAAATCAACTTCAGGATATGTTTTTCATCTTGGTTCAGGTCCAATATCATGGAGCAGTAAGAAGCAGGCTACAGTGTCACTCTCATCTACAGAAGCAGAATATATCAGTTCTTCCAAGGCATCTCAAGAAGCTATGTGGCTAAGAACGTTGCTCGAGGAAGTTCATCTACCACAAGATCAACCAACTACTATATTTTGTGACAATCAAAGCACTATCAAGCTAGCGAAAAATCCATATTTACCATGCTAGATCTAAACATATTGAAGTGCATCATCACTTTGTTCGTGACTTAATAGATGGAAATGTGGTGGAGCTAAAATTTATGTGGAACTGAAGAACAAATTGTAGATATATTTACTAAAGCTTTGTCTACAAGAAGTCTTTTGAAATTTCGAGACATGTTACATCTGGTGGATGTTCCTCTTCAGGAGTGCATATGAAACCTTAGGTGATATAATATGCTTTGTAAATGGGTACCTAACAAGGCCAAGTTGTCGAGACCCATATTTGAATCTTGTGACAAACATACCTAAATAAACATTATGGGGGGTGTTGAAAAAAATATATATTTAATGTTTATTTCTTTCAATCAATTGTACCACCGACAGTCTCCCCAACTAGTCTCATTCTAGAAAAATATTTTCCATATTTTTCCCCTTTTCAACTCCAGTTTTTTCCGAACATTCACGGGCACTTCTAGACTTCTCCAACACTCTATATATACAACATCTCACTCCTCCATTAATCAATCAATCCCTACAGTTCATTCAAAGTTGTTTGTATATTTTAATTTATTAATAAAGTTATGCTATTTTTTTCTCCCATATTTTTCTTCATTTTATCTCTATAGGCGAGATTCATTAGACCAATTACCTCTATGTAGTTGGTATGGACATAATAGAAACATTTCTTTATGTTTTTGAAGCCACCATGATAAAACATAACATCCTAAAAGTCCTATATTTCTTTCTTATCAATTTCGGTGGGGCAACAAAAGAAATTTACTCTTAAAGAATATCAATAAAAATCTCAATTTCCTCCACAGAAGCCTTCCTCCAAACTCATAGCCAATGACCAAAGAAGTAGTTGATTTATCCAAACATCCGCAGCCACGAGAAAAAGACAAAATCAAGGCAACTTTCCACAATTCACATTATTAACTAAAACCTTCCTCGAAGCCCCGTAGAAAAAGTGTTTTTGGGTCATTTGTACTAGCAAAATAAGGGCAACTATACTCACTTGTTCGGTGGCGATGGAGGGGTGGCCACTGCACAAGGACCCCCAAACATGTCCACCATTTCGATTGTCTTTGTATTTTTCCCTACCTCGCGTATGGTTCCACATTACAATTTATTGGCTTGTGACAGACCAAGAAATTATAGTACGTTGGCTCGTGCATATCTTCCACTTAATAGTCTATCTAATAAGCCTTCCGATCGATAAGCCTTCCATTGCCCACCACGTGTACGACATCTGCGTGGCCATGCGGCGTCGGCCAAGATTTCATCCCTTCCCGTCTTTTTCGGTGTCAAACTGGAAGCAACCTTCCGCTAGTGCAAACGCCTTTCGGTGTAATTATGATGTGACATACATCATACAAAATCTAGACAATTTATTAGAACATGACATATCAACCCATATTTTAAAAAACAAGAATTCCACCAAATGACATCTCAACCTATATTAGTTATTATGATGTGACATACAATATTGAAGTAAAATGACATATTAACCTATATCTATTACATACACACACCACAGATGACTCCTTAACCTATTCAATAACTTTGATGTTTTCAATTACTAAACACTTTAATAACATCATATATCAACATATATTTTAAAAAACAAAAATCATTTAATCACCCTATATTTCTAATCGTGCAAATATTTTTACACTTTTAATACTATTATTAAGTCACACTCTTAATATTTTTACACTTTTTAAAAATCAATTAAATCATTTTGCTTAAGATAAGCTCTAATAGCATAGATTACATGTCGCATGCTTTCATGTAACATTGTCTAGGCTACAAGTATAGTTCTCTCACTTTATTCTAGAGTACTCTAAATTGTATTATCTATGTAATTAAATTTTCGTGCTCAAGTACATTCAATTCATTGTTTTCAATTATTATTTTTCCAATCTTTAATAAGAACTAGTCACATTGTAACTCTTATTTTATAAACGTCTATAATAAAAGACTTATGAAAACATCACAAAACAAGAGCCGCGTAGTGGCTAGTTCCGCCTCCAAGGGTTGAAAGAAACAAGACATAAAATAGCTAAGAATATAATAATGTATAAGTATTATATGACAATGTTTTGTTATGCTTACATTATTATGGACTCACAACAATTATTTGTGACACATATGCTACTTTGCAAATGTAACAAGAAGTCTATTAAATTGTTAAAAGATGTTATTCAAGAAGAGTTTTAAAATGTTGTTTAAAGATTAATTACAATTAGTTTTAATGTTTGAAGTCTTTAATATATAAATATTTATTGAAGTGAGAAATTGTAATTCACAATATTAATAAAATTATAATATAATTAAGTTATGATAAAAGAATTAGAACAAAATTGAGTGTGACATGCTTGATAAGTAAGAGAATAATATTTAGACCTTCAAAAATAATAAATATAATGACATCATGCATTCTTGAATAGGTGGCATGCATTTATTAATATTTTATTTTGAAAATGAATAGAATACTTATTTGTACACTTATTAAATGTTGATGTTAAAGTTGTCATAATTGTTGTGACACTTGGGACATGTGGCTATCCTGGCGACATGATCGCATGATGCCCCCATAATGCATGTCTGCATATATGCATGGAGTGGGACCCAAGCTTTATGAGGTGCAGTAAGTTTGTTTTGAATATATGCAATTGAAATCAAATGGTGGCATGTGGTAGGGGCTACGCAGGTTGGTAGGCACAAGCACTAATAAACGGGAGGTCGCAGGTTCAAATTTCGGATTCTTTTTGTGGTATACACATAGTGTGGTATATACACTCTGTGTATACCACACTAAAAATCGGAAAAAAAAATTAAGGATAGGAAAATGTAAATACCACACGCAATGGTTCATACATGCATACGTCGTGCAATCTTGTCGCTAGGATCTTATATTATATTAATTTGATATGATACAAGATAACTTTCAACAAAAAAGCGAGCGGTATGAAAGCACACCCCAAAACCACAAACAAAGCTAGGTCCGCATTTGCCCATGAGTAGGAATGACGAGGTTGAGGCGGGAGATTTTGTCTAATGGTGGTGGTTGTGACGGTGGGTTCAAGCATCATGATGTGAAGCAATGGCAAGAGGAGAGTTAATTGTAGATTTTTTCTTTCAAATATTATTGAAAAAATGTACTTGAATAAGACCCAAAATTTGTCTTATCATGAAAAAGTAACCAATAAAATATCAAATAAATCATTTTATTGTTTTTTTTTTAAATTATGAAATTGTTTAATTTATATTCCAACATTTGAAATATAAACATTGAGAAAAAAATAAATGTATTTGATTGGTGGATATGTTGAAATTAATAAACTTGGGTGAAAAGTATAGTATCTTGCCATACACAAGAACTAATAATATTTTGGTTAAAAAATCCACACAAACTAATAATTTCAATTTAAAAATTAAATTATTGTAGTAAGTACTAGCATTAAGGGTTAAAAAGGTCCACATAAGTTAACATGCCCACAAAATGGGAAATCACCATTGGTATAATAAAATAGACTTATTTTCTAATTTCAATTTAATTTTTTAAAAAATTATTGTTTATTGTCAAACAATTGTTGTTATTTAGTGATTAATTGTTGCATGTTTTGACTAGTAATATATTTATATAGTTTTATTTATATGAATTTTTAAGGTTTACATTTTAAACGTGTAATGAATTGTTATATCAAAATTTTGAGGTGATAGTGAATTTGCATATCAACATCATAACATCCCATTATATTACGTAACCTAGATCCCGGTTAAATTTACATGAATTCACATACCGAGGTTATAATATCTCACCACGTTCCATAGAGTGGACCGAGCTAGATTTGTCTCCATATAGCGAGACCACGCCCAACCTATACAAATCCCAAGCGACTACAATATCAATGTAACCACCCATGCCAAAAATCAAGGTGATTGCTCTGATACCAAATGTAACAAACTGTTACACCAAAACCTTGAGACATTAGTGAATCCGTGCCCAAGATCATAACAAAAGTACAACTTTTTAACCTTAAAAATATTTAAATGAACATCAATTCAATAGAAGAAATTAACATCTTATTGTAGCCTTCACCTTTTTTCATGCATTTAAAGTCAACAATAATTATCACAATCATGAAATTGATTGATTTGAAAAGCTATTTCCTTATACACCATTCTTTTCCATAAATAGTACTTTATAATATTATTATTAAAAAATCTTATTTATTGTAACAAATTATAATCTAATTTATATATATCAAATTCGTACATAAATGTATATATATTATTATAACTTTTATGTAAGTCTATATAAAATGAGCTCAAAATTAGGAAAACTTGGTGAGCTCAAAATTTTATAAATATTTTATTATTAAAAACACGAATAAGTCAAACCGTATTACAAATAATACCGAAAATCAAGACTTTTGCATATATTGGTATACTTCGTTTCAAAATAGATGTACATACCACCTAGGGTTAAATTTGACGGCCACTTATCCCTGTCAAACCTTTTTTTTTGGTGAGGGTCATTTTCAAATATTGTCTTTCAAAAATGTAAAATAATATTATTTTTATATTGTTAATAATATATAAAAATTATGTTATAAATATTTAAATATTTTTAATTTATATTTGTATAGTTTAATACAAATCTATATAAAAATGACGGTCATACTTAAAATATATAAATTAGGTATGATTGTTATTTCAAATATTTGTAAATATTTTACAGGATAATCATAAAAGCATCTAAACAACCATCAAATTTAACCCCTTCATACCAGGACCTTTTTTTTGGTTGTGATTTTGACCTACTATTTTTTTGTTTTCAATATACCTCAATAACTATTTAGGGGATGAAACTGCAGTCAACAAATTTTGATTTGACAGGCACCTTTAAGTTCAAATTCAAGGCCTGCCCACATTCGAAGCATCCTGGAATACAGAAATTCTACCCAAAGACCATGTTTGTGAATAAACAATGAAAAACTGTATTAGATAATAATTATAGTACATGAAAGTCCAATCATAAGTCCTGGGAAGATGGCATTGGGGGCAATCTGCAGCAGGTTCTAAGGTAGAAAAACACCAATTTCCTTAAAGAGTTTTTGGTATTACCTAAGAAATTGGGATAGCAAACAAAGATGAGTTAGTTATAGGAAAATTCTATGATTAAGTGTATTTGAGTCAAAATAATATTGAGATGGATGAAAGTTTATGTGCTTCTGTATTAACTTGGGAGAGATGAGTTCTTGTGAACCACTACTTATTAAAGATCGGTCATAAAGATCGATTCCATGTCAATACAGCTAATTGCGTGAAATTCTATATTACCTAAAGATGCATTACAGAACA
This sequence comes from Taxus wallichiana var. yunnanensis, assembly GCA_018340775.1. Lineage (NCBI taxonomy): Eukaryota > Viridiplantae > Streptophyta > Pinopsida > Cupressales > Taxaceae > Taxus > Taxus wallichiana. Next base: position 394,501,835 of record CM031243.1, read on the forward strand.
TCAAATTTGCATAAATATATCTTTTTAAAAGATACCGCTACTCATTAAAGATTGATCGATTCCATGTCAATACAGCTAATTCCACAAAATTATATATTAAATAAAGATGCATTACTGAACATCAAATTTGCATAAATATATCTTCTAAAAAGACTAAGTTACCTATTGAACCTAGACCTGAATTGCAAGTCGTAGCATGCTAGTAATGCAAAACACTTGCATTGTCCCAGGAAACAGGAAATTTTGACAGGGTATAAAATCCCATGTTGCGGCAACATGTGCAAGATCCTCAATCCAGTAGAACAGATCAATGTCAAATATTGGGTTTGTGCCACATACCCAAGCATAAGAATGATTTCACATCTTTATTTATTTCATCAACAAGATCGGTCATAAAGATCGATTCCATGTCAATACAGCTAATTGCGTAAAATTATATATTACATAAAGATGCATTACAGAACATCAAATTTGCATAAATAGATCTTTTTAAAAGATACCACTACTCATTAAAGATTGATCGATTCCATGTCAATACAGCTAATTCCACAAAATTATATATTACATAAAGATGCATTACTGAACATCAAATTTGCATAAATATATCTTCCAAAAAGATAAGATACGTGTTGAACCTGGACCCTGAATTGCAGGTTGTAGCATGCCAGTAATGCAAAACACTTGCATTGTTCAAGGAAACAGCAAATTTTGGCAGGGTATAAAATCCCATGTTGCTGCAACATGGGCAATTCCCTCAAACTGATGGAACAGATGAATGTCAAATATTGGGTTTGTGGCACATACCCAAGCATAAGAATGATTTCACATCTTTATTTATTTCATCAACAAGATCGGTCATAAAGATCGATTCCATGTCAATACAGCTAATTGCGTAAAATTATATATTACATAAAGATGCATTACAGAACATCAAATTTGCATAAATAGATCTTTTTAAAAGATACCACTACTCATTAAAGATTGATCGATTCCATGTCAATACAGCTAATTCCACAAAATTATATATTACATAAAGATGCATTACTGAACATCAAATTTGCATAAATATATCTTCCAAAAAGATAAGATACCTGTTGAACCTGGACTCTGAATTGCAGGTTGTAGCATGCTAGTAAAGCAAAACACTTGAATTGTCCAAGGAAACATCAAATTTTGGCAGAGTGTAAATTCCCATGTTGCGGCAACATGTGCAAGATCCTCAAACTGATAGAACAGATCAATGTCAAATATTGGGTTTGTGCCACATACCCAAGCATGAGAATGATTTCACATCTTTATTTCTTTCATCAACAAGCTCTACTTTTATGGCCCTGCTTCAGCTTGTAATACAAACCCACATTTGAGTTATTAAAGATACTGCAAATCAAGGTTATCATTCTCCTGTCATGTCACCTTTCATTGTCTACCAATTCTCTTGGTGATGCTCTTGATTTGTGATGTGGATTTCCAAACCGCAACATCTCAATCACATTTCTCATAGTAGGCCTCTTGACAGGCAATGAATTGGTGCAATGAAGAGCAATTCTAAGGACTGCAAGCATTGATTCCTTATGTAACTCAGAAATTTGAAGATCCAAAACATCTTTTGAACCATTTTCCTTTTCAAGCATCCTGTTAACCCAGATGACGATGTTGGCACCCTCTCCGTAGGCTGGATCGACTGGCCGCTTACGAGTCACCAGTTCTAGGAGCACCACTCCAAAACTATACACATCACTTTTTGTTGTAACCTTCAATGTGTAAGAAAACTCTGGAAATGTGCAACCTGAGTGAAATGTAATAAGTATCTGAGATCTCAAACATCAAAGTATATAATTGTGAGACAAAACTAAAACAGGGTCTTTCAAAAGTCTCAATAAATCTTCTAGTCTAGATTCCCATGGCCTGTTGGACTTTCAGGTTCTCTCTCAAAGTGTGCATTACAATTTCGAGCATCTCCACTCTGATACACAGGGTCTTTCAAAAGTCTCATTAAATCTTCTAATCTGGATTCCCGCGGCCTGTGGGACTTTCAGGTTCTCTCTCAATGTGTCAATTACAATTTCAAGCATCTCCCTCTGATACACAGGGTCTTTCAAAAGTCTCAATAAATCTTCTTGTCTGGATTCCCACAGCCTGTGGGACTTTCAGGTTCTCTCTCAAAGTGTGCATTACAATTTCAAGCATATCCACTCTTATACTGTGGAACTTTCAGGTCCTCTCTCAGATTTGATGCAATGGGACTATTAGGTCCACTCTAAAAGCATGGATTGAAATTTTAAGCATCTCACTCTGATACCATGTTGAAAATTGTAGATAGGTTAGAACCCAAACCAAAAACCTAGTCTGGCAGTGAGTTGCTCTATTATTGAGTTAGTTTACCATTTTATGATAGGAGTTCAAAGATCTCTAGAACTGTGGATCGCAATTTTCAACATATTTTCTCATTAGGACATTTGTGTCACATAGTCTTGTATTCTTAAAAACATGAGCTACTTCATTCAAGTTGAAAGGCTGGCAAGGACAACTAACTAGCTTAGCAGTTTCAATCTGGTGTTGGGAATGTATGATCTTATTTTCAGGTATCTCCTTGTTTCATCTGAATATATACTAACTTAAGAGGTTATTGCTAGTTCTTTTAACAAATCCGAAGGTATGGTCTCATGCTATGAACGGTAAAAATTTTGGAGATGCATCCAAACTATGAGAAGTGAAAAAACAGAAACAAAGTCGAGCACTGTTTTTTATTGATAGAAGCATTTTCAATTTTTAAAAAAAAAGGTTAGCTCTGTTTACCTGGAGCAATGTATCCATAAGACCCTGCGACTCCAGATATGGTCTCGTATCCTTGATTGCATTTTCCCAAGATCTTAGCCACGCCAAAATCAGCCACACGAGCATGAAGTTGCTCATCCAACAAGATATTGTTTGATTTTATGTCACAATGAATGATAGGAGGATTGCAATTATGATGAAGATAAGCAAGGCCTTGAGCTGAATCTGAAGCAATCATGTACCTTGTAGGCCAGTCAAGGCTGCTAGGTTTCTCTCCATGAAGCATGTCTGCCATGCTTCCATTGGGCATGTACTCATAGACTAGCAGGTTGGAATCCTGTACAGAAATACCTCCCAGAGCTTGACAATGTTCTTGTGCCGAATTACTCCTAAAGTCCCAATTTCTGCTTTGAATCCACCGTCATAGTTTGAATCCCCAGTCTCTGTGCTGCTAGGAAGCCTCTTAACAGCCACTGTCTCACCATTACTCAAACTTACCTTATAGACTTTTCCAGCCCCACCAGTGGCAATCACATTGGACTCATTCAGGGAGTCCATAATTTCTTGCTCACCAAAAACCAGTTTGCTGAAGGACACCACTTTGGAAGGGACAAAATCAAGTCTTCTCTCCTCCTTAATGCTAGGAAGCGGGCTGTAATACCTCTTGTACAAGCACCCCAACCCAACAACCAAAACCATAGCTGCAGTGAAAAAGAAAGCACAGAGGATCAGTATCTTCACATACCCTCTTTTAATATCACATGGTTTGATGTCTTCAAAACCTTTGCCACAGAGCTGGGGATTTTCCAAAAATGTTCCCTTATATTTATTCAAGCCACCGGGGACTGCCCCGGATAGCTGATTGTGCGATAGATTGAAGAAAACCAAATTAAGGTTGACTAAGGATGCAGGAACCTGCTCTGTAAGGTGATTGCCAGATAAATCAAGGTATGTTAGACTTCGGAGATTACCAAACTTCGCAGGAATTTTATCAGAAAAACGATTTCCCTTCAGATTAACATGTGTAAGCTTCCCCAAAGATCCGATACTCGACAAAATAGCTCCTGAAAGTGAATTTTCTGCGAGATCCAGTACCTCAAGTTGATGCAATCCATAAAACTCGTCCGGTAAGCTTCCGGAGAAATTATTATTGCTTGCATTGAAAAATACCAGAGAGCTCATCATCCCATTCTCAATTGGAAGCTTGCCCGAGAATTCATTGTCATCAATTAACAACTTCGACAAAATTCTTGCATTCCTGATATCTGTGGGAATATTTCCTTCAAATCTATTACTACTGAGTTCTAGCAATGAAAGTCCTGAAAATCCCCATAAATCTTTTGGAACTTTACCATTAAACTGATTATTTGCCAGTCTCAGCCTAACAAGGCTTCTGCAATTCCCATATTCTGATATGTTTCCGTTGAGCATATTATTGAACACATTCAGAGTCCGCAGTTTTCCCCATTACAAAGCTGAGGTGGTAATGGGCCAGCTAATTGATTGTTGGATAAGTCAAAGATCTCCAATTGGGTATTGCTGCCAAGTTTCTGAGGAATTTCTCCATGGAGTGAATTCTTAAACAGAGACAAATTACTCAACATAGTTAGACCTTCAAGACCAGCAGGAATCTCACCAGACAATTTATTATCCATCAAATGCAAAGATCTCAAATTGCTTAAATCCCCTAAACTGTGCGGAAGTGGCCCTGTGAGCATATTGTTCCAAGCATCTAACCATTTCAGGAGCTCATCCTACCAATATCTGTCGGAATCACACCAACGAGCATATTCTGGTATAGCTGCAAACTATTTAATTTGACTAGGTTGCTAATTGATCCAGGCCAAGACCCAGTTAGATTATTCCCAGACACATCCAATTCCTGAAGCTCCGCTAATCCACCAATGGAGTTTGGAATGTCCCCTTGTAAATTACATTTCCTCAGCCATATCTGCTGCAATTTGGTCATATTTCCTATCTCCCAAGGAATGACACCACTATCGAAAGGATTGTTGGCCAGTCTTAGATACACCATGTTTGACAGATTGCCCAAAAACCTAGGAATAGTTCCTCTCAACAGATTGTTGTACAGATCAAGTGTCTGCAATTTTCCCAACCGAGCAAATTCAGAAGGAATTGGGCCAGAAAAATTGTTCCCTGACAAATTCAGGACTTCCAAGCTTGATAACTCTGATATAGCACCAGGAAGTAGACCGATCAGATAATTCTGAGACATGTCCAGATGCCTCAGATTGGTACAGTTGGCTAGATATCTTGGATCCTTGGCCAGTTCCCCAAAGATTGAATTGTTTGCCAGAGACAGGGAGGTAAGATATCGAATCCTGCAAACTACAGATGGAAATGGCCCTTCAAGGCCTAAGTTTCCTAAATCAATTTCAACAACATGGGTTTTGTTGGTATCACATTTAACTCCATTAAAAAAGCAAGGAGAGCTGCTGCTATTCCAGTTCTGGAGGGGTGGTAGGGATCTGTGAGACTCTGTTTCAGGGCCATCAGATGAACTAGGTCTGGGGAGGAGGGGTCAACTGCAACAGCTCCATTAGTAATGGGCAGCAGAAGGAGGGGGAGGAGGAGGAGGAGGAGGCTGAGACAAAAGATAGACTGCACTTCAAAGGAATCCATGAAAGGTTTTTCCACAGCAGGACAATGCAAATGGGCATCGCCAAAATTTCAACCGGGCTGTGCCTGGTTAAGGAAAATCTACAACACGGCATTACACGTTCAATTTTTCAATTGGGTATTCTTCGTTTGAACTCTGGAGCATGCTGTGTGAACAGAGAGGGTATAAACTGACATTTTGGACCAACTGCCAACCTTATCAGCAGTCTTTTCAACCCACGTTTTTAAAACATTTTTTTATTTTATTTTGAAGTTTCAAGGTGTAGTTAGATGGCATACAATTAAGACGTTGTCAAACTTGTGGAAAAGTCTTTAGGAGTTGGGCACCTCTCATATTAATGTCCAATCAAAGGTTAAAATTAGGTTATGGGATTGGAAAGTATAATATCAAGAATGAAAGGGAGAGAATGTAAAAGAGAACAGTAAGTAATATAAAATAGCTAGCAATTGCAAATGAGTTGTAAATTACGCCGGAGATAGTAGTAATATTTAGTTTATTTGAGTTGTATTCCACGTTGATATTCCCTGGATGTGTATATGTTATTGTAAAGCTTTTATTTTACTATTGTCCATATTTTTGTAAGACACAATTATGATAGTCGCCAAACTAAATCGTGTTTCATCATTTGGTCAAACACCGGTATTAAAACTTTCAAATCTCAAAAACTTTGAACAAGATATATGACCAATATGATTTTCCAAAAAGTAAACTATATAATTTACTTTATGATGAATAAAATCAAAATCATAAAACTTTTGAATCTCAAAAACTTTGAACAAGATATATGACCAATATTATTTTTCAAATAGTAAACTATAGAATTTACTTTATGAAGAATAAAATCCAAATCAAATATCTAGGATAGTAAATATCTAGGACTGTAGAAAAATATCTAAAATCCAACAACCTTTAAAATATCTAAAATCTGGCAAGACAATAAATATTGGAGCCATTTAATTTGACACTTACTAAGCAAAGGCATCTTCAAAGTGGACGCCACAGGCGAAATATGTAAGTTCGAAGTAAGTTTGTTTTAGATTTTAGAGTATTTGAGAATTATATATTGAAGGATTCGTTTCGATGAAGGTATCATGATCAAGTTATATTGTGTTTTAAGAGAAAATTATGAAATGGTATTTTTGTATAAGTTTGTTTGTTTTAGATTTTAGATTATTTGAGAATTATCATCAAGGATTCGTTTAGATGAGGGTAGTGTGATCTAGTTATGTTGTGTTTTAAGAGAAAATTAGAAAATGGTACACCTTGTGGACGTAAGTTCAAGTAAGTTTGTTTTAGATTTTAGATTATTTGAGAATTATATATCAAGGAATTGTTGGGGTGAAGGTAGCATGATCTAGTTATGTTGTGTTTTAGTGCTAGTATTTGTGAAAATTTCTCATCTATCAAACATTTTAAGCTAAAACACGGAAAAACTAAATATCCTTATGCTTTAATCAATATTGTCTCATTGAAGATTAAGTGGATTATGCCAAGTTAAACACGTTAAAAAGAAAATATAAATAAGAGAATCTACGGGAGGAACCGCCATGGAAAGATTCCTCGTGTAGAATCCGTAGCAGGACTATGAACGGAAGCTGGCGATCCGGACCGTACCAAAAAAGTTCCCGAGACACGGCGTGAAAAAGTAACAATATTGGGAAACAAGGTCCAGAGATAAACTTTGGGTAGAATGACTGGATGAATACGAGCTGTGGCTAATACCCAAGGCATGGGAGAAGCATTTTCTACGGGATCCCGAAACCACCGGCCACCCCGACCCAATTCATGATGAGCCCACCAACTCCCTGGCAAGATGCCCACGGTGGTTTTTAAATGTTTGACAAACATTGCTTAGTTTTCCAATGTTCAGCAGTGTTTATGACGCAATGTTATGTTTTGGCTAAACAATCATTTGGTCATGCCATTTCGAGGTTTGCTCCAACCTAGAAGCTATTTCATTATTCACCTCGATGATGACCTTTCGATCCCATTCATCTTTTCGAACGCAAAGATACAACTCTCCACCGTATCGCACTCTACGCTTAAGCGCACTTATTCCCATTCCTTCTTCTTAGGCTTTAGCCAAGGGCTAGAAGAAGTAAAAATTGATTTTGAATTAAAAAGAAGCATTAAAAGATCCTCCTAACCCAATTCCAGACAACTGCAAGATCCTTTTTCAATCTCCTACTATCGAGCATTTCATGAAATGGGAGATTCGTAAATCCTTTCGATTTGCGCATCCTCTCGATAAATCCCAAGGAAAGACTCAACAAGATGATCCCTCCGTCACCTTATAAAAAATAAAAAAAAGGTGATCTCGTAGTTCTTGGTCTGTGAAGATGCGTTGTGAGGTACTTTTTTACACATTTAGGTTGAATCTGACTTCAAAGATGTGCTTTGAGAGATAGCCTTCCATACAATGATAAGATATGTATGGATTCTTGAGAATAAAGTAGCCATTAATACTTGGCTACCCGAGACCACCCAAATCCCACAAATGAATAGAAATAATTGATCTACATTTGATCTCACCTCAATCACCCCATCTATCCTCCTGCTAAGATGGAGGAATTTAAAATTCTTGGTTCTAACAGAAGGAGTACACCATGCTACTGTGCCTTGGAGATCCACATCTCTGGATCAGGCGTTGATGATCACATTGAACTATCCAATGTGGCCAATAGCCTTCACATTCCAACCACAACGACATGATTATCGTGGGCGCGCTCTACCACTAAGCTAAAGAGCTTAGTATGGGCCTCCTAGTAGGAAGAAGGAGGCCCTCCAAAAGCAAGAGAAAACATAAACATCTCACTTACTTTCTTCTTTTATACTTCTATGGGTGAGACCCTTTTTAATTTGACTTGTTTCTTTCAAATTTTGTTTTCATTTCAAAACAACAAAAAGGGTCTCATTTATACTTAATTTAAGGAAGTGCCCCGGTGGGGGCTACTTTTGTAGTGTAGTTGACCTATCTATTCGGGCAAAAGTGTCATTTGCATGCAAGCTTATTTTATTATTGTTATTAGTAATAATACAAATAATTTGCTTGTTGCTGCAAAAGGATTAATCATTATTCTTTAATTAATGAATTAAAGTATTAAAAAACTCAATTGAATGATTATGAGGGATTAAAAAGGCTTTGTATTCAAATTAAAAAAGATACAGACTCCCAACGTCATCATATGGATAGGTACTTATACTACATAAATAATCAATATAAAAAAGATATGTATCTAAGAGAAAATTATGAACTGGTACACCTTGTGGAAGTAAGTTGGAAGTAAGTTTGTTTTAGATTTTTCATTATTTGAGAATTATATATTGAAGGATTCGTTTGGATGAAGGTGGCATGATCTAGTTATGTTGTGTTTTAAGAGAAAATTATGAAATGGTACACCTTGTGGGAAGTAAGTTTGAATTAAGTACATTTTAGATTTTAGATTATTTGAGAATTATATATCAAGGATTTGTTGGGATGAAGGCAAAGTGTGATCTAGTTATGTTGTGTTTTAGTGCTAATATTTGTGAAAATTGCTCATCTATCAAACATTTTATGCTAAAACACGGAAAAATTAAATATCCTTATGCTTTATTCAATATTTCCTCATTGAAGATTCGATTTGGATCATGCCAAGTTAAACACGTTAAAAGGAAAATATAAATAAGAGAATCTACGTAGTAGAATATAATTGAAAAAGTTGCAATAGTTAAAAAATAAACTCGAGCAAATTTTAAGTTTGTTAGGAGTTGAATAATTATTGTTATCCCTAAAAATATAATTAAGAAAGTGCAAATTGAAAGGAACGATAAGAAGATCGTTCCAAGCCATGAATATCTTAGATGATCATAACACACCACATTTGATAAGCTAAAAGAAATTCACCAGAATAAATTTATAAAATAATTTGCAAACAAAGAACAATAATATCATATATTATTATGGAACTCTCATTACTACAATGAGAATGGGCCTTATATAGGCAAGGAAGATCAATCTAAGAACTAGTCAAGGTCGTAGATCAAGCCATAAATCAAGGAAATAACTAGTCATCAAAGAACTAGTCAAGACCATAGATTTAGGAAAGAACTAGTCATCAAAGAACTAGTCAAGACCATAGATTTAGGAAAGAACTAGTCATAACAACTAGATAATATCTTCCTAATATCTAAATAATAAAAAGAAATATCCACACACATAAGTGGGTGAGGATAAAATACATGAGGTAAATAAAGTACCTAGGTGAACATGAGCTAAGGTAAATACCTACTCTAACACCCCCTCAAGTGAAGTTAGGGGCCCAAAATAAAAGTGGCATATCCACAAAGATGAGTCTCGGAATCTAGGCCTGATGAGGTACTCATGTACAATAATTGGGAAAAGGGGATACCGCAAGGTACCCAAAACCGTAATAACAAAAGAGAGAGCAAAATCCTATTGCAAGGATCCCAAGAAGCTCAGTTCAAAAAAATCATACAATGCTGAAGAATTTTGGTGTGCACAGATGGTTTGAATCCATTGCTCGATCATTTTACTCAAAAATAATTGACATTGGGTTTCACCAGAATAGTTCCATACAAGGAGAATGTTAATGGAGTGATGTCGAAAGTGTAAAAAACACCAAACATTATTCGATCAACTACTGCAAATAGGTGTGCCACGATCCAAGAACAATAACCAAAAAACAAGGCAAGGACACAAGATCCAAAGAAATAGGAGTGCCACGATCCAAGAAAAGCCAAGGTAACAAGGCAAGGACACAAAACCCGAAGAAGCGGGATCAACACCACACCCTCTCATACTGTTGAATGGATAGAGTGATACTAAAAATTTGTATGAGTTATCAAAACAACTACTCGAACACTGAAAAACTAACACTGGGCTTCACCAGAATAGCTCCCCCACAAGAGAGACTGTTAACATGCCAAAATTTTTGAAAATACAGATATAAAATCTCTCAACAAACAAGAGAGATACACTACACCTGCTAAAGAAAAATTCTCAAAACAAAGAGCATTACAATGCAGAAGGTATAGAAAGTGGAGCAAGAGGCCGAATGGTGGAGGATCCATGCATGTAGAGTCCTCTCAACGAATGCCTATGTCACCACCATGAGTGATCAAATATCCACCCCAAATCAACACGGATGGATGAAGAAGATTCATGCATATGACTTGGTGCAAAAATGCACAATAGGTTCATGCAAAAGAACATCGGGAGAATGTGTGTGCAGTCGATCATATCGGACGCTTAAAATCTTAGGTTTCTCAAGCCTGAGTGAAGGTGCATAACTCATGTATAGCTCATGATCCTCGGAAAGAGTTGAGCAAACAAAAATATGAGCTTTGTCAATGCGTGATCCCAATGAAGTACCTTTCGAAAGCCAATGCCACTTAACAGAAAATAGGGGAAACAATACCCTATGAATGTCTATCAATACTCCGCCATGGTGAAACTCGTAGAATGGAACATACGAGAACTAAATGCAGTGGTATGCTTCTCAAAAGAGCCATGCATGTGAGCATAAGTAGGATACACAACATGTGTTACTGCAATAGGAACAGATGTGGAAGAACATGCAATAACAAGCCTAATATGCTTAGGAGCATCAGGAGCAGGAGCAGACTCAGAAACTGACCGATCAAGGTCAATGGGTACAAGAGCAACAACTGCAAGTGGACTAGGAGCATGAATATGACTGTCCACAATATGAGGATGATGTTGTAAGCGAGAAAGTGTTTGTTGTAGGGAGTGTATTAGTGTATCCTTCTCATAAATGAGGTTATGAAGAAGAGAGTTTTACTTTTAAGTGATCTATTTTGTTCCACAAATTTGACCATATCCTCCTGAAGTCCGCACACTTTAGAGAAAAGCATATCATTCTCAAAATCCATGATAGATACAAGAATGCAACACCCAAAAGTTTAGGACGTCGGGCTCAACCAAAATTACGTCCACAAGTGATTACAACACCCCCAAATTTGACACTTTATAATTGAGTGCATGTAAATATTACAATGAGTAAAGTACCTTTTACATTTAAAATGTGTATAAAAGTTTCACCAATGCAAAGATCTCAAAAAAATACACAATTAAAAAAACACCTTAATCTAAGCTACAGTTCAAAAGTTATGAGCTCTAGAAGGTTTTGTTATTAAAAATAATATTTTAATGCTGATTTTTTTAAAGGTACACGTGACACCCAAATTTCCAGAGGCTAAAAGATTGCATCCACAGGATACGAGACTTGTGACCAAAGGATAAAATAATTCCCCAAAACCTAAATGTCATGAGGTTAAATCATTACATTCGGAGGGTACACATCTATATCCAAAGGATAAAAGAACACACCCAAAAGGTACAGATCGTGTTAAGGAAAATTTTAGCGATTAATTTACTATTCATAGTTTGGAAAATATTAGAATTTCAAGAATTTAATTTTGGAAAATTTTACAGCAACGGCAGTACCCAGGTTTCGCCCAAAAATTCCATAAACAATAATTTGTCCCATCTAAATCGCCAAGGAATTTCCAATCCCAATGTATATTTTTATATTAAATCATCGCATGATCGTCGTGTCGAGATTTGAAAACATTAATGTTTCACCAAGAAATCGACGCACCGAGATTTGAAAACATTAATGTTTCACCAAGAAATCGACGCGTCGGGATTTGAAAACATTAATGTTTCGCCAAGAAATCGACATGTTGGGATTTGAAAACATTAATGTTTCACCAAGAAATCTATGGAACCTTATTTTTCCAAGAAAACATTCCCAAAAATTTTCGATATATACACAGAGGTGATGTTTTCCATGCAATTTTCTAATTTGTGAATTTGTGAAGTAGTAGAAAGGGATTTAGCGAATCGGCATATTACAATTTTCTTACAAAATTTCAAATAAATATAGGTCTTGTTAGGGCTCAGGATACTACGTTGTAGTTTACATCCTAGAAGCACTTACTACAGATGAGTCCTCAATCTATTTGAGACCTATTTTCTTTCATGTCGCATTGCTTTATCTGCGATTTTGCCTTTGTAAGTTATTACAAAGCCTGAACAACATCATCCTCATAACCACTATGATTTTTTATGTCATCTAGAATAGTCCTCCGCTTGCAAAGAATCATAACTAGTTTTCATATCTTAGATACATCTACATAAAATATATATATATATATATATATATATATATGTAGACACCAATTTCTATTGCAACTCTTCTCCTTCATGAAACTTCCCCTCTCACCTTTCTCTTTCCTAAATTTGAGTAAATTCCATCTATTTAATCACCTTTATTTTATTAATTATCAAATGGGCTCCATGTGAACCCACTTGATAATTAGAATTTGGCATTATCTCACTCAAAATTATTCAATTCATGGGTAATAATATACCCATCCGATGACCCACTCTTAATTTCAAAAATGGAATCTATTATCTCACCTACCCGGTCAAATCATGCTCACCACTCCACCTAATAAGTCAAACTATGAGAGCCTGCGTGATCACATCATGTCTCTTAACCAAGATTACTTTACCCAACCCCAATTATTCGTTAAACCCAATCCCCAATCTAACATCTCCTCCAAGTTATAAATATGGGTCTTCCCCCCTCTTTCAAGCAAAGAGGAAGAATGAATGTATGAAATCTCTGTTTATTGAAGTTTTTAGGAAAAGGAAGAAGTATGAAATCTCTACGTATTGAAGTTTTTAAGAGAGGAGAAGAAAGTTCTTGATTAAGTTCTGCAAGTTTGAGGTCAAGGAAAACTTTTGCCATTGTTAGAAGTTAGAGGTGAGGAGTGTGGGAGAAATATTTGCCATTGTTCATCATCTTGCCATCCTGATGCCCATTTCATCTCCATATCAAAGCACAAGCTAAGTCCCTCGTCATTTCAGTTACTTGTCATTTTTTATTTCATTATTTTTGCATGATATCTATTGTTCATCATTTATTTTTATCTTTCTAGACACGGGGTTGACATCCTCCAAGGGATTTAACATCCTCTTGGAACCGGGATTGTCTGGGCAACCCCGCATATTTTTATCTAATCACATATGTTTCGGTCTTGCAGATCTATCTTCTTTTATCACATATTTATCTTTTATGCACTGTAGATCCATATCTGCATTTGAGGTCCTAAGCCCTCCATCATTCGAAGTTCTTGGTGGCTTCCAATATTAGCTTTCGCCACACGAGAATGAGGTTTCCTATACAAATTTTGGCACGCCCAGTGGGACTCGACCAAGTTCTGGTCAATGTTTTGTTACTTTACTTGTTTTGTGTACAGATTTCGTGAGTATCAAAATTATCGTGTTTCATATTTGTCACTCGTTCAAATATATCTTGCGAATATGTCATTTTCGACTAACTTTTTAGTAGGTTGTTAGCATGGGTTCCATCAATTCAATATGTCACTTTCATTGCTTAGTTTATATCCTCCATAAAGTATGTAATTTTCTTATTTTCAAATTGGTTTGTTATCCAGTTATTTATAATGGGTATAAGTTTTTATTGGTATCCGGTGTGTTATTATTTTTGAAACAGAACAAAAAAACAATTTACTTTTAAGTTTTACTCACATGGGAATAAATTCAGAAATTGACCTTATGGCTTGAACTTTTTTTTTGCGAACTTGGTCTTGTAATAAATATATATCTTGTTTTTATTACTTGCTTTATTTCTTTTTTTATAAATGTCGTAAGTATCATGGTTAATCGTCATTAAGATTAGTTTTTGAAACTTTCTAATTAGGCGAGAAGTTTATATATTAGTTAATATTGATGGATTAATCGATTAATTAATATTATATTCTTTTTATAATACTACTATTCATTTCAATTACAAAAATAAAACGTAATAATAATAATAAACAATGTTTATCCTAACAATCTCCCACATCTCTTCCCACCAAACTCTCCACTACACACACACATCGAGCTCCCATTTAACTTTCACCCACAAGTCTTCCCATCTCCAACGCAGATCCCTTCTCATTCTCCTCGGCCACACGGCCATTCATCCCGCTCCCATCTCAAACTCCGCTTCACCGCTCACTCCCCATCCAACTCCAAGCTACTACACAACTTCGTTCACTTCTTCGTGCTACTCAACTCTCATTTCCAACTCAACAGCCTCCCAAATCTCTTCCCACTATTCTCTCCACTCGTCACGTAGCTCCCAACTCCCTCAAACCCCATAGCTTCCTCGCACACCGTTCCATTTCTCCTCCTTCTCGCATCCACTTGACATGATTCCTCCTTTCACTCTATCAAACAAGTTCATCATGTGAAGTTCCTACAATCTCGCGATAGAGGATTACGTCTTTTTATCGCAATTGGTTTCCAAGTCTGGAGAACACGCTTATAATCAACGTCACCCCATATTCATCATACTGATTATATATGATTATATATGACCCCATATTCATCATACAGATTATATATGATTATAAATGACCCCATATTCATCATACATATTATATATGACTAGATTTAAAGTCGGTTGTAAAAAATGGTTATTAGTAATGAAGTATAATTGTGTTCCAATCCTTACCACCGCATGTATAAATAGAGCTAACACCAACAAGTCAATTATATATTTCTTGTTTAGAATTTATGTGATTCTTATTATGTCATCGTCCATGTGAAAAGCCATGTCCATGTACGTTGTCAACTTGTCACCCTGTCAGTTTGGCATATTGTTGACTTTCACGTTCACTTTTCGGTCACCAACCTATCTCTGCCCTCCTTTATTCAACTAAGTCCACAACTTAGGTCCACTATTTTCTCCCATCTCCATTACAAATTTCAAATCAAATTACTTTCATCCTCCCCAAAGTCTTCATTATTAATATAAAAATCCACTCTCCCCACCCATTTTTCGTCGTTACCTCTTAAAGTCTACATTCAGTCATTTTATATGTTTATTCTTATTTATAGTTCACGTAAAGAAATGAAACAAACACAAAATGCACACGTTAATGTCTTGTCATTTATAGGTTATCTCATATCACCTCGTTATTAATAATTTGTGTCACATATTTTCATAATTTTATTTCACAATCTATTTCATCGCTTATGTAATTGTTTACTTCATAGTTTATTTTATTAGTTTTCTTTACCCTAATTAAATGCGAACGTCGAATTCCAACTTTTATTAATCCATTAGATTAATTTCTTTTATTTTTTATTTTTATAAAAATAATTTTTGTACACAAAATATTTACATAGTTATATCAGTTTAATCACATCAACTAATTACATTTATTTTCTTTTGTAGGTGCAGTCTACAAAATCCACAAGGATACCCAGGATGTTCCTAGCCATTGATTGTCACTTCCAAATACGTCATCATCAAGTGCAATCAAATAACGGGAAAAATGTTCTCCAGGTTTTACTCGGTTTTCCCTATTTTCCCTTTTCTGCATTTTCATTCCCTTTTCTAAGCAATTGTCGACATCAAACGTCACATTTTGAATTTGGTTTAAAACGAACCTCGTGCATCATGTTTGCTCACATAGCCTAAATAAGGGGTCTAACCTTATGCATTTCACTTATCACACACTGCTTAAAACTTCACGAACAAAATCAACACATCGAAATACTCCTCTCACCTAGTTAATTGATTGGGACTTGAACACCCAACAGAAACCGTCTTACATTTCCTAGCCAAAACTACCTAAAACCAGCCTTAGAATTCCATTCTTTAGGCACCTTCATTATCCATTTTACTTTTTTCACATCTCGTAATTAATCATGATGATAAAAATATGTTGCTTGATTTGTTTGTCAACAAATTACATAAACAAATGTTTCTCTATTTCACGCATATTGTCACTCTCTCTCAAATTGAAAAAAAACAACAATGTCCTCCATCCAATAAAATTACTTCTCCTAATGATCTCTCCCAACAAGATTCTAAACTCAAAACCACATCGTCAGTTACCCAACCTCAATCTCCATGACCTCGCTTCCTGAGAACCATGTCATGCACGATTATCCCTATCTTAAAACTAATCCTCATATCCCTCATCAAGCCAATCTTCCTAAATTAACTACATCACCATCTCCCACTCCTCTAGAGATACTTGGGCCTCCTCCTAACCCCATATATGACTTCTTACTCCAAAAATCTTCCACAATCTCTCAATCCTCCCAATCTCCTAAATTGGTGGATTGCATTCCACCCACATCCCATTTTGACAATTCTATTTCATCCACTACTAATAGGCATGTCCAGCCATCTCAATCTCTTCACACTTACATTCCTATTCATCGTATGCTCCAACCTGTCTCAACCGCTTAACACACATATCCCCGCTTATCATTTACCACAACAACCTACCCAAACTTCAATGAACACATCATGTCCCTATTATTCAAAGTCAGCCTATGCAACAATCTCAACCCATGACACATGTTAATCCTTACCAAACAGTTCCCACACACCTGCACACCTGCAAGTTTATCAACCACCTTATCAAACAATTCCCCAAACACCCACACATCCACAAACGTATCATTCGCCTTATCAAACTACTTTTCAAACCACACAACCAATCCAATCTCAACCTAACATCGCGTCAAATGATCCTATTCACGCCTTAATAAATCGGTTGGCTAGTTTAGAGGATGTTGCCTTGGCACCCAAGGATACATTATCCTATGAAAAATCTGTAACAAACCGATTCATCCATCGGTTCCTATCAAACCCTACCCTCCTCATTGGAAACTTCCTTAGTTTATTAATTTCAACAAGGAATATCCCCAACAACATCTCCTCATATTTAAACACGCATGTTGTCTTATTGCACATGATCACGATCTACTTCTTCGCACTTTCCCCATGTATTTGTCTGGTCCCACATTGGACTGGTACAATAGTATCCCTCAACATTCCATATTCTCTTTTACCCAACTTGTGTAGTTATTCTTAGAACACTTTTCTATCAATATCATACGTAAAAATACTATCACTGACCTATACACCATCTCGACAGTTTGAAGACAAGTCCATCGCCGACTTTGTCGCACGATGGCGTGGTGTTGTAAACCAATTATCCTTCACTCTTCCGCAAACCAAACTCATCGAACTCTTCTCACATTCATGTGCAAAACATATATCATCTACTTTGCAAATCCAATCATTTTGAACCTTTGATGAAGCTTTCACAATGGCTCACAAACTTGAAACTTGTGTCATTGAATAGGGTCATCTTAAACTCAGATCGACCAAACCTAAAGTTGAATCTACTAAATCACTCACACATAACAACAAATTTAAGGGTGCGACCAACATTGTGGTCATTGAACCCTCATCCGACACATGGCCTCAACAACGAGTCCCTCAACCGACAATCAACTATACCCCCTTGGGAGAATCCTATAGCTCCGTATTTGACAAGTTGATGGCCGTAAACTCCATCCAACTTCCTCCCATACGACCCGTGGACAACTCGCAAGCCAAGCCTATTTGGTATCATGAAGCCCACTATTGTAAATATCATCGAGTCAAAGGTCACGACATTGAGAAATGTCATTCCTTCAAAGATCGTGTCCAACAACTTATAAATCAAGGGGATATCCAAATCGATAGCTCCACTGCTCAAACTAATCAACCACCAACAAATCAAGCCACGCCCTTTACATCTCAACTATCAAATGCTTATATGATTGACACCGTCAATCAAGATCTCATCTTATCACCGACTTCGCATGTTCCTACCTTAGACATTATGCCCACTCCTTATGTGGAACCTGTCATATCCACAACTATCACACCTATGTCAACTTTTGCTACTTGTCCTGAACCTACACCTTCTTCTACCTTTACCACATTTGCATCAAATTTGACTATAACATCTACTTCATCCACTTTGATCATACCCCAATCTACCACATTAGATTCATCCTTAGCACCTATTTCAGCCCCACTGATATCCACACATATCCCTACAACTCTCACATCTATTTCTTCACCCACATCTACCTCAAACACACCTATTACTACACCTACATTACTCACAACCATCCCAACTAAACTCATTTCTACTACATGTACCTTTACAACCCTACCTCGACATCAACCCCATTAGCAAACATATCATTCTTACCCCTTGAAACATTTATGAAACAACCAGTCCCACCTACTTCTACACCCAAAATACTCCGCATTTGTTGCATTACCCATAATGTCTACTCCATCGGTTATCACATCACCCACATCTCCAAATATTCCCGAATATGCCTACATCCCTATCTATCCCAACTACCCCTATATCTATCATATCAACAAATCCACCTATCTCTACCTTGACATCCTTTCCTATGGCCACATCACTCTATCTACCCCAATACTCTTTACCTAATTTGTCTATCACAACGAAAAAATCTTCTCGATTTGCAACCTTATCAAAGATACCCTTTGAAACATCTACTGAACCAACACATCCATCTAAATCAAATAAAGATGGTTTGCATTCTCCAAAATTAAATCTTTCCTTGCCAAAACCTAAACAATCCACATCTCACATAGATCTCATTAATCGCATCATACAAACACCTATTTCTCCATTAACATCCTCGTCTTGTTTTAGGACATTTTCTCCATTAATAACCACACCACCACTATCAGATCCTCTGGTTGAGATTATTATCATCCCTGCTAGGAATAAATATTCTCGGGTGAAGTCTAAGGCTCGTGGCAAACATCCCCGACAGTCCCCTGCACATCCTCGAAAACATTCAGATTTTCCCTCTTCTCAACAATCCAATGCCACAACATCTATTTTAGGATCAGTTGCTCCATCTATGACATCTCGCAACGATAAATTTATAGCCAAACAATCCAATCCTCCAATCCAATTTTGATTTTTCATCTAAGACATATAATCTACCCATCCAATGTACATCCTCACCTAAATACAAATCCAAACAAAACAACCCTTCAACTAAATTTGATTTGTCTTCCAAAACACATAATTTACCCGTCCAATCTACATCCACTTTTTCTCCTAACTCCAAGCTGAGATATCCTATCAAAACCCACAAGAGTTACCTTCCCCATGACACTTCAATGGGGTCTTACATGATATCCTTCAACATTTAACTCGAATATTTGCCATCACACTTCCTCCTATTAAAGCATTCAATCCCTATGGTCCTAAGCCATCATAGTTCAATCCTAATTGCAATTACGCTTATCATCGTACACCGGGCCATGAAATCAAACATTGTAAGGAATTTCAGACAATCATCCACAACCTTATTAAGAAAGATGATTTTCTCATTCAGGGGAAACATCCTTCTCCATCTACATTTAATCCAATTTGTATCCCATCCATTGAGTTTCCCACGATTCCTTCATCCACATCATCCCTTAACATCCCTCTTGCACATGACATTTCTCCTAAGGAAGGTCCTCCATTGTCAATCAATACCACTTATCTTGCCAAGCACACTTGTGGTCTCCAATCGTTTATCCCATCCAAATCTAAAACAATCTCATCTAAACTCTTTTAACATCCTTTAATTCCTCCACATTTAATTCATTTAGGGAGCACTTCCCTCTCCCTTGAGCACATCATCCATACAATTCCCTTGTCACTAGGGGACTTCACTCATTGACATTGTTTTGTTTACCTTCTTCACATTCATCCAATCTAAACTAATTTTGTCCCAATCCTCATCTCATTCTAAGTCCACCATTGTGGCCATTTTTTCCTTCTGTGAGGGACCATTATTGTTATTTTGCTTACCAAATTCCACCATTGTGGCCATATTTGTGTCTCTTTTAGGGCACCATATATTTCATCAAGTCCACATTTGTGGCCATATTTGTCCTTCCATATTTGTGTCTCTCTCGGGGCATCATTTATTTTCATCCAAATCCACCGTCGTGGTCATATTTTTGCTTCCTTAAGGACATAGTTTTATTTCCTTCTTGTCTATCATCTCATCTTGTTACAACTTAATGTCTTCCCTCTCTTGGTGGTAAACCATAGATGTAACCTCTTAATGCATTTCACTTGCGACCAGTCTACTATTAGCATATATACCCATGAGCACTTAGTTATATCCTTAGACCACTCCTCGACCATTAGCCTCTTTCGTTAGTCATTGTTATGATATGAATGATGTGGTCTACCTCCACTGCTTTTATATGACCCCATAACAATTACATCCATCACCCTCTCATTATCCCATTCGAGTCATGCAAAAGGTCCAGGGTGTCACTTGTATGATCATCGTTCCCTCCTAAGCGGTTTAGTTAGCTATTCCCATCTCTTCCTCATGTGAAGCTAAAATTCATGTATGTAAAAGGAAAAATAAAAGTTATCAAAAATAGACTGATCCCTCGAAGGACAATTGTTCATGCAAAAAATAAGAGAGAGAAAAATAAAATCATACAAATCGAAATCAAAAGAAATAGACCAATCCCTTGAAGGACGACTATCATATATATTCTTCTTTCCATCCATATTATGTATATAGTATACCATACCCTTGAAGGATGGCTACTCTTTTGTTATGTCATTTGGAAGGTTTCCCACATTGATCAGCCTTCCTTTTATTAACATTCTCATAAAGCTTCCCGCATAAATTACTTTTCTTTTATTATTGTTCTTCCCCTTTCCTAGAGTTGGGGCATAGTTCTAGGAATAACCATCTATGGAGATCCCTCTTCCCACATACAAGTTACATCTCCAATCCCTTTTTCATGTCAACATTAGGATTATAAGCATCTTTCATCCATATTTCCCTCACGGTATTTTGGTACAAGTAACTATCGTTGATTATGTGTTAACACCTGTTATTGGCTGCAAGTGCAATGCCTTGAGTGGTAACCTTTCTTGTTTATATCCAATCCATTTTGAAACATAGTTTCCCTATACGCCCTTGTTACGATTATGTTTCATTCATCAAGATCATCTTTTATCAAAATCACATCAAATTTCACACTATGAATTTTATATCTATCCATGAATGTGCTTTGCAGATACACTTTTGAGTTTGCAAATTCTACTCGATCGTCGTTGTAGTTTACGAATCCTACTTGAGGATCTTTCTCAAGGAGAGTTCACTATCCTGCAACTTCTTATCTCCCAACATGTTCAACAATTTCTTTGATCCATTTCCTTACACTCTCCATCTACACTTTGCATATGTTCCTCAATCCACACATATCACACTCCTTTGTTTCCTTGTTATCACCTTGATATCACCTCCTTTCATATCTTGTTCCATTTTGGTAAACATTGCTCAGTATTTTCATCATTCTTCTTCTTCTTCAGCTTGGCAATCCTACTTAACCATCCCCGTCACATGGAAATTTTACTTAAGAGTCCCTCTTAAGAATGTTTTTCCATCTGACCCTTCCACCTCCCATCATATCTTCCTCATCTTCTGTCTCCCACCTCTCATCGCACTCATCCACTCCAAACAGCCATTCCACACTGTATCCAATACAATCTTGTCTTTCTCCTTCCATATTGTCATTGTCGGTTTGGTTATCTTACTTAACTCCTCTTGCGGCATGGTGATCTTACTTAAGAGTCCCTCTTAAGCATGATCTATCATCCTGCACTCGCCCACCACTCCACATTCTCACCATCTAATTTTCTCATCACATCCTCTCACCTCCTCTTCCATTCTCACAAACACCACTTCCTAGTTGCCCCCTATTCATCTCCATCATCCCTTGCTTGGTAATCTTACTTAACTATTGCTTCCCCATTCATTTTGTTTCTTGTTTCTTCATCTTTCTCTCATTCATTCTCATCCACTGTGTCCTCTCCTCGCCTTCATCATCACACACATCGTTATCCCTCCTTTCTTTACTCTTTCCACTCCATCTTCTAGAATTATCCCACATATCTACCTCCATGTTTACTCTTCATTGTTATTAATCACACCCTAACATTCTTTCATCATCATCTTCTATTTCCGTGCTAATAATTATCGGTGGAATTCTCCTAAAAATCACTCATCCCCATTCTGCATAGCTTGGATCCTTCTCTTTGATTTCCCCATTCTATCTTCATTCCTTCCTTCCTATGTGTCCTTTGATCATTATCGAGGGATTTCTCCTAATGTCCCTTCATTGGCATTCCCCCTTCCATTCCTTGTTTAATTTCCCCCTCTTCTCACCTTTTGTCCCATCCTTCCCTACTGATCATTATCGATGGATTTCTCCTAACATCCATTCATTGGCATTTCCTCTCCTATCACTTCCTCTCTTTTTCTTCGTCACCTCTCCATCTTTCATTCTTCCTTGCCAATTTCTTCATTGTGTTCATCATGCACCCTCTCTCTATTTTCTTATCATCAACTTATCCTCATCTCACACATCTCTCGCATCTTTTCCAATCTATGTCATTCCTCCCCTCCAGTTTCTCTTTACGTTCCTTATGCTTGTCACTCTTTATCGAATATCTTTGTCCTTGGTTCCCTTCCGGCTGCATAATTTTTTTCGTTGTCTGTCCTCCTTTTTTATTCTTGTCGTATTTCACTTCCTCTATATCATCTTCTTCCTTGTTTTACCTCGCACTTCCTTTTTACTTCCCCATCGATAACCTGACTCTTCAGTGTTGTCTCATCTTTTTTATCATCTCACCATCCACATGCATTTCCATGTGGTCAGTTCCATATTCTTTGCCTTGGATTTCTTCACTATGATTTGGTTCCTTCAATTTTCTTTTCTTTATCATCTCTTTCATTTTCCATTACTTCTCTACCTTCCTTTGCTTCACCCTCCTTCATGCCTTTTGTTTTAAATAACTCTCTCCCTTTTTCATAATTTCACCTTTTGATCTGTCATTTTCTTGTCTTCTCCTTGTTTGTCCTTCATCATTTCCCCCTTCCTCTATAATCCTTCTTTATTATCTTCTTCCTCCCCTTTCATTCCTTCTTTTCTCCTCCTCCATCTTCGTCCCTCTATTCCCTACCCCTGTCACCTTCACCTTCAACCTTTCTTGCTCTTCTCATAATCAACCACTCCTCCTTTCCATTCCCTTTTCTCTTTCTCATTACATCCTTCAACACATCCCTCACACCTGGCATTCATGGTCAATGCCAATGTTTCTCCATTTATGTACCACCGTCGATCCATTTCATTACCGTTCTCGTTCTTCTCTCTACAACATTGACCTCTTCTCTTTTTGAGAACCCTGTCACATCTTTTATCTTCATCAGTCCTCTCACAAGGGCATCATCATATCCATTTCTAAGAATCTCTTCCCATCTTCCTTTGACATTTTTGTCTTGGAGGATACCAGAACAACCATCACCTATCTGATCTTGTTCTCTTCAACGAATGTTTGTTCTACTTTTTTGCAAAAGTAGCTTGACTCCTTTTCCTATTTGTCAAAGAAGCAAGACTGCTTTCCTTTTTCTTCACCCCATTATTCATCTGCCTTCAAATACAAACCTTTCTTAAGAAACATGTTTTCAACATCCTATTTAACACCCTCTTGGGGCATTTTATCAATTTTTTCTTCATATCCACATTCGTGGCCATACTCATTCCCCTTGGGATATTTTATTTCAACATCCATCTTCCATTATGTCATTTTTGTGTCCTATGTTGGGGCACCTTTTCATCCTTGTACTTGTCGACGCATATAACTCACTTTTTGTCCTTCTTATGCCCTGTGTTGGGGCATCATTATTTTCATCCTCATCCCTTTTGCGGACACATGATTTTTTTCGATCGATTCCTCACATACAAAGGATTTCGCATACTCTTCACATTCAGTTGCGCATATTTTGATGTTTTCCTACGACCCATTGGTCATCATGGTTTACATCCATAATGCAGTGGTCTCTACCCACTCACTGGTCCCTAGAACATTGTCGCCCACCTCTGTTAAGACCACAATTGTCCTCTACCGATGTGATATTGGAGTCACCACCATATTTTTCATTGTTATTGTGATCCTTTTTCACCTAGGGCATCTTGCCTTTGGTCATATTTTTATTCATCCCCATTCTCGACACATATTTCATCTAATCCTTTTTGTTTTTTTCTCATGGCTTACTATCGCAAACCACTCCACAAAAAGGGGCAAATGTTGACACCAATTTCTGGTGTAACTCTTCTTCTTCATGCAAATTTCTCTCTCGCCTTTCTCTTTCCTAAATTTGAGTAAATTCCATCTATTTACTCACCTTTATTTAATTAATTATCAAATGGGATCCATGTGGACCCATTTGATAATTAGAATTTGGCATTATCTCACTCAAAATTATTCAATTCATGGGTAATAATATACCCATCCGACACTCCACTCTTAATTTCAAAAATGGAATCTATTATCTCACATAACCAGTCAAATCATGCTCCCCACTCCACCTAATAAGTCAAACCGTGAGCCCCTGTGATCACATCATGTCTCTTAACCAAGGTTACTTTACCCAACCCCAGTTATTCGTTAACCCCAATCTAACCTCACCTCCAAGTTATAAATATGGGTCTTCCCCCTCTTTCAAGAAGACCTGAACCTAGACTAGGACCTTAGAAAAGAGGAAGAATGAATGTATGAAATCTTTGTTTATTAAATTTTTTAGGAAAAGGAAGAAGAATTATGAAATCTCTGCGTATTGAAGTTTTTAGGAGAGGAGAAGAAAGTGCTTGATTAAGTTCTGCAAGTTTGAGGTCAAGGAAAAATTTTGCCATTGTTAGAAGTTAGAGGTGAGGAGTGTGGGAGAAATATTTGCCATTATTTGTCATCTTGCCATCTTGATGCCCATTTCATCTCCATATCAGAGCACAAGCTAAGTCCCCTCATCATTTCAGTTACTTGTCATTTTGTATTTCATTATTTCTGCATGATATCTATTGTTCATCATTTATTTCTATCTTTCTAGACATGGGGGTTGACATCCTCTAAGGGAGTTAACATCCTCTTAGAACCGGGATTGTCTGGGAAACCCCACATAGTTTTATTTAATCAGATATGTTTCAGTCTTACAGATCTATCTTCTTTTATCACATATCTATCTTCTCTGCGCCCATAGATCCATATCCGCATCTGAGGTCCTAAGCCCTCCATCATTTGAAGTTGCTGGTGGCTTCCAGTATCGGCTTTCACCCATGCAAGAACAAGGTTTCTGTACATCATATATATATATATATATATATATATATATATAATTTAAAATCACTTCATACATCTCCACGAGATGTTGCTCTGTATATTCCTTGCTTTATCAGTATATCTTCTTTGAATCTTTTTGTTAATGTTCTCTCTTCTACGAATATAAATATATATATATATACTCTTTGGTTTCCCTTTCCATTTATTCCATGACCGTTTATCACTGTCCATCGACATCGCCTCATCCCACAACGGATCTGAATGATATATAAAATGTGGTACATTTCACAATTTTCACGTTCGCTCAGGGCATTTCCTTGGGAGACTGATGGAATGACGACACGTGGCATAGACCTCTCGGGAGTCGGGACCCGCTCCAGACCTGAAAACTTATCAACTGTGGCTCATTCCATGGGGTTCATGTCTGTTGGGAGGATTTGGTTGGGAATGGGAGGTTAACAGAATGCTGAAAAACAATAATGTACAAAATAGAGACCATACAGAGATGTCCAAAATGAAAAATTCAAGAAATGTAAAAGGGAAAAAATTTACAACAATGAACCAAAAACTAGATAATTAGCATTTGGAAAAACAAAAGACAGAAAATAGTAGTTGTGGGAAAAGTACAGACATCTTGTCACAAGCATGCTTACTTGTTACCACCATTTTCCTCACTGTGATGTACTTCAAACTTTTTAAACCATGGAAACATAATGTATTGAATGTACTCCAAGCATGCATTTCCTTCAACAATATGAGGAGGACAAAATGCTTTCTTTATCTTCACATTCACTTCAATTACTGTGAAAATAATTATGTTATAAATCCATCAAAAACTGTATAGTAATACTAATTCACTTTTATTAATGTTGAGGAAAAGTTGGAATCTATCTCTCCACAACAAGAATTTTCCAAAAAGAATGTAGGGGTTTACACCACCTCTTCTTCCTCCATGAATATTGCAGAAGTGGGATCACTCTTCAACATATTTTCTTGTCCTTTTTGTAGCATGCTTACTTGTTACCACCATTTTCCTCACTGTGATGTACTTCAAACTGTTTAAACTATAGAAACATAATGTATTGAATGTACTCCAAGCATGGATTTCCTTCAATAATATGAGGACGGAAAAATGTTTTCTTTATCTTCACATTCACTTCTGGCATTTCCTGTGAAAATAATTGTGTTATAAATCCATCAAAAACTGTATAGTAATATTAATTCGCTTTTATTAATGTTGAGGCAAAGTTGGAATCTATCTCTCCACAACAAGAATTTTCCAAAAAATAATGTAGGGGTTTACACCACCTCTTCTTCCTCCATGAAGATTGCAGAAGTGGGATCACTCTTCGACATATTTTCTTTTCCTTGTTATAGCATGCTTACTTGTTACCACCATTTTCCTCATTGTGATGTACTTCAAACTTTTTAAACCATGGAAACATAATGTATTGAATGTACTCCAAGCATGGATTTCCTTCAACAATCGAGGAGGAAAAAATGCTTTCTTTATCTTCACATTCACTTCTGGCACTGCTGTGAAAATAATTGTGTTATAAATCCATCAGAAATTGTATAGTAATACTAATTCACTTTTATTAATGTTGAGGAAAAGTTGGAATCTATCTCTCCATAGTAAGAATTTTCCAAAAAAGAATGTAGGGGTTTACACCACCTCTTCTTCCTCCATGAAGATTACAGAAGTGGGATCACTCTTCGACATATTTTCTTGTCCTTGTTACCACCATTTTCCTCACTGCAATGTACTTAAAACTTTTTAAACCATGGAAACATAATGTATTGAATGTACTCCAAGCATGCATTTCCTTCAACAATCTGAGGAAAAAATGCTTTCTTTATCTTCACATTCACTTCTGGCACTACCTGTGAAAATAATTGTGTTATAAATCCATCATAAAATGTATAGTAATACTAATTCAATTTTATTAATGTTGAGGCAAAGTTGGAATCTATCTCTCCACAACAAGAATTTTCCAAAAATAATGTAGGGGTTTACACCACCTCTTCTTCCTCCATGAAGATTGCAGAAGTGGGATCACTCTTCGACATATTTTCTTGTCCTTGTCGTAGTCCAGACAACATGTCTATAATATTTAATATAAAGGAAAACATGATGTAATGTGAGACTAGATATAAATGGCACAAAGTTAGATATTAAAAACATCAAGATCCGGGGATATTTTTAATTCCTGCATCCTTCAAGTTTCTTGAACACATTCTCCAAGTAGGAACATGACAATATACAAAGAATACCCTTATCATGATTGTATCATATGTGAAACATTAGATCAAAGCATTCAAGCTTCTCTCAAGAATAATGATACTTTAGCTAGCTTTGACACATTGACATTTCATTGTCAAGCCAAAGAACCCTACATACATTCTCAACCTTGAATTCACAGTCTCATACCACAATGAGTCATAGATGGAAGACCATATATTCTGTCTCAGCTCCTTTGAAATGATGAACACTCTTGGTAATTGGATCTTCTTATGACATACCTCATACCTTTGATGAATCAATAATCTCTTCATGAGCATATGCACACCTTATTTGGCTTGATGAAAACATTTAGAACCTCTATACAACAGGAAAAACCTCTATACATTATGACAGAGCTCGGTCATCAAGACTCCTTCATTAATCAACTAAAGACAGATCATACCTTGGATGAATCAATGAACTCAAAGTCCTTCATGAGTAGATACATAATATACTTTGATTTCAAACTGAGCACAAACCTTGAGATCACCTTTTTCATGTTTGATTAGCCACAACAAAGACTTATTATCACTAGAGTGTCTTATCATTAGAGTGTCTTTGGCTGCTCAACAAATCATTTAAGTTACTTTTTCTCTTCTCAAACCTTTGATACATCTTCAGTTTTCTTGATGTATGCTCTAATTTTGACTGTAGTAATATTCTTATTCCTTCCAACTAAGTTATATGAGAGATAGCTAAAAATATCACCTCATCCTTTCACTTTGTTCTATATCAATTTTTTCTTTCAAAAGAGTCAAACCTTGTGATTTTTGTACTAAAACATGTAGATCAGACCAATACAGATCAAGTGCATTGAAATTGAATAAATGGTAGGAAATCCTTATCCAATTTGATGTAACATGTCAATCAAGCAACCATGAAAAATTGTGGAAATTTTTTTGTAATTTCTTCTTATACTAATGTAACACTCTTGCAAAAAGTAGTACATGTTAAGTGACACAATATTATATAGCCCATGTCAAAAATCACTTGAAAAGCATTCAAATATCTTTGAAGAATTCCATTGGGATTAGTTACATTTTGTTCTCCTTAAATTTATTATTTTTACATCTAAACTTATTCTAGGTTTCCATGATGACTCTTCTTTTAAATTATTATTTCATATTTTTCTATTTCTTGTAAGATGCAATGTTGATTATTGTCATCTCTCATATGTCATTATTTTGTGCATTTTTGTCAATTGACATCCATTACATGATACATCTTGAGATGCACTATCTAGTGTTTTGAGAACATGATATATGGATATTGAAATCACTTCTTTGTAATCAATGTTAATATTAGCAATCGGTCAATGAGAGTGCCTTTGAGATTCATCACGATGAATTTCTTCTTGTTGATGTCTTTCTACCTAAATCAATTCATCTATATGCATTTGCATGCATAATATTTTTATTTATACATATTTCTCATGGTGATATGTATGTGCACATATCAATATAATTTAATTTAACATGTTGTATCTTTTTTCCTTTCAATTCTACAAGATTCACTGATTTAGGAAAATGACGCCTAAAAGGGGAGCTCAGTCTCACACAAAAAATTCATTCCAATCCATTCTAGTAGTGGTACTTGGCATTTGAAAACTATCATCTTTTTTTTATAAACCATCAAGGAAACCCATCCTTCTCCAGCATGACCATCACAATCAAGGGATAATGATTACATTCAAAATGAAACTCAGAATGAGAATGTGTTCATTTTTTATTTTCTTGATGTTGTCAATGAAAACAACAATGAAATGCCTCCCCTTGAAGACATTCCATTGAATGATGTCGATTTTGACATTGTACCACCTGTCCAATTGAATGAAGATGACATTGCATCACCTGTCAGTGCCCAAGTGAATGTTGGAGGTGAAACTTCAGTAGCGGCAAGTCAACAAAATTTAAATTCCACTAAGGAAAATACTCAACGGACACCTATTTCTAGAAGAAAGAGAAAGGAAAGAAAATGGGACTTGGGAAGGAGTTTTAGGTTAGATTGGGTTTCTAAGTTTCCATTTATTAAACCTGTTGAAAATGAGAATAAATTTGAACCTCCCAAAGAATGTAAATGTACAATCTGTAACTAGAAATTAGGCAGGGACAAGACATGTAACTTAAGTTGGATACTATTGAGAAGCACATAGGAAAGATATATGAAAATATAATTGTAGATGGTGTTGAGAAGAATGTTTCCAGATGGAAAATTATGGATGATTGTTTTGCATATTAGGTATGAAAAATAATTTTAAGAGCACAAGAGAAATGAAAGAATAGTTGTAGCAAATGGAGGAATCAATTAAACAAGATCATTCAAAATAGTCTTTTGGGTAAAATAGTTTAGCTAGCTATTGTTTTTCACATTTTGAAAAGAGGTTGTCTTATAATAGATTTTCCTGAACAAAATAAGATGTTGTCTTTTCTTGGTGTCCCACACTTTCCTCATTTTCACTGGTTAGAAAGTAGTGGTTGGAATTGGGAAAAATGCCTAGCTATGGTTGAGAAAGAAGAATTGAAAGAGAAAGTGAAGTCTACACGATATATATCTATGTCTATTTTTGAGGTTACAACAAGTAGATAATATTGCTTGGGTCTGTATACATGTGTATATTGTTGAGAATTATGTGAGACAACCTCACTTACTTTCCATTCACAAGATGAGAGAGAAATCCAATGTTGAAAACCTTTGTGAGTTGGTGATAAAAAGTTTGAAGGAGATTGTGACATGGATGATGTTGTAATTGCATCAAAGTTGGTATGTGTCGGGGTAGATGGGGCATCATGTAATGCAAGGTCATCATAATGGCATGTGTGTAAGACTCCAAACATCTCATTGCCCTTATATGATTGTCATTCATTATATGGCTCATAGAATGAACCTAGCTTACAAAATAGTTGGAAAATTTAAACTTGTAGAAAAAGTTGAAGACCTTGTTCGAGAGGTGCATGCTTATTTCTTCCGTAGTCCTAAAAGGTTCATGGAATTCCAAATATTTGTAGGACTAAAAATGGGCATAAATTGTTAAAATATTTGACACCAAGTGGATCTCATTATACTAACTAGTTCGTAGGGTGTACGAAGAGTATCAATCCTTATTAGGAGTGATGTGAGAATCGCATGGAAGTGGACAAGGCCTAGGATTTGATACATCGTTTAACTAATATAGAGTCATTTTTGATGTTGTGTGGTCTCCTTCCCATGTTGGAAGAAATACATCATTTAATTAAACAAGCATAAGAAAGAACTATCTATATTGTTGATTTTTCTAGTTTGAGGAAACAAGTTTGTATGACAATAGAATATTTGTTTCTCAATGAAATTGCTTTTACAGGTCCAAAGTTTGATGGTTGGAATGATTTGATAAATATTGGAAATGCAAGTAGCTTTATGAAGCTCAACTTGTTTGGGGAAGTATGTGCTTCGTATGTGGATATGAGATACTGATGTACATGTTTAAAGTAGTAGTTGGTAAGGTTGAGGAGGTAAAAGTCACATGGGGTTGCTATTTGATAACATTGTATCATCAACAAGGGTGAGGTTAAGAGAAATTATAGTGTCCCTACTAGAATAAATAAGGGAGCGATTTAGAAGGGATGTTTTACTTGAAGCAATGGTTGTAGTAAATCCCACCTTTTAGAATCATGTCCAAAATGAAAGACATATGTAGGAAGACTACTTCAAGAGGTTGACTACATTGATTCAACATTTTTGTAAGCCTGTTGATATCAATGGAATGAATATTCCAGGTATTTTAAGCAAGGAAAATTTGATTTCTCAATCTCATGAATTTGGCACTACAATGATTCAACAATTCAAAGATTTGGATAATCCCTTAGAGTGTGGAGCAATAACCCGGCTATGGAAAAAATTGGGGTGAGTACTATTTTACAACAAACCATGTAAGTTTTTCTCATTGGCTGATCTATGTCAAACAATGATTTTGGGTTCAATTGAAGATGAGATAATTTTAGTGCCTTGGCCTTTATAAAGTCAAAATTGTGAAACAAACTTGGCAAAAATTGGAAAATTGTTTGAGAATTTATACATCACAATATGAAGTGGATAAATTTCCCTACGACATGGCTCGATAGTATGGAAGTCGATTAATGAAAGGAGAGGGGCTGAAAACAATGGCACAAATACAACAAATGACCCTATTGTAGTAGTTGATTGTCAACAAAGAGAGATTCAGTCTTAGAGATCTAGTGAATCAAATGATAGAGATGATCTAGGTCCATCAAGTTGGAAGCTTCCATTTGTGGATATCCCATGATATAGATGTTCATATAATAATTAATATATTCAAATATTTAGTACATTGTTTTGATAATATATTTTTCCTTATTTGTATTTTTTAAACATTGTGTATTTGTAGTCTTTGGAATGAAACTTGAAATACATTGCATTGATTTGTTGTAGTATGTATTGAAATGAGCATGCATCCATGCAAATTTAATCTCCAACTTACTCAAAAAAATATTAACATTCCTCAAACAAGGATTAACATTCACCCCAAACTTACATGTGCCTAAAGGTAAATCAACAAGGAAAACAATAAACAAACCTACATGAATTTATGAAATATTTGTTGAAAAGAAACTCCAAATGTTGAACCCTAGGTCATTGGTGTTGTCATTGATGTCAAGTGGCATTGATGGAAAAGTAGTGAGTGGTGAAGTGAGGCTCTGTAGGAGGCATGAAGGTTGATTGGTAGTGCATCCAGGTTGGTTTCAAGGTGCTACAAGCTCAAATTGGTAGGTGGTTGGTCTCTAAAGGCAAAGTACAGGTTGGATTGTTGGTTTCAGATGGTCTATAGGTCAGTAATAGTGTTGCAAGCTTGAATTTACTTTAGCAAAATGTTGTTCAATGTCTTTTAAGTTTCATGAAGTTCTTTTTTCTCTCTTACAGGTTGAATTTTGGTTTTAGATGGTCTACAAGTTAGTAATAGTGTTGCAAGACTTGAATTTCTTTAGCAAAATGTTGTTCAATGTCTTTGTCAGGTTTCATGAAGTTATTTTTCTCTCCTTGATCCTTGACCTATAGAAACCTCTTTAGTACTATTTTCTATGGAGTTGTAGTCATGGTTAACCTTCATATCAATTGAAATGACTATTCAAGATCATCAAGTTTGCAATTATCTCAAAACCTAGGATTTTGTTGTGTATGTTCATCATTGTACCTACTTACATGACTGCTGGGAGCTAATGGAGAAAGTCCAAGGTTGCAAAGTAGTGTGATGAAATCCTTCAGGTGCAATAGTGTTGTATGTAGTGTGATGAAATCCTTCAAGTGCAATAGTGATGAAATTATAATTAAGTTTGCTCTTTGCTCTAGTCCAAAAAGAAGCCCAAGAATCTTAGATAGTTACATGAACTTGTTTTCTCCTTATGAAGCTCGAACTAGAATGTAAAGAGCCATGGTGCACAAGTCAAAAAAAACATGAAACAAAAATGGTGAAAGTTCAATTTAAAAATAACACTATTCCTCATTCAACTTGCTTGAGACATGCCTTGTATGAAAAAAATTGAAGATTGCAACAAATGGAACAATTTTCAAAATCAAATTACTCTTAATTATATCATCTTCGTAACATGCTCCACTCTTCATCTATTGGAATTACAATTTGTTGTAAATCAAAGTGACTAACATGTAACTTTGTTATCAATTCATAATTGAGAGTGGAGCTTTCCTTTATTGTTGTATGCAAACTTACTGACAAGGTTATCAATGGTTTAACAAAGTCAATTTTTTGTCTCATCTAGCTTCTCAAGAATTTGGTTCTTCTCTTGCATCATTTTTTCTTTCATATTCTTCTGGAATGCATCCTTCTTAATGAATTGGTGTGTTTTGTCAAAAGGAATTGGCAAACCAAGATTTGTGAACTCATGTACCTTTCCATGCAGCTCTGTAACATTCTTTGACACTTATTCAACAATTCTTGTGCTTCACCTAGCATCACACACTTCGAATGATAGATGATACCTTTATTGAGGCATCAAACTAGTTTTGAATTCCTCTGGATGTCGGTTTATGTCACTGAATTTGTAGATAGCTTCCAAAAAATTTTCCTTGATGTATCCTCTCTTAAAGCCATCACTTTTTTGCTACCAGTTATGTATTCGTGGAGCTTATCATAGATTCTCTATAGATCAGCCATGAATTCAAACAATCTAATCAAATCATCAATTTTTTGGTTTATTTCCCCCCAAACATTATCCATCATATTAATCAATGCATTTTTATAAAATTTAGATAATTTGATGTTGGAAGACTGTATATCCTTTTTTCTCTTTCGCCAACTCCTGTTGCAATATTTCATTTTGTTTTTTTCTCTTCCTTTTGCATTCTACCTTGAGTTTTCTCTCTTTATCTAGGCTTTGTTCCCATTTTTTGGCATTTTCTTTCTCTGCCTTCAAAACCTCTTTCAATTCTCCCAATGTTTTTCTAATCTATTATTCTTACTCATTGTTTCTTATAGATTTTCTTGGATTCTTCTACTTCTGTGCCTGTTCATTTGCAGTAATTGTAGTCATAGAGGTAGATGATTTTATCTTCCTCTCCAACTCACCTATCTTATTAAGTGTCATTTTTCCTTTTGCTTTCTCATTTTCCAGTCTGCCTCTAACTTTTGAATCTTATTATTCAACTTATTTTTCTCCTCTTTGCCTTTAGTAATGTTGTGTAAACCACATCATTGTTCCTTTTCGATACATTAATTTTTAGAAGGTTTCATTGCCTTAAAATCCATTTGAAGGGAGGTCACCTCGTAGTCACTAGAAACCATTTCATTCTCTGGTTTTACAAATTTGGGCACAACATACATGTATTCCATTGTATTTGTGACTGGGTTATATGTTGGCAATACCTTCATTGTGGTAGGATTTAAAATTATAGTAGCCTATAGAATTTGCTTCTTGTTTTTTATATCTTTCGATTTATTAGCAAATGCGGCTCTATAGTCAATACCTGAGGTGTTTGTAGGAATGAATGGTTTCACCTTGAATGGAAAAGGAGTAATTGAAGTTTGGGGAGAACTTCCCGTGGAATGGAAAATTCTTGAGGGTGGCATTGGCACCGCTTTATGTAATTAGTTCCCTTGAGGCAAGAGTAAATATACATGTGTCTACATTTCTTTTGCTTCTTCTCGGTTCCTTGTTGACAATAGCCATAGGAACTTCAACTTTTGATTGGACTCTTTAAGTTTACAATACTCTGATTGACTACTACCATCATCACTAGAACCACCAACATTAGAAATACTAAATAGATTCATGGCCAACTTCTCCTCTAGGATTTTCAACGTGTGGCTGAACTATTTGCTGAGGATTTGACTCGGAGTAAATTGCATTGGATTACCACTTATAGATGTTTTAGTATGTAGTGGTCCTTTCTCTAAAGGTGAAGTTCCAAGGCCTAACCTATCAGAAAATCTTCTAGGTTGTGCCTCTGGTGGAATCAAATGCCTTGTCTTGTTGAACCCAAACCACCACCACTAAAACCCATATTTTCAACAATAACTACTCCTATAGAATATATTTGTTTCAAGCCTTCATCGAGACTTGGTTTATATGTTCCATCCCCAAGGGGAGTGTGTAATTCCTCAGAGTCAATGTCATCATCACTACTTTCCTCTTTAAGATGTGCATCATTCCACAATTTTTGAACGCTTCATCTTCTGGAATAGAATCATACTCTGAAACAAATTTTAGATGGCCTAGGTCCTACCTCATAGACCAAAAGGCAAGTAATTTTTGACCTTGTCTAATTTTTTTCTTCGAAATTCATGTTGTAATGCCTTTGGCATGCTTTTAGAGGACTTTTTATCAGATTTTGCATAAAATTTGGTAGATTGAAAATCCTTTGCCTGTTTTTGTGGAGGCTGAGGCAATCCAAAAAAATTTGTTGACAACTCTTGAAAAATAATTCCTTTCTCAACAACAATTTCATCCATTGCTATTTTTACTTCATCCCAAGAGTTCTTGTTTTTCAATTTTTCTAGCAAGGGTTTGCTTTCATGTTGAATTTTAGTAGCATAGTTCTTGTTCATCACTACCCTTTAATCACCTCACATGGGTCATACACCCAATGATAATTGACAAAACTTAAAAATCTCTAAGATTTCATGTGCCACATTGAATGCTTTTCTTTCAAATGTGAACCCTCCACATGAAAATGGTAAGGAAGGAAATATACTCCTCTTTTGTTAAGTAACAAAATAGAGTTTATCTGTGTTTTCCATCTATCGTATATATTCCAAGGAAAAAAATCTCTTTGTCACATGTATTGGCAATTTGTAAGGTTGTACTCTGATCCATAAAACCTTAGCACAATATATTCCTCCATGAAGTACCAGTCTGCTAACTGTATTTCTGATCCCAATTGAATGCAATCTCTATAGTTCATAGGCAATCTAGGCAATGTACTTTTTGAAATTATTTCATAAATTGGAGCCCAAAAATAATCCACAAACTGATTGTAGTCCCTTCTATTATCAAACATCCTTATCTTGGGGGTCCACTCAGTTAATGGACAAATCACTTTTGGCTAGGCCTCAACATTATAGGGTTGAATTGCAAGTTTGTTGTTGCCAAACCATTCAAAAAACCACCATAGAATTAAATAGCACAAGTAGGAAGTGAACCTAAAGGTCTTAGTGTCGAGCCTTCTTTGATGGTTAATAATTGTTTATGCATAGATTTTGCAATGTGCCCAAAAAATATGTATGCACAAGGTGGAGAAATGAAATGGATATTGTATACCATTTCTGAGGGTTTCATCCACTTTCTCATCACTATCAAAGCCAAGGAAAAATACTAACATAGAAATGGTATCCTTGACCCATGGTTTAAACATATCAATTGCATGCGGAGGCTTCCCTTTTGGTACCATTCCATCAACTGTTAATTTTCACAAAAATTCATCTCTAGCATTTTGAGTGGTGGCATGATAATCACTAGCAATGTTTTCTAGGTTTATGTTGATGGTTCCTAAATCTTTTCTTTCAAACCCCAATGCATGGCCAAGATTTACCTCCGTAATGGACAAATTTCTTCTTTGGTGCCATTTGTAATAATTGTTTTTTTGTCCTATCGTAATTCT
The DNA here is from genome assembly GCA_018340775.1 of Taxus wallichiana var. yunnanensis. Lineage (NCBI taxonomy): Eukaryota > Viridiplantae > Streptophyta > Pinopsida > Cupressales > Taxaceae > Taxus > Taxus wallichiana. The sequence continues at coordinate 394,538,740 of CM031243.1, forward strand.
AGGCACATAGAATGACAAATTCAGGGCAGGGTAAAACCTCGTGGAGCATCATGCATCCCAATCCAAACCCCCATGTTATCCAACCTTTATGTTTAGTTTACCTAATGGGTCCAAACGTTTACTTTCAATTGCCTTATTCTCAGACGAGTATCTAAGATGTGAAGTTCTTGTGCCAATTATAGGATCATAAATATCATGATATTCATTAGTAAAACCGGGGTTTTAAGTAGTTTGGCGTATGGGATTTGGGTTTTAATTTTACTTTGGGGTCTTGTGGAAGTAGACATGCTTGGAAGTTTGGATTCTACCTCTAGAAACCCTCAACCCTTATATTGAAATATTTCAAAGTGAAGGCTTATACAATGCTACTTATAAAAATATAATATTTAAAGAATCAAGATTCAAATGTAGGATGAAACTTACTCGAAATATGAAAAATTTTGAGTCTTACACAATCCACAACTTCTATGAATCTATTATGCCTTCTGTTGTAGTATGCCTTCCAGAAACAGAAATTTCAATTGTCAGTGGACATTTAATATCACCTCGCAACTTGCAAGAAGTTACTAGTACCATGGTCCACATCACTATAAATGATTACATCTTTCAATGTACTTTATAGACATCAAATTTAGCCTCCTTATTAGATACCACGTGGTAGGATTCCAGGCCTCCTCGAGGCAAAGGCATTCTCGGACTCCAAGCCGTGGAATGAACCGATTCAATAAAGTTTTGGGTCCACGGTGATAAGTGTGGGCATTTAATGACTTGGCCATTGAAATTTTTGTGGGCCATTGAAACATTATTGATTTCTTAAATTAGATTCTTTCTTTCTTAAATTAATTTAAAGTTTTCAATAAATTAAAAAGCTATCACCCCGCTTTTTCCCATGCCACACGAGAAGAATTCGTGGATTTCTTTTTGCCTTCCCCCATGGACGTGAACCTCCCGGATTTAGGCGGGATGAATTAAAATTTGGGTTCGAGTTTATTTGTTCATTGTTGGTCATGGAATATATGATGGGCCCCAACATATTATATATTTATATACATTATATATATTATTTATATATTATATATATAATATATAATTTATATATATATATATATATATATATATATATATATATATATATATATATATTATTGATTTCTTAAATTAGATTCTTTCTTTCTTAAATTAATTTAAAGTTTTCAATAAATTAAAAAGCTATCACAAGTTCAATTTTCAAAATACAAAACCAAATATCCATAGATGAGAATAGATCAAAGGAAGTCTTTCTAAAGAAAATGAATATGAATAAAATCAAATGTTGCTTAATATTATTTACTATTTGAATTGAAGTAACTAACGAAAATGTTGTTTTTAAATAGAATTCAGAATTGTTGATGTCATTACTGATGAAATATAGTGTTTTCACATTTATATAGTGTTTTCAAAATTATTTTTAGATGTTATATATTTCATAATTTTGACATTTTTCATATTTATTTTATTCAAATTAATCAGATATATATTGAAAGAAAATTAACATTTTCATTTTTTTTTGTTGAAGGGTAATGTGTTTTCTAATATCTCATTTATGAAGGGTAAAGCTTAACCTAGCTAGTCAAATTAAAGTATGGGGAGCCCTTCAAATTTGATCATTGAATGCAATGATGGTCGTTTCAATATATTTTGCAGGAAAGTGCCCTTTTCATAAAGCTTAGTAACTTTTGAATATACATGACAACTGAAATATGTCACTTCCAAATTTCTAAAATATCATTTCTTATATTTTATATATGTAGTTAGTTTCTTTTTTTTCCAAACGTGTCTCCTCATATATGTGATGAAATCTAAACAAATCTTTAAAAATCTAAATAATAAAATTTAAATGCATCACTTTAAAGACTAAAGTTATGGAAAAATTATTTTCCATATTTATTAAATATGCCACTTTTATGAAAAAAAAGTCTTTATTAAATATCTTGTTTCTTGGACCTTCATGCTAGAAAATATAGCGTGACCAAGAATTAAATTTGATAAGACATTTCTTAACTGTGAGGGTGTCGATTAAATCTCTAGTGGCACACTTTACATGAATATGTAATTAATTTCAATTAAAATTTAGGTCGAGGGTTGAGGTTATCATGATAAAAGGACGTTTAAAAGGTGGAGGAACGTGGGATAGTGACGTTGGTTTAAAGGTGAAAATTTTGCCATGGCCCACGATTTACATTTAATATTAACCATCAATACATACCGGGTTTGGTGGACACGTTTCAAGGCCAAGTCGAAGAACTCACTGGACAATTATAAATTCAAGGCCCATGGCCGTTTTCCGACACCTACATTTTTTTAAAATCATGGGGGACCAAATTGAGCGCATCGAACCAATATCAAGCCATGAATACGTCGAGGTTTCTTCTAGTTATGATACAGACTCACATGTGGTTATTGTTGGGAAATCCTTTGCCCTCTCTGCTTCTAGTTCTCCTTCTGATGGTGCTTCCACCCCCTCTCCTGGTCAATCATTACTACCATTGTTCCCCTTCATTCTCTTGGAACTTCTCCTACAAAGCTCCAACCGGATTCCCTATCTGAGCAGCCAATTCCCGAAGTATTATGGGAACTCTCTATTCTTTATCCAGAATCCCGGACCGGAACCTATGGATTCTCCACATGCTGCTACAAATGATGTGGATATGGAAATTGATGGCAATCTGAATCAATCCCCATGGTGACCCCTCAGATGGATAGTCATGTCAAAATAGTGTCTTCCATCCTTGCAAAGCTGCAATGAGCTTTTGAAGTGCTTAAAACCTAGAAAGACTTAATGACACCAAGCAGAGCTATCATTGATAAAGAATGTGTCGGGATACTAACCTAGGTGACACTTATGGAAAAGAATATCGATATCGATGTAGTTAGGAAAGTGGTACAAGAATTGAGAAATATATTATGATATGTAATATTTATGTTATAATATAGTTATAGGATCTTATAGATTTTTTGGTATGCCTATGTTATGATATGTAATGTTTATGTTTCAACAAATATATGAGATACTCTTGTGGATACTCTTGTTTATGTTTCAACAAATATATTTTTCCTTGCCAACACCTGTTCTTGTGGATACTCTTGCATTGCTATCAGTGTTGCGCCTTTTGATTTGTCTTCTCCTTCTTGAAACACTAGAATTTGTTCTTCATTTTAGTTTATTTCCAATGTAACATGGAAATCGTGTTTTGTGGATCATTCACTACCTCAAGATGTTTGGGAAAATGTATTCTTTGGCTTCCATTAGAATCCATATGCAAAGTTCTCTCTAGTTTCTAAGGAATGGAAAACACTCATGACTTCCACCAGATTCTTTAGGCATTATGTGAAACAAGGAACAAACATCCATGGATACTTGTAAATCATGATCGTGGTCATCATTGGCTGAGATACAAATTTTACAGTAGAACATGGAAAATTCTCAACTTTTTGTGGTTATCATGCTTTGATTGGGTACGGTTTGAAGATTCACATCGAGGGATAATCTTATTTTGTTCATGTCATAGTCATGTTTCAAGGGTATGTAATCCACTGAAGCTAGAACCTCCTTCAAGCTTCCTTAGATGTTATCAGCTCAACTTAATGGATGACACTTTTATATTTATGCATGGGGCATTCTGGTTGTGGATGACAACAAGGGGTACAAAGTGGTTCAAGAAGGTGCTAATAGATCTGGAGTTAATGCAGGCAATGGTACTATAGAAATTTATGATTCTTCTATGGGGACTTGGAGGATTGTGGCACGATTGAGAGATTGTTTCTTCTATGGACCCATTTTCTTCAACAATTTTTTCTTCTTAATGTCATATGAACCTGTTGGGTGTGAGAATTTATAACAATCAAGATTATGCTATTGTGCATTTTGTGTTGTTACCTGTAAGATATGGCATAAGACCATTTCCCTCACTACAGACCAAGGTTGGTATCTGAAGAAAGGGTGCTACTTATAGCACCAATTATAGATGGGGACCATTTGAAGGACATAATTGTGTTTGAGATTGAGCTTGAGTTTGGAAGGAGGAGAGACAATGTTTGGTCTTGGAAAGAAATTGCAAGGATGCCCCACGCAATGTTCCAGTGTTTTTACGAGGAAAAGGATGTTCTTATTTAGTTGCACTGTGGTGGGAGAGTTCTTGTGTTTCAAAGGTGCTTTCGAAAATATCCTCATCCTTTGTTTTCATTTAAAGCAAGGGTCTTGGTAGGTTGAGGATCTCATGTCAACGTTTGTCAATTTTTATTCGTGTTTCCATCGGTCGCATGAAGAGTTGATTGAGGAGCCCTCGTCTGAAGAGGTTTTGCAAGTTTCTAGAGTTATTCCTGGGGTGGAGGTTTTGAGGGTAGTGGCAGAAACATTTTTCCCCTACCACACAACCATGCCTAGCCTTTTCCGTTCTGCGTCTCTCGGTGGCCCCACTTCGTCAGTTGGTTTTGTTGTGAGTTGTGACTCGGTTATGATCAATCGTGTTTCCAAGGAATGGTTGGCTCGGGGGCCTTTTCTCCTCATCTTTCCCCGCTCTATTATTTTCAGCTGAGGAAGGCGTCTATTGGGGTGAAGGGAGAGGGCTCAGTTGGCATGCCTAGTAGGGGGCATGTTTCATTCCTTCTTTTCTTCCTAACCAGAGATCATCCTGTTTGGTTCCCCAAGCATCGTGTTAGGAAGAAACCCTCAACTTTTTAATACTCCCCAATTGGTTCGGCCCTCCTTTGTTAGGGTGGGGACTTCATAGGATCTTCGACTTTAGTGTTTGAGGTATTTTGGTTCTGTAGGGCTTGGGGTCCTCAATGCGTGTGTTTGAGATGCTTCATTGTGGTGGAGGGTCGTTTAAAGTTGTTGGGCTGTTTGATTTGGGAGATATGTCTCCTTTGTTTCTTGTTGTGCATTGGTGGGGTTTGCCCTTGGTATTTTTGTGTTTGTGCGCAGTTCCGCTGGGTTTTGGTGTTTCGGCCTCTGCCAGGCTATTGGCGATGCCTTCTTCCTGGTTTGGTCCCTTGGTGGCTTGTTGGTTTTGTTCATTTCCTTTTCCTCTCTCACACCTTCCCTATTTAGGGTGGCTTGCTTGAGAGGTGTGGTGTTCTTTTCTTTGGAGTTTCCTGCTCATATGCGCCCCTGGAAGGATATCTTAGTTTTCATTTTTGGAGAGTCGTTGTCGTTCTCGGGTTTCTATGTCGTTGGTTTTTTTCTTTTGATTTTTCGGCTTTGTTCGGGCCTCTTCGCTTGTGTTTCTGTTTGTATTGGTGGGGTCATAACCCTCCGGTTTATAGCTCCGGTCAAAAGTGTTTGATAATAAAATTAAAAAAATAGTGACATCACCTTTGAGCCCAGCTGATTTGAGACAACTACTTGGCTCCTACTATATATCCATATATATGTGTATGTATGTATATCTATAAATATATATCGAGCTTTTTGTTTGTCTTTGCCAAAGCTTATAAGTAAGAGTAATCATTGAATTGTCTATTTTTTTTAAGTAGAAGAACCTACAATCAACTATGGGAATAACACCAGAGAAATAATCAGTCACAAACTTTAAATGACATGAGCCTAAGACATGATAACTTTTCCTTTGCTACATGTTATTTCCTGTGAGATCGCAAATTGCCAATGTGTTCCTTTGAAATAAATTCATCTTCTTGGACTTGAATTAAACTTAAGTTTCAAAATTCAAAATCTTGATCATGTTTCTTGGCACACACATGTACAAATACTAATGTATAAATCTACTTCACATGTTGCATGAGCACTACTTCTCCACATCATTACATTTACCCCATGCATGTTATTAAAAAAACACATTCTTACTATTGCTGCACATACCAAACATAAAAAAATTAATAGCAACCAACGATGTATCCTTGATTATTAAATATAAGTTATTTTTGCCTTATTATTAAAGTTATCAATCCTTCCTGCCCATCAAATAGACACGTGGCAGGATTCCGGGCCTCCCCAAGTCAAAGGCATTCCCCGGACTCCAAGCCCACGGAATGAACCGATTCAATAAAGTTTCGGGTCTGCAGTGTCGGTGAGGCAAGGCAGAGTGGCAATGAGCAATCAGAAGATACCACGTGTCATTTTCTTATTCCTCTAAGTGGCCAAGTGTCACACATTCTAGGCACTTGAGTGTAAAGGTAAGGAATGAAAAAGAAATGAATTTTTTGGGCCTCATTATAGTCAAATTCGACAGAGGGTATTCATCAAACAAATTATAGGATATTCACCATTTGATTTCCAACTATTTTAAATATTTTTACCATTTCCGTCGAAAGAGTGAAATAGGTTACAGGGATATTCGCTAAAACCATGAAACTAGTATAGGTATATTCGTCATGATTTATATAAGTTTTTTTCAAGTGGGTTCCTTAAAATTTTCCCTTATCTCGTGTCCAGTGGATAAAAGCGCATCCAAAATAGAAATATCTAAAGGGTAAAAGAATGCATCCAGAAGGTACACATCTATATCTAATGGATAAAATAATGCACTCAGAGGGCATAGATCTGTGTCCAGTGGATAAAAGACTGCATCCAAAACAAAAATATCTAGAGGGTAAAAGAATGCATTCAGAAGGTACACGTCTATATCCAATGGATAAAAGAATGCAACCAAAGGGTACATATATGCGTCTAGTGGATAAAAGACTACATCCAAAACAAAAATATCTAGAGGGTAAAATAATGCATCCAGAAGTTACAGATCTACGTCCAGTGGATAAAAGAATGCACCCAAAAAGTATAATTGTTAATACAAATTTAGACTGTAAATATCTCTTTTACGCACTTTGTATCAAAAACATAGAGAAACCCAAAAAGTTTCTCGAAAAACCTAGAAATTTGATATAATTTTTGTGTCAAAAACAAATTGTTTGTACATAATTATACAGATTTTTTGAGAAATGTGTCAAAAAAATCCTTTTAAAATAACCAAATTTGACTATCTCAGAACATGGTCGAGTTTACAGTCGATTCTAGAGTTTTGGCACTTTCTAAATCTAATGGCGCACTTTGTTTTGCATAAAAATGCATGATACAAAAAAGTGTTAACAAATTATGAATACATGAAAACAATAAACCCTTACTTGCAAAGAAAAACTTACAGATAGATGTCTACCCCATCTATTGTTATGATACCATGAAAGGAACAATAAGAAGATCGTTCCAAGTCGTGAAGATCTTAGATGATCATAACACACCACATTTGATAAGCTAGAAAAAATTCACCAAAATAACTTTATAAAAGAATTTGCAAACAAAGAACAGTAATATCATATATTATTATGGAACTCTCATTAGTACAATGAGAATGGGCCTTTCTTATATAGGAAAGGAAGATCAATCTAAGAACTAGTCAAGGTCGTAGATCAAGCCATAAATCAAGGAAAGAACTAGTCATCAAAGAACTAGTCAAGACCATAGATTTAGGAAAAAACTAGTCATAACAACTAGATAATATCTTCATAATATCTAAATAATAAAAAATAAATATCCACACACATAAGTGGGTGAGGATAAAATACATGAGGTAAATAAAGTACCTAGGTGAACATGAGCTAAGGTAAATACCTACTCTAAAATTTTGCTAGGAGTTGAATAATTATTGTTATGCCCGAAAAATATAATTAAGGAAGTGTAAATTAATCCTTAAATATTTGAATCTACACAGAGACATTTAAAAAGAGATTAGTTATTTTTATTGGTTAAAGAATCTACCTTAGTCATATCCCCTATGCCTTTTAAGGTAAGTAAAATTTAATATGATAGTAAATTGAAAAATGAATATAAATACATAATGGAAACAATGAATGTAAATTTAGTATGTTCGGTTGTTCTACATTGTCCCATGTCTTTTCCAACATTGTTTTTTGGTTTTGCCAGGGTCTTGCAAGGCGATTCTTTGGTAGTTGTTGTTTTTCAGCTGTTTTTTTGCTGTTTTGTTACTGGATGTTGGTTCTTTTCTAAGCAGACTGTTTTCTGCTGTTGGGCTTTCATGATTCAATCTTGGCTTTTGAGCCTTCTTGTACAAGGGTATAGTCCCTTTCAAAAAACTATTTGCCAATAATAAAAAAAAAAAAAACAAGCTGAATATAACTATTATACATGTTGAGCAATAACAATTTTGGTCTATAATTATGAAGAAGAGAACTCCCGATAATACACACTTGTCAAAATGTAGAAAAACAAAAGATGTAACCATATATTTGAGCTCTTATAATTTAGTCTAGTGTTTAATATGAGAAAGAAAAACATATTAAAAAATGCATAAAAACCATCTAAAGACAACATGTTTTCCAATTTAAAATAAAGATTATGAATACAAATTTGAACTACATGACCACTAATATGACAAGTAAGATGAAAAACAATTACTTCACGAGTCTTGTTTTGAACAAGTTCAAATCAATATTATTTCTAGTGTTTAGTGTTTATTCTTTGCCTAAATCCACAAGTGCAATAACAAATAATTTATTACAAATGAACTTTATACTAATGCATCCAAATAAAACTATCAATAAAATAGCATTGATCTTCGAAATCATATTTTGAGTTTTTGTTGCAGGAATACATCAAACAATTCGTTAAATACAAATGAACTTTATACTAATACATCCAAATGAAACTATCAACAAAATAGCATTGATCTTGTGAAATCATAGTTTGATTTTTATTACAAGGAATATATCAAACAAATAGTGTGTTAGTAGGTTTTTAGGATTGTATTTAGCATACTATAACATAGATCATATTATGACAATTAATTTGCATTGTTCTATATAACCGGTCATGGAAAGACATTTCTAAAATAGTGTTTCTTTTGGTCTTTCCAGAGCTTGTGAAAATAGTTTTGATTTTTTTTACCATGTATTGTACCTATAGTCGAAGTGTGTGTATTTGACTAAGTTGGCCTCACTAAGTTGTTTGTGTTTGACATTTCTCCATCAACCAAAAAGCTTGGTGGAAATGTTTCCTTGGGAGATTGTGCTTGAGGTTGCTTTGTTTGCTACACTCTATTGTTTCTTTCCACCACATTTTTGTGAAATGGGTGCTAATTGAAAATATAAGTTGTTATGTGAATGGTGATGGTTTGTTTGGTTTTCATATATTCATCTTTCTATTATTTTACAGATATGAATGCTAGTTTTTGTTGATCACGGTCAGCCTTATGGCCTAGTATTAACTATGTTGTTAGTATAATCTATGCTAAAAAGAAACCAATGTTACTCGTTTTAGCAAAAATTGTGATTGTTTAGAAAATGTGTTTCTAAAATACCATTTCTTCGGGGTTTGTAAGAGCTTGTGAAAACGATTTTACTTTTTTTGCGATGTTAGTAGGGCCATATAGTGATAGGTAGCACATATTTATATTTGGAATGGACTATAAAGGTATTACAATTAACGTCAAAGTAGTTATGGAGTTGCATGGCTTTTTAATAATTGAAAACAAATCAATAAGAAATTATATATTTGTTTAAATGACATTCTCTTTGATCTAGTACACTCAATATTATGTTTTGCCTTATTTACTCTAGAATGATTCTCAAAGGAAATACATCTATGTTCATTCGCAAAACCATATATGAGCTGATATGAATTCTAATGTAGTTATAGTCCACCCCAATTGTGAACTCATTCTTCCTATTATCGAGTATGCCTGCAAATATTCCCACCAAGGTTTTCATTGACAAAGCATGATCAAAAGTGTATGGTCAAATAACAATCACTAGACCATAGGTTCATGTGTCAACAAGGACATTTTCCATGTACCAAGGATGATGGTTTGTTTTTACTCTATGTGTTTGTAATTCACATTTGTTGATTTGCATACTTGTCCTACTGATGAACTTTGGTGTTGATGTAATTCGGACCAACTACGAGGCTAGGTTAGCGATCAAGCATGCACATTTCCAAACATTTTTTCAAGTTTTTGGTTGAAAAAGGCACACACCTCAACAAGGTAATTGTTCATGGCAACACAACTTAACCTATCACATGATTTTTCAATAGCCAAACCAACCTCATTTCAATGGTTTGGACTATTGTATTCATAATTAATTTATTTTTTTATTTTAAAAAATATTTTTTCCTCATGGGTAATTAAATAAGACATAATTTCCTAACCATATGATTCGATTGTCAATTAGGAAAAAATAATCTTGACCAATAGAAACACAAAATTTTATTTCGGATTTGGTGGACTATAGTTTTAATTTTTACAAAAATGTAGTGTTGTAGAATTGTAATGCAATATTTTTGTGATTTTTCATCTAGAGATTCCTATACAATACTAAATACATTTAATTAAGGTGGTATAATGCATTTTTGATTGGTGATGCAAATAGGCATGAGGTGTTCTAACATGGAACCTCCAAATCTAAGTTTGTTACATAATCACGTAATGAATAATAATCACAATAATTACTAATGATTCAAAAACAATTGAACATTGTGTCAAAAATAGATATTACATTAAACTCATCACACAATGATTAAGAAAAATCACCAATGATATAATTTTACAACTCACAATAATGACAATGCCCATGGGCTATCAACCATTCAAAAATTCAGTGTCATTCCTAGACTTGTACACAAGTATTTACATGGAAGAAGCATCAACTCCAATGCACAATATTTTTAGCCATAGGCTCACATCCATACTTATGCTTGAAGTCTCATGCTAAAAACTAAGAATGGAGAGCTAACTTCTTAAGAAAATTGGGCTTTGCGTATATATAGCCATCGAATGCCACAAAATAGACTCTTAACTAGTATGAAATCATGGTCGCCAAAGGGCCCAATGCGATCAAGACCCATTACATAATTCATTTATTATTTTTGAGCTTAGTGTCTTTAATTGATCTTTCTATAATGCTTCATGGATTTCAAACTTCTTAATAATTCACATCTTGTTGATTTTTGTAATACCTCGATAGATTACATGGCTTGATTAATGGCTCTACAAACTTGCACATACTACACAATAGACCATAAATTATGTTATGGTATTATGCACTCATAGACATTGCATAAGAGAATTTTGAAAAACTCTAACAATCATATAATGTAAACACGAGTACTCCTCCAGTCACCAATATTGTGTTTCTTCATTGTGCGACCTACCAATAACACAAATGACTCCAACTATTCAACTATTTTTGTCGTCGATACGGGAATTCCTGGGAATTTTGTTGATCTTGCATCATACACCTTAGGTAAAAAGAAATGTGAGTGTAGTGCTCGTATTCAAGAGATGCATAGTAGAGTCACCCTTTTTTCCTTCTCGTAAGTACTTGGCATGCCTACACACCAATGATTACTTAGATTTAAAATTTTGGTGGGTTGTAGGTTAGAAATCATCCTCATCCAAATGTGTTTCAATTCTTCCACACATCAACACCTATTATCCTCTAGTTGATCTATCAGCTTTGTGTAACCTACATCTTTCCTTATCCACACTTGCTTCCTCTTGCACACTATATGTAGATAGAATTATCCCTTTTGGTGTTCTTGATCTGTATCATATCTTACTTCACTTTTTCTCTTCTCCCTAGTGATTCCATCTTTTCCCTTCATCCACTTTCACTTTATCCTTATGTATTAAACGTTATCACTCCACACTACTAGTATGTTCCTTCTTTTCCAACCTTTCACACCATGTGACTCACGTGCATTCATTCATCCTCCTCTCTCAATGGATTCAAAATGTAATTATATCCATACTTCTTCACTCTCATAGTATTTTCTCTCCCATTATACAGCATTTCCCTATCAATTGTCAATGTCTTCTCAACAATGCATGACATACATACATTGGTGTGATATCACGAGAAAAAAATTTTGAATCTTTTGATCTTCATATCCACCTAGCATTTCTTGTTTAAAATGCCTACTTGTTCTTCTAATAGCTAATTTACACCATAGGGAATTGTATGATGTTTGTGTTCCAATCCCAAATTTTGTACCATCTCCATAGACATTGAATTGTCTATGCTTCCATTAGTAAATACCATTTTACAAAGCACATCCCCTTAGTCTTACATATTGTGAAATAAATATACCATCTCTCACATCATAACTCATCCTTCTCTGATGTAGATAGGGCTAGGGTGTTCACTAAAGAGCTACCTTAGACCTTATTACACACAAAATACCCACATAAGAATAACTCAAAATGAAATAAGTATGCATCAACATAAAGATCAAAGGAACATAGATTTGGGACAGTAACACAACTTTGGAATATATTATTTACATTAACAACTACATCAGACCAATTGCCAATTATTCAACCTTATACACAACATATGGGCACAAAAAACCTCCATGTACTATAATTCAACACTCGAATCACACCTTGGATCATTGTGAGGGTATCACAAAGTTATTTTACACCGTTATTTTTTGTATTCATCCATCATCATGATTTGATGAGCATTAAGCTTGCATCCATACTCTTCTCTTAAGCACTTTGAGTTCCTCCAAAACTTGAACTACTCTCCTAAGGAAATTGGATCTACTTATATAGTCATGCATGCCACCTCCTAAGAATCCTAATTTTACAAAAATCAAATAAAAGGATCAAAGGAACCAATAATAAACCTAAATAAAACTAATCGGCCTTCTCCTAAACTCATGCTTCAAAATTCAATTATTTAAAGCTCATGGCTTAAATCAAATCATGTGGACAATATTACATACTATATGATTGTGTAACATAGTAGAAATTATGCAAGGAAACTATGAACTCTACAAAAATTATGAAAAGGAATTGTGTGCTAAATAGAATGTAACATTGTAATGCACAACTTACTAATAACAAAATTATTCAATGTGTAACCCACAAAATATACCACAAAATAAAAATAAATGTAAACACAACTAACTTAAATTGTTCAACTATTTTTGGTTGATACAAGATTTCCTATGAACTCAATTGCTCTTTCATCATAAATCATGAGTAATTATGGAAACTTGAGCTCTTACTCAAGGAACAAATATACTATATTGTGTGTCATCCACAACACTTATCCAAGTTACATCTTTAACTTTCTTTCCTTTTCACTTGACAAAATACTTTGTGGCATGTTTTCGTGATCATGGTATTGATTATCCCTTTTGCTTCATCACACTCCACCTCTAGAACTTGTTTCCTCTAATCTATCTCGTCTTATTCCAAATCTTTTTCATCATTGTCTTCTTATACTATGTAGTATGGATATGGATCCACCACATTAAAGATACTAGATATATTAATGCATACATACAACTCAATCTTGTAAGCACTATATTCAAATTAATGATGATTTTGCATGGTCCTATCTTCTTCCACTTAAGATTATTATATGTTCCTTTCGGAAACCTTTTCTTTTGTAAGTATGCCAAGACCATGTCTCCAATATGATATTTAATTTCCCTTCATTTCTCATATAAACACTATGTGTATTACTATAGACACAAAATCACACACATACTACTATTTTACTATGTCGTCAAGTATGTTGTTATATGCATGGATCTTAAGTAATAAAAGTATTCATTGGTGACACAATCCTTTGTCCATCTACTTGCTTTGATTGTTTCTATTATCTTTCTCTCTCACATATATCATTTATGTACCTAATTTTGGTTAGGTCATAGGGATCCTGTCTTTCTATCTTTTCACATTTGTCATCATTTAGCCTGAACATCAAAGCACCCACTATAGACACTAGCCCAAGCACTCCTGTCCATTCTCGGCGCTTTTATCCTCTTTGTTAATTTTGACATTTGTGGTTGGCCTTTTTAGTTTTCTTATCCTTATCTTGAGCTCATAGTCGTCCTTTTGTGTCACTAGTGTCAAAATTCAAACAAGAGATCCATATATATACACAACATACACTCTATTATTTTGGCTGGCAATTCTAAGGGGCAATCACATCTACATACTATCACTACCATCAAAGGGACTGCATTTTTGGGCTACATACACTGCATAGGAAGGGGAAGTTCTCAATTCCATACCACACATTTGCATCTTATCTAGCTACATCCCATGGCGCAAATACAACCTAAGGACACTATTTCACATTGTAAGCACAAAGAACTACATGGATTTTGGAATGTAGTGCAACGTTTAGTCATAAGTTCACTCATTGGGTGACCACCAGGGTCAGTCTGACTTCAAATATTACATATTTCATTATGATTTAATGCTTTTTTAAGCTTGTGCAGGTAGCTAGGATTTGTTTTGCAGTCACAGGTACCCTTGGCGATCAAAGAGAAAATATCATGCAACTAATAGGAATTAGCGGTGACACAAAAGAAAGTAGATTCGGAGCTCTTGCATAGTCACTAGCACCCATGACCAGTCATCAATGCCCAAGAACCCTTGTCCAAAGACTTTGGGCACCCCTATCGAGAATTATCTTTAAGTTCAGATTTTATAGGGAACAATTGCGACATTATTTCCATCTTGTCCATCACTTTAACACTACACTGATCATTTCCATATCGCAAGAGAATAAAATGTCATTAATCTCTCTCATTTACTTATAGTTTTGCATTGCTTAAGTGTTTAGCATTTGTATATTTATTGTATTTTTCTTGTATCGGTTACTCTGTAATTAAATTTAATTCATTTTTTATTAAATCAATTACACATCTATATTTTTTAACTCGATTGCACACCTATCAGTGCACTTATTTCATTTTTTCTATATAATATCTTGTTTTAACATTCTATTTTTCATTGCATGGTAAGTATCTCAACTTCGTAACTCCTCTTGGTTTATTCCCATATACAATCTAGAATGGTGTTTTCCCTATACTCCTATTTACATAATTTTTTAAAGATATTTTTTCCTATGGTAGAGCCAAATCCCAAGTTCATGGATTATCTCCATCCAAGCACCCAAGAAAATTTTTAAGGATTTTTTTCACAACTTATGTCCATCCATCAATTTTTGGATGATATATATAACAAAATTGTAACTTTTTATCTAACTTCTTCCATAATGTTTTCTAGAACTTACCAAAAAAATTATATCTCTATCAAACATTATACTACATGGTAATACCTTTGAATGAAGATATCTGATTTTTTTGCTACAAAAACTTATGTAGATAACCTATTCAGCTCACATGCCTTCAAACCCTTGTTCAGAACCTCATTCGCCTAGCTTGTTATATCTCTCACTTTATTCACTTGTCTTGGATTCAACCTCTCTGCACACACGCTCTATATCATTCATCAACCTCTTGTACACTTCTTTTATCTAAAAAAATGCCTCCATACATGTTAAAATCACATACATGGGTCACACTTTTTCCCTCTCTCACAACTAGTGCAAATTTGAGTTCAAACTTCACTTTTATAAGCACTCCAACCCAAAAGCATAAAGGAGGTTGGTCCTAAACCTTTAGTTTGACCAATAAATCTTAAATACATCCCAATACATTCATAAAAATATTTATATTGGGCCAATGTAGGATGGTCATGACCAAATGTACCAAACAAGCACAAAACAATCTCAAAATCGCATCACCTAGATGAGCTAAAACCACAAATATCATAACCATGGTTAGTCAAGCTCCAAAATTCAAGGAACTTGCCTTCACCTTTGGACCTCAAGCACACACCAAAAAACCTCAACTATGGCATGTAAACACTAATTTAAATCCTTTGTACCTTTATATCACATTCATTCATGTTAGAGGTCATGAAACATCCATATATGCAAACCACACTCACTTTACTCTTCACCAAATTAAGTCGCTTGAAAGCAGTTTTATAAACTCAACTATTTTTCACCCTTTCTATCACTTATGAAACCTCTAAAGGCATTCACTAGGAACAAAATTCATTGCTATTCATACTCCAAATGATATCAAACATCAAATCATTCATGTCATGCATCTTCTACCTCCATATTGAGCAAAAATAGTTATATCCTAATAAACAAGAAACCTTATTCTCCACAAACTAAGTTCGATGACCCATAAAATATCATCATCATGAGATAAAACATATACCACTTGAATAACCTTTAAATCCTCTTTCCATAACATCTTACATTTCCTTCCAAATCTAAGTAGAAGGCCTTCAGCCAGGTCCATCTTTTAAACTACTTAAAGCGCCCCTTAAAAGCTCGCCTTAAGATAGGTCTTCATAAATAGGGCACACTTTTCCATTTAGAATCACTACCTTGATCTAAAACCATAATATACATAAATTAAAACTCCCATACTACAAATAATGTCAATTTATTTTGCAACTCCTTTGGATAACCTTATCCCAAATTGGACTTCTTCATAAACTTACATTTTCAGGTGGGGTCCACTCATCACCACATGCTCTATCATACCTTTCTAAAAATTTAGAGGAGTCTTCTACAACATCCAATCATAATAATATCACAATAAATCAATTCTGGGCACTTATGATCAATATCTCTCCTATTACTTTTGAGCTAGGGTTTCAAGCACACAAAATGTTGTTTACCTTTTTAACATTCGTTCATAAAAATGTGACAGATGAAATGACTTCATTATTTTTGTGAAACCTTATTAGTTCAATAAAAAACCATCCCTAAATACACAAGGTCCCATGTAAAGAACAAAATTCATGGCGAGCATCAAAAGGTGCAATTCAAGCTGGAAATCACCTTCTTCTTGACCTTGTTTCACCAAAAATAACATAACTCGTAAAATTTTCTTCATAATGACTCCAAATTCTACTCACACATCTATGAAACCCATGTGAACATTCTCAAATAATCATCATAGCTCAAATATGTCTCCATATTCTCAACTCATTTCATTTGCATGACCAACTCTTGGGGTTTTGTATGGTTTAGGCTCAGGGTCAACTAAACCAACATTGTAACTCATCATGAAACCTCTCCAAATGGTCCTAACAAACTTATTACATCATGAATCACTCACTTATATTCAGTCATGAGCTCACATGGATTTACACCTCATCCCCATGCCTCCAAACACCTATACCTGGTCTAGATGAGCACCTACAACTAAGTCTTCCACCTATACCTGCACCCACGTGAGTGCCTAAACACTTTCCAAATATTCTCTCCATACTGGAACCATGCTCCTTAAGTCATCATGCAACTCAAACCAATAAGCTTCATCACCTAGGCTAGCTAGGTCACCTAACTAGGCTTTCTAGACCAAGCCAATCTCATCAAATCACCTCATGCCATGATGAAATAATCTGAATCTCCATATCATCAAAGCATACTAAACATGCTCTAACTCAACTCCATCACCTTCTTTTTCATTAATGAGATTTTTCATCAATGATAACACCTATAACTCAACATGCCAACAATATTCTCGTTATCCTTGAAATAATTTCCCATATACATCATAAGCTCTAATAATTCTAAGTCAAGTTCTCCGTTATCCAAATATGGTTTAGAAAAAGGGCTAAATAGAGACATAATCAACCTTGCATTTAAATAAGACTCCAATTCTCTACATAAAAAAGTGAGACAAAATTTTGAAATTATAAGCCACACACAACATGAAATGACATAACATAGAGGCAAGATGACAAGAACAAAAGCTAAAGTTTAGAAACTAGTCACAATGAACGTCATATTCATGTTTGGAAATATGCACAACCCTTACAACCATTAGAAAGGAATTGTATGCATTTCACAAGCTCAAATCAAAGGTTTACAACTCGGAATATTTTTCTACGTTGTTGGGTAGACTAACATTGCATTCGAGAGAGGATACTTTCAACAATGTAGCTTACCTAGCTATATATAAGAGAAGGATAGGAGAGAGAGAGAAAGAGAGATATAAGGGAACTAAAATATTCTTCAAAGTATCTCTTTTCCCACATTTTCACTTCCACTTAGCCTATAGAGGTCTAAAAAGTTCCCAACTAAAATGATTCACCTAAGACCACTCTTTGACATATTCCAAGGGATATTAAAAGGTGTCATGAGGATACAAATCCATGGATGCATAACTTGAGAGATATTTTGACATAAACTCTATAAAAACCCTTATAGAATAGTAAAATAAATTGATTCATGTTTTTGGATGCCTATACTTGCAAAACATGAAAGATATTTTGTTTTGAAGTTGATACCTTATAATAACATCAATGTTGGCCCATGAAATCAAGAGATGAAGAAGGATTAAGTTGTTAGTTGCTTAAACAAGTAATGATTTCATCTTTGGACTATCTACTAATAAATCAACTCTTGAAACAAATTGTTTAAATCCTTATTCATTTGTGTGGGGAAAATAAGAGAACATACCATTATAGAGAGCATCATGAGATAGAAAATATCACTTTGAAATCATTTGCAATCAATTTAGGCATCGTTAGACTGAAAAAACAAGTTAAAATGACCCTAAACTCTATCATCAAAATCTCCATAATGTATCTTCCTCTTCCTCCGAATTATAGCTAAAAATGAATATGTCTAAATTATGCTTTGAATGACAACAACCTCATGTCAATTGGAGCTTGGAGTCAAAAGATACAACCTAAAAACTTGTCCTTTGTTTGTGTTGCCATTCACCCAAGGTATGAAATTTCATATCTCTTTTTACACTAAATAAGATCGTCAAATTTAATCTCATGACAAGTGTAGTGTAGCTTATTAAGTCACATAGTCACTTGATCTTTACTATGTGTTTTTCAAGGCACTTGTTGATCATTGGGGCACAAAGGGGGGAAATTTCCTTGAGACACAAAGATGTACCGATCAATGTCACTTATCTCTCTACCCATGTGTCCATCATTGATTCCCAGTGAAACTTGGGAAATGAGCTCAAAATTATGAAATGGTGCATAGATTTGATGCTTTCCACATGTCCAAAAGAACACTTGTCACCAATCAATGCTTCACAAATTTTAGTAGTTTAACTAAGGCTCAAGTTAATCCTTCTCGATCTTCGCCATGTGTCCAAAGGGAAACTTGTCATCAATCAATGTTTACCGAGTTCTTGGGGGCGAGGGAAAATTTTAAAGTTCGAAAGACACGAGAAGGATGATTGAATCCACTTGTCAATCATCATTTTAAGGTGCCAAGTGACTAAGTATTGATTATTTTGAGAGATGTGGGATGGTCGATTAGCTCCACATGTCATCTTAAGACACTTGTCCTCAATCTATTTTATGAGCACCTTTTAGACTTGAAAATTGGTTAAGTACCAAGGTTTTAATATTTTCATTCGCTGCCATCTATCCCTATTTAACTACATTAGTTTTGACAAGTTAGCTTCTTAAGAAATTAAATAATTTGAACATCTTTTACCTTTATTGAGTCAAAATTGCATGATGTTCACCAAGTTCTACTTGGTTTCCTCTATTTGAACTCAGAGAGCAAGAGTGATAGCTATTTTGATGACTCTAAACACAAAGGGTGTCCCAAAATAATTATTTAGTGTCATTAAAATCCTTCAAGTGATTGAAATTAAAATCAATTTTCTAAAATGGAACACAATGCTTATTTTGACAATAATTTCCATAATAATTCTTTATAACATGTCTTGTAAATTATGTTATTCTAAATATACTTTAGTAATTGATATGCATAAAAATGTTGTTATATATAATTATATTATAACATGTTTTACAATACTTACATTTCCATAACATATTGCTACCATGTGTGCTTTGGCACACATGCCCAAAATTTCTTAAAGCTTAGGGCCATGAGATATGAACTTAGGGATACTTCAAAATGATTTAATTTCCTCTTTTGTTTCCCTTTTTACAAGTATGTTTATAGAAGAGCACTAATATCCATGTTTGCAGAAGAAATGTATGTAGTAAAAGAGTGTGCAGTGTCGGAATGCTAGTGACGCCATGACAATCATTTTGTCTTCATACCTCGTAACTTCATTCCTTGATTTTGCATCCACATTTGATTTATTAAAAAGGAGATGACCGTAACATCATACAAACTATGTGAGAATATTTTGAAGAGAAGCATGAAATTTTATATACCTAAATGAACATTTCATATTTATATTCCCAAGTTATATATAACTCCCTATGTTGCCTACTTATTAATCCAGCACTGACCCAAAGTGAAAGAGAGAGCATATCTTTCAGTGAAAGTAGACTAGGAGAAAATTTCAAGGAATTAACATATGAAAAGTATTTTTGAATGTCCAAATATCATTTAACAACCATTATCATCTAGGCACAATAAAAAATTTATTTCGTGCAATTTTATACTTAGCTATTTTTCTTTAAAAATCAGTTTTCAAATATGGCTAGGAAGCACTTTTCAAGTCTGATCTTTGAGGAGAATCATGCGAAGGAATCAGTATTCAGGGAGAATAGAATGGTACTAAAATTTGTGGGAAAATATTAATTCCAAAACAAAATTCACAACAATCAAATCTAAAATTTATTCAAGGTATATTTAACCATTTTTCTACAATCTTCAAGGTAATATTCACAACATCAAATCCATTCCAATTTTTTTAAAAACTTATACGAAGAAAGAAAAATGTGACCCATATAACAAAATGTCTAAACATTTGTAAGAAAATATTGTTTTTATAAGGAAGTTTCATAATTTTTTTATATTGAATCATTTTCTTGAAAATTTTGTAGTTCCAAATATGGCTAGTAATTATAGAAAAATCTATCCATTATATATGTTTACAAGGTTGAATGATTAACCAATCAATAAATTATTTACCACTTTTTAGGATTTTTCATTAATAAATTAATTAAGTCAACATTTGAAACACTTTATGCAACATCAAATCAAATCTAGTCTCATGTACGAAAATACATACATATATGAAATTAAAGGTGGAGAGAACAAAAAGGTTCAAAAATTGCAAAAAAAAAAAACATTTCTATGAGGAAATTTGTAGCCATCAAAACTAATTTTCATACAAGTTTATACCTATCCATGTTCTCGTAATTTATATTATTTAGTGTAGTCTTTTTTAGAATGATTATTGACACATTCACGTATAATTGGTTGAAATATATATGGTGTGTTGGAAAAATCATAGGTAGAAGAAGGTATCATCTCTTAAATGGTATAATTTTTGTATAAATGTGTGTTGATCAAATTAATAACAATGTGTGCAAAGTGTGTTGAGTGTAATATATTTTATTGTGTCTTATTGTATTAGATAAGTGGTTAAATATATCATTTTGGTATCAAATTATGTCATTCTTATGCGAACAAAGAAGAATGAGATGAGTATGGGATCTTAAAAGTTATTTGGATATTCTTCGTCATTATTTTGTTTTGATTAATAAAATCACCGTTTTTATTTATGTGTGCAATTAGAGCAATAAACCATTCTTTGTGCATTTTCGGTATCATTCACGATCGAGTGTTTATTATTGTTTGTTTTACATGTTCGGCAATTCGACCACTAATCCCGACACTATGCCTAAAGGGCATATAAGACCAAAATAGAAGACAAAAAGTGTGGCCCAAATAAGGTACCTTAGAAGAAGCCCCTAACAAGCATGGAAATTATAACCCTAGAAAAGGTCAAAGATGAAACCCCAAGGAAAATTCGGAAGACTAGGTTTAAGATATAAAAATTAGAACTAATATTTGAATGCAAAATCTTATAAGAAAGAAATCCAAAACCATAGAGGCTAGGAAAGGTTTTGTTAAATCAATAAGCGATTCACCAAATGATTACACTCGAACTAGAATTTATAACCCTATTTGAGATTGAAATATTTGAAACTAATGTTCAATCAAATTAATAGATAAATGCTCCAAGATTTCGACTGGAAGTACATGTAAAATGACATCGAGAAGATGTATTCAATTAGAGAACATGCTAAATATAGTAAAACACGAGAGGATAAATGTAAAATTTTTTTCTATTGCTTCATAGGTGATCGGAACCATATCAAACGGGATATGGTAGCACTAGATATGCTTAATCTATGAAACAAAGTGCTTAAACCTTATTGGACACTAGCACCAAACTAGAAACTAGAGTGAAATACTACATTCCTACTTCACACTAATGTTTGGCATTGATTTGCACTTTCTTTTCAATCTTGGTCACTTTATCTTCATATTTAGTTGCCTTATATACTTTTTCTTCTTCTAAAATACTTGTACATGGTGTTGTAATGATCAAAACCCTATATTCATGCACTAGTACTAAAATATGCATTAGATAACAAAAATTGGTGTGTGGTGGCATTAGAATTCCCTTGGTGGTCAACCTCATTGTTGATTATGGCCAAGCATTGCACTACATTTTTCAGATGAGGAGCTTAAACTCCATGTATTTCTCTCAATGAATGTATAAGAGTGAATGTGTGTCTAGAGTGTCATTCCCTATGTTTTCCTTGTAACTCAACACTAATCTTTGGGCTAACTAGGTATACTTTAGATTTTCCTTTACGAGTGTTGAATAGAGTGCCAAATTAGAATTCTATAATAGACTACATGTAGATTGATATTCACTAGAGTGAAAAAAACTTGAAGTTTCATTTGGATTATAGATATGTGATTGTGTTTGATATTTCATTAAGTTGTTTTCAAATTAGCTTGGTCTACTCTTAACCTACTTTAGGGTGTTTTATACATGTATATGGGTTGCTCTTAATGTATGCCCTTGATTTTAAGAATATTAGGATAGATTTTATGAAAACTTGATAAGTATTTTCTAGAGGAAATCTTGAGAATGCTAGTTGAGTAAATGAGTTTGTCTAACTTGCTTTTATACCACTCCATGTAATTGTAGGCACTAAAACTTGGTAATGTGTCCTTGTGCAATGCCAAGTTTTACCATATACCATTGATAAGACAAATGATCACATTTGGAATCCAATCTCCTTGTCTCTCTAACTCTTATACAACTTGTTTATCTTTACACTCTACTATGTCATTAATTTTGGGAATATTATTTAATCAAAACAACATAAAACCTATGATATTCATGACACAAATTTCAATTCTAGTATTTATATCTCATATGAAAATGTATGAAAGGGTCGGGATGTAGGATCCAGTCTTGGCCGACACATGCACGATCCCACCCCTTTATAATCATTGACTCTTATTTCAATTTTAAATCGTTAGTTGAGTAATTTCATCTTCTTATGGTCATCCTTATTAGAATATTTCACCTATATAAGAATATATAAGCAAGTCATTATCACTTTATAACTCACCTAGAATTCTTACAAGCTATTATTACAAATATCATTCCAAAAGCACTCAAAGGGTTCTTAAATCTTCCTAAATCAACTACACATCATCTAGAGTAGTCCCTACTACAAGTATGAAGCATTCAACTAGGTTAAAGATTCTAGCTTCATCCATTCCCGAGCATGCATAGATCATAGAGCCATACCTTAATAATAGAAACGTCACTCCACTTATTGCACAAGGGTTTCAATTAGCAAATGGTTAGGTCACATATTTGAGGCACACCATATCTCACTACTACCACATTGGGTATATTCTATACCACACAGTTAGACTATTGTCTTGGTGTCAAGAGACACGAGGGAACTCCTATGGGGTTGGTTAGCTATACACACTTTCATAAACACCTAGGAGAACTACGTGAGACTTGATCCCGCAATGAGGGCATGTAGTGTAACACTTGGATTGGTTCAAAAACTAGGATTCTGACCACCAAGGGTTGTATAGCCTCACCATACACACATGTTTTCTCCTTTTGATTTGCATATGCTTTGATGAAGGGTTATGTAGGTTGTTATGGTTTATACTTTATTGCAAGTTATTACAAGTCATCCCAAAAGTGTGCGAGTAAGAGTGACATACGACGAAGATCATTTTCAGAGACAAGTGAAGCACATAGGAAGTTGAAATTGTTGACTATCAAAGGGTTTGAAACCATAAAAAATCTAGATCATGACCATACTGATTCAGGTTTGGACATACATAAATTGTATGATCCCTCCTTTTTGGGTTTTTAGTTCCAAATTTTCCATTATAGAATCTATAGTTCTAAATCCTCCTATTTCCCTATCCTGCACATCCATATTATCTCTTCATTTCCCTGAATAACTAATTTTATCTCTCCTCTCATATATTTGAGAAATTACTTATCATTTATCATTTGTTTCAAATCATTTCAAGTTTGAATGCATTAGTTTAATTATGTATAATTTATGTTAGAAGTTAATTAGATCAAAATAGTCTACATGTTGCAAACCCTTATATCCTTTTAGTTGTATTATAACATTCTAAAAATCTAAGGGTACAAACATTTGGTGAACCCAACTCTTGAATTTAATTTATCACTTTGAATATTGATTGTAGTATATCATGCTTCTAAATCTCTTGGATCCTTATCAACATTTATATAACATGTCTAAGGCATCCTGCCCTTACTTACCCCTCTTGTGTTAATCAAGCGCCACCCTATTACAGTAAATTTCTTAACTCTCGTGAGCATGTCCACACTAATATATTTTCTCACTTCATGTTCATAGTCTTCATTAATATACTATGTGAGGGATCTCGTGATATGGGTGATAATCATGTTTTATCAAATGATGTAGCACAACATCTTGCACACTATTTACAAGATAATCCTAACAATATAGGCATTCTTATTTATTCTACCTATGATCAACTCAAACATAATGTTGTATATTCCATAACTAATATTAATCCTTCATCATCTAATATGCATGCATCAATGATCCCTACATTGATGGTGCATTTTGCATTGGGGCTATATAATATTCCACTTCACAAGTATTTCCACAACTATTGGACTATAACCCTATTATTCATACATTTCTTATCTACACTTATAGTGTTTCACGTGTTTTTTCTTTTAACATAAAATATCTTGAATCCCTTGTTCATACTTTCCAAAATCAAATTTTATGACTGCAACAAGTTGCATTTACTTCTTCTCATACTATGGATTCTACTCAATTGCTTCATAACTAACTTACACCCAAAGTGGATTCATACCCTTTACCTATTATTTTTGTTGCTCCTAAACTTCCCATCTATGATGGTATGTGTGTTATTGAAAAAAATTCCATGCACTTCATGTTTCTTACTCGGACTACTCTTCCGGTGATACATTGCTTACTAAGCCTTTTCCTTGAAGTCTCAAATGTTTTCCTTATAATGGTTTTATGATCTACCGATGCATTATGTAAGGACAATCACTCCTCAGGATAATCAATTCCTCACAAAAAAATCTACTAACATTTGAAAAAAATTATCTTATGCTCAAATGGCTAAAATGTGACAAGGTTCCAATGAGCCCATCAATGATTATGCTTTGTGATACAAGACTACACCTTCTAATATGAACACTTTTTGGATGATCTTGAATTGTAAGATCTTTTCACTCAAATTCTCCTTGTTCATTCATAAGAATAAATTATTTTTGACAAGTTTCATTCATTTGATCATCTTTACCATACTTTGAAAGAACACAAAGATAAACTCCTCAACATGAATAAGCTCAAATATGTTGCTCATCCTCCTAGAACCTCTACTCACAAATTTCAATCCAAGGCTATTGATGATAAATCTAAAAGTAAAACAATAATCAATATTGTGTCCCAACATATGAAGCTACAAATATAACCTTCTTGATGAAAATTCACTCATTTACCTTATGCACCACAAAAAAATCTTCAAAAATTACTTGATTGTAACCTTGTATCTCTCCCTCCACCACTTGAGGTTGATACAAGCACACCTTATGGTAAGATATTTTATATTAATGCTCATTATGACTTTCACTGATGTATTGGTCACTCCGATAATAATTTATTTAAGTTTTACTATGTTATACAAGATATACTTGATGTTGGTACTATCAAATATAATGCTCCGCCTCGACCTAAGCATGATAATCCTAATGCAAAACTTAAAATCTTTAGTGATCCACTTTGCTGAAACATGATGTTGTTAGTTCTACCCCAGGACATCCCAATGTTTATTATGTTCTCCCACCTCCACTATATTATGATAAATTGTTTTATGTTATGATTTGAAATATATTCACCAAGGCCCCTTATTAATAATTACTATAAATAGTATTGATAAGGCACACAAATTAATTGAAAATACATTATATATCCTGCTTTGATTGACCAACATCCCATATACAATGTTTTGGTTGATAGCACTATGCCCCAAAATATGTGTATTGTTACATTACTACACTCTCGAGGTATACTAAGAAGGATTTCATTATTGATCTTTAGACATGCATAAGGCATGTTGTACTCCCCCTCACATTTGGCCGCAATACTTATGATCTTACATTCTTAGTGGTCTCTTCTCTTACATCATGTGACATGAGTCTAGGTTGTTCTTAGTTTCGCACCTAAGTTTCACATAATAATAAACGAGGTTAAAATTAGGAAATTTCATTTAAAGCCCCTCCATCATCATAGCTTGACTTGGCACATACAACCACTATCCCTAGTGTTAATACATCTACAACTTCGTCTACTATTTCTTATGATATATCTATTTGTAATTTCATACATAGGTCTCATTTTCGGTCACCTAGGGAAAATACTACTCATAATCGAGACACACTCTCCTAGAACTTGGATTCAGTCTTCTATGTCTATTAACTCTCTTGGGTCTTCTTACCCTAACTCTCATACGACACATACTACGCTTCGATACATGAAACATACATGATCATCCTTCATCTCTTTTGAAACTTATGGGGTTGGCGCCCCTCCACCCATCAAGTCCTATATGTCTCTACATGAGGTCCTTGTAGCCCTTGTGTTATCCCATTTCTTGTGCATAGTTATTTTCAAAACACTTTTAAAGCATTCAAATGATCACATAATGCATGAAAAATACAAAAAGGCATGTTCTAGTTTACTTGGCTAACATGCTACTTTATACATGATGTTTGTCACATTAATTTGATAGATATTATATATATTCTTTACTAACGTGTGTTCATGTGGTATCTTGAGCTTTATGTAGGACATTCACAAATTGTTACACGATGATAGGAGTTAGTTTGGTTCCTTACACTACTCTCTTGGGGGCATCCCTCCACAATATACATGTGCTTTTGTTTCATTATATGTTACTTTACACCTTCCTCATCACACTTGATTACATACATAGTGTTTATTTATACCTATTGGATCAACATGGCTAACACTTATGTCTTGTGCAAAGTGTTAACTTATCTTGTTATCTTTGTTATTACTATTGTTGTTTGCACACTTGATTTATATGTTATTTATTCTTACTTGATTACTTATTGCATGGCTCTACATAATTGTCTTATTTAATTATGATGTTATGTTATATGGCCTAAGAGCCTTGTTTGTCTTGTGACACTGTGGGTGTCTCATGTTTGTGGATTCATGCCTATTTTGTATGTATGCACTTTTTCCTAGTTGTGGCACATCGTGCCTTCTACTACAATTTTCTTCCGACATTATGGGTGTCCCATGTTATGAATGTATGCCTACATATGAATTGTTTTCATATTCTATGATTTATTTGACTTTACACTCTTATTTATACTATTTCTCATAACATGTTTACTATTGTTGTGATGTCGGTATACTTGTTCTACTATAGGGTATAACGTGATTTCTTATTTTCTCCATTATTACTAGTTTCTTTACACATGTATTTTTTCTTATTCCTTGTTGCATGCTTCTTTTTCTCTGCACTATGGTTAACACCATGTGCAACCCATTTCTGGTACAAGTTATCAAATGTGGCCACCACTTCATCCTTCTATGTGATCCTACATAGATTATACGACATATGGTATGTAGGGTACACATCTATTCTTTTGAGCCATGTTCTCAAATGTTTTATCACACATACATTTACCAACTCTGTAGTCATATGCGATGCCACATTTGCATCGCTACCATCTCAAATCAACCCAAGCGTAGTGCTCTAACTGCGGCATTCTCACATGCTCGAGCTCACTATCACACTTGCACAAAATACAAATGAGTTGCCTAATCACTTTATCACATTACTATTTATAGTAACTTTTCATTATTCACTTTACTATAGTCACTCTTCACTCATTTTCCCTACTAATACACATCACACGATTTCCCTCATATCTTGAGCATCCTTACTCTGATTTCGATCTTGTTTGCGGCATTATTTTTCAAAATTCTACTTACTATTGTATCATTCACATTTCACACAAAAAATTCTCATTGACATCATTCTCATTTGATATACACATAATTTTTCAATATCTATCGTACTTTCTCCATTACATCATTACACGTTTACTTTCAACTCAACGCTCATTCTCATTATCACTTCCCCTTTCGCCAAAAGGGGGCATACAATTGGGGTCATCCTATAATTCCCCTTACACCATTACACAATCATTTTACATTTCTAATTCATCATTGTCAAAAATTTGCTCATACACCATACGACATTTCACATCACTTTCTATCGATTCCCCCTAATGACCTAGCCTAGGGAAACAACTATAAAACATCTCCATGAGTAATCAATCAATCAATCACATACACTTCAATTTCTACAATAATTGAAATCACATCAAACGATCAACATGAACACGGCTCATTTATCCTCCTAGATGACCTAACTTGGGAGTTATATCACCACTTTCCCAAATGACCTAACATGGGAAGTTATTCTACACATTTTGATTGCTTCCGAGATGACCTAATATGGAAGCCCTCACATACACATTGCGGTGACACCCATGGAGTGGAAGAAATGAGATGTCATTGCCTTTCCTATACTGAGCCTATATGGGTTATCACATTTGATTGAAAAATTGGATCCAAAATCAACAAAAATTGATCTTGTTTTCTCTGTAGCAACTAGATCTTTTGAGGATGTAGTTAAAGTTGGAGATTAAAAATAGAACTCTCTTCCTACACTCTTCCTCTAGTGACAAGACACCCAAATCCTTAATTTTTCATACATGCGCAATCGGGTTGGGAGCTGATCACTCCCTTCCCCATCACATCTCCGTCAACAACAAAAATAAGAATCTCTGATCATTCAACATCACAATCATCAATCTCGTTTAGCACTCCTCATAATGGTCCCACATCTCTCATTATCATTGCATGGATCAACACGTTGATCCATGGTTAGATTATCTTATATGTTCTCACTCGGCATGTACTTCTACTACACTTTTCGCATACTTCAACGACATGGGATTCTCCGGACTTCTCATGTATGTATCTCTATCTACTTTATGTTACCAAGATTTCACTCACCAACATAAAGTGGGGGAAAATGTAGACACAAAATCACACACTTACTACTATTATTATACCACCAAGTATGTTGTTTTATATATGGATCTTGTGTAAGAAAAGTACTCATTGATGAACCATTTCATAGTCCATTATTTGTCTTGTTGGTCTTTATTGCTATTTGTCTTGCATACTTGTCACTCATACGCATAATTTTGGTCAGGTCTCATGCATCCATGTATGTCATTTATCGCTCATTTGTCATCACTTATCTTTGGACACTAGCGCTAAGCGATCCTATCCATCCTGGGTGCCCATGTCCTCTTTGTGTTTGATCTTATTTTTAACATTTGATGTCGGTATTTCCATTTTTCCTTCTCATCTCTCGAGGTACTAGTCGGCATATCGGGTCATTGGTGTTGAAATTCAAACAAGAGATCCTTATATAAACGCAACATACATACCATTATATGGGTGCACTATTCTTATCAAGGGCTAGCTATCTACATAGAGAAAAGGACTGCATTTGGACCATTATTCTGCATACACACTACATAGGAAGGGGATTTCATTCTATTTCATCCACACATTTGCATTTTTATCTAGTTATTGCCCCTTATCTTGGTGTCATTAGCGCGAGGGAGACCTAGGAGCACTATTACACACACAAGCACACAAAACTACATTGGGTCTGAGATATAGTGCAATGTTCAGTTGTAAGTCCACCATTATGGTAGCTAAGGACAGTCTAACCCCTCATTTTGCATCTTTCTTTTTTAGGATTTGATGTATATTTGAGGGTTTTGCATGTGATTTCTTCATTACAGGTTTACAGGTACCTCGACAATCCAAGTGTGACATACAAGCGACAAAAGGAAAATAAGTGTGAAGCCCTAACAATCATATCATAACCAAATTTTGATCATTTTTGCAGACCCAAACGCCCAAAATTAAGACTAGGGCACCCTGGGTGCCCCCATCCCTCTTCAGGCATCCAAGTCCAGCCAGTTCCACCTCTGCTCCATTTTTTTGTGGTTCTTTGTGACAGCTTGTTCTTACGTTTCATAACAATGCTTAGTCCCAAATCACTGCGAGGTAATAAAAATCAAGGTAAGTGCTTTATCCCTCTTATTTCCTTTCATTAATAAAATCAAATAAATTATTTAGCATTTATATTTCATTGTAATTCATTTACAACAACTCTATACATTTATATTTTAATAAAATAATTTAGATTTTATTGAATCAGGACTAATGGTGGAACATGCTCGTTTGGAATGTATGTGTTTCATTTAGAAAATAGTGATCGAAAATTATTCTCTCTGACTACCCAAAAGGGAATAGGATTGCTCTGACGCTAGTGTCCGAATTGGACACTATAGTCCTAAAAAGGTGCGCATAGATTTGATTCTTTCAGTGAATGATAATGTCACCTTCACTTCGATCTATGTCACATCCACTTAATTTTAGGGTTTTATTGTCGCACATGTACTTGCAAAATAAATTATAACTACCTGCACAAGACTCAAACACACATTATAATAAATAAAATATGGAAATTATTAATTCATTCTAACCTAAGAAGTCACCCCAATGTGATTTTCGTTGAGCACTGCACTACATTTTAGACTCAATGTAGTTTTGGTGTGTGTGTGTGTGTGATAGAAATTATGTCCCTTGAAGCTAGGTTTCCCTTGTGCAAGTTACACCAAAATAACAGACTCAACTACTTTTCTCCCAAGATAATGTGTGTCATGGAATTTAAAATTTTCCCTTCTATGCAATGAATAATTTAGCCCAAATGCAATCCTTAAGTTCTCCTTTTTCCCAAGTAGTAGATAGAAAATAATATCCCAATTTCCCTTAGAATAGTTAGTAGGTTGTGTATATATATGATTCATTTGCTTGAATTTCAACATTAACAACACTAGAAGCCAACCTAAAGTGATCAATACAAACTTAGAAAAGATAAACAAGTGATGGGTCATTTTTAAAATATAATAACCAAGCAAAGGGATAGGAGCACCCATATGGGGACGAAGCATTAGCTTATTATTGTCCCTTACTAGGTGCTGCCTCTGTGTCTAGAAAGTTCCAAAGATAAATCATGAAATGCTCAGTTGAGTAACACATTGTGTGATGTTCATAAGTGCAGGATAATTCGAAAAAAGTAAGGCGAAAGCATGGAAAGATAAAACAATGCCAATGTAAAGCAAAACAAGTGTTGCCGATATGCTGGTTTTATCACTTAGGAATTCTCGCATATAATGACTTACTAGAGGCATAATGTAATAATAATAAGTGCATAATTTTGTGTCTACATTTTCCCCACTATATGTTGGTAAATGAATATTCAATAGCATAATTTTGTAGAGGTGAAGAAGATTGTAACCAATAATGTGTCAAATGGAAATTGTAGGATGTTTATTGTGGAGTCTAAGAGGGGATAAGACCCTAGGGGTGAATTGTGCGCATAGTGAAAAGGATACCTGCATTTGTAATCGAATATTGTCTTTTCCTAAGTGTTTTGTGCTTGAGATTACTCTTTGTTCTAGTTGTGTTTCCTTTTGTCGGGATAAGGACAAACTTGCAAAAGAAGAAAAGTGTAGTCAATGCTCATAGTATATGAAATTGAACTTTAACTTAGAGAAATCATAATAGAAATGTGTAAGATAAACAAGTGAATCAAGGATAGAGTACACTTAAATTCCGAGAGAGAAAGGATATAATGTTCTTATGTATTGTTTCCTTGGATAAATTTACCTTGGAGATGGTTGAAGGAGTTGGGGTGATCAATCCTTGAACCGATGTGAATACTCTTAGGATTTAGGCATTCTGCCACCAAAGGAAGAGTGTTGGGAGAGCATTCATCTTTTCCCTTCATCCATGATGCTTCCCCACGGATAAGTGCCACTACAGATGGTCACCAACCCAATAGTAATTGGCCACGAATGACACTTTGTTCCAAACATATCATTATCCCTGCATATGCCCTAGGTGTCACTCCTTATTAGATATCAGTAGGAAAAATGTGAACTGAGAAAGAAAATTAGTTAGTTCCTTGCCCAAAGTATGAAACATGTTATTGATTTTGTTCCTTTGTATTGGATAGTAAATTGGAGCTGAATTTTTGTTTCCGTATTACGTGTAAAAATGTCACTAAGAAATTGTACCTCCCATCAAATGCCTATTTTTCCCTAGGAAAAAATTGTTAAGGTGGGACACTATCGCCCACCTTTATTATCGATTTGGGTGCTTATGTCCCTATGTTGTTTGGTCTAAGTATGATTATGAACCATTTTCTAAGTCTCTATTCTTTCAAATTCTGATTTGTACCATTATGTCTATGATTTTGAACCACCGAGAGGGTGAAATAATCACCCGATGGTTACCCCCATTTGGGGTGCGTGAGATGGATCAAATGTGAGTGCGGCCCAAATGAGATGCCTTGAATTTGATGTTAGCATCTCGAAGAAGGGTTCTGTAGAGGGAATAGAGAATGTACATGGTAACAACTATGACACATGCAAAATAATGGAAAGAAAGCTAGCAAGAAGTGTTAGTGATAAATAATCATGACATAATGTAATAAAGACAATTTAAATAAGTAATAACAGTAACAAGAAGATAACATAATATTTGGTGTAATACATGGGACATCACTCGAGATGTCATAAGAAAATAGAGGTTGTGTTGGATAGAGTTTACGCACAATTTGAAAAACCTAGGTCATCATGAGATAAATCTCCCTCATTTACCGATGAGGCTCCCATGTAAGAGTTTATATGTCCTAATATCTATTTGTCGGTATTACTTTAACTATGTAGCTCATGAACCATAGCTAGACAATTTTGTAGCAAGTAAGCAGTTGTAAGCAATATGTGTAGGAAAGGGAAATAATTAAATGCGAGAAGAAAGGAAAGGAAATGTGCAACCTAACCAATAGTTGATAGAGTTGATTACATGCACATAGAAGAAACAAATAAATCTTAAAACACGGAAGTTGAAGCGAGGAAAGTTTCGAGATCTAGATCTAAGACAACACATAGTTTATGTATAGATCTAAAAATAAATAAGATATAAATGCACTATTGACATAAAGTTCTCCAGAAATCTCTTCTCTATTCCTCTACTTGCAGAAATCTATCAGGGGTTTCAACTCAAAGTCTAGAACACAAGAATGTTGATTAAAAATTCTGATCCATTAACCCATAGGTTCTTCCTCTACTTATAGTGTGAGGGGAAATTACAAATGAGAAGGCTATATATTGAACTAGAACATGAAGAAGTAGTAAAGGGAACATCTGGAAATCATCTTCCTAGAATTACTCTCTTAGTGACATGCATAAGGAGTTTAAGCAAAAATTGTACACATATGTCACCTATCTTAAAGAATCCTTCCAAATAACTTAAAGTAATGGTTTCTAAACCAATAACTTTAATTTTACATTTTCATTCGGGAACATAAGAAATAAGAGAAAAAAGAAGATTTGCAGGTTGTAGCACTTACACATTCTTTTTGTTTTGATATTGAACATACTTGTCAAACATGTAATTCAACGTCTTCCCATTTTTTTTACAATAGCCTCTCTCTCGGTTCTGAACTGCAGCAACCCTCTAGACAAAGCAGCAATGTTAGCCTTCACCTTCTCTAAACCAGACCCATATCCCTTAACATCTTCCTGAAGCTTTATGAGTACGCAATTGAATCCATCATAAAAGGCATGGTGGATTCATCAACTTCTTTCCGCACTGACAGAATAAATTCCTCATGGGAAGCAAGTAATTCATCCGGGATGTCCTTTGACACTTCTCCCGTCTTACTCTCCAAGAATCGCATCCTTTTCAAGATAAGCTTAAGGATCTTTATGTGGAAGGAAACTGAAATTTTTAACTGCTGCCCCTTTTCCATCAATCCACAGTACAATTTTCTCTGCCATTAGCACGTCCTCGCGGCAATGAGTGTATCTTAGCTAAAGTATCTAGATGACTTTCAGTAACTAAGTTCTCATCTTCTATCTGTGTCATCAGTTCCTTTAGTTGAGATACTGCCCTATGCATGTTATCCAATTCAATTTGGTATTTGTTCGAATTGCTTTGAAGCTTAGTGAATGATTTGTTCTTTCCACTGGGCAATAGCTTTGACCTGGTCCCCTGCATCTTCTACCTCCTGCATCAGATGATTACTTACCTACTCATGTGCTAGAATGGGTTGAGAGGAAGGTTTGGTGACCTTATTAATGATCTCACATAGTTGAGACACCTACCTTTGAAGCTTAGCTCTTCCAGCCTTCTCTTTGTCAAGCTTAAGGAATAAAGCGTTCATTAGTGTCTATGTATCCTGATTTAATCCTTCGGTGGTAGTTTGACCTATTAGCACTTTGGTCACTATTATATCAGCCACCGTGAGCTCTCCCTTGTGCTTTCCTTCTGTTGGCACTGATAACTCAACAAACTTCTATCCTAATTCCTCAATAATCAACTTAACAGTCATTTTGGCAACTTTAGGCCTTTATCTCTTCCGCCCAAACTCAGAAGCATCTAAAAATCGTGTTCCTCTAAGTTGATCTCCTCTCTGGCTTCTAGGATTGTCTGCAAAGCCAACCATGATGAAAAGTTACTTCTCAGGGAATAAGAAGTCACTGAGTGCACCACCATCTCATGCTCTGATTCTGCTCTATCTGAATTTTCCACCGTGTTGTGATTGCCACCCTCTGAATTGTCCAAAGACAATGTTTTTTCAAACTCCGCCATATGTGCTTTCAACTTCTCTGCATGGAGAGGTGAAGACCTAAGTGGTTGAGGAGAAAATACAAATGACATTGGATTCAACAGAGGAACAACAAGATCTCTCTGAGGTTCCGTGGATGCCAAAGTGCTATGAGTTGATGCTAGAGAAGTTGGAACTAACACGATAGCTATAGATTTGGCCTTCTCCTGTGTGTGAGACTTCTTATGAACCTTGAGCTTCTCCGACCTTCTGCTACTTTCACCTTTGTGCTTCCTTTTTCTAGAGTCACGATGTAAATTTTCCTGTGATCTGATTCATCAAATATTCATCCAGGCAATACCCCTTTGTCAACAACTAGTTCAAAGTGTTAACCAAAACTATAGAAGATATTTCTTCAATCATCTAGAAGCCACCAATGTTTTCCTGAAGAGCACCTCTTCGTATCACATTCCCATCATCTGTGAGATCTGTAGGTATCCATGTCAAACCATAATCAGACACTTATTGCATTGATAACCTGTTGAAGTCTTTCTTTCTGACTTCATACTCATTTATGCACTTCATCCAGAAGTCTTCCAACGAAGGCACATGTGAGTATTCCTGGGAGATTGTCTTCCTCGCTACCCCATATGGGTCAAATTTTATCCATCTTTGTGAAGAACTCATGCTCATACTCAGAAAACATTTCATCTTTGACTCCTCTAGCTTTGTGGATGCTCTGGCAGCTATAATAACCCACTGTGACTAGAAAGAAACCCGTAGACTTGTGTTGCTTTGATTGTAAGTCATGCATCTCCACGAGTTATGCATAACTCCATGATGACCCACTTGTTGTTTGGATACCTCGGTAACTTCACTGGTTCTCCCAAAAAGTCGGTTACCCTGGAATAGGTGAAGTCTGCAAACTGGATGAAAATACAACCATGTTGGGATACAACTTCCCAAGCTTCTTTGCTTACCTTATTGGTCTTCAGATCACTATTTAATTTGCAAATGAATTCATAGAAGAACCCGTCATTGATCACTTTGTAATCTTTGTGGCATTCATGAGGCTGTTAATTGTGGGAAGCACTCAAAAATAGGATCTTTCGCTAGTACACCCCGTTTATCCATCTTGGAAAATATACCCTACGAGGCTCCTGCATATACTAAGTATGAAGTCATTTTGAATTTGTACATCTACCTCACACTCCAGATTTGCTCATCGATGTTCTCACTAATGATCTCTACCCAATTGATTATTGAATCATATATGTTGATCTCAATGGTCCTCATGAAAGAATACATCCATGAGTGGAAGTTGTAAGTATTTTCATCTCCACTTAACTGCAAAGCAACTTAGTAATATCATCCACCTCCTGCACCAAATTGGATCATGGAAGAGTCCTCGAGAAATTTGATGGAGACATGGGATTCTTCATATATCTGCTATTCATTATGCCCACACAATCTTCTTTGTGTTTCTTCCATCTTTGCCAAAGCATCTAGCAAGCTAATTGCAATTACCACCATTGTGTGTCAGAATATTTAGACAATAATTAATAAATTGTGCATCTAGCCTTGATTTTTTTCTTTCCCACAACATCTCAGATTATTTTGGAAAGCGGATGATATGACCTTGCACACTCCATAACAAATTTAGGTAACTAAGATGTGACTAGAAATGCTGATGCTTGAATAATTTCACTATTTTTTATTACACGCATGAGAGATGTCTTTCGGCCCTGGATCTATCAATTATTTCAGAGATGGGTTCAGGGCCTATGTTTGTGTCATTGATATCAAAAAATCTAGAAGCTATGCATGATTCTACTGATCCTTCTCTTTCATCATGCTTCATCATGGTTGGAGAAATCTTTGTCTGAGCAATCTTTATGCTGTGTTCATTTTATTTTAATCCTACCAAAATTCTTTTGCATTGGATCAATTTGTGCAGATCTAGCAATTTCTTCATATTCGAAAGATATATTCAATGTACCTGACATTGATTTGAACTCCCTTCCACATGTATGAATACATGTAATGAATACTTGCAATTATTCCGGACAAATATGAAGTTCAGAGCATGAATACTTGATTTATGTCACCAAAAATCTGCATATAAAGCCTATTGCCCTATGATTTGAGGCTTTGCTTACATGCAAAGCAAGCATAAATATTTTTAAATTCACCTGGGCACTTATAGTAACATGCAGATAATTATCATAGCATAAATCAAGCTATTCCAACCCTAGGCGCCAAACCTTGAAGCTTCTTGGCAATGAAAAACACTTTATGATGCATAAAACCTCCTTTCCTTGGCGCCAAAATTGTATGGGCTGCAATCCTTAGCAAAAAATTAATTGCTTCTTTATTATGGCAGCTCGTGCTTATATAAATCTCAAGCATACTATTTTTAAAAGTTTCCTTCCTATTTCTGGTAATTTAATTAATAAACAATCATGTTTATTCACCCAAATTAGTGCCCAATTATGCATGTTGTCAACTGCCTTTAAATAAATTTATTTTATTTTATTTTAGCATGCACACATGATCTATTTTCAGCTCATCCTCTTGCATTGACTTTCATCCCATTCTTGGTGCCAAAATTAGGCAGAGAAGCTATTAATAAATATCATTAAAAGCATTATTTAATGCCTAGATGGGTTGCACTTTTTGGCAAGGCTGATTTCTAAAAATAAGAAGTCAACTTTGATGGGATTTTCTACCCTACATTATAGCTCCAAAAATCCCTTCTTTCACTTAAGTTGTTTGACTTCCATAATGGGAATTTTTACCCTGCAAGGCAGGTAAGAAATTCCTTTCGCCCTTACATCGCCAAAATTCCCATTATCAAATTAAAACATCTCCCAAAAAGTGTGACTTGCATTAAAACTATCCTCCTTTGATAAAGTGTAACTTGCATGGGTGAATAAATCTCTTTGGTGGGAAAAGTTAGCTGTCAGGCAGGGAAAAAATTCCCATCGGTGCTTTAAGTGATTTTTCTTTATTTTATAATGGGAATTTTCACCCTACAAGGCAGGTAAGAAATTCTCGCTTGCCTGTCGCCTCTAATTTTCCCATCATAACTTAAGTGACTTTGACTTCATGGGAAAAATTACCCTACAAGGCAAGGTAAGAAATTCCCGCCTACCTGTCATGACCAAAAATCCCATTGCAGCTTAAACTCATTCATTCCAAAAAGTGTGACTTGCCTAAGAGAGGCTTTCTGTGCATGACTTTATCTTTTTTGATCAGAAGTATGCTTTCTGAGGCTGATTCCTTCTAGTGCAGTGGCCGTAAATGATCTCCAAATGTTCCAGGCAATTAAACAGACTATACAGGACAAAAAGAATGACCCAGGGGAATTAAACAGAAAGACCACGGGGAAAACCAAAGAAAAACATGAAAGAAATAAATAAAAATGAAAAACATTGCCAGAAGTCACAGACAAAGCTCTGAATTCATTCCTAGTGAAAACCCTATTGAGATGTGTGAATATTGGCATGCAAAACTTCAATAGGATTCAACTAGAGCATTATTTATTTAATAAATAATTAAATTAAAATTTCTTGTAGACAAAACTTGGCAGAGGGATAAAATGAGTTTCGGCATCTGGGTATTTGTCAAAATTAGCTCATATGATTCACTGGGAATATCTTAACACAATAGAGACATCTTTTGGCAATAAAAACACAAAAGACCTATTATTTTAAAAAGAATTATTTTTTTCAAATGGGTAGTCCCAGATTTCAGGGTGAAATCTAGGGACACCACCATGCAATAAAAAAACAATTAATCATAGGGCATATCCTACAAACAATGACAAACAAGTCACAATCATAGAAGATAAGACACAAGCAAAGAGTATAAGCAAATAACCATGGTTAGAAGTAAGCCTACAAGAAAAATGTTACACATGAAGCACCCGTTAGCATGTTAGAATAATAAATATTATGTCACAATGTATATATCTAAAATAGAAATGAAAGTAGTAGATATTTCAATGATAACACTTAAATGTGGAAAGGTAGTGAAGGTAGATGTCCCTAGGAGCCTCGGTGGGACCGGTAGAGAATAGTGTCAATCATCATGCATCGTGTGATAACATATATATATATAACATGCATTCACCTCAAAATCTTGTGTGAACGCGCATGTGTATATGTAAAAGGATAGAACATACTATGCATAAAACTAACGTGATAGGAAAACTACAACATGGAATAGTATAAGAAAACAAAGATACATCCAATCAAAATTTAAGCTAATGTTTTGGTATTTTTGAAAATATTTGAATGTTTTTATACTATTCGAATGTGAGATCACATGACTAGGGAAGGGAAGAAAGGTTTCCCCCTAGTGTGCAAGTGAGGTTCATGTAAGTAAGTGTGCCCTCAACAATCATGTTTGAACCTAGAATAAGAGTGCGTCATCGGGTAGCAAGGGTAACATAAGAGCTACCATAGAACAATGTCAACATAGTGAGGGGAGAATCCTATAGAGTCCAAGATTCCAACTGCATGAGTAGTAAGTGTAATGACATAAACAATAAGAGTGTGTTCATTAGGAGAAATTAGAATAGGTGGAACATTGGTAAGCAATAGGTGCAATTTGGGAAGATAAGAAGCATTAAAGTTGTATGTAATAGCCCATATGACTATAGAAGAAACCATGGACATAAATGTGGAAAGAGGGGTATTTATTTCCCCCATGGATGCAACAAGATGAGATATAGCATATGAGTCAAGCATAAAATTTTGAAAAGTGTATGAGTTAAGAGCATCATGAATCATTATCAAATCAACACACTATGTTCTTACTTGTGGTGAGGAGGGTGTGACAAGTGATGTAACATTGGAATCAGTAAGCATATGATCATTAGAATTGCATCGAGAGTTGTGTTAAGCAACATATTTGAAATCCATGGTCATGGTGACATTGTGAATGGGGATATGAGTGTCTCCCAATTCCTTAGGTATCATAGATGTAGCAACGATCAAAGAGGAAAAAGCTCCAAATATAGGTAAGTGTGCTGAAACATTTGTATGCATTAGGGATCACACATCATGTGGATGAGAGTAAGACATAATGGGAGGAGTATCATGACTTCAATAGAAAGTTCATCATGTAAGTCAACAACATTGTAGTCCATCACAACAAGAGAATGATGTGTAGTGTAAATAGTGTATTCATTATAATGTATGAGAGAGATATTACAAAGATTGATAACATGAGGTGTTGAATATATTGTATCATTAGCAGGGGAGGAAGGTGTGGTAAGGGCCTCGTGTATTATGGTATGGGTAGAATTGATTTCATGTATAGTATGTAGCCAAGGACGACCTAGAAGGATGTTATAATTGAGATTATTAGGCATAACATTACATAGAACATTAATAGTGCGAGGACCTACAACAATGGGTAGAGTGATTTCTCCCAAAAATCGTTGATGTGTATTATCAAGCCATGAATACATAGAGTAGGAGTTAAATTAGTACAATAAAGTCCCATTTGATGGAGAAAATAGATGTTACATATATTAATACTAGATCCATTATCAACTAAATCACGCTTAACAAGCACATTATGAATGTGAACCTGAATATACAATGGGGAGCATTGTCAACAATTGTTGGGAATGAACAATAGACTTAAGAAAATTTGTGCTAGATGAATATGCATGGGAGATATGATAATTAGAAGATGTGGGAAAGCTAGATAGATATTGATAATGATCCCTGAGAGTTGGCATGATGAATGAAATATATTGAAATCCAAAACCAAAGAAAGAAACCCTAAGGTCACTAGGGTTAGGGATATGATGTTTGATGAGAATGTCGGGTTCACCAAATGATTTATCAAAAATTAAATCTTAATAAGATGAATGGACTAAATCAGAAATATCAAAAACATGTAATATACCGACATTTAATGGAAAACAAGTACAAACAACAAGAGGATAAACGTGACTTAGCTGATACCTAACTGTATGGGTTAGATTTGGGTTGGACTGATGGTGGAACAAGTTTAGTCTAGAATATATGTGCTTTGTCTAGAAAATAATGATTTGAAAGTTATTCCCACAGAACTACCAGAAGGGGACAAGATCACCCAGTGCCATTTATCGAGGCCCTAGGCACTAGTGTCCGAAAAGGTGTGTAGATATGGTTCTTTCAATGATTGATAATGTCACCTTCACTTTGCTCTAGGTTGTATCCACTTCATTGTATGGTTTGGTTATCACACATGTACCTACAAAATAAACCATAACTACTGCATAAGACTCAAACACACATTAGACTAAATAAAATATACAAATGCTTGAGTCAAACTAATCTCGACAATCACCCCAATGTAATTTCCATTTAGCATTGCACTACATTTCAAACTCAATGTAGTTCTAGTGTGTGTGAGATAGAAATTGTGTCCCTTGAAGCTAGGTTACCCTTGTGCAAATTGCACCAAGATAACTGAATATAACTACTTTGCCCCCAAGATAATGTTTGTCATGGAATTCAAAATTTTCCCTTCCTATGCAATGAATAATGCATCCCAAATGCAATCCTTAAGTTGTTCCTTTTACCCAAGTAGTAGATAGAGAATAATAGCCCAATCGCCCCTTAGAAAAGTTAGTAGGTTATGAGTGTATGTGTGTGTGTATATATATATGATTTATTTCTTTTGTAATTTTGACATTAACAACACTAGAAGCCGACCCAAAGTGATCAATACAAACTTAGAAAAGATAAACAAGTGATGGATCATTTTAAAAATATAATAACCAAGCGAAGGGATATGAGTGCCCATATGGGGACAATAATTTCAGCCACTATTGTCCCTTACTAGGATCATGTGTCCATAAAGTTTCAAACATAAATCGTGAAATGCTCAAGTAAGTAGCACATTGTGTGATGTCCAAAGTACAAGGATAATTTTAGAAAATTAGAGGACGAAAGCATGGAAAGATAAAACAATGTTGATGTAAAGTAAAATTGATTTAATAAATATTGAAAATTTGTAAAACCCTAGTTATTTCGAGTCACATACGATAGATAAAAAAACTAAAGTACAAATTTGACCCAAGCAATAACATAAATGAATTTGAGTTTCTAAGTGCAAGACAAGGATAGAATACTTAGCTGATTTCGCAATTGATCCCAAAGTATGTCGAATGGAAAACTAATGAACGGGAGGAGGAAATTGTTGCAACGATGCTCGAGAAAATTGTGCGATCATCGAGATATGGTTGATCGCTGAATTTCTCAATAACCTACAAAACAAATTATCTCTTGTAAAACCCTAAAACCCATAAAATAATAAAAAGAAAAATATACAAATGGAGAGTCAAATTGACCATAGTGGTCACCCACTGATTGAACTTACAACCAAGCATTGCGCTACATTTTAGACTCCATGTAGTTCAGGTTGTGTGCGTGCAAGAATTGTGCCCTAGGTGGCTCTTGTGTAAGATGCACCGAGTAGGAATAATAGCTAGATGTATCAATGTAGATAGATGTGTGGATTTCAAAATGAACTTCCAATCCTATGTGTGTATGCGAGAAAATGTAGTCCCTTGTACCTTGAATGAAGCTAGATGGATGTTTTGATGCTCTTGTAATTCCTTTGGATGCAATCTTAGATGATAGCAATAAATGCTTAGAGATTGGTACCTTATCATGGTCATATAGCTTATATTCATATGATTCCCTTAGTTAAATTTCACAATTAATAATGAAGGGCCGAGCCATAAAAAATAAGATGCCCGAAAGATAAAAGTTGCCCAAAAGGAGCGAGTAAATTACAAAGAGGTCAAGGGTGCCGAACGGGATGAGGGCACCTAAGCGCTTGTGTTCTAGCTAGCGCTGGTGTCCAGAGTCATAAAAGATAAAGTAGTAAAGTATCAATTGGATTGTAGGGTGTAAGAGGCCAAAAAGAAGACATGAAACAAAAACAAAAGGCCAAAGATAGTTGTCAATTGCTAGTTTTCTCACTTAGGAATCATATGAATAGTAGTATGTGACTAGGACCTAGAAATGTACCCAAAGTGTGTGATTTAGTGTCTACAAAAACAAGTGTTGCCAATGTTTAGTTTTCTCACTTAGGAATCATGTATATAACGACATAATATAGGTGTAATGTAATAGTAATAAGTGTATAATTTTGTTTCTACACAAGCTATTCTTAGAAATATCATTCCAAAAACTCTAAGTATTCATAAATTTTCCTAAATAAGTTGTGACCTCATCTAGATTATTCCCTACCGCAAGTATGAAGCACTCAAGTAGGTCAAAGAATCTAACTTCGTCATTCCCAAACACACAAATATCATAGAGCGATGTATTATAAAGAGCAAATTCATTCCAAACATTGCACATAGGTTTTAATCAACAAAGTGTTAGGTCACATAGACGAGGCATATCACATCTCACTATGACCGAGTCTTTGAGTTGTGGAGCTCAATTACTTTAGTTTAGCATGCAATGGAAACTTGCTGGAAAATACAGTAATTGTCATTGGTTAAGGGGGAACTAGCATCAGTTACCTAGGACCGACATCGGTCAGGTATGACAGGCATCGGTCAGGTAAGGGAGGAACCGGCAGCAATTAGGTCTAACCGGCGTTGGTTACCTGTGATAGGATATTTTAATTAACTCTCGGGAATTAGATCTATTTTTAGCATTAAAGTATATCTATTGATTGTAATTGCATGGCTAAGTGCCCTAAGTCTATAAATGACTATATAAGCATAAAAGCTAGGGTTTAGAAGTAGGAATGATTAACAAGAATTAGAAAGAACTTGTAAAAGTTGGTGAGAGAGAATTCTTGGTGATGAAGCAAAAGCTTGAGGAAAGAAAGTATTGAACATCTGAGAGGTGTGGAAGATTATAAATCTTCATTGTATATCTTGTCAAAGCTTTGGATAATAGATTGGCTTGTTTCTTGGTGGACGTAGCCCACATTGGGTGAACCACGTTAAATCTGGTGTTGATTTATGTCTCTTGTTTTGTATATTTCTTCTGGTAGAATATCCACTTTTATTTGCATGTATGCTTAGATATGATATATTATCTATACAACCGGTGTGCTAACCCCAACAACTGGTATCAGAGCTTTGTTTGAGGGTTTTGTGTGTTGCGATTTACTCACAAAAGGTTTTTGATTAAGTGGGAGCTACAACAATGGCAGAAGAAAACAAATACAAGGTAGATAAATTTGACGGCTGAAATTATCAATTATGGAAGATGCAGATTGAGGATTATTTGTATCAAAGAGATTTGTATTTACCGTTGGATGAGAAGTCTAGACCTACAAAGATGACTGATGAAGAATGGAATATTCTTGACATAAAGGCTTTGGGATCTATAAGATTGAGCCTGACAAAGATCCGTGGCTTCCAATATTACAGAAGAGGCTTCTACAATAGACTTAATGAAATCTCTTGCTAATTTATATGAAAAACCTAGTGCTTCAAATAAAGTTTATTTGATGAAGAAACTATTTAGTTTTAAGATGCATGAAGGTGGATCTGCATCTAGTCATTTGAATGATTTCCGATCTATTCTAAATTGGTTTTATACCATTTGATGATGAAGTAAAAGCACTTTTATTCTTATGTTCTTTGCCTGATAGTTTAGATAACTTGGTAATGGATGTTAGTAATACAACATCTGTTAATAATATTTTGAAGTTTGATGATGTGGTTAGTATAATCTTGTATGAAGAAATTCGCAGGAAGAGTACAGAGGAATCATCATCGAAAATGCTTTGAATGTAGAAAGCATGGGAAGGAAGAAGGAAAGATCCAAGAGTAAGAGTAATGGGAAATCAAAGTCAAGGGATAGCAAATCTAAATCCAAAAGTAAGGGATTATTCGTTGGAAATGTGGAAAGAAATGACATGCAAAGAAAGATTGTTGGTTAAAGGAAAAAGAGAACCAACACCTAGACAAAGGTAAAGAA
Source organism: Taxus wallichiana var. yunnanensis (assembly GCA_018340775.1). Classification (NCBI taxonomy): domain Eukaryota; kingdom Viridiplantae; phylum Streptophyta; class Pinopsida; order Cupressales; family Taxaceae; genus Taxus; species Taxus wallichiana. The sequence continues at coordinate 394,583,637 of CM031243.1, forward strand.
ACAAATCTTGTTGCATCGAGGTAATGCAATATGCTCTTATCCTTTCTTTAGATAGTATAATTGAATCATGGGTTTTAGATTGAAGCTTCTTTCCATACAACCCCTAATAAGGGTTATTTCAGAAATTATGTTCAAGGCAATTTTGGGCATGTTTATTTGGGTGATGAGGAACCTTGCGGTATTCTTGGTAAAGGGAAGTTCATCTAAAATTACAGAATGGAAATACATGGGTATTGAAAGATGTGAGGCATGTGCCAAGCCTCGGTAGGAATCTTATTTCGTAGTAGGGCAGCTAGGTGAATGCGGTTTGCATGGTTACTTTTTACGGGAGACTCTTGGAAAGTCACCAAGGGTGCTCTTATTGTGGCAAGAGGTAAGAAGGTAGGAACATTATATTTATCTACCTATATTACTGATTCCTTTTCTGCATTATCTACTTCAGATTTAGATGCATGCATGTGGCATAATTGGTTGGGTCATATGAGTCAAAAAGGAATGTAGATCTTAAAGGTTAAGGGTAAGTTATCATATTTGAAAGATTTAGATCTTGATTTCTATGAGCATTGTATCTTTGGAAAGCAAAAGAGAGTGAGATTTCTCAAAGTTGGGGCAACTAAGAAGGAGCAGAAATTGGAGCTTGTACACTCAGATGTGTGGGGACCAACTTAGGTAGCTTCTCATGGAGGATCCCAGTATTATGTTACTTTCATTGATGATGCTACAAGAAAGGTACAGTTTATTGTATTAAACGTAAATCGATGTTTTTGAGACTTTTAAAAGATGGAAATCCCTTGTTGAGAATGAATCGAATTCTAAGTTAAAGTGCCTTAGATCTGATAATGGTGGTGAATATTATGACAAGGCTTTCAATGATTATTGTTAAGTGAATGGGATATGTAGAGAAAAGAACGGTTCATAACACCACATGAGAATGGTGTTGCAGAAAGAATGAACATGACAATCATGGAGAACGTGCTTTAGAAGTATGAGGATACATTCGGGATCGCCCTTACAATTTTTGGCGAAGTAGTTGATACAACAGTTTATTTGAATAAGCGTGTTGGTGCCCATTTTGATCCTCTGCCATTTTGCCATGTTTTCCCTTTGCTCTTTGTGCTCTGAAACATTTTTTCTCATAAAATCGATGATGTGAAGTTATAGATCCATTCTTGTGCATTGGATTATTTGCAAACTCATTACCTTGCCCTAATTTTGCTCGTTCAAATGCCTCTCGCCATTTTTCCCTGTGTTTTCCTGGCCTTTGGAGATCAAAATTGTTCATTTTATACTTATTTTCCTCAAATATCTCTTGCCATGTTGTAAATTTCCTAAAAACACTTTCCATTTTTTTTTATCGAAAAAATCTTCACCCATGAAGGAAAAATCGATTTTGGGCATCCTGGCATTTTCTTGTGTTTTTCTACGGTGCCGACAGCGTCATTTTCTCGTCAAATTCATCTTAGGCGCATTCTAGCGCATCACTTTGAAATTTCTACATTTTTTTATGGTCATACGGGCGTCCTTTGCCCATCAAATTTTAGCTCAAAATCTTCTCCTATGTGGTCGTTTGTGATTAGACAAGGTTCGGCAGGTCTGCTTCGAAAAACTTAACGTTTTTTGTGTTTTGGAAAAAGTGCATGTTGCCCCCATAGCTCCGCAGGCCCCAGAGGAGGTACACGTGTCGCAAGTAGAGTGAAGGTGGCAGAGTGGGTCTTTTTGTGCCTTAAGGAATTTTGGAAAAAAGAGTTAAAGTACAAATAAAATGCCTAGGGCCCGCAACGAATTAGAATGGAACACGTGGTGGCTTCAGAGCGCAGGCCCACAACGAAATAGAATGGAACACGTGGTGGCTTTAGAGTGCAGGCCCTCAGTGAATCAGAGGTAGACACGTGTCATGTTTTTCATCAAAGGCGGGATGGAAGGCTGGGGAGGACTTAGAAAAATTTTGCTTTTTGGCGAATGGGAACAAAAGTTGTGAAAAAGGCCGCGGGTCCATCGGGCCACTCAGGAGAGGACACGTGGCAGGATCAGGGGCAGAAGGGAGTGTGGGCCACTGGGGAAAAAAGGAAATGTTGCCTTTTTGGAAAAATGAGTTAAAGTGGTAATTTGAAGCGTGGCTCGCAATGAGTCAAAGGGAGACACGTGGCAGGGATAGAATCGGAGGTGCGGGAGTGCGGAGGAAATGTTGAAAATTTTCCTTTGGTGAAAAGGAATTAAAGTATGAAATCAGAGCGCTTCCCCTCAACCAATCATATGAGGACACGTGTCTTACGGGAGGGCGGAGTGGTGGAGGAAAATTGAAAAAATTCCTTTTTCCAAAAAGGTGGAAATGTGTAGAATCGAGCCACGATTCCGATGGGACCCACCTTGGGACATGTGTCAGCGCCAAATCTCAAGGGTGGAGGGGCGAAGAAAAATGTCAAATTTTTACATTTTTTCAAAAGTGTTAAAATGTCAAAAATGATCCCAAGCCCATTTCTAATCACATTGTGACACGTGGAGGGCTCAAATTGAAGGGAGAAAGGACAAATCAATCAGAATCGTGCATTTTTCAATTTGGCCGCCATTTTTGCTCCAGAAATGTGGGAATGCATTTTTGCATCGATTTTGATCGAATTTTTGGCAAATTTGTGTCGTTTGTGCCTGCAAGGACCAATGTAATTGGTTTTGAGGATTAATTTGAAGATCGAGATGTTTTTGGAATAAATTTTTTCCCTAACCCGTCCAAAAATGTGAAATATCAAATCCAAAAGTTACAGAGTCAAATTTTGGTGAAATAATGAAAGGAAGGGGGTCTGCATCCTTTGAAGATTAAAAATGTGCCTCCACAATGGATAATGATGTAAAAATCCTCAATGATTCACCTTTTTCGAAACACCTGGCAACTTTTGTTGCAAATATGTTAAATGTCCATGTCTGCGAATCATGATGGAATTTTGTAACAAACTTGATGCTTGGCATATTCTTTTCTTGGGAAAGAAGGCTTGGATGTAAAAAAATGATATATAATGCATGCTTTTTTACATGCAAAAGGTCGGGAAATTCAAAATCACGAGAAAATTTTGAGAGAAGCTCATCTTCTGAGAAACCCTCCAAAAAACCTGGTTAATGTCTTATGTGTTAGATCTTCATTCATGTTGAGTTGGTTACAAGTGTATAGCCATCACAGAGCTTTAAGATTGTTCCTGAAAATCTCCCCTACTGATGAATCTAACAAGCTTTTGAATTAATCCATGTTATTTTAGGGAATATGATGTTTATTATCATGTTTAAATGTCTGCAAATATTTTTCCTTGTTCTTGTTGCAATCTTGCATTGAAATCTTTAGGAATCACACAGATCTCATCCTTATTGATAGTTTAGTGGCATTTACAATTTCATTTGTCAGAATATATTTCATCTGGCATTGAAAATAAGCAATTTAAAATCACTTCACCTTCATTTGTTGACAGATATTGCTTGTAAGCCTTTGGGGGTACCTTAGGCATGATTTGATCAGAGATTTTGATGTTTAATTGAGTCCTTTAACTCAAGATTTTGTGTTGAGGTCTCAAAGATTGTGTGAAGAGTGCAAACCTGGGCCTCCATTTGTGTATCTCTTCTGGTTGAAAGAACATCCTAACTGTTTTGAAGCATTTTATCTGATAGTTGTTCAAATGTTGTAGAGGTTGTCAAAGATCTGGCATAGTCAAGTTTGTCTTGTCAATATCCCACCAAAAATCATTCTAAACAATTTAATCCTACCCCATACTACCCCTATTTTGACTTGTATACCCACATAAGATCAAAATCCATTTGCTAAAGTATGCATAACAGATCAGGATTTCAAAATGTCTTCAGTAACCCTTGCCTTGCATTGAAATTATCTCCATAATCTAGAAGTGACAACTTGTGAAAGTCATATTTGGAGTGTTGATCATATTTTCCCAAGGCCCCTTCATACTATTTGCATAAATTGAGGGATATCTTCATCTCCTTCACCATTTGAGGGTTACAAAATAGGTCCTCTTACCTTGGTTGAAAGGCACAACCTAAAATAGTTAGGACAAGATCAAGTCCTATTTGAGTGCTATCCATCTCTCCACAAATTTGAGTGCCAGTTAGATCACATCCCCAGCTACAAAATGACATACATCATGATCTATCTGTCTTCAAGCTTCATGCCATATCTTTGATGCTGCTTAGACTGAAAAGGAGAACAAATTTGGGTACTAACACTAGTGGTGCCATTACCAAGGAGTTGTTGAAAATATTTGAGATATTTGGATACATGTCAAACCCTGGTAATGTTTCTTACAAATGCTGCATGCAAGTACATTGTTGAAGCATCATTTTATAATCAGATTTGTAAGGATTAAGTGAAGATATAAGTTCTACCTACAATTTTATCAATTTCTAGCAGTAGTTGCACTTCATTTGCATTTGTGGTTAATAGATTCAAGAAAAGGAAGGTCTGATCTATAAAGTTTGGCAAGATTTTCAGTGTTGATAGGTATTTGATAGATTATTTTAGTGCATTTGCACAACTAGGGTGAAAGTCCTTAGTGGCAACTCCATGCTATTTTGATCTTGATAAATACCAGTGTCTTAGCTTTTCTGTCATTTTTTTTGTGTTGCTAATCTCTACAAAACTGGAAGGAAGAAGATCTCTCTTCAAGAGGGACCCAAGTAGAAAGTTATTTCAAGAATTGGGAAAGACAATTTTAGAGGAAAGAAAAGTTTGGAAGGTTGTTGAAGGTCAGACATCAAGCAAAGGTATATCCATTGGTGAGAGAGATCAGCCTTTAGTAGAGGATTATCACTCTTCTTCCAGTGATTTTGATTCAAGCAATCTTCTCATAAACTTGTTTACTTCAACTAGTGAAGGTCCTTCTGTTGTACCTAGTGAGTTCCTTCTTCAATCTGCACCTATGTGTTTCAATTCTAGTAAAACTTTCCAAGAAAATCAGCACCTAGAGAATACCAATCTTGTGAACCACATTCTTGAGCCCCAAAGACCTCACACTCCTCATCAACTTGTGTCACCCCCAAGATCACCACCTCAAAATCATATGGCTCACCTCCCCCTAGACCTCCATTTGTTGTTAACACCTTTGGTCCTATAAACTTTAGAGGAATGGATGGTTACCCAAATGTTATCCCACAAGATGTGAGGAATAGATTACCAAAGTTCCAAGGTAACAATGCAATAACTGGTGATCAACACCTAAAACTTTTTGTTAACATGATGGAGGAATTTGAGATTGAGCATGAAGATGTGTATATTAAATTGTTCATTCATACACTAGAAGAGGATGCAAGGGATTGGTACAAGGCTCTACCTGATAATTCTATTGACTCTTGGACTGAAATGCAGAATGCATTCAAATTGTAATATGGTGACAAAACTGATCCTAGGTTTCTATTGTCTAAATTTGAAAATATCAAGAAGAACCCCAATGAATCAGTTCATGACTTCAACACAAGGTTTAACAAAACTTTGAGAAGGCTGCCTAGTTAATCTGAGGCCTTGTGATCAGTCATGCTTGATCAAATATGTAGATGCATTTGATAAGAAGGCAGCCTATTACCTAAGAGACAAGAACCCTACCAATTTAAGGCAGCCTTTACCATGGCACTGCAGATTGAAAATAACATTAAGGCCATTGGGAAACCTCTCAAGAGAGATGGTGTAAAGTTGATAAACCCCGAAAAAGCCTCAAGTAAGCAAGAGTGTAGACTTGGAGGAAGTGGTGAAAAATTTGGCAAGGGTTGTCAAAGAGATTTCCTACAAGTTGGCAAGAGCTGAGAAGGGAATTGGGCAGACTTCACAAGGTCAAGCAAAAAGCACAAAACCATGAAAAATTTTCCAATCATCCTAGGGGTGATCAGAGATCTAATGATAGAGGGAAAGGACCCATGGGGTCTGCAAATAGACATCCTCAAGGACGTGAAGGAAGAGTGTTACCTGATCCCCTAACTATTAAGGTTGTTATTGTTGAGGAAGTTATTGATATTGATTGGTGTGATAGGTGTTTTCTGCCCCATCCTCCATGTGAAGTGGACCAGCAAGATGGTGAATATAATAATGATGATGGTATTGATGATGATATTTGCATGGTGGGTTGTTCTTCAAGCTCACAAGAAGGAGCAACATCAACTGAGGTAATAAGTGCAAGGACAGTTGTAACCTTTTGGGATTGCATCAAATGGGTACAAGTCTTTCTTCCCCCTCATACTCTTGAAGTTGATGTAGTGCAAGCTTTTGAAATTCCTAACAATGACTTTGAATACTTAAGAGCTTTGATGATTAAGAAGTATGATGGTGGTATCCCTTCGGAGGAAGATAGACAATTGTTAATGAATGTTGTTGTGGCTCAAGAGAAAGAGTATAACACTAGGAGCAAGGTTGTTAAGGGAGTTGGGCCTCAAGCCAAACCTAAAACACCCTTGCTTACAAGTATTCCCAAAGAAGATCCTAGAAGAGAAACACCTGCCAAAAGCTCTATTGTCCCAAGCAAAAATTACAGTCCTCCTCATGCCCAAGCTGCCAAGAATCCCATGCCATCTAATGAATCTGCTTATCTCCATTCCAATGCTACCTTGCCAAAGAATGTTCCTATGACATAGCCCAAGTATTGAGCCAAATCAAAGTGAGTGTTCCAATCATTGAGTTGCTTAGGATTCCTGAGCACAAGAAGAGAGCATTTGAGTACCTAGGTTTGAAAGAGAGAAGAGTACTCCAAGTAGAAATGTAAACATTGTTGAAACTCCTCAAATCATTACAAGACCTTGAAACACCACCAACATTAGAGGATCTTGGAGAAACACCTGAGGTATACTTGGGGACATCCTTGGTTGATTCCCAATTAAATGTTGATCCATTCTTTACAACTTTGATCATAAAGGATAGACTACTTCACAATTATATGTTTGATTCCAATGCATCATGTAATGTCATGCCTCTAGAAGTCATGAATGAGTTGGATATCAAAGTGACAACATCTCATGGAAAGTGTATTGACCATGGACTCAAGAGAAGTGCCGGTAGTTGGTTATGTGAAGGGTCTAGTGGTGCAACTTGCATCTTATCCTGGGAGGAATTTAAAATTAGATGTTGTGATTGTTGATTGCCATGCCAAATGGGGTATGCTTTTGTCAAGAAAGTGGGTTAAAGTTTTGGTGGGAGTTTCCAAATGGATATGTCTTTTGCCACCATTCCCATTAAAGGCATCCTTGTCAAGCTCTATGGAGAAAAGAAGATGTTGCATCTAATTGAGGATCCAAACAATGCTTCTTATGAAGTATTATTTGCTGATGTTGATGTTGATAATTTTATTGGGTTTGTTGATGGTAAGGAGAACAAGATGGATCAGTCAAAGTCCTTGAATAGGTAGGTTCTCCTCGACTTGCTATTTGATGGAGCTTGCTCCAAATTTGGAAATGGTGCTAGTATAATTCTGATTTCTCCTAGCTTGGAAGAGTTTGTTTTTTCCTTCAAGCTTAATTTTGAATGTACTAACAACATTCTTTGAGTATGAAGCCTTGTTGTTGGGTCGAGAATTGCATGGAAGTATGGTGTCAAGGACATCATTGCAAAAGGAGATTCAGAGCTAGTTGTCAAACAAATAAGAAAATTGTATGCTATAAAAAATCAACGGATGAAACAGTACAAACATGCAGTTTGGGATCTAATTGAGATGTTTGATTCCTTCAATATTGTGCATCATGACAGAAGTTTCAATCAATGTTCTGCTGACAAGTTGGCAATGTTGGGGTCAAGATTTGGAAATTTCACCATTTCACCTTATTGTGAGTACAATATTGAAGTGTTAACTAGGCCAGTTGTCCCTGACAACATCAAGCATTGGCAAGTGTTTAATGATGATTCTCAAGTGCAAAGGTTCTTACAAAATCAAGGTGAGTTTGTAGATCATAATATTGATTGGGAACCAATGGTGTGTGTGACTGAAGGAAGAGAGACTTTGTTTGGAAAGGATATTATCCAATTGAAAACTAACACCATTCCTAGAGGTCTTGTTGCACTTGAGTCAAATTTTAACAATGTTGATTACATCATCAATAGAAACATGTCTACCTCAAGGGATGTGGAAGAGAATAACTTGGGCACTAATGATAAACCAAGAAAAGTTTGGTTGGGCAGCAATCTAAACAAAAAGAGGAAAAATAAATCCTATGTTCAACTATTAAAGAAATATCAGGACTATCTTGCTTGGTCTTATTCAGAGCTGAAAGCATACAGAGAGGACTTGTTTCAGCATGAGATTCCTCTTGAAACAAATGCAAAGCCCTTCAAACAAAATAAGAGGCCAATTAATCCACTCCTCTCAATGAAAATGCAAGATGAATTGAAGAAACTAAAGGAGGGAGGGATCATTCAACCCATAAGGTATTCATCTTGGGTTCAAACCTTGTGCTATAAAGAAAATGGAGATATCAGACTTTGTGTAGACTTCAAAAATATGAATAGAGCTTCATTGAAGGACAATTATCCTTTTCCAAACATGGAAAACATGTTGCAGTTAGTGACTGGATCTGAATTGTTGTCCACCTTGGATGGTTTCTCTGGCTACAATCAAGTTGTTGTCAAGGAGTCAAAAAGATTTAAAATTGCCTTTACCACTCCTTGGGGAACATATGTTTATGTAAGAATGCCTTTTGGTCTCATGAATGCTAGAGCTACTTTCCAAAGAGCAATGGATGTTGCTTTTTCTGGTTACATAAATGACTTCATTGCAGTTTATCAGGATGATGTGACTATGTTTTCAAGGAGTAGAAAAGATCACTTGCAACACTTGGAAAGAATGTTGATCAGATGTAGAGAATTTGGCATTTCTCTCAATCAAAGAAGTGTCATTTTGGGGTACAAAAGGCCAAGTTGCTTGGTCATATTGTTTCAAAGGCTAGTGTCATGATTGACCCTGAGAGGGTAGAAGCAATCAACAAGGTTCCAATTCCAAGAACAAAGAAGGGCATCCAATCCTTCTTTGGGCAGATCAATTTCATTAGAAGGTTTGTGTCTAATTTTGCTGAATTGACTCTTCCTATTACATGCATGTTAAAGAAAGACCAAGTTATCAAGTGGGAGGAGGCTGCTTATTTAGATTTTGAAGGAATCAAAGAAGCATTGAAACATGCACCTATCTTGGCAGCTCCAAATTACAAGAAGCCTTTCCAAATCTTCTCTTTGCTTCTAAAAATACCATTGCATCTGTTTTGCTGCAAAAGGATGAAGATGGGGCTGAGAGGCCTATTGCCTTCTTGAGCAAGGCTTTATAAGCTGCTGAGTTAAAATACACAATCATGGAAAAACAAGCATTTACCTTGGTGAAAGCAACAAAGGTTTTCAGGCCTTATATATTAAGTTCAAAAGTTGTTGGTTATGTTCCCCACACCATGGTAAAAGACATCTTATCAGAGATGGAGATCTCAAGCAAAATATGTAGATGGGTGAACAAACTGCGTAGGAGTATGACATGGACATCCAAACCACAAAGTTGGTAAGAGGTTTGGGTCTTGCTAAGCTCATGGTTGAGAGCAACTTGTAGACTGTGGAAGTGAATGAAGTAGAGGAAGAAAGGGCAGATGTTCTTGAGAATTTGGTAAGTTCTGAGTGGTACAAGGATGTAATCTTTTACCTCAGACACCTATGCTTCCCTGATCATTTAAATAAAAATCAGAAAAGAGCCCTCAAGCTAGCTTCTCAAAAATACATCATCACTGACTTTGGGCTAGCTTGGAAGAACCCTGAAGGTGTCCTCTTGAAATGTGTAACTAAAGATGAAGCTCCCAAAATAGTTGTTTATTTCCATGGGGGAGTTTGTGGAGGAAATTTTCTGGAAGGGTTACAACACACAAAGTTTTGAGAGCTGGTTATTGGTGGCCTACTCTCTTCAAAGATGCAACCTTACTAGTTAGAAAATGTGAAAGCTGACAGCGTTTCTCTGGAAGAATGAAAGTTTAAAGCTCCCTTCCTTTGCAGCTTGTATCAATTAAAGCTCCTTTCAAACAATGGGGAATAGACTTCATTGGTGAGATTTTCAGACCCTTCTAGTGCTAGACATAAGTGGATCCTTATAGCCACAGATTACTTCACCAAGTGGGTAGAAGCAATCCCCACCAAGAAAGCAACACACCAAGTTGTTATGGAATTCTTGTTGAATCATATCATATGCAAATTTAGTGTGCAGTCAAGATTGTTGCTGATAATGCCATGTGTTTCAGAGCTAAACCCTTGATGGCAATGTGTAAGGAGTATGGAACCAATCTGAATTATGCTTCAAACTATAACCCTCAAGGAAATGGACAAGTTGAGTCCAACAATAAGAACTTATTGAAGATCATTAGGAGAACCTTGGAGTTGAACAAGAGAAAATGGGGTGAACAACTAAAATTTGTAGTTTGGGATGATAGAATCACTGCCAAAAGAGCTACTAGTAAGAGCCCATTTGAGTTGGTGTATGGAACTCAAGCTCTGCTGCCCTTACATCTGCAATTATCTTCATTTCAGTTTGTTCAACAACTTGAAGATCAAGAGGTCAGTCCATATGAAGCAAGGATTAATTAGATTGTTGAGTTGGATGAAGAAAGAAGAGCATCCCACCAAAGGCATGTCATATTTAGAGAGAAGTTGAAGAGGTTGTTTGACAAGAAGGTCACTCCTAGGGATTTCAATGTTGGAGATCTGGTTTTGTTGTGGGATAGTAGAAATGAAGATAAGGGCAAACATGGTAAATTTGATGCATTGTGGATGGGCCCTTACTCCATTGATATCATAATTGGTGAAAATACCTTTTTTCTCAAGGAATTAGATGGGGAATTACTTGAACTACCTGTTAATGACAGGAATCTGAAGCATTTCTTGGATTAATCCCCAAATTTGAGGTATGCACCACTTATACAAAGTGTATAGTGTTTGGCTTTTGCTCTATTTTTTGTGTTTTTCGGTTCGTGGTTTTCCTTGGTGTGTGGCAGCCATTTTTGTTAGTTTCTCAACTAGTTTTTTGGTGGCTTTAGCTCATGACTCCATTTGCCCAATGGATTATTTTGGCACTTGGTCTACTTTTGTTCTTGTGGCACTCACTGGGAGTGCCCATCCTCGAGCAGGAGCCGATGTTGGTGCCCATTTTGATCCTCTACCATTTTTGCCATGTTTCCCCTTTGCTCTTTGTGCTCTGAAACATTTTTTCCTCATGAAATCGATGATGTGAAGTTGTAGCTCCATTCTTGTGCATTGGATTATTTGCAAACTCATTACCTTGCCCTAATTTTGCCTGTTCAAATGCCTCTGCCATTTTTCCCGTGTTTTCTGCCTTTGGAGCTCAAAATTGTTCATTTTATACTTATTTTCCCTCAAATATCCCTTGTCATGGTCGTAAATTTCCTAAAAACACTTTCCATTTGTCTTTTGATCGAAAAATTCTTCACCCATGAAGGAAAAATTGATTTTGGGCATCCTGCATTTTCTATGTTTTTTTGACGGTCAGACGGGCGTCATTTGCCCGTCAAATTCATCTTCGGCATTCTAGGGCATCACTGGCAATTTTGCATTTTTTGATGGTCATACGGGCGTCCTTTTCCCATCAAATTTTAGCTCAAAATCTTCTCCTACATGGCCATTTGTGATTAGACAAGGTTCGGCGGGTCTGCTCGAAAAACTTAACGTTTTTTGTGTTTTGGAAAAAAGTGCATGTTGCCCCCGCAGCTCCACAGGCCCCAAAGGAGGTACATGTGTCGCAAGTAGAGTGAAGGCGGACGGGTGGGTCTTTTTGTGCCTTAAGGCATTTTGGAAAAAGAGTTAAAGTATAAAGAAAATGCCTAGGGCCTGCAATGAATCAAAATGGAACATGTGGCGGCTTCAGAGCACAGGCCCGCAACGAAATAGAATGGAACACATGGTGGCTTTAGAGCATAGGCCCTCAACAAATCAGAGGTGGACACGTGTCATGTTTTCATCAAAGGCGGGATGGAAGGTTGGCAGAGGACTTAGAAAATTTTTTTTTTTGGCAAATGGGAACAAAAGTTGTGAAAAAGGTCCGCTGGTCCATCGGGCCACTCAAGAGAGGACACGTGGTAGGATCAGGGGCAAAAGGGAGTGGGGGCAGACCACTGAGGAAAAAGGAAATGTTTCCTTTTTGGAAAAATGAGTTAAAGTGGTAATTTGAAGCGTGGCTCTGCAATGAGTCAAAGGGAGACACGTGGTAGGGATAAAATCAAGGTGCGGGAGTGTAGAGGAAATGTTGAAAATTTTCCTTTGGTGAAAAGGAATTAAAGTATGAAATCAAAGCGCTTCCCCTCAGCCAATCATATGAGGACACATGTCTTGTGGGAGGGCAAAGCGGTGGAGGAAATTTGAATTTTTTTCCTTTTTTTCCAAAAAAGGTGGAAATGTGTAGAATCAAGCCACGATTCCGATGGGACCCACCTTGGGACAAGTGTCATGCCAAATCAGGCGGAGGGGCGGAGAAAAATGTCAAATTTTTACATTTTTAAAAAGTGTTAGAATGTCAAAAATGATCCCAAGCCCATTTCTAATCACATCGTGACACGTGGAGGGCTCAGATTAAAGGGAGAAAGGAAAATCAATGAGTAACTATGCATTTTTCAGTTTGGCGCCATTTTTGCTCCAGAAATGTGGAAATGCATTTTTTGCATCGATTTTGATCATTTTTTTGGCAAATTCATGTCATTTGTGCCTGCAAGGACCAATGCAATTGGTTTTGAGGATCAATTTGAAGATCAAGAGATGTTTTTGGAATAAATTTTTGCCCTAACCCGTCCAAAAACATGAAATATCAAATCCAAAAGTTACAGAGTCAAATTTTGGAGGGATAAGGATGAAATAATGAAAGGAAGGGGGTCTGCATGCTTTGAAGATGAAAAACGTGCCTCCACAATGGATAATGATGCAAAAATCCTCAATTATTCACCTTTTTCAAAACACCTTGCAACTTTTGTTGCAAATATGTTAAGTGTCCCTGTCTCGTGAATCATGAAGGAATTTTATAACAAACTTGATGTTTGGCATATTCTTTTCTTGGGAAAGAAGGCTTAGATGTAAACAAATGATATATAATGCATGTTTTTTGACATGCAAAGGGTCGGGAAATTGAAAATCACGAGAAAATTTTGAGAGAAGCTCATCTTCTGAGAAACCCTCCAAAAACCTGGTTAATGTCTTATGTGTTAGATCTTTATTCATGTTGAGTTGGTTACAAATGTATAGCCATCACACAACTCTGAGATTGTTCCTAAAACTCTCCCTTGCTGATGAATCTAACAAGCTTTTGAATTAATCTATGTTATTTTAGGCAATATGATGTTTGTTATCATGTTTAAATGTCTGCAAATAGTTTTCCTTGTTCTTGTTGCAATCTTGCATTGAAATTTTAGGAATCATACAGATCTCATCCTTATTGATAGTTTAGTGGCATTTACAATTTCATTTGTCAGAAGAATTTCATCTGGCATTGAAAATAAGTAGTTTAAAATCACTTCACCTTCATTTGTTGACAGAGATTGCTTGTAAGCCTTTGGGGTACCTTAGGCGTGATTTGATAAGAGATTTTGATGTTTAATTGAGTCCTTTAACTCAAGATTTTGTGTTGAGGTCTCAAAGATTGTGTGAAGAGTGCAAACCTGGGCCTCCATTTGTGTATCTCTTCTGGTTGAAAGAACATCCTAACTGTTTTGAAGCATTTTATTTGATAGTTGTTTGAATGTTGTAGAGGTTGTCAAAGATCTGGCATAGTCAAGTTTATCTTGTCAATATCCCCCCAAAAATCATTCTAAACAACTTAATCCTACCCCATACTACCCCTGTTTTGACTCGTATACCCACGAGTAAGATCAAAATCCATTTCTAAAGTATGCATAACAGATCAGGATTTCAAAATGTCTTCAAGAACCCTTTCCTGCATTGAAATTATCTCCATAATCTAGAAGTGACAACTTGTGAAAGTCAGATTTGGAGTGTTGATGATATTTTTCCAAGGCCCCTTCATACTATTTACGCAAATTGAGGGATATCTTCATCTCCTTCACCATTTGAGGGTTACAAAATAGTCCTCTTAACTTGGTCAAAGGCACAACCTAAAACAGTTAGGACAAGATCAAGTCCTATTTGAGTGCTATCCATCTCTCCACAACTGAGTGCAAGTTAGATCACATCCCCGCCTACAAAACAACATGCATCATGATCTACTGTCTTCAAGCTTCACGCCATATCTATGACATTGCTTAGACTGAAAAGGAGAACAAATTTGGGTACCAAAAAACTGTGGGCCTTCAAGTTCAGTAGATGGAGGAATACCGAGAGGAAGCTTGGACAAAAAGAGGTAGATCTTTCTTTTCTTAAAGTTTTTGGTTGAAGCTTTTGTGCATGTTGATAAGAAAAATGGAAAAAATTTGGATGCAAAATCCAAGAGATGGACTTTCATTGGTTATGGATATGGTGATTTTGGTTTCCATTTTTGAGATTTTGAGAATTCTAAAATTATTAGGAATCGTGATGTTGAATGGAATGAAAAGAGAATGTATAGGGATCAAATTTTGGTACCCAAGGTTGAACCAGTTGAGAAGTTTGTGAATGAAAATGAACTCTCTAGATTTAAAATAATTACCGATAGGGTTACACAATAACCGGTGTCGGTTGACCCCTAATCGGCAGACCGGTCGATGGCGGTATCGGTTATAGAAGATCCAAAATGGCATCGGTTAGAGGTGATCGGCGTCGGTCACTATCGGCTTGAGATAGGAATGTCGGTGAGGTATAGATTGAGCCTCCAGTACCCCAAACTCCTGTGAGAAGGTCACAAAGGGTAAGTAAACTTCCAGAAAGATTTACACCTTCTCTATTTTATTTATTGTTGATTGATAATGGTGAACCAGAGAGATTTGAAGAAGCAATACAGGATAAGACCCACGTCTAGTGGGAGCATGGCATGGATGAGGAGATGGACTCCTTGGAACAGAACCAAACTTGGGATTTGGTTAAGTTGCCAACAGGTAAGAGAACATTGTAGAACAAGTGGGTTTACAGGATTAAGGAAGAAGAGGGTGGACATAAAAGGTACAAGGCAAGGCTTGTAGTAAAGGGATTTGCATAGAAAGTAGGTATTGACTTTAGTGAAATTTTCTCTCTGTTGTTAAGATGACTTTTATTAAATCTTGTATTGAGTTTAGTTGTAGTAGAACATTTGCATTTAGAGCAACTAGATGTGAAGATGACTTTCCTTCTTGGTGATTTGGATGAAGAGATTTATATGCAACAGCCGCTTGGGTATGAAGTCAAGGGTAAGGAGAAACTAGTGTGTAGGTTGAAAAAGAGCCTATATGGGCTCAAGCAAGCTCCAAGGTAATGGTACATGAAGTTTGATAGTTTTATGCAAGAGCATGCTTACTTGAGATGTGAATCTAACCATTGTGTTTATTTCAAGAAGCTTGAAAATGGGAGCTATAACATTTTTTTATTGTATGTGGATGATATGCTTATTGCAAGATCTAGTATGCGGAACATTGGTGAGCTTAAGGGAAAGCTATCTCACACATTTGCTATGAAGGATTTAGGAGCTGCAAAAAGAATCCTTGGCATGCAAATACATAGAGACAGGAAAAACAAGAAATTGTATTTGTCTCAAGAGGATTATATATACAAGGTGTTAGAAAGGTTCAACATGCAGAATGCAAAACCTATTATTACACCTATGGTTGAACACTTCAAATTGAGCAAAGATCAGTGTCCATCATCACATGAGGAGGTCAAATACATGACACGAGTGTCATATGCTTCAAAGAGTTGGAAGTCTCATGTATGTTTATGTTTTGTACCAAACCGACATTCCATGCAATGATGGGAGTTGTGAGTAGATATATGGCCAATCTAGGTAAAGAGCATTGGAAAGCAGTCTAATGGATACTCAATTATTTGAAAGGGACATCTAACATGTAGTTATGCTACCATGGAGGTTCGGATATTTTATCATGTGGCTATGTTGATTTGGATATGGTGGAGATCAGGTTGGTAGGAGGAGCACTATCGAATATATTTTCACAATAGGTAGAACAATGATGCTTAGCTAGATTTTGAGATTGCGGAAGGTTGTGGCTTTTTGTCTATTATAGAGGCATAGTATGTTGCGGCTACGAGAGGCTAGCAAGGAGATGATATGGATGAGTAGGTTCATGGAAGAGTTGGGAAAGGAGCAAAGTGATTGTAAACTGTTTAGTGAAAATCGAGTGTAATTCATTTGACAAAGAACTCAACGTTTCATTCGAGAACGAAACACATTGATTAAGGTATCACTTCATATAGCGGTATTGGAGGATGGATAGTTGAATCTGGAAAAGATTCATATGAGCAAGAAACTCGCGGATATGCTAATGAAGCCATTAGCAAAGGAGAAGTTGAATCTACACTCCACTTCTATGGTCTTCGAGTTTAAGACTTGAATAAGAAGGAACAAAGCTAAGGAAGGATCCAAGAATGACGCCAGACAGGTATGGTGCAAGTAATTAATCTCCAAGTGGGATATTGTTGAGTTGTGGAGCTCAATTACTTGAGTTTAGCATACAATGGTAACTTCATTGGAAAATATGGTAACCAGCATCGGTTAAGGGGAACCTAAGCACGGCCACCAGATCGGCATCAATCAAGTATGACCAGAATCGGTCGAGGCAAGGGAGGAACTAGAGCGGTTAGGTCTAATCGGCGTCGGTTATCTGTGCGAGGATGTTTTAATTAAATCTCGGGAATTAAATCTATTTTAGCATTAAAGTATATCTATTAATTGTAATTGCATGGCTAAGTGCCCTAAGTCTATAAATGACTATATAAGCATAAAAGCTAGGGTTTAGAAGTAGGAATGATTGACAAGAATTAGAAAGAACTTGCAAAATTTGGTGAGAGAGAATTATTGGTGATGAAGCAAATGTAACACCCTGATTTTGTAAGTTATCTTGGTGATTAATTTTTCATACTGTTGTATCTGCTGAAAAGAAGGCAAGCATGTTAAAATATATATTTTGATCTTAAGGGAATGTGTTGCAAATCTGGATTCTTGCATGCTGTAATTTAGTTACATGGGACAGCAGTTATTGTTGCTTGTATGTTATTGATGTGACGACAAATTTTCGTATACTTACTAAACTCTCTTTGCTGATTGACAACACACCTTGAATCAATTCCATTGATCCAAAGTATGTTGTGGCCTTCTTGTGATTGTTTTGTCGATTTACTCTTGAATCGAACTGAAGGTTGATATAAATGTGCAGCACCTGATTTCCGGTATGAGCAGCTGGCACGTAGATGCCAACGACAAAGGTTCGATTCTCGAACCATGCACTGTCGTACTTAAGACCTCGTGAGGCAGGAAATGTCTGGACATGGGTGGCTCTGGCATGTGAAGCAAAGGACGAAACGTCCTGCACAACATTGACATGAATGTCAGTTGGAAGACTGGATTGGAGGTTGATTAGTGTTAGTGGTTAGAAGGAATTAAATCCTAAGCTAATCCTAAGTTCTACCTTACATCCTAAACTACTATCCTAAGTGGATTTTTAAATTCTAAAATGACTAACATAAACCTAAGTCCTATTAACCTAAAGACTAGGCTATGACCTAGGTCGAACACTAATATGAATCCTAAACTAATCCTAACCTAAAGGGGACGCGCAGACCCTTGGGGGAAGAGGATAAGGATGAAGGGTGTTTAATGGCATTAATGAGGAGTCCTTATGTGGACAGCGCCAGTTTGGCGGGACAGGGAGAAAGATGGAGGTAGTTAGTTGGTTATGAGGCTAAATTTGGTTTTGCATGCAAAATTTGAACTTGGGAGTTCGCCAACCCAAGTCGGCGGTGGCGTGGGAAAATAGGAAAAGGCTGAGCCTTTAATGCATTAATTTTTCGGTCCTCGCGACCAGCTCGCCTTGGAAAGTGTATGAGGGAAATTTGATTGTTTATTGTGTCGATTCGGATTTTGTGAAGTTGCTCTGCATTTGGTTTTTTTGTTTGGTTCAGTCGAACCAGTTTCATTGGGTTTTATCACTGTTCTTTGGAAATTTGGAGGCTGTTGCTGAGCCTGAAGAGGAAAGGATTGTTGGAAAGCTCGTGTTGTCGCCGTGGAAGGAAATACCTTCGGTAGACGCGATTTTCTTCGAGTTTTGAGGAAGAATTTACAGGCATGTTAAGCCCTTCTCTTTAAAAATACTTGCTTTGTTTAAGCGTCTCATTAAAACAACCCTGCTCTTGGGTTTTGGGTTTATGTGATTGTTGTCGTGTTGATACGATTTGGGTTTAGTCGATTCTTGCTGTCATTTTTGGAAATGATAGGTAAAATCGTTTCTGGTTGTTGTGTTTAAACTGTCTTTGCATTTTCTTTGAATGGAATACCTCCATGCTGTGTTGGTTTGTTTGACAGTAAGAGGAAAACTCGTCATGTGTGATATGGAACTGTGCATGTTGTATGAGTTGTTATCTTTAATGAATCAATCGTTCTTTTGTTGAGGAACTGGAATGATAGAAACAGTAGTGGTTGAAGTTGTTTCTTACTGAAATCTTTGAAAAAGGAAATAGATCCTTTTCCTTCTGCTGTTTTGGTTTTTGATGGAAATGGCAAATGGGTTTTGTATGGGCATATGAATTCGATTTGAAGGAAGAAATGGTAATACGTTTTTGTTGTTCCTTTTTCTTGCTTAAAGAAATAGACGAATACGATTTGGGTATTCGTGGGAGTTGGAAAAGAAATAGTTTTTCTTCTGAACTTATAATGAATTATATTATTTTCTTGCTGAGAAGGTAGGATGATTAGTTGTGTTTATTGATGTTGTTTGGTCTACCATTCGGACTGTGAACACGATTAAAAAAACTTGGCTTTGCATTTCTGAGCAATGAATGAATATTTATGAACTGTACTTCTTCTTGCCTTGGAGGAAAGTTGATTTGTTATGTCTTATTTGAGGCGGTTTGATCTCTAGTTTGGACTGTAGTCGTGAAAACGAGCTTGACTTGTATTTCTGTGCAATAAATGAATTATATTGTTTTCTTGCTGAGATGGGAAGTTGATTTTATAGTGTTCTATGGATGCGGTTGGTCTTCTACTCAGTCTGTCGTTGTGAAAACGCACTTTACTTTGGATTGCTGTGCAAAGGAAGAAATGCTTGGGAAATTGTCTTGCTGTTGGGCCTGTTTTGACTGTACTTTGTTGTGCATCTGATATCCTATGCGGGTTTTTAATAATAAGGGTATTATTGTATGAAAATCACATTTTGGGTTCTGTACATCATTGTGAATAGAAAAATGGATTCGGGTAGAAACATTTATTGGTAAGGAATTCTTCTTCTTTCTGCTGTTTTGATTTGGTAAAATCAGTAGTCGGATGGTTTATTGAACTTGTAAGTTCAGTCTGTATAGAGGACAGTGGCATTTAAATTGTTTCCTGAGTGCTGTGTTTTTCTGTACAATTAGAATATTTAAATGTTTCTTGCGGTCTTCGATTTTACACAGTCATTTAAAAGAAATGAAACCGACCTGAACAATTCTTGTTGAGTTCGAAGAAAATGGTTGTTTTCTTATTGAAAGGTGAAAGGGATGAATTCTTCTCTTCTTGCTGTTGAATTCTGGGAATAGTATTAGAGCCTTACTGTGCTTTAAGATTTAGTCTTGCTGTAGGTAACAACAATGTGTAAATTGTATTTTGAACTGTATGCAATCATGGATATAGAAGGTCATGTGATTAATTGATTGCGTGATTGTATAACTGTTTATTTGGTTAAAAATACAGTGAAGGAAGTATGGGCTCTTCTAGTACAGTAAATACATAGTATGCATCCTTATACTATTTGATCTATGAAAAATACGATGTTGTACTAACCTGTTTTTGGGTATTCATATGAGCCTGATTTAAATGAAGTATTGATAAGGACGATAAATTCTTCCTTGTTTTCATTTAAAGCTGACTATGAATGAAATTATTCTTGTTGCCGGAAAGTGAATTCCGAATGGATTTTGTAAGTTTCACTCTGAACTGTTATCTTGATTTGTGTCTCGTTTGGATTCCATTTTTAGAACAGTCATGAGGAAAGAGATAGGAATGTGGATGAATAACTTGGAAAAATGATCTTTTCTTCTTTCATTCAGTTGAAATCTGTAATCGTTAATAACGAATCTTGTAGTGCTTAGATATGAGCAACTATATGCATTGTTGTTTGCTTTCTCATCGTGCTTGATTGCTTGGAATCTAATATGTTGCATGAACTGAAAAGAAAGTAATTGGTTTACGTTGCAGTTAGTTTTACCCTTTGCATTTATTATTAATGAAAGGTGTGGAAAGGATAACAGTATGTTATATCAGCAGTATGCTACTTGTATTCCTAAACTTTACAAATATTGTAATTTGGAACTTGTAACGGTTATGTGGAAAATAGGACAGCAGTTCTTTGGCTGATTGGGATGGTATTTGATGGTTCAGTTGTTATGTTGTCCATTCTTTGATGCTTGATTTTTGATTGATGTTCTTACTGTCGTTACATAAAAGCAGGGTTCTTTTATTGAGACAGTTAATTGAAGCACCTCATTTTAATGACAAGTGCTTAATATGCTCAGTTCATTGAACTGACCCGTGCAAGTAATTTTGCAGATGGAATTTGATTAGAACGAAGACATGGCTGTTTTCTGATGCTTCTTTGATTGTCGAAGATGAATTGTATTTGTTTACTTTTATTCCTCTTCGAGGAATTGTGAAAAGAAGAAAGTACATTCTTCTAACTATGAGTTGTAATGATGTTTAATATAAACAAAGTCCAATCAGTTGGATTGGCAGATGTATGGATTATGAAATGGATGATGAATACAAATACAAGTGTGATATTTTAATGACTATATCAGTTGATATTGTTGATTAAATTGGAAATATAATGTTATTTCTTGATTTGGATTTATTTAATTGTCCTTGGATGGACGTTAAAAAGGAACTGATATCTATTCTTACCTTAATGCAACTTTTAAGTTGAAATGTGCAATTAGTTCATACTTGGGTAAAGATGAATTTTTAATTGACATTAAAAAGGATTAGGAAGAATATGATTCCATAACTGATAGGTATTCAGGATTAGCTTGGAAGCTAAGGAATATCGATTAACTTAGGAGTAATCGATCTTCGCTTTCGAACTCCATTAATGACCTCGTATGTTGAATTCAGAAAGAAAGGATATGGGATAAGTATATCCATAACTAATGGACCTTAACTATGTAATGTTAAGGAGAATAAATGAATACATTTATTGGGAATTAGACCTCGTTTAAATGACGTCTAGTAAGCTGAAATTCTGAATTTAGTTACAGTTGTAAAAATCCTGGTTAAGTTTAATAGGTTAAACTTATCACGTCCGTCGTTAACGGGCTGCTTAATCCGAAGATTAAGAAGAAAACTAAGTAGAGAAATGCAGCCCTTTGGTACGAAGGAGAAGATGCATAGTAAGCTAAAGGATGGATTTAGTCTCTCTTAGCTATGTACAACTGTAATGGGAACGAGGATAAAGGATCAACATGGTTCTTTGAAAGCTGATCTTAAATATTAAGATCATATCCAAATCACTTGAAAGCGGGATGTGTACTCGATGGGAGGATTCCGTAGGACATTGACATCGACATACGCCTGGCTGAGAAGGTGTCTTCATGAAGACGGGGTCTTCATGACGACACAATGTTATAGCTGACATATTACAATGCCCTCCCGAATTAAAACATCAAGAATACATAGGCTAAATGTGAAGTTCTTGGTTGGGGATAGGAGTATGATCACGTATACGGAGTGACTCCGGAGGACTAAAGATAACTAGACACACGGAATCGTGGGGAACGACACCGTATGTCTGCGTATCTTTAGTTACCAGGAGTGCCTTCCTATATTCGTTCATATTGCTAGTTGGAAATTGGAAGTTTAAATCTGACCTTAAATTGAGAGGACTGGTAGGAACTAGGAAAGACCATTCTAGATAACAGGTGAAGTGAAGTGAAGGACGTATTCCATTGATGTGTATCACATCCAGGAATATGATCATGCAAAGCATGTGAAAATCTTTGGCCAAAGTATCGCAAGTGCTGGTTGCGTTGTCCTAATCACTTAATTTAAGATGTAGGATGTCAGATGAATATCAAGAATGATATTCAGATAGGCTTCTTAAATGGATCACTTTGATAACCGGAAATGGTTAAGAGAACTGGTATATATAATATACTATGCATAAACGAACATGAAGGATCGGTTGTTGCCGAGTCATGAAATGAAGGATCGTTGAAACTCCGAGCCATGAAAATGGAAGATCGGCAGTTCTTCGAGTCATTTACAGTAGCATATAGAATCTGTTATAAGATTGAATGGCATTGAATGTGTGTTCCATATTGTAAATATGCAAACAGGGAACATTAGTTTTAAAAGGAAATTGTGTGTTCCAAACTGTGTTGTTTGGGCAGAGAACAATTATTAAAACTTGAACGTGTGTTTGAATTTTATAATTCATAACAGAGAACGTTATTTAAAAAAAAATTCCCTTGTTCTAGTATCTTAAAATGGGGATGTTACAAGAAAAGCTCGAGGAAAGAAATCGAACATTTGAGAGGTGTGGAAGATTATAAATCTTCATTGTATATCTTGTTAAAGCTTTGGATAATAGATTGGCTTGTTTCTTGGTGGATGTAGCCCACACTGGGTGAACCACATTAAATTTGGTGTTGATTTATGTCTCTTGTTTTGTATATTTCTTCTGGTAGAATATCCACTTTTATTTGCATGTATGCTTAGATATGATATATTGTCTATACAACCGATGTGCTAACCCCAACACCGCGATGGATACATTCTATACTATAAAATTACCCTCTATCTTGGTGTCAAGAAACATGAGGGCTACCTTAAGGGGATGGTTAGTTATGCACACTTTCTCAAGCACCTAAGAGAACTACACGAGGCTTGATCACAACAATGGAATATAGTGTAGGACTTCGATTGGTTCAATAACTAAGATACCAACCGCCATGGTTAGTTTATCCTTACCAAATAAACACACATGTTTTATCCTTTTAGTTTGATAATGATTTTATGAAGGGTTTTGTAGGTTGCTTAGGGTTTCTAATTTGTTGCAGGTTATTACAAGTCATCTTAAAACTATACGAGAAAGAGAGACATACAACGAAGAACATTTCTAGACAAACAACGCACAAAAAAAATTGTAGATCCATATTGTCAAAAGGTCTAAAATCTTATAAATCCAAGGCTTGACCATATAGAAGTTATATGGTCCCACCCCTATTGGGTTTTACTTTCCATAACTTCCATTATAGAATCTACATTTCTATATCCTCTAGTTTGATTTTCTTGCACATATAAATTCTCTTTCCTCCCCCATGAACAACTAATTTTATCTCTCCTCTCATGTATTTCAGGAATTAATTATCATTTATCAATCATTTCAAATCAGTTCAAATTTTATTGCATTATTCGGATTATGTATAATTGATTTTGGAAGTTAATCGATCATAATAGTCGACATTTGCAAACCCTTACATCCTTTTTAGCTATCTTATTATAACATTCTAAAAATGCAATTTAGTGTGTAAAAATGATGTGATTTCACACTAAGGATTAGTAACGAGTGGAAATAAGATAAACACATGAAAATTTTACCGTTAGCCCACTACAAATAGAACCATTGATTAAAAACATAACCATGTGATGGTAAAGTGTCTAACCTATATGGTAGTGTCTAGGGAGGTGGAATATTGTAAGTGGAAATCTAGATACCAATAAGAGATATCTAATATCTATGAATAATGAGATCGATCTTATAGGTGTATAAAAAGAAGTGGGAGAATATGGGGTATTTTAAATCCTTAGGAGAGAGTGGAATGATAAGTTTAAGTTTTGTTTATTAAAGTAATTTATTATTAAGGGATACAATTCAAATAAATACTACTAAGTACCTAATTACTGAATTTAGGTGCCTATACTCGACTAGGAGTCCACACAATGCACCCACCTTCAGTATACTATATTGCCCACTAGTTGAGCAAGAGATCCATATAGTTCTTCAATAAGTGACGCAAGTAAAGAAATCAATAGGTCTTGGAAAAATATGTGACATTATTACCTCTATTTTTAGGCATCCTCTCACTATTAAAAGGCCTTTTACCCTTGTCAAGGGCTCTATCATTTACATGCTCTTTATCCCGATTATGCGGTTTATCATTTAAATAATGTTTGGTTTGAATAGGAGGTATAACTTTTTCATTTCTTACCACTCTATAAGATATTGATTAACCTAAAATGTAATATCCTAGCCTAATCGATGCTATAGGAGTAGTAAATAAATGAAATAATGCAATACATAAATTACTCAAGCAACTAAGCAAGTGAAAGATGAAACCCTAATGTGCAAGAGAGGGTTAATAAGTCCTTAGCTGATTTGAAAAGGTGTGGGACTGTGTCACAATGTAAATTAGGTAAATAGGAGGAGGAAACGACCACACAGAAGCCTGAGAAAGTATGGATATGAGCTCTCGATTGGACTAGGGCACTGGAAAGGGATAACACGCCTGTGGGTGCCCTAGTTTGAGATTTGAGTGTTATGGTATGCGAAATGGCCTAAAAATCTCCTCTGAGGTGCCATTGGATGTTTTCTTATATTTACTTCTTGTCGCACTAATATCGATGTATTATTGTCAATGTCATTGCAATACTTGCAATAAGTAATCACCTGCAAAACCCCACATAAAGCATCAAAACCATGAAAAAGAAATATGCATATGAAGGGGTTCGTCCATGCGGCCTGATGGTGGACTTACTAACTGAAAAAACATAAAGCATCAAAACCCAACATAAAGCATCAAAATCCTGAAAAAGAAAGATGCATATGAAGGGGTCAAACTGTCCTTAGTAGCCACAATGGTGGACTTACTAACTGAGCGTTGCACTACATCTCAGACCCAATGTAGTTCTAGGTTTGTGTGTGTGCAAATCATGCCCTAGGTTTCTCTTGTGCAATCACACTTTGTGAAGTAGTGAGTAAATAACTAGATGTAGAATGTAGTAAATGTGTGCATGGAAACAATAAACTCCCCTCCTATGAAGTGTGATGCAGATGAACCAACCTTGTGTGCCTTGTGATGGAGCTAGATGGATGCAAATGTAGCTTTAGGTGCCTTTGATGGATGCAACTCTAGATGGTGATAGTAGATGTTTAGTGCTTGGTCCCTCATTATGGTCACATAACTTTATATTTATATGGTTCTCTTGTTCTAATTTTGTAATTAACCATGAAAAGTTTGACCATAAAAAGAAAGAAAGCTCAAACGGTTAGAAAGTGCCCAAAAGATGAGAGTAAAGTGCAAAAGGACCAGGACGCTTGTGGCACCCCAATCTTGGTTGGGTGCCCCAGTCAGAAATAGGAAAAACACATTATGACAATATAGACTAGGAAAGTGCAGTGTAAGATCAAAAATACGACAACAAGCAATATAAAAATGGCTAAAGACATGGGTTAGTTGTTAATGTCTTCACTCAAGAACCATATGAATAGTAATATGAGACCGAGACTAAATAATGACTCCAAGTGCGTGATTTAGTGACTACATTTTCCCCCACTTTATGTTGGTGAGTGGAAAGCTCAGTAACATAAAGTAGATAGATATGCGTACCTAATAATACATGTAGAGAGATGTAACAAATGTGTCGAAGGACTAGAAAAAGTGTGGAGTGATAAAAATATGGAGCATAGAGACTAAAGATGCAAAAGTGTAAAAGGTGATGAAAGTGAACCTAGGGTGAAAGTGCGTGTGTAGATGTTAATGTGTGCAGTGTACCTACATGGTTAGTACTGCATGTGTGATGTACTCACCATATGTATGTGTTGTTGTTGACTAATTGCTTCCCATAATGCATTTAACCTACAAAAGAGAAGATGATCAAGTCATCAAATACACATGTATTTTTGTAAAAAAATATGTATATATGTAAAGATAGTACGAAAATGACAATGAAAAAGGAACATGTGCACCTAATCCGTGATGAGACAAAAGGGTGTAGAAAGGATATCCTGTAACTATCGGTGAAGTGTGAGTTTTTTGGGTGATCTCACGCCACTGTGGCCAAAGAAGTGTAGGGAGAAAGTTGTGTTATTCTCCAACCTATAACTGCTTCCCTGAGATTGGTGAAGAGATCTTTGTACTGTTTGTTTTTTGGGCGATCCGATGCCACTGGCCAAAGAAGTATAGGGAGGAAAGTACGATGTTCCTCCAACATGTAACTGCTCCTCAGAATGCTAAGGACAATCGCTACTGTAAAATCCATTGTGTGTGGGGTTCATAGACTGGTCTGAATCCACTCACTATAAACTGAACTATGTCATAGACAAAAACTATAGATGAATCTGTATCGTCTTGTGTTGTGTAGTGTGTAAAACCCAAATGATTCCCCCTCTTTGGGGGTGCATGTGACATTGCGAGATAGGAGAATGTGGCCCCAAAAGAGGACCGACCATGTAACTGAAACTTTTCCCTGTAGGGGGAAGGGAATGTGCTTGGTAAATACCAAGGCACACATAAACAAGTGGCTAGGAAACAAGTGTTAGTACGAACAAACATGCATGTAGAAAACAAACAATGTGTAAGCTAGAACATAAGCACATAATGTAAACACCCAAAAAGACAATGTAGGTTGCACAAAGCAGGTTGTAAACATGGGACACCACTCACGGTGTCACAAGACACTCAAGGCTGTAGTGGTTGAAACAAACAAGTGTGCACACAAGACAAAGGGCAAAGCCCGAAAAATAATAACAAACAATAGTAGAAAATGTAACAAACAAGTATGAAAGAAAATATCCTTACATAACAAATATTACACATGAAACACCCGTTAACATGTTAGAAAAATAACAAGTATGTCAAAGCATGTATAACCTGATAATGGAAAGTGCTAAGTACAAAATGAAACAATAGCACCTATAGTGTACAAATGTGGATGCCCCTAATAGGTAGTGTGTCAAGCATTGGTGCTACATGTAGAATCTCTGTATCTACGATCACAACTAGAAAAGGATGTGAACACGCATGTGTGTATGGTAAAGATAATGACATACAAGAGATCTATCTAACATGTGTAGTAAAGTGAACATGTAAGAGTAAGTACAAGCAAGAGTAAATACAACCATAAAACATGGTATGTTGTGGATGGATAGAATGGAATGCAGATTGAATGGTATGAGCCATGTTTCCCTCGAGTGAATGGAATTGTATGCAGTGAGGTTCATTTAGTATTCCCCTTCGAAGTCAAGAATGAAAAAGAAAAAGAGTGCGCCATCGTAGGGAAATGGTTGAACTATACGTTGTGTGTAGTGTGTTGTGATGAGTATGTGTTGATGATATGCGATATATAGAGATGAGATGTGTGTGACTATATAACCTAAGCATATATCATGACAAGATTAATAGAAAGAAGGTGGTGATTTAGCCTAAATTGTATACCACTAAACAATGTAAGTGAAAGTGATGGTACGACCTATCACAAGATGATGCTAGGAGAAGTGACCCTATATCCTAAAGCATATATCACTAATCCTAGGAATGTCGCATGAGAAAAATAAGATTGAATGATGAACGTGTGATTGGGATGTGGTCCATTTTGTGATGTATACCCTCAACAGTCTAGTATGGACCGTGAGATTAGAGTGCATCATTAGGTAGTGAGTGCAACGCGTGTAAGTGAATGTAAAAATGCGTAATATGTATGGTAGAATAGGATGTAAATGCAAGATGTGCCAATTCCCTAAGATGTATAACATAGTGAATGTAAGATGCAAGATGTAACATGTAATGTGAAGGATGTATAATGTAAGGTGATGTGCACAACATGTGATAGCTAATCGTGTAGTGGGTGTAGAATGTGTACGATGTATGAAGATGCGCAATGCATAATGTGCTAGATGATGTGAGATGGTGTAATGATGTGTAATGCCTAGTGGGTAGTGACTATTATGCAAAGGTGTGGGGTCCATGTGTATAGAATGCCCTCAACAATCAAGTGTGAACCGAAGCACAAGAGTGTGTCATCGGGTAATGACGATGTGAGTGTATGTCAAGTATGAGTGTAATGAGAAGATGTTGGATTTTTATGTGATGAAGATGTAATACACATGTTTGTTGTTTAGAAGAGGGAGGGGGATGATAAGTGTCATGCCCCCAAAGTATGTAAGTGATGGAGATTTAGTCAAAAGACGCTAAGTGGATCAATGTAAGGAGTAGTTTCTTTAACAAAAGTGATTGGATGTTGAAGCGAGGACTAGATAGGGTCCTTAAATTGCGAGAGTTGAAAAATGTCAGCTAGAGTGTGCTTTCCTTGTGTAACGAGTAGTTTCTTATTGATCGTAGATGACTTGAGAGGTGAAGGAACTTCATTGATCTTTAAAGGGGTTCCTTAGTTTGGCTCTGTAATATTGTAGGTGACTTAGTAGGAGGAAGTGTTGGACTAATTTGGAGAGGTGGTTGCTTGACTTGAGTAGGATGCGTAGGTGGCGCGTGAGTGATGAGAAGAAGGAACACTATAAGTGATTGCGTGATGCTCATTAGACGTAGAAAAATCAGATTTAGGAACCCATTGAGATGTAACATTTGTAGATGGGCATACAAAAAAATGTTGTGCATTAAAAAAATGAGACAAATCCTCGATGCTTAAGATGTTTGATTCTTCATCAAAGTGTAACATTTATTATTGTTATGGCCATTGATTCAATGATAATTGCAATGTGGATGCCCTTGATATTTTTCTAGCCGATAAAGAGAATAGTAATGAGTAGGCAATAAAGTGATCAATTGAAGAGTAAGGAGCTCAGTAAGAATGTCATGTTGCTTAGTATTGCGATCAAAGGTGGGAGGCTCTAGTAGTGGTATAACTTGAGGCTCACCTTGGTATGAACACATGTAGTAGACGTAGAATGAAAATGAGATGTAGAAGGAGAAGCAACATGAGCTTGAGGATCATCCTTAAGATGTTGGATTTCAAATTTGAGAGATGTAATTGTGGATTCCAAAGCCTTCAATTTGTCTTGAAATAAATAATGTAAAGCTTTAATTGACTCCAACATGGGTTGATTAGATGGAGGATCACACGATAAAAATAATGCTTACTTGATGCGGAGGCATCTCTTGAGGGAGATACATGGTGTCTAGGGATTTTTGCAAAACAACCCGACAATTGGGATGCATCTTAAGTAAATCAAACAAAGAAATTTGAGGAAATTTAGGAGCCATGATAGAGGAAAAATGAGGATCCTAAGCGTGAAGATCAATTTTGGGTTCACCAAAATGATTAAACTAAAATGTAATATCCTAGCTTAATCGATATTATAGGAGAAGTGTTGATGGCGAATCACAACACCCCTGAATGTCTACAACTCGATGGGTTGAGACTCTCAGTGCGATTGCATAACATGGAGCTTTTCCCAAGTGTGGGACCTTGTGAATTGAGAAAGCTCTCCGGATGAAGGTCAGTTCCTATTCCTCTATTCAGATGCACACATAAAATGTAGAGGGTTTACTCAAAAACCTAATCTAACTTGCCAAGGAGATAGGGTAAGAAGATGCATAAAAATAAACCTAAACTAACAAAGGTGATGCACCGAGGAATGAAGAAACACTGTCTTGCCAATAAACACAGACCATTAAAATGCAATGCAAGATCATGCACAGATAACCAAATTTGTAGTGAAAGATCAGGAGGATGCAAATGAATACAGAGAGGGTTGAGAATCATCCACAGGCATGCATTATTTGCTCCAAAGATTGATACAATACACTACAAACTACCAAGAGGCAAAGTTGCATTACAGTTTTAGATGGGAGGTTTGAACTCCACAAATTCACTCCGCCAAAGAGAAGAAGGGAGGGGCAAAACAAGAATGTCCAACATTTAGAAAGAAGCCCCTCCTACAATTTATAGAAGAACAAGAGAGGGAAGAGAGAGGAAATCCAAATCTACCCCAACCACCTCTAGGTTGCATTTAATTCATCTCATCATGGTGGTAGGTGAGAACCCTAGCGAACCCAAAAAGTGGCAAACTATATTTTTATTTTTAAGAATTTGTTCTCACCTAATTAAAGATATCTAGTTGTAGTTGGACGAGAGGACCTCGTAAGCTTTTCGAAAAGTCCAACCTTGCGTTAATTCGAGCTCCCCGTGAATAGTTATGGCCATCCGAATATGGGTCGTGGTATGCTTCCTGTCAGCGCTCAAAATGTTGCGCCTCCTGAAGGTGCGCCTTGGCGCATCCATCCTTATGTCGACATACCCTTACATGCGCCAAGGCACGACTTTTTCCATGTCGACACTCTGTGTCATGCGCCCTTTACGTGCGCCAAGGCGCGACTTTTTCCATGTCGACATCTCTTGTTGTGCACCTCTTACTTGCGCCTTAGCGTGACTTTTTGCATGTCGACACCTCTTTACTGCGCAAGGGCGCATCCATTTTCATGTCAACACCTCTTTACCTGCACCCTTAACCTGTGCCATGGGCGCGACTTTTGGCATGTCGACATCTTCTTACCTACGCCATGGGTGCATCCATTTTCATGTCGACACCTTCTCTCACGTGGCCTCTTACCTGCGCGCCTTAGCGCGATTTTCAGCGTGTCGACATCTTCTTACCTGCGCCAGGGCACATCCATTTTCATGTCGACATCTCTTTACCTCGCGCCCGTAACTCCGTGTCATGGGCGTGACTTTTGGTGTGTCGACATCTTTTACTGCGCTGAGGGCGCATCCATTTTCATGTCGACACCCGTGTTGTTCTATATTGACACGAGAGGGAAAATATATACAACAAGAAGTAAATAATGAAATAATACAATACAAAAATTACTCAAGCAACTAAGAAAGTGAAAGATGAAACCCTAATGTGCAAGAGAGGGTTAAGAAGTCCTTAGCTGATTCGATGAAGGTGCGGGACTATGTCGCAGTGTAAACTAGGTAAACAGGAGGAGGAAATGACCACACAGAAGCCTGAGAAAGTATGAATTTGAGCTCTATGACTAGACCGGAGTGCCTGGGATAGGGGTGCCCATGGGCACCCTGTTTTGTGGAAATGGCCTCGAAAACATCCTCCTCGAGGTGTCTTTGGATGTTTGTTTATAGTTACTTCATGTCACACTAATGTCGTTGTATGATCACTAATGTTACCTTGGAATACCTACAATAAGGAATCACCTGTAAAACCCCAAACAAAGCATCAAAACCCTAAAAAGAAAGATGCATATGAAGGGGTCAGATTGTCCTCAGCGGCCACAATGGTGGACTTACTAATTGAGCATTGCACTACATCTCGCATAACAATATAGTTCTAGGTGTGTGTGTATAAATCGTGCCCTAGGTTGCTCTTGTGTCAGTCACACTTTGTGAAGTAACAAATAAATAACTAGATGTAGAATGTAGTAAATGTGTGCATAGAAACAATAGACTCCCCTCCTATGAAGTGTGATGTAGATGAACTAGCCTTGTGTTCCTTGTTATGGATCTAGATGGATGCAAATGTAGCTTTAGGTGCTTTTGATGGATGTAACTCTAGATGGTGATAGTATATGCTTAGTGTTTGGTCCCTTATTATGGTCACATAACTTTATATTTATATGGTTCTCTTGTTCTAATTTCATAATTAACCCCAAAAAGTCGACCACCAAAAAGAAGGAAATCTTGAATGGCTATAAAGTGCCCAAAAGATGAGAGTAGAGTGCAAAGAGGATCGGTGGCACCCCGCAGGGGACTAGGGCACCCCAGTTAGAAATAGGAAAAACACAAAGATGCCAATATAAACTAGGAAAGTGTAGATGTAGGATCGAAAAACGATAGAAACAATATAAAAATGGCCAAAGACATGGGTTGGTTATTACTCTCTTCACTTAAGAATCATATGAATAGTAGTATGAGACCGAGACTAAATAATGACTCCAACTACGTGATTTAGTGACTACAAATATATTTTCTTTAAGGATCTCACCATCTTGTCTAGTTTCTCATCCATACTCAAAGAAGTGTGTGGAGAACGTTTCTCTATTAGTGGAAGGAGATTCACGTCACCCATTTTAGATGGCTCTCTTG
Source organism: Taxus wallichiana var. yunnanensis (assembly GCA_018340775.1). NCBI lineage: Eukaryota > Viridiplantae > Streptophyta > Pinopsida > Cupressales > Taxaceae > Taxus > Taxus wallichiana. Next base: position 394,615,772 of record CM031243.1, read on the forward strand.
TAGCTCGATGTTACTCTCAATATTGATTGCCATGGTATACACTTGCCTTAAATTAATTGGGCCTTTATATTTGGGATAAAAACTAGCTTTGACATCAAAGGTTTCACAATATTTAATAAGGAATACCGCTTCAAGATGCTTGACATTTTTAGGTAATTTCATCATGACTTTAGTAAATCTAGCATTAAAGTCCCACACACTCATTAGGATGTTTCTTGATATTCTAAAACTCACTAATGAGAAATCTAGGTTTATTCTTTCACAAAATTATAGATTATAAATTCTCTTCACCTCATGCCAAGAGTCTATACTTCCACAAGAAAAAATGTCAAACAAATCTTTAACATTCTCCTTTAACATATGAATAAATAATTTATAACATCTTCATAGACAATGTCATAATCATCCATCAAGTTATTAAAGACTTTGAGATGTTGATCACTTGAGATGACATTTTTCCTTGAAATTTAGGCAATATCCTTCGATTTAACTAGGGACCTCATCGAGATAACTCTAAAGACAACGAAAAACATTCAAATATTTATTATTTTTTCCATATTGTGATCTATGAGGGGTTTATTTGACTCTAGAGGATGATTAGGAGATGGAGTATCGAGAACAACAATGTGGATAGTAGGATCTTATTTTGATTGTTCCTTTAACTCTCTTGGAGGACTTTGTTAATTAAATTTAGAAATCAAAGGTAACAAACTCTCTAAATGAGGGTTGGGACTAAGACACTTAATTTCCCTTAAGTAGAGGTGAAGAGAAAAGATTATGAGTTTTTCCAAAGGCAAGATCTTTACGAGTGCTTCTATAATTGAAATTAGAACACACTCTAAGATTGGTATTTTCACTTAGTGGTTTAGAGCAATCAAAGGAAAAATCAAAATTATCATTGATGTTCTCAATTGAGATTTTGTAGACACCCCAAATAACCATTACACATTATAAACGTTCAAAATCTTGTTAAACCCATTGTCCTATCTAGAATTAATTTAATTAATTCTATTTCACCCTATCACCCCCTTAGCTAATTTTATTAGCTAATTTAATATCAAATTAATTAAATAAATCCTCACATATCCACTTTCATATTTAAATAAATTAAATATCCTCAAATCCTATCCACCTCCTCAACTCAAGTTGACTAAAGTCATGACTAAAGCTAAAAATCATTATTATAATCAAGAGGATGTGTTCAAATTAACTCAAATCATGCATTTGAGTTAACTGAAGATATCTCCCAAGTCATGGCAATCCAAAATCAATCCACCTTCTTCTAAAAGCCAACTATTCACAACACTTTTTGGGTGAATAAAATAAAATATATGAAATTAAAAGCCAAAAACATGTGCAACCCCTTACTAACTCAACAATGAATCATCCATGCAAATCTAGAACAACAATCTAATTCTCCAATCAATCTGATAACTCAATTAAACAAATCAGCTACATTTAGTTATCTCCAAATCAACCCAATCTAAACTTTTCTTAAGGATTCACTTTCCTCTCGCTTATAAATCAATGATCCCTCCTTTGCAAATGATCCACCAAAAGCTTGAGATTCCATTCTATTATTCGTGCATTTGCTTGGTGAATAAACAAACGGTCATTTCATACCGTTATACTACCCACATAATGTCAAATCAATCAATCATGCTCATAGCTTGATCCATCATCCATTTGGAGTATCTTGGAGCATCCACAAATCAACAAAGCTCACAAATCAAACGGATCCAATAAAGAGCATCACAAAACCTTGCTCTTTCAATCAGATCTAATATGAGGTTTCTTTGGGATTTACAATGGAAGGTTTGTTTTTGTATTTGTATTGGTTATCTAATTTTATTGTAATTTCCATGGTTTACTGATTCTCTCCATAATTTAAAAGAGACAAAAAGAGTATTATTAGATATTTGATTATGAAAAATACCTTTCCCTCGCACAAGTTTCCAAATACTCTTCTCCTTGATTGTTAATTTTATTGGTGGGATTTTTGAATGCTTCTTTGATGAATCTGCTTTGAAAGCAGAGCATAACCCATCCATATTTGCAAATTTAAAGTCACAACAAGCAACACAAAACCAAGGGACAACAAAATAACAAAAAATTGACAAATACTTGGGCTAACTGATCTTAAAACACAATGGAGTCACCAATACCATGAAGGTATACATAACAAACACATATAGACTTCAAACATGGAGTATTTGTGAAAATATAAAAAAACATAACATGATTTATTTGTTCAAAATTAAAAATATAGTTACTATAGCCGTAAAGGTCACAATGACACCAAAATTTTCACAAATAAGACTAAACTTGTTGATAAACTAGAGAACAAACTATATGTGGCTCAACTATTACAAAATATGATAAAGCAATTCAAATAGTGATAAATTGGAGCCAAATTGAAGCATATCCTGGTAGTGATGCCAATTTGTTGGCTACTAAATTTGTACCAAAGTTGAAATGAGTGAAGACAACAAGACATGTCATTGTAGTGAGTTATTTCTTCACATGGAATGGTATAATTACGGTCAACAAATGGGAAGGTGGTTAACCTCCTACTCTTTAGGCTTTGAGAGACCTAGGCGGGAGACCTTTTAGAAGAACCCAAATGATGTCAAATGATGAGGATAAAGATAATATAATAGAGGAGACCCACCCAAGCAGCCAAACCACTATGAATTCTCACCCAATTAGTCATTGTCACTAGTAGTATAATCACAAAGTTACTTGAAACTAGGCAAAGTTTGCACTCAAACATATGACAATGACAAAGATATCCAATATATATAAGTTGATTTATCTCAAGACCAAAAAAATATTCAAATGAATTCTTATTAACATGAATCCAAAGTTATAATGACTGAAACTTTGAAGGATTTCCAAATACAAAGTGATATTTTAGTAAAGCATGAAGGTGAATTAAAATATCAACAAAAAGTGATCGAGATGAGCTGTGATTCGTGGTTGAATCCATCGGGCAAGGAGTCATCAACTTTTAACCAAGTGGATGAATGATAACCAAAAGAAGACAACAATCTACACAATTGATGCACATTCCACTATGAATTCAGATAGATCCACTAGAACAAGACATCGCAAGATGACAACACACAAATATTAGGATAATTTTAGAAGATGCAAAGAAATGAAGACATGTAAGGACTTTATAATTCAACAATTACCTATGTCTAAAAACACAAACAAATGCTTAATTACTACTCAATGATCAACATAGTCAAATACTTCGATAATGTCACAACACTTACTCAACATCCTACAACATTTTCTCTTTGAACTAGGAGAGACTATCATTATCCAATTGCTTCATAAAACTAGGAAACGAAGTACTCGTTTAGGACAGCCAAGTTTTCTCAAGAACAAATGATCATGAAGGATCTATCCTCCAACTTCATACAACTCCTTTGCAAAAAATAAAAAGCAAAATTAATCAAAATATTCTCTCAAAAAGTAATCAAAGGTTGATGAAGGGTCAATTGTCAACTCTAGATGAAAATACACCATCCACCGGTGAGAGAAAAGATAGAAGCATGCTTGGATCAACGTGACATCTTTATCTCTTTGATATTAAAAATCCAAGCTATCCAACGAATTCATGCATGAGACCATGGAGATAATATTTAGGAGAATCTTTGCAATTTGAGAGGAACAATTTAGGAGCATTAGAAGGTGATTTGGAGCCAAAATGATAAAGAGAATTGGCTAAAACTACCCCAAATTTTGTCACTAAAATATCCCAAATCTCTTCATCATTTACTTCAACAATGAAACCAATGTGTAGTCCTCTTCATAAGCTTTCCAATGGTATCGGTCTTGCCTTGATTGAAGCTTTGTATCAAAGTTATGAGCAAAAACTAAGCCTCTAGTCGTTTTAATGGAGTCTCCCAATTTGACATTCCCTAACTAATTTTTCATTATAATTTGGCCATCAAATTTAAGATAGTTTACCTAACTATGCACCCAACTACTTTATGCCACATATCTCCTCGTAAACCTTAGATCTCACTTATTTGAGACAAGTGGATTCAATTGATATAATTGTTCTTCGCAGGTCTCGTGACTTGGTTATATCCTCGGGCCATTAATGGTTGACACATAGTGGCCATCGGTGATACCGCCCTGCCCTCTGTGGACCTTTGGAGCCTTGGCCTCCCATACATATGTTTCACTAATCTTTGCCACATGGTGGCCATAGGTGTAATTGCCTTACGTGAGTCATTACCACCTTGCTTTGCGTGTCTCCTTATTTCTCCGATTCACAACACTTGATACACATTAGTTCCCTTTCCTTGCCTTGGCTTTGTTTTCTTGTGCCTATGGGTGACACTTGTCTCCCATCGATGTTCCCTCTCTCTGTGTAACTCAAGTCTTTTAGGATTTCCTTAAACCTTTTCGAACGCTAATAGTGAACACGTGTCCACGAGGACACTTGGCTTTGATCAATGTAATGGTCAAACCTATCAAAAATTTTAGATGCCCCAACTTAAATTTGACGGTCTTCTTCACAAAGGAAGTTAACCTACTAATAGTCGATTGCCCGTCTTGAGGCCAAAAACACTTCCAAATTGGCTAAGTTTTTGGAGCAACTTGTATACACACACACACAACAACGGGGACAATTGTTTTTATTGAGTTTTAATTGTAAGGGCCCTTAGAAATGCCTATCAATCAACATGAAAAACATTACAAATTGAATTTTAGTCACAAGGCCTCCAAAAATGAAGTGGAGTCAATTTTCATGCCAACATATTCCTTTCATGCAACAATCTTCTTTAGACAATAAACATATGGTTGTATAAGATGCTACACCTTCTACTTTCCATAAGTATGGGCTTGATTATCAATATTTACAACATATGGGATTCACATGGCAAGGACTTAGTAAGCATGAGCAAGGTATTTGTGATCCCATTGTATTACCACGCTTGATAAAAAGAGACCTTAAAAGTGGTCAACATTTTAGGTTGGACCGATCTCAAAACCTTGTGATGGTTGCTATGTATGACTACTTCAAAGAGGACTCAAATCACATATAGTTCTTCCACTTATGCACGTGAGTTTGAATTGCAAAATCATGAACAATTTAGACGCGATTCTTCCTTAGAACTTTAACACTTGGCACTATGCAATGACCTCTTTATATTTGAAGATTTTGGATGTGTACAAGCCTTTACGCAACAATCTCCAATGCACGTGAGAGTGTTCCAAGAGTGTGAGTAGTGATCTAGATATGTCTATGGAGTGTTACGACCTTAGGGGTCGTTTGTATTTAAAGGCGACTCTTTATTAATTTGTCATTGCCAAACCATGAAACATGTCTAAGTCAACCTTATGGAGATTTCCCATTTTGAAAAACAACCATTAGAGGCCTTGACACTACCAACAAATTGGGACACTACTAGTAGATGTCACTTTGTTTGAGATTTTTTATACGATTCAAGGGGTGCAAATGTCGATTTCATGAATAAAGAATGTCTGTGTAGGATTCTGAAGGGTTCCTATATAGACTGAGCTAATCTTGAATAAGTATGACTAGTAAATGGAGGTGACCAAGGTAGTGGAATGATGAATTGACAAAAGGAAGTGCACTCACAAGTCAAATATATGCCATTTGTCCATATAAGTCGCAATGTGCCAAAAGTGATGTTGCCAAATGCAAAAGACCAAATTTAAGTGTCTAAAGTAGCCAACCTACCCAACATCGCTTCATTAGGTTGTAAGCGTAGCGATGAAATCATACAGTGTATGGTTTCATGAATGCTCAATTTTGGTGTTAGACTAGTTGATCAATAAAACTTCATTATTTTATTATGATTTTGGTTTTGTAAATATAGAACAAGGGGACTAAAATCGTGATAATTTGGGACCACGATGAAGTTACGAGTTGTTCTTTTCTCAATAGGGTTTTTTTGAGTCAATGCAACGACACAACTAAATTGAAGCTATTTTTCACAAGAGAGTGTGGAATTTGTAAAGAAGGCAATATAATTATTCATCATTGCAATATATAAAACCCAAAATAAAGACGTTGAAATTATTTCTCTTAACATTTTTAACTAGGATATTTATACTTGTTTACATGTACTTACACAATTATAATTATTTATATATATAATTTTTTCTAATAAGGTGTTTTTTTTTAATATTGAGGAAAAATATCCGTCGTCAAATTGTTTGCTTGTGTTAGCTTATGTTGCAAATTGCAAGAACAATTTTTGGATTTGAGGAAAAATAAACAACACGAGTCAAAATTTTGTGTTGTTGTGCAGTGAGAGAGGCGAAACAAAGAGAGGATGAGATGGATGCAACTGCTCTGTGCAGTAATCTGGGTAATTTCAGTGGCAAATGCGGATTCTTCAGGCTTTGGAACCATTCATACCAACAATTGGGCTGTTTTGGTCTGCACATCTCGCTTCTGGTAAACCCTGCACTGCATTTCTCTAACATTTGCCTCATTTCTGTTAATCATATTCAGCTCATCAACAAAAGAGACTCTAGATATTAAAAACAATCGAACTTTTTAGCAAAAGTATGCCACATTCTTTTGAGTGCAAATGGTTGGAGAATCTCACCGTTTTATGAATTTGAAATCTTTGACAAATCTAACCTAGTGGTTCATGGAGGGAGAAGTTTCTTAAATATTTTTTTAATGGGTCAGATTTTGCTTACATTTATCATTAGAAATGTCTTGTTTGGCATTGTGGTAGGCATATGAGTCTTGTAGTGAGTATCTCTTACCTGGCACTTGTTATCAGACGTAGTACCAAGTTTGCTCTTCTTGGTCTGCAAGTTATTAGATTGAGAACTAATTTATCAGTCCTATTAACTTTTCTTCAATTGGCATCTCTCAAAGATAAGATATGCAGGAAATCCATCTTACTTGGAATGCATGAATGCAAGCCACTGTGATATTTCAGGATTCTGTTCTCCTCATTGTCATGATGTCGGGCTATATGAACATTGTATGACATAGGTTGTATTCTTGGATTGACTAGTCATGTCCTTAGTGCAACTGCTACCACTTGATATAAGGGTCATTATTGTTATGCACAGGGTAATAATCTGCAATTTTGACCACATACTCGAAGGCATCTCATAAAAGTGAGATATGCAGGAAATCCATCTTTCTGAATGTATGGATGCAAGCCGCTAGATATCTCAGGACTCAGTTCTTCTCAGTGTCAACTATGTCAGTCTTTAGAAACATTGTTCGTAATATGGCATGTTCTTGGACTGACTAGTCACGCCCTTGGTGCAATTGCTACCACTTGATGTACTGGTCATCACAATTATGCTCGTGGTAATGGCTTAAGGGTGACAATGAAATTAGAGTAGCAACCTAGAGCTTCATCATCATGTTCATGATTCTGAAAATCCCCAGGAGTTCTTCATGGGTAACATCACTTTCACTAGTACAAAACTGATTTTCTTGTTGTGCGAGAAGGAGTTGAAAGTGAAGTAGGAGTCTAACCGATTCAACTAATTATCTAGTGCATCTGTATGATCTGTTCCTTCAAACAGAGGGATATCGTGATTTATTTGTATCTTGAATTAAATGCGACCTTCAAAAGGCTTGCTAAATGTGGGCTCGACTGGCGAGGATGTCATGTATTGGATTGTTTGAGCAAGCTTGTTTGACTAATCCTTGTGCTGCCTTTGGAACTGATCCCCCATGTTGCCTCTCTTGCTGGAGTGCATCTTCAATCATCTTTTGATTTCAAACAAGTTATTTTCTATTAATTTCCTCCTTATTTTCCATTCGGGACTGTCTGAAACTTTTAATAAGGGTGCCATTAAAACCATTAAACAAGGTACCTTGTTTCATTTGTAATTCCACCCATTTATTAACAAGATGAATCATGAAAACAAGTTTGCTTCTTTCCCTTCTGACACGGTGAAAGTGATTGACTCAAAGTAATTTGATGTTAAAAAATATGTTGTATTATGGTATTGAATTTCTAAATAGAGCAACCAGTTTAAAGATAGCATCTATTACCAATTTGGAGTCTCATTCTACCCGAGTTTTCAAACAATTGGGAGATTTAGCCAATTGTAGACCATACAATGGTTCTTGTGCCTGTTCTACATTGGTAGGTATGGCAACATAATACAAAAAAACCACCAAACTTTTCCTTTATTATCTCTCATTGTACTCCTTACCCTAGTAGGCGTGGGTTTGCCTGGGAAACTGTATTGAAGCCAAGTTTTTATTTTCCCTGTATGGGTTGCTCTCATATGCCATAAGGTTTCTGAGCCTTACCAATGCTAACCCCATTAGAGTCGGTTGAGCTATGACAGTGGTTGAGATAAGATGTTGCCATGCAAAACAAATGGGTTCATACCTTGACAGGCTTATATAGTGATGTGTGCATGCGTGCAAGTCAAAGTTTGACATTCAGAATTCCAGATCCTCACTCTATCAGACAACTTACCAAAAAAAGCTAATCCCATTAACATGGATTTCCCCATAGAGTGATATACTTGTTGATTTTTTGGTCTAATAATCTCTTTATTTTCCCAAGAATCTTTTAGATGTTTCAAAATAATTAGAATTTTTGACTTTTTTCAATGCAGTCTATCATAGGCTATGTTGGGATAAAAAGAGAGGTGCAATGTTGAGTTTTACATTAATCCCTCTAATCTCAACTAACATAGCTAACATGAATGAGAATACACAGCCTACTAGTCCTGTACATTGCAGCACATGGCGATCTCTCACATTTAGATGACATCACGGTCAAGAGCGTAGAAAAAATAGTTATAAACAAATTACAAAATGGATTGTGTGAATATGATGTGCTATAATCCCTAGTTGCCATTAATTTAATGTACTAACCGAGAAGTAATTGCTAGGAACTCATGACTGGCTTGGGCCTCTCTAGGTTCTTGCATGAATTTTGTAATAGAGTATCATTAAACAATTGAGAGATTTGAATTTGGGGAACTTCCACAGTTAAGCACGCTTGAGCTGGAGTAGTATTGGGATGTGTGACCTCTTGAGAAGTCCCGGTGTTTCACCCCTGTGAGCATCACCTAGATGCAATGATTGCTAGAGTGAACCATTCATACTCGTGAGAGATGGGTCAAAGTAGATTGACCACCTCATGATGGGTCAAAGTAGATTGACTCGAAACTACGCAGTTAAATCTCCAAAAATTACATAAATTGTTCAGCTGGGAAAAAACACCACTTGTATAATTGAGAGATTTGTTTTGGTCCCAAGTTGAGTTTGACAGATTAATGAGGTAGACTTAGGCTTGGCCCATAGGCTGTGTCAAGTCAAGCAAAACCTACATGTTCTTCTCTATATTTCTATGCCCTTTATGGCTATTATCTGTGCTCTTATGTGGATTCTCTTTTTCCTTGCAATTGGATGTTATATTGCTTGTGGTACAAATCCAAGTTAACACCTTTTCCTAACTATAACTGTTTATATATGGAAATTGACTCATTCCAGCAAGTTAGGAACCATTTAGGTACGCGCAATCATGGGTTATAGAAAAATGGACAGTCTGGCTACATAACATAAACATGAAAATGAAAGGAATAAGATTGTGTCTAGTGCAACATCCCTGTAAATGAAAGGAATAAGATTGTGTCTAGTGCAACATCCCTGAGGTAAAAAACAAGATATGCAAAAATCCAGTCCCAGCCACCGTGCCTTGCCATCATTGATATATGTCAATTTTTCATATCTTGTCCCCTAACCTCATTGGGAATGGACAAATTATGAGGTAAGAGAAACCTTTTATTAATATAGTTTTGGCTATTATATGGACCTTTTAAATTATTCATTCAAAGATGGATACACAAGCATCCTTTTCTGGAGGTGCTACAACTGCACAGGGCTTTAAGCAGAATTGAGAAGTCCATGATAGATTTTATAAACTCTTCGGATATTGCTACATTGAGTGTTTTTTTCGGTCTGTAGGTCTTTTTATTTGTTACTGTAACTTGTGTAAATTTTTATGTTGTTTTGTGCGCTTATATTTGCTCTTGTCATACTTGATTGCTCTCTAGATATTTGTAGTTTTCAAGGAACCTTAAGACATCTTTTTTACAGAGCTTTTTATGGATTTTACTCTCCTACAGGTTCAATTATCGTCATATGGCCAATACATTGTCCTTATATCGGTAAGTTGGCTTTTCTCCCCTCCTTAAAACTTCTTTTTTCCCAAAGCATTTTAATAAGAGTGATTAGTATGTTTTGACTAGGGTCTTTATCGCTTGGGATTTTTCAATTCACAGGACAGTAAAAAGACTAGGGATACCTGATGAGAGGATTATCCTTATGTTGGCAGATGATATGGCTTGCAATGCTAGAAATAGCTATCCTGCCCAAGTTTTCAACAATGAGAACCACCAGATTAATTTATATGGGGACAATGTTGAGGTAATTTTCTATGCCAGTAACAAATCATAGTGTTTTTATATTATTATTTATTATTTAAGATAAGGCGTTCAGTTTTATGTGATGATTCTAGATTTGTATCTATTGATTTCTCCACAATAATTCTCTCACATGCAGGTAGATTATAGAGGCTATGAGGTGACTGTCGAGAATTTTTTGCGTGTGTTGACTGGTCGACATGAACCTGCCGTCCCACGTTCAAAGCGCCTTTTGAGTGATGAAGGTAGTCACATTCTTCTATACATGACAGGACATGGAGGTGACCAGTTTCTGAAGTTTCAAGATTCTGAAGAGATTCAAAGTCGTGATCTAGCTGATGCAATTGAACAAATGCGAGAGAAACGTAGGTAAGCTGATTTTACTAATCGATTACATCTACAGTTAAGCTTCTAGAGTTTGAAGATGGTAAAACAATTCATTAGTAAAGAAATACAGTTTTGTCAACAGTGTTACGTGAGGACGTGTCACCTAGATTTTGTTTACGTCCCAGACGTCCTGAACATTTCGGGGACTTGGGGACTTGGAGGGGACGTCCCCTATTTTTAGAAATCATTTAAAAGTTTTCTGACGTTTTTACTTTTAAAAAGCTGTTATTTTTACCAAAAACATTAAATTATAATCTTGAAAGTACCTAAAATACATTAAATATAGTTTAAATCCCTAAATTTCATTGAATAAAGTTAAAATATTCAAATATTAATTTTTATATATTATTTTGATAGTCGTCACCCTGCAGTCCCCAAAATCCGGGATTTTTTTGACATCCTGGAAACCTTGTCACTCTGTCCCCATCCCTAAGACTTAGGTAACTACGAGTTTTGAAGGGTTTCTTTAGCATTCCTGTTGTTTTTGAGGTACATGAATTGATTCAAGGAGTATTTGTTAATGCTTCTTGAATAAAGGACATGTTTGTTTGTTAGTAAGCAGATTTGGTGGCTTCTCTCCATGTAATGTTCTTTTTCTTATGTGGTTTGTGAATAGATTTAAGGAGTTGATGATAATGGTGGATACTTGTCAAGCTGCAACACTTTATTCTCAGGTCTGCTCTTGCCTTTAGCTTTGTGATTCAAATCTTGATGTCAGATGTGGATATCACTTTGTTTTTGTAAGTTTGTGACATTACCTTGTTATCTTTTGTAAAAGCCACCACATGTCACCTATAGTGCCCACAACTCAATAACCCTGTTTAGACCTTCAGCTTAAAGGAATTCATATAGATATATGCTCTTATTTGCAAGGGACATGGGCATAAGGTAGGGGCGATTGATGGCCCATAAGAACACCAAATGGCTGACATGTGGTGGTAACTGACATCGAACCGTTAAAAGGGAAGAATGTGAATGCCTCTTGTTAGGCTCATAGGGTTGCAGTTGGATATATGTAGAGGGGTTTCCCTTTTGACCAGACTTAGTTAAAGACTTATTTGTGGAAAAGTACCTTCAACAGTTTTAGCCTTATGCTGCTCTGGAAGGTAACCTTTGGTTAAATGTTTATATGTAATTTCTATCATTTTGATCAGCGGTTTTCATGCAATGGAATCACAATTATATATGTTTCTGGAATATGTAACTGCTGTTTATGCTCATGTATGTGATTCCTGGACTGTTTATCTTTGTGTAATATATCAATCAATATTGCTGTTAAAAACACTTTGGCCCTTGAATGGATTTACATTGGTGTACCCAACATAGCAGCTGGGATTGGTGTATGTCAGTCTATTTATGAGAGCGTGTAGTGGTTCAGGCTGAAAAGAGACCAACTATCAAAAGGAGGGACAACAAGAGATAAGCACAGAGCATACACAGGTCTGTCTACTTGTGGAGAAAGAATCAACCCCACGACATTTCTATCAATCTAATCACAATCTTCTCATTAGAATTAGATCTTATTTATACGCAACCAGGGTAATTATCAGTGGAAGCTCAGGGACCATTTTTGGGATATGAGACAATAGCTGCCACATAGGATTCAAAGCCACTTGTCTATGTCAGACACAAGAAGAGAAGTGCATTGAAAGGAAGGTCATGAAATCAGGCATTTAAGAGTCAAAAGATGGAGCCGAGCTTTCTTAGGTTCCTAAACCTTCAAACTTCAATGGTGAGAAATCAGCAGTTCCCCTCAGTGAACCGATTGGGAAATTTCAAGTAAACTTAATGGAATATTGGGTGATAAAATGAACATTGACATATTTGTGAACATGCTGGAAAGATCAGATACATAATGGTTCTATTATTTTACTGATGAAAGCAAAAAGGAAGGTAAATGTTAAAAATAGAGTTTTGTAAAGAATTAAAAAATGGCATATGAACGAGCAGATTATTAATGGATCAGGGTCTTTAAAACAAGGACGAAAAGAGTCAGTCAAGGACTGTAGTTGAAGGATGTTAGAATTAGCACAAACATTGGCTAACTCATTGCGAGACAAATTTAAAAAGTACTTTGTAAGGGGGTTATGGAAAAGCTTCTGACAGTCTATTTATTGCACCGATATGCAGTTACAAAGATGCTTTAAGCTATATGTTTTATGCAGAAGACTAATTGTTAGATGGATGAGAGTTAGAAGATAATGACGAGGAAGGTTCCAGGTTATAAATGGTGCAAATGTTTTAAAAAATGATGCAAAAAGATAAACCCAACTGTGAAAAAACTGGAATGTGGTCTATACTGAAGGACATAGAGAGGAGCCCTCCAATTCACTGATTCAGTGGATTCACGACTCATGGATTACTTCTTGTGCGCTCGGGGCTTCTTCATTGTCCTCTTCAATGATCGCAAGGATTATCAGCGGGTTAATGAAGAGGGTCCTTGGTTTTGGGGATCGGCTGGTCTGTTTACTACCCCTTGGTTCCCTGAGTTTGATCCGCATACCTTCTCCATCACTCGTGGCCCAGTTTGGGTGAGATTGCCAAATCTCCCCCTACACTTCTTCTTTGCGGCGGAAGAAATAGGAAACCTCCTAGGACGGTTCATTAAAGAAGACAACAAGAGGACCCAGAGCGGTTTGCATACTTATGTTAGAATTTGTGTTGAAATTGACCTCAGCAAGGGGTTGCCGGATAGAATGACCCTTAAGATGGGAGATACAACCCATTCACAGATTCTTGACTATGAAAATACAACTTTCAGATGTCGGAACTGCAAGAATCCGGGCCACCTGCATTCGGCTTGTCCTCAAAAGAAGACCCAAGCTCCAAGGAAAAAAGGATCTATCCCCAAACATTGGAGCCCACCAGATCTTGAGGATGAGGACAACTCTGACACAGAAAACAAAGAAGCTACAACTCCTCCTTCAGCTGCAACACAGTCAGATACGGCACCTGTTACGGAAGAGGGGAAGATTGTAATTATTCCTTCCTCTTTGGAGAGAACTAATCCAGGAATCAAGCGGCCTCACGAATTTGACCACTCTGACACGAATAAGGATGATGCCCATCCACCAGATCAGGATTTACAGATCTCCACTTCTGTGGAACATTTTGAATATAATCCTCTTATTTCAGAAATGATTCCACAAGATAAGTGGCAGGTTGTCCGCTCGAAGAAGGGAAAACTCTAATCCTCTTCTTTCCATCCTATTTCTTCCTCTCGCTCAGCTTCGCTTTCTCTTTCTGTTCTGTAGCTTTTTTTTTGGGCTGCAGCTCATCTTTTCCTTGTTCTTCTTTTTCTGCTCCTTTGCTGCCCCTATGGGGAAGCTTCTTCTCTTCCGCTGCGGCTGCTGTCTTGCTGCTGTTACTGTTGACAGCGGTTGTTTCTCTTTTCCTTGCTTTTGGACCTTTAGGGTTTTTTGCTCCTCTTGCCTTTGGGCTTCTTTTTTGTACTGTGTCATGGATGTATCTTGCCTAACGGGCCTCTTGTAGACGGATGTGGGTCCTTTCAAAACCCTCAACTTTTACCATTTTCCAAAAAGGACATAGAGAGGATGAATCTACTATAATATTTACCAAGTCAAAACACACGATATTCAAGATTTGCCCATTCAATTCTAAAACAAATCCAAAAGCAGATGGGCACTACATGTCGGTGAAAGAAACACCTTCTAGTGAAGGTTACAAAAGCAATTGAAATCAAAGATCACCAAGTATCAAAAATAATAGTAGATCTGAGCCCCTATAGCATGAGATGATAAGGGACCCATTATCCAATGCTTAAGTGTGGCCAATATGTGCATGCTGAAAAAGAATGTTTCATTAGTGCACAACCCACTCGTAAAATGTGCACAAAATGTAGTTTCACCGACCACTTAGATGAAGAATATCCAAAAATCAAAACCTGCCAGTATGGTAGAAATTGATGTTTGGGATCAAGTGGAATACATTATGGCTGCACCACAGAAATCAAAAAGAAAGAAATGGACATGAATGTAAAATACTAAAGAATGCAGGAAGAAGTCCATGAAGTAAAAGAAATAAATTCATACTTTAGTTTTGGAAAGAACCTATGGTAGAAAAATAAGTGGTAAGAAAAGAGTAGTCGATGGCGAACCAGATTTAAGTAAACAAAATGTCATATGTACACTACACAATGTGTTTACACCCTAATTAGATTTAACATGAAACCTAATTGATTTTAGTGATTTAGTACACTAAAGGATGTAAGGGTTAGTAACAAGTGATTATTTTGATTAATTAACTTCCAACATTAATTATCAAAATCAAAATAACGCTTTTATACTTGTAATTGATATGTTAAACAAGATACGAACTTGAAAACACAAAGGAATGAGTGCACTTAGTTGATTACAGATGATTCTGGGAAGTTTTGGAAAGATGCACTTTGCTAAACAGGCTGATTTGAACTCGCCGACGCTTCGTTCAAGAGACTCGTGATTGGAAACTGTCTGGTGCGGCAGACCGCACAACTTGCTAGGACCGTCTGTACGGTCTTGGACCTACTTGGTTTTGAGCTCAGAACTCTCGCACATTGTCGGTTGCTTGGAACTATCTATCATTGTCAAACCCTAATTTGCGATCATGTTGCGAAGCTCTCGACTACTCGATCATGATCTCAAACCCAAACCGTGGATGGGAAGAATCAGCCAAAATAAACATTAGTTGGATTGTGGGCACCCCTGTGCACCGTTGACGTTGGCACTACTCCGAAGAGGCCTCAAACCGCACGTCGTTCTCCACTTAGCATGTGATATTTGAATGAATGCAACTAGATTTGACAACCACATTTTGACAATGCTTGAGTTGAGTTGACTCTTGCTAAGATACTTGGGAAAGGGATGTTTGAGTGCTTGTAGATGAGAGAGATTGCTGTCTTAACTTGGTAAGAAGCTTTAGACCTATAGAGATTGCTGCCCTAATGATTGTAGATGTGCTATTGCGAGATTTAGGGAGCCTTGGGTGCCTTTTGCAAGTGTAGGAAGTGAGTGTATCAATGTAGTGTCATATGATTTCCAAGGTTAGCAAATGAGGTAGTGTTTACTTGCTTATATAGGGTTCCGTAGATGATTTATCGAAGAAATGACGACTTAGAGAGATTAGAAGACCCAACAAAATTGAAAGCAAAGTTGGAGGACATGTTGGTCCAAGATCGTGCAAGTCGGTTAGGATCGGATATACTTTCCCGACCAAACTATACGACCTTGATCAGGGAAGGAAAACATGCAATCTGAAGTTTGAAACTTGTTACTTGATGTTTGTCTATGGATTTTGTGTATTGTACTCTTAGAATTTGACATGTCATTGTGCAAGGATAAACAAGCTAAACAAGAGACCTCATAATGTGTTAAGCGGGAATGGGAAGGTTGTATTTATCTTAGCAAGAGTGCATTGTCAAAACTAGTAGTGTCAAAGAGTGAATTGCTAAATTTGAGTGTCTACATTTTCCCCACTTTAAGTATGAAATGAAATTACATGCTTAAAGGAAAAGATACTTGAGTGTGTAGACACACTTTGTCTCTTCGCTCAAATGTTTGTTTTGCAGAATCCCGTTGTGCTTGGTGTTGACATGCTCCACGATGAAACTTGCAACATGGAGTGTAGTCAATGTTTATGATAAAAATGAACTTTAACTCAAATGTAAATGTAATACGAAAGATTTGCATTTGCATAAGAATGAAATAAAAGAGATGTAAATAAGCAAAGAATATAATTGTTTGTTTGCAGAGGGAGAAACTCCCATGCTTTGCTTGTGCTTGAAGATTTGCTTTGCTGATTTTGTTGAGGATGGGGGTGATCACCCCAATTACGCGAAGAGAAACTAGAGTGTTAGGTGCATGCAACACAACACAAAATATTGAGGAGAGAATAAAAAGAATGAAGTCTTTGAAACATCCCACTAAGGAAGAAGACCGAATATCAAAGTCCGAATATCAAAGTTATTCAATAACTCGATATCTTCCCATTTGAGTGCAATAAGAGAGGAAAGTCGCCTACGAAGAACTTAGTCCCTTAGATACTTTCCATAACCCCACGGACCACACCGTTGCAGTGCATGATCTAGGCCCGATTTTATAAATAAAGACACACTTGTAGAAAATGCGAGAATGAGTGCCTCCATGCCCTTCCCATGTGTCGCACAAATGAATAGAAACTGTAATGTATTGAAATCTTGACGGAGGAAGGAGACTTATGCCCCCAAGATTCATGAAACTATAGTAGAAACTGAAGGCCATGTCGAAGGAGTGAAGTACTTCATGCCCCCTGTATTGGCCTGAATTGAGTGAACTAGATCTCGAAATCTGTGCCAAAAACTTGTAACTGTTGCTGAAAATTTAAAACTACTGAGAAAGTTGATGTAACTACCCTTGGGCAAAAACGTATGGGACAATCAAGACTGTATCGTATAGTCTTGACCAATCTGTACGGTTTTGAACATGTGCATTTTTGTTTGAATTTTTGTGTTTAACTAGATTTTTGAGTACATGTACCTTGTTTGTACTTGTATTTTATCCCAAAATTTTGCTCATGTCTGTTGTAAGTGTAGAATATACCCGGATGAATGCCCCTCTTTTGAGGCATGTGTGAAAACCATGTTGAGCACTTGGCTCAAAAGAAAAGATGTGTGCTCATGCACTAGATGTCTGAAAAGCTATATGAGAGTGTAGGATGTCAAGGGGTAGCCACCTCAAGAACCCGCATTTGTAAAAGGAAGATGTTTGCTCATGGTGACAACCATGGCGCGCGTAATAAAAACAAAGATGATAGCAATAGACAAAAACCATGATAACAACAATAGTACGAAATGCATGTAAGAGAAGACAAGTATAACAATAGTGAAATCAGATGTAACAAGTATGCAAACAATGTCACACAAAAGGTGTAAATCTGCAAACATGGGACACCCACGGTGTTGTAAGACAATCAAGGCCCGTCGGCTGCCGCAGACAAGAGCAAGCAAGAGAAAACAAGATAGGCATAACACCACAAACATGGGACACCCATGGTGTTGCAAGACAATCAAGGCACATAGGCCACAAGCAATGAAAACAAGCAAACAATAATCCACACACACAAGTAAGTATGCATGAAATAAGAGTGTCAAAACATGATAATGTAATGTCCCCTTTTCTAAAATAAAATAATTAGTAATATTCTAAGTTGGGCTTGGTCAATTCTTCATTTTAGGGGCAACCTAATATTATTATTAATATAAAGGTATTTTTAATACTCATTTCTTTTGTTGGCAAAAAGGATAAAAATAAATAAAAAGAAGATGGAATGGGAAAAAAAAAAAAAAAGAAACTTATATTTTCATAAAGAGGTTGATCTTTGGAGTGCATGCTTGAAGATAAAGGAGAAACATATCTCCCAAGGAGGTCAGTCCTCATGGGGATCATGTTTTAGAGATTTGGCACCACATATGAGCTATATAAGGGGTTTGCTTGGCTTGGAGAAGATTATGCATTTTTGGGATCTTGATATTTTCTTGGAGTTGGAGCATGCTTTGCCTCTTTCTCTCATCCATTGAGGACGGAAACTCTCATTAGATCCTATTGGGGATGAAAACACTAACTAGTTACAACACTGGGGGCGAAAACCCTATTTTGTTGCATTGGTGGCTTCATCCGGGAGTCACATTTGAGCTTCAAAATTCAGAATTTCAGAACGACAAGGGTTTCTATTAGTGCTAGGGCACAAATTCCAGCTAGGGCACGCTTTTTGGGGCTGCCACATTCATTTCCAGCTTGATCTACCCATTTGGAGATTTTGGGATCACTTTTCAATGGGTTTTAATGGTTAGAAAAATCTTATTCTAATTTTATTTGATAGCTGCCATTTTTATGGTCATTTTGAGCTATAA
This sequence comes from Taxus wallichiana var. yunnanensis, assembly GCA_018340775.1. Taxonomy (NCBI): domain Eukaryota; kingdom Viridiplantae; phylum Streptophyta; class Pinopsida; order Cupressales; family Taxaceae; genus Taxus; species Taxus wallichiana. The sequence goes on from CM031243.1 coordinate 394,634,466, forward strand.
TTTGCATTTTTTCTCAAGTATTTGTGAAGTTACAGAATTTTGAAGTTTCGGCTATTTTAGGACACTAATTAATTCCAGCAGTTTGCAATTTATGGTTGAAGCAATTATTTTGCATGTTGTTGATGTATTTCTAAAAATTTGTATGGAGAAGGCAAAAATTTGAATTTACCCTAGGTCGCTTAGGGTTTGGTGGACCTAAAACAGGTCGCTGCCCTAGTTCTTGCATAAAATTCAGTTTACTATCAATTGGGGTTTGTGCTATTTCCTTGTTTTTCAGTTTCAGCTTGGAAAGGGACATTACAATGGTATCAGAGCCCAAGATCTTACCACCTAAGGGTTATCCATGCAAGAAGATCACAAGGAGTACATTTGCTATCAAAGGAAGGGTAAGAAGAATTCAGGGCAGCCACTTGAGATGGATAGTATGGGCCACAAAGATTCTGAAAAAGCCGAGTTGAGCAGACTTTGTGATGATGTTAGGGTTGAGAGGTTTGCCCTAGGGCAAGAAAGATTGGCGAATAAGATGGCACAGTTGATCCATGCCATGCAAAACCTAAATGGTGAAGGAAGCTCTTCAAGGGCAAGCAATAATATTCAACCACCAAGAATCGTGAGTGATTCTTCATCTAGGTCATTCCGACCTACCTTTCCAGTGGTTGAAACACGACATTCAATGGGTCACAACATTGCGGACAACTATGAGGAGTATAGGGCTCTTCCAAAGAAGATTCGTGATGCCATATCACTCACTAAGTTCATAGTGACAGTACGAGCAATTTGCACGCAATGATCTATATATTATTCAATACGTAATATACAAATTTATAGGCTATGCAAGCTCCTATAAAGGTGGAGTTAAGCCTAACCAAATTCATCCCTAAAATACTCTACAACCTACTTACGTGAGTTTGGTTTAACAACCAAAACTCACACAAACAATAATATACTAAACAATGCATAATGCAAGTTGTTATTACAACCACTTAAATAATTTAAATTATGCACATATTAATAATGTTAACACTACATTATTACTAATATTCACCCCCTTAGTGTGAACATTATTAATTCCCAATATTCACCCCCTTAATGTGAACACGACGAAGAACCATATTTCGAAGAAGTTGAACCACCTCTTGAAAGCATTGCTTAAACTAGGTACAAACTCCATAGATTATCTCTTTACCCTCATAAAGGCGTAGTGACTAGCCGAATTATGCAGAATACTCCCTACCTCTTTGGGTTCTTGTGGGATTTTCTCCTAGGGCGCGCGACTCGAATCTCCAAGATCCACAAGCTTGGTTTTAACTGGATAACCATCCCCGACCCTACCTTGTAATCTTCTCCTGCTCCCCAAAAGTGAGTCTTTTGAAAACACAAATCCTTCCCAAATTCCGAAAGGGGTTTATTCAACACACGACACGGTAGGAACATTGAAAATGAAGCATACCGAAACACAAACAATTGAAAAAATGCCACCAAATCATCTGTGCGGCCTCGTTGTTGGCGATTGACGAGAGGTCGCTGATTGACCTCCAACCTCTGTTTTCCTCCATCCTCTGGTTGGTCGCTTCTAACTCATTTGGATTTGATCACGGAACCCATCAGACAATTTATCCCCACAAGATGGATGCCATGTACAAGCGAAAATGTGTCCAATTATTGAAAAGTGAGGCATTTTTTTTTTTACAATATTTTGACACTTTGACTCTGACAATTTTGACTTTATTGACAACATACACAATTGACGCTACAATATACTTGACCCATGACACTAATTAAGGACATTTGCATTTAGTGACGGAAGGACATTAGACAAAACAAATTCGACTAATATGATAACAACCACTATCTTAAACTTATGGACCCATTTATCACTTTGACCGAGATAAATAAACCAACCAAATTTTCAATGGAAGACTTCAAATTAAAAACAAATCCTTTGGCTATACACATGGAAAATGGATTGACACATGAACGATTTAACTCTTTAAGAAAAGAATAGAGTTCTAAAGTAACAGCGACTAAAATAAGACCTTATAGACTTTTGATAAAGACTAAAAATAGACAGATCCTCTATTTTGACGGACTTGAACTATAATCATATAAGGAAAACATTTAACTGATAGAATCAAAATATTTTGTTTCATATTAGAGTTACGGATATGAGGCTCCAATTACTGTGACCATTCCCCAAAACGTACAGAGATGCGTGATTTGTTTTCTGCTACAATCTACCAAGTAGGAGCTGACCACCACATGGATTTGAACGCAGCCCGATCTGGGAAAACACGGTGAGGTGGAAGTCTTGGATGGAAGCCTAGTCAAATATGAGATCCGATGCATGTAGGCCAGTGTTGAGATAATTAAAACTAAGCATCTGCACGAGACAATGACATGGACTTCAAATCTTTGATGACGCAGGGTGAGCGCAGATCAATATACCACCAAAAAGATCTATGTATTATCCCACCATCAGATCGAGCCTTGATAAAATTTGCAAGATCACATGTTCAAGTTTCCGGTCGAGAGAGAACAACAACATGCAAATAATTTTGTACGATTCTCCGGATCATTAGCTCTTTGTAATTTCTTCGAAGGTGGCAATTATAGCCCCCATCTTGCAGGAACAAACAACTTCAAAACTTGACTACTTGAATCCGTGACCTTATGTTCACAAGTCTTTGCTTACTCCAATCACCACAGTGATCTTAGATAATCATGCTTCTCACTATTTTCTGCTCTCTTTCTGTTTTATTGTAGACAAAGATCTGGCAGAAACTAGCAAACAACTATAAGCAAAACATGCACCTTTAATAAGCAAAAATGCAGGTAAAGGATGTGACGTGGCTGGGAGGAATAAACATGTCAATGTGCTACCAGTTTCTCTCACATTTACTAGGGCATAAGAGCATTGAGCTGCTCCATGACTAAGCTTAAGAATCCATGCACTCAGAGAAGAAACCTTGCTCTAATACTAAATGATAGGTACGAGCAATTTGTACACAATTATCTGTATATTATTCAATACGCAATATACAAATTTATAGGCTATGCAAGCTCCTATTAAGGTGGAGTCAAGCCTAACCAAATTCATCCCTAAAATACTCTACAACCTATTTATGTGAGTTTGGTTTAACAACCAAAACTCACACAAACAATAATATACTAAACAACTCATAATACAAGTTGTTATTACAACCACAATGATAATATAAATTATACACACATTAATAATGTTAACACTACATTATTCCTTACACACTGGGTTGAAGAAAAGTAGAGTGGGAATTGGACCAAGGTCTAAACCTTGAGCTATGCCCAAGGAAAATGGGAAAGATGTTCCAGCCCTAAAGGGAAAGAATCCTTCCATGGAAGCCCTAGAAGTACCTATCACTCTTCCTAGGGATGAGCCATTGACTGATTTTCAGGACAGCAGTGTGAAGGGGCATGTGTTTGATGAAGAAACCATGGAGCATGAGCCCAAGAAAGAAGGGAAATATGATGCACCAAATTGTGGAGGGGAATTGGTGGTTGAAGCCCAATCTCTGGGTGATAATGAGAATACTCAGCTTGCTGGAATTTTCAAAATAGCAGCTCATAAGAGACAAGTTGATGGTGTTCATGACTTTGGCAAGAACCATGAAGAGGCTCCATGCATGTGCCAACAAAATATGGATGAAGTCAAGGTAGGAAGAGCTTCACTAGTTGAATATGAAGAGATCTCAACCAAGCTTCATTTTCCAAAAGAAGAGGAACAAGTTGAGGACAACCCAAGGTATGATAGTGAAAAACAAGTTGAGGACAACTCAAGGTATGATAGTGAAAATCGCATTTCAGTTTTTTGGTCTCCTCCTATGTTGCTGCCATACTCGTGTCATCATGGGCATCTTGTTGAAAAGAATGGGCCTATGTCAAGTTTGATGCTTCATAGTATAATTGGTGGTCATCATGGACAACATGGTGGAAATAGTGATAAAGTGAAAAAGGCAAAGGGTACATAGATCCTTTGAGTTACAAAAAGATGAAGTCCTCAATGGGTTCCATGTTACTATGGCTAGTGAGTGCTTCATTTCATGCATATGGTTAGAAAGAAATTTTATGAGAAATCATATGGAGTTTGTTGTGCATTCGAACTCCCTTGTGAAGGATGAGATGCTACAAGATGGCCTCATCATCCCTTGCACCAAGAGGTTCCAACAACTCAAGCTCACCTTGGGAAAGCACATGGTAAGTGGTGATTTCTATGTGAATTGTAATGAAGATACAAATTTGGTACTTGGAGTGCCATGGCTACACTCTTTGGGTAAATTTACCCAAGACTACCAAACCATGGAGTTGAGGTTCAAGCTTGATGGCCAAGAGGTTGTGCTTCCAAGCATGACAAATGGGATTCCTCAAGTTGCTATAGCTAAGAGGGGAAGAACTTTTGGAAGAAGGCAAGACATATGGGCAACACATAATGAGGTAAAACCTACAATTTTATTTTCAAAACAACAGTCATGTTATAAGGATTTTGAATTCCTAATTGATAAGCGGGATCTTATAGGGAGTGCTCCAATAGAAGTAGAAGTTGAGTTCATGAATTTTGTGTTTGAAATTGAGTGGGATGGTTGTTATCTGGTTGTTTCAAGCATTGTAACTCAATTGGGATTTGGAGGTATGATTGGAAGTAGTAGGAGTCTTGATTTGTGGGATTTCAAGCATGCTGTCATGAGTTTTTGTGCTGCTGTCATAGACATTTCCAGCCCCCTTTCCATGTTGTTAGTTGTAGGAGAGTTTCCAGCCACTATCATCTTGATTTTAAGGAAGGAAATGCATGGATACAACTATGTTTGGGACAACATGGTTGGATTAATAATATTTTAAGTTGGGCTTGGTCATTTCTCCATTTTTGGGGCAACTTAATATTATTATTAATATAAAGACTTTTTAATACTTATTTCTTTTGTCAGCAAAAAGGATGAAAAAATTAAAAATTAAATGGAATGGGAAAAAGAAAAGAAAAAGAAACTTATATTTTCATAAAGAGGTTGGTCTTTGGAATGCATGCTTGAAGGTAAAGGAGAAACATATCTCCCAAGGAGGTCGGTCCTCACGGGGATCATGTTTTAGAGATTTGGCACCACATATGAGCTATATAAGGGGTTCACTTGGCTTGGACAAGATTATGCATTTTTGGGATCTTGATATTTTCTTGGCGTTGGAGCACGCTTTGCCTCTTTCTCTCATCCATTGAGGATGGAAACCCTCATTGGATCCTATTGGGGACAAAACCCTCAATAGTTACAACACTTGGGGATGAAAACCCTCATTTGTTGCATTGGTGGCTTCATCGAGAGTCACATTTGAGCTTCAAAATTCAGAATTTGAGAATGACAAGGGTTTTTATCAGTGCTAGGGCACAAATTCTAACTTGGGCAAGCCTTTTGGAGCTGTCACATTCATTTCCATCTTGATCTACCCATTTGGAGATTTCAAGACCACTTTTCATTGGGTTTTGATGATTAGAAAAATCTTATTCTAATTTTATTTGATAGCTGCCATTTTTATGGTCATTTTGAGCTATCATTTGCATTTTTCTCCAAGTATTTATGAAGTTACATAATTTTGAAGTTTTGGTTATTTTTTAACAATAATTAATTCCAACAGATCAGCAATTTATGGTTGAAGCAATTATTTTGCATGATTTCATCAAGGGTTTGATGTTGATGTATTTCTAAAAATTTGTGTGTGGAGAAGGCAAACATTTGAATTTACCCTTGGTCACTTAGGGTTTGGTGGACCTAAAATAGGCCGCTGCCCTAGTTTTTGCATAAAATTCAGTTTACTATCAATTGGGTTTTGTGCTATTTCCTTGTTTTTCAGTTTCATTCTGGAAAGGGACATTACAAATAACATGATATAGTAGCCAAGATATGTGAAAATATGTGAAACAAGATATGTCAACACTGCACAAGACACGTGTTAGTTCCTGTTAGCTCAAAGATAACATGTACACAATATTTGTAATCAAGCATAATGAAGAAGTAGAAAGGAACTATAATAAGAACAATAACACCTAGATGTAGTAAAAATAGATTCCCAGATGTATAGGGAGTCTGGGTAAAGGGACCGGCCAACACCTATCATTGTGTAACACTTTTGTGCATGTCCTACATTATACTCAAAATTCCTCATGAACACGTGTAAAGAGTAAAGAAGCATGTTATCTATCAAACCAAAGTGACAAACAACATATATAATGTAAAGTGCTAACAACTCAAGTGAAAATTATAGGTCCTAATTTTGTATTTTTGCAAATATGTGAATGTTTTTGTATTTTTGAAGTGCTTAATTATGTACACAAAGAGGGGTAGCATTGGGCTACCAAAGGAGAAACTCCGAAAAGGTGGAGCAACAGTTGGAGAAGGTTCAATGGGCTCATCCCATTCAATTGCATTTGTATCAATAAGATCTTGTATAACATGTCGAAGCTTGTCACATTGATAAGTAAGGTGCCCAATGCAGCGATGATAGTCACAATAAGCATTAGCATCGAACTCGTACTTTGAGTCTTGCTCACATCAACCTCAAATGGTGGAGGGAGAGACATGAGATTAGACTCAAGTAATTGTTGAAGTATAATGTGTGGAGCACAAGGTAGACATGTAAAGTTCCTTTTTGTATGTTGTGGAGAAGTAGAGATATCGTAGAAGACTCACTTGGGGTATCAAGTTGTTCATCATCACTGACATCAAAATCAAATTTAACTTCCCCAATGGGATTGCAATTCAACATGTGCAAATTTTCATTTGATATATCAAATAGTTCATAGTAATCAAGTTCATTCATATGTGCTTGGTACCTAGCATCCTAATCGATATCATAATTCAAATAAGAATCTGTCTCATTGTGTTGTGGAAGATTAAAGATATCTTTTGTTATGTTGCCCCTAGATTGGGCTTGTGTACGCTCTAAGTGTTCTGAGGTGGTGTGTAATTTTTCATGCTCAACTGGTATTTTTGCCATTGTTATTTGCACAATAGAATGATGTAATTTGGTAATGGGCGGTGGCTCTAAAGAAAGGAGGTATTGCATTCTTATGTGCTTTGTGATTAGATGATTCTTGTTGTAACAATGTATCATTTAGTATCGTAGTATGCTCATTGGATATAGCTACTATAACTTTTGGTTTCCATTGAGATTTTGGAACTTGGGATGATTACATAGGAGAATGTTGTGTATCAAAGGATATAAATCCCTTATACTTGAGTTATTGGATGTGTCGTTGTAAAACATAGCAATCATTGTCACGATGTCTATTAATTCCATGATAATTGCAAAATGGTTGACCTTTGAGTTTTGTAAGCTAATAGTGGGGGTAGTAATGAGTAGGTAACAAAGTCATTAATCTTACAGATAGAATATCATGTCGTCGAGCATGCTTTTCAAACCGAAGATGTGTTTTCTGTTGTATGACTTTGACTTCACTTGTATGGGCACATGTATTATGCATGATGTGTGTATCACATGGCTTCTCAATGGGTTTAGAACTAGATTGATCATAAGGTGTAGAGATATGATGAATATGGGTATTGGAAGAATTTGTTAGATGTGCTAGCTCACGCTTCGAGAGATGTGATCTCGGTATTCATAGCTTGAAATTTATTTTGAAAGCATGGTGTAAAGCTTGAATAGATTCTAAGATAGCCTTATGAAAGGTGTCATCATTACTAATAGGAGTTGAAATACGGCTCAAAATTGAATTCACATGGGAAGGTGTTGTATTATCGGGAGCATTGTTTCGTGCACTAGTTTTGTGAAAGTAGCTCTACATGCTTGGTGACGTTGAAGTAAATTATACAAGGAGACTTGAGAAATTGTTGCATGGGCCATGATGAAAGAAAAATGATAGAAGAAACTCCAAGGAGGTAATAAATAAGAATCAACACATGAAGGGTCGATACAATGAAGAGATCATAGGAGATAAGACCCAAAAGTGATGTTGAAAAAAGTCTTCATCATCAAATTAATAAAACGATCATCTATAAAAGTAGAAATTGAATTTGATGAAACAAAAAGAGGTATTTTTGAATTTGATTATATGGAAGAAAAACCTCCAAAGAAATTTTTCCAAAAGTGTATATTTTTTGATTATACCCTAATTACTAAAAATAGTAATTTTGAATATGAAAAGTGTGCTAAAATTAGGGCAAACAAAAAGAGGTTTTGTTAAATATAAAAATTAAGAATAACCTCAAAGGAATTTGAAAATAGAGTGTTATACTTGAGATATGCAACGAAAGGTGATTTGGCAATTAGGAGCCCTAAAAAGAGACCCAAAGGGTAGAACCGACCATGAGACCCTAGGGAAAAATTTGAAAATCAGTTTGAAGTTAGGCAAGAGGATGAAATTTGAATACAAACCCTAGAAAATTGAGATATCCAAAACCAAGTAGGAAGGAGAAGCCCAAAGGCAACTAGGGTTTGCTCACGAGTCAGAGTTCACCAAAATGTTTACACCCTAATTAGATTTAACGTAAAACCTAATTGATTTTAGTGATTTAGTACACTAAAGTATGTAAGGGTTAGTAACAAGTTAATATTATGATTAATTAACTTCAAACATTAATTATCACAATCAGATAACGCTTTTATACTTGTAATTGATATGCTAAACAAGATATGAACTTGAAAACACAAAGGAATGATTGTACTTAGCTGGTTGCAGATGATTTTGGAAAGTTATGGAAGGATGCATTGCTGAAATAGGGAGATCCGAACTTGCTTGATGCTTCGTTTTAGAGATCGTGATTGGAAATCGCCTCAGGGGCAGACCATACAACTATGCCATGACCATCTATACGGTCTTGACCTAGTGTACGATCTTGGACTCGCTTGGTTCTAGGCTCAGTAACTCTCGCATACCGTCGGTTGCTTGGAACTATTTGTCGTTGTCAAACCCAAATTTGCAATCATGTCAGCAAAGCTCTCCGAATACTTTGATCATGATCTCAAACCCTAACCGTGGATGGGAAGTCTGCAAAACAAACATTAGTTGGGTTGTGGGCACCCAGTGCATCACTAACGTTGGCACTACTTCAAGAGGCCTCAAACCGCATGTTGTTCTCCACCTAGCATGTGATATTTGAATGAATGCAACTAGATTTGACAACCACCTTTGACAATGCTTGAGTTGAGTTGGCTCTTGCTAAGATACTTGGGAAAGGGATGTTTGAGTGTTTTTAGACGAGAGAGATTGCTGTTTTAACTTGGTAAGAAGCTTTAGACATATAAAGATTGCTGCCCTAATGACTGTAGGTGAGCTATTGTGAGATTTAGGGAGCCTTGGGTGCCTTTTGCAAGTGTAGGAAGTGAGTGTATCAATGTATTGCCATATGATTTCTAGGTTAGCAAATGAGGTAGTGTTTACTTGCTTATATAGGGTTCGTAGATGATTTATCGAAGAAAGGCCGACCCAAAGAGATTAGAAGACCCAACAAAAGATATGAATGGAAGACATGTCACTCTAAGACTGTACAAGTCGGCCAAGACTGGATATACTTTCCTGACCAAATTGTACGGCCTTGACTAGGGAAGGAAAACATGCAATCTGAAGTTTGGAACTTGTTAATTGATGTTTGTCTATGGATTTTGTGCATTGTACTCTCAAAATTTGACGACATGTCATTGTGCAAGGATAAACAAGCTAAACAATAGACCTCAGAATGTGCTAAGCGGGAATGAGAAGGTTGTATTTATCTTAGCAAGAGTGCATTGTCAAAACTAGCAAGTCAAAGAGTGAATTGCCAAATTTGAGTGTCTACACAATGGTTACAGCTTTTACTAAATTATTATTGAATAATTGTGCAATACAATTAAGGAAGACACAAAATCAATTGAAAGAATAAAAGCCACCTGAAAGGAAAGTGCGAGATATTATACTATGTGGGAAGGATGGCACACCAAACACTCACTTGGAAATCAATATTATGATTTTGAGAAATACATTAATTCATGGTGGGTTAGGAGAAAATATCTTCCAAAGCGAGTATGGTGGAAGTTGGGGGCATTTAAAATGTTATTACCAGTTTTTTTGTTCGAGAATGGCAAACCAAGAAAAAATTGTGCTAGGTGTCTTGTGGAAAAAAAAAGATGATAGGTGGAAAAACAATGTAGAATAGAGTTCTGGTGCTCACAATGGAGGATGTATTAAAACAATATGATGCTATATTAGGCTATCCGTGGCTAAGGAAAGTAGAGGCCTTGCATGGTTGACATCGAGAAATGATTTTGATAAAATCCAGTAATAATAAATTGCAGGTAAACTTTATTAATGCATTATTGATTGAATAAAAGCGTAAAGCATAAGTAAAGACTGATTCAGAAATGAAGTTTGAACCCAACAAAGGTTTTCTTCATTTATACAATTGTTAGGAAGATAGTAAGTATTCCAAAAGGGGTTATGGCATTGGAAAATGAGTGATTATGAAATGTTGCACTCAGCCTATGTTATTGAAATAGAGAATGATAATTCAGAACAACCTATGTATCAATTTGAAGTTGATCCTAACGCACATTAACAGGGTTATCCCCATATTTTCACAATATCTAATAGGAGAAAGAGAAGTGGATATTTGTCTCACATATCGCTTTTCAAATCAGCAAACAATTAGTTATGTAAGACTAGGCACCCAATAGGTGATGAACGACTGGAAAACTGTAAATCCTTACTACAGGTGCAGATTTACCTCTGGAATTGGAAACAATGGAAATGGAAATCTACTAAACACAAGGCAGCCATTTGTTGACCTACAAATATCTTACTCCCACCAGAGCTATGTGTTCATAAAATCGACCTGATACTGGGAGAAATCCCTATTAAGTGTAGACCCGAAAGGAATTAATGTGTGCTGTGCAGCCAGGTTATATGAGGAAACTCAGTGAATGGTGGAGGCTAGCATGAGTTTAGATTGTAACAAGTGATTAGGTTTCTCCGAAGCTATTTCTCCTACGAAATATACATATAAACAAAGGGTTTGTGTAGATTTCCCTTGTTTAAATGCAATTAATAAGATATGTTCCCTATTGTGTATACTGAAACTATATTAGAGGAAGCAGCAGGGATTGAGTTATAATCATATACATATTGCTGAAGACAATGTTGGACATTCCTCTACACCATGGTAAGCAGACTCTGATCTTAAAGCACCCTCAACTAGATAGCTCAAAACTGAAAGCCAATCAAAACTATTTTACTTTAAATACTTAGAATGTACAATCACATATAGTAGAGAAATACTAACTGAAAAATACTCAAATTTGTTTCAAATCACATCACTGTTTTATTAATCAGAAAACAAAAGCTACAATATTTGGAACACATCCTAGAAAAAATTGAATGAATAAAACACCTACCCTAGGCCTTCTTTTATAGTTGAAGAAGAGACCCTAAAAATAGCTTGGATCCTAAAACTAGATCCATCCCAAATTAAATCAACCCTTGACCTAATTTTATCCTGGTGAATTGTGTCCTTAAATAAACAAATTCAAACTTTACAAAAACGTACTTCCAAATGAAGAACTGCTTTTGTAAAACTGGAAAAACTACATAAAAGCAACTGCTAAATCTGGACAGCCAAGAATAGGACTGCCAAGAATAGGATTGCTGTTCTCTATGATTGTATGCTTTGCTGAAGTGCATCCAGGTTCCACATGTGCGCCCTGCTAGAGGACACATTCTGAAGTACCATAATCTAACACTCCCTCTTACTGAGGAATGTGTTTACCACCAATCTCAATCTCTCCAAGAACATTCTCTTTAGCTAGAGGCTTTGTAAGAATGTCTGCAATGTGCTGATCTGTCGGAATGTATTCTAGAGCAAGTGCTCTCATCAAAACTTTGTCTTTGAGAAAGTGATGTTTGATGTCAATGTGCTTGGAGTGGTCATGAAATATTGGATTCTCAGAGAGTTTGATACAACTTTGATTGTCACAATAAATGATTGTAGGCTCCATTTTCTCACTTGTCAACTTTGCAATCAACTTGTGAAGCTACATGGCTTCACAACCAGAAATGTTGGCTACCATGTTCTCTGCCTCTGCTGAACACAGTGCCATTGAAGTTTGCTTCCTGCTGAATCAGGATATGACTCTTGAACCTAAACTAAAGTACTCTTCCTATCACCTACATCTTGTACCTAGTTAGAGAGTCAAGGAATTCATGCAACATCATCTCCTTATATCTAAAACCAAAATGTACCGCACCCTTCAAGTATTAGAGCACATACTTTGCAACAACCTACTGAATTTGCCTTGACTTAACCATGGAGTGGCTCAAAGTGTTCACTGGAAAACATATATATGGTCTAGTATTAACTAGATACATCAAGGACCCAATCAATTGCCTGTACACCAAAGGATCTACCAAATCTGAATCCAAGTCAGCATTTAACTTTAGATTTAGTATCATAGGAGTGGCAATGGGTTTGCAATCCATCACCTGAAACCTTTTCAGAATATCAGCTATGTATTTTCCTTGCCCAAGGAAAACCTCACTTGTCATTTGCCACACCTCTAGACCCAAGAAATAGTACATTGGTCGAATGTCTTTCATTTCTCTCACCAACTCTTCCTTGCACCTTGCAATGAGCTTCTTTGAACTCCCTGTAAGTATCAAGTCATCTACATACAAGACCAAAACCAACAAATTCGATAGAGCAATTAAATAACACAGATTGGGATCTACAGCTATTTTGGTGAAGCCCAAACCTAACAACTACTTATCAATCTTGGAGTACCAAGCATGGGTGCTTGCTTCATCTCATAAAGAGCTTTCTTCAACTTGCACATGGTCTCTCTTGCCAATGTTCCTCAAATCCTCTTGGCTGATTAATGCACACTTCTAACTCAACCATTCAAGAAAGCTATCTTAACATCCATTTGATGTATCTCGCAACTAAAATAGATGCTAAAGACATAATGACCCCGATAGAAGTATACTCGGAGCAAAGGTCTCTTCATAGTCAATTCTTTCTTTGTGAGAGAATCCTCTAGCTACAAACCGAGCCTTGTTCTTTTCTATGTTGCCAATAGTTGCATGTTTCACCTTGTACAACCATCTAAAATTCACCACTGATTTCCTTGTTGGTCTCGACACTATCTCCTAGACATCATTCTTCATGACGGAGTTATACTCATCCACTATGGCATCCTGCTGTATCAGCTGCCTCCTAATAACTGGAAGATTGTGCATCAATGATTGAAGACATCAATGCAACATAACTGGGAAGCTTCTTAGGAGGATGACTTACCTAAAAAGAGGTGCTTGGATCACCAACTTGCTCCCTTGCCTCCTACAATGTCTTTTGAAGCCATTTAGGCTTCCTGGTTGTTGCGGGGGTAAAGTTGTCTCTGTCGGAGTTTGTACCTATACTTGAACCTGCCTAATCTGAACCTGTACTCCCTAAAACCTATGGATCAACACTTGGGGCAGCAATAGTTGTCTCCTCCTCAATTGTTGTTAGAAGCTCCTGGGATCGGGAAGACCATGCATCCTCATCCACCTTCACATAGTGACCCACTATTATCTTCCTCTGAGATGGAACATAGATCTTGTAAGCCTTAGAGTACTCACTATAGCCAACTAAAATGTAATATCCCCTTGTGGGATATTAATGATTTATTATTAATTACTTGCAAAATAAACAACTTAGAAGATAAACCCTCCTAGGTTTACCTCAACTAACCCTAGTGTCAGCTTCAATACAACCCAAATAGGGTTGGAGTGAGCCAAGGTGAGGGTTTAGATGGGCAATCCAGTTGGTATTTACACTCCTTTATCCAATACACTTTGCAGAAGTAAAAATAATAAATAATACTGCTGAAAATTAACTGAAACTTTGGAAATTAATAACTCCCAAAATACTAACTCTTTTGACTTGAAACCAAGTGCAGTAGAAAGGGAAAATTATGAGCTTCTAATCACAATAAATATCAGATCTTTCCATGCACTAGAAACCACTCAAAACAGCCCCCAAAATCCCAAACCCAGTCGCTAGGGTTAGGGTAAAATCTGCAACATAATTCCAACACTTTTTCCTTCACTTTAAGAGTCAATAAATGCAGTTCCAGATCTGCAATTAATAAATCTAAAACAGCATATTTATAATCACTTCAAAATCCCTTCCAAACACTCTTAGCACATGCCCAAACAAGTCGATTTCATCAAGTAAAAACCAACAGCATATAATAAAAGATATTCATCATAAATCACACTCCAAACCCTCAAAGCAAGCTTATATCTTCTCCCAAAAATGGCGCCTTATACATATATAGAGAAATGATTGCAAAAACTTATTACTTCAAGCTCATATGGGCACACACACTTCACAAATGGTGGTGTTAATAAACACCTTTTGTTTTTGAATATAAGTGGGCATACATCCCTTCTTCAAGCATGAAGATAAGTTTTATAAACTGTCAACATGCCAAAAAAGGAGTAACCACATCTTCTTTTATAGCTTTTGCTTGCACATCCTCCAAAGTTCTTCTCCATCTTTGGCGCCATCATCTAGGAGGAAATCTTATTTAAAAATGTGCTTGAAAGTCACCAACAACAAATATTAAATGCATAGGGATTTTAAAAAGATGCCCATATGAGTCGACCCATGCTTAGGAATAATCACTTTGTCTCAAAATAATCACTTTGTCTCAAAATAATCACTTTGTCTCAAATATTAATTATTAAATGCTTCCAGGAAAATGCGACTTGCCTAGTCACTTGATTTACCTTTTAAAAAATGCATTTATTATCTCAAGGTGAAGTCGAACTTCCCCTTTTATTTTGATTTGCACAATTTATAAAATTTTATTTTAAAATTACATGTGCAAATCGATTTTATCTTCTTTTTAATTTTTTATAAAAAGGGGGACATTACATAAAATAACCTTAAAATTGGAGGGTTCAAGCTTCATCCTCATCTGTTTTGGAATATGAATGAAAATTGGACTCCCAAATACTTTGAAATGAGAAACATTTGGTTTCTCCCTTGTAAAAGCTTCCTCAGAGTCTTGTCCTTCAACACTCTATGAAGACACTTGTTTAGTATGTAGATTGCAGCACTACAAGCTTCTGCCCAAAGAAACATATGCAGATCTAAGTCATGAATCATAGACTTAACAGTCTCTACTATGGACCTGCTGTAATGTCCCTTCTAGGGCATCAAACAGAAAACAAGGGTTTGGATTCAAACCCCAATCACAACTTCTGATTTTTATTACAGCCACCTGTCAATCACTTCAAACCCTAGAGGAGAAAACTGAAAATGCCATTAACAACCAAGAGTGATATGAGATTCTGAATATTTATGACAGCAAAGGAATTCATATGACAGCCAACAATATCACCACTTAGCCCTAGCGATGAACCTGATTTTCTATTTCCTAGGGCAGCAAACTGTATGGGCTTTTCAAGACAATATTCTCATGCAATATAGACTGAAAATCAATATAGAAATATCCCAAACACTTCATAAGTCCAGCAAGATGAAATCTGGAGCAAATATATATTTTATAATTTTAATTCAAGTGCAAACACAACTGAAACTTCGAAAATTCATAACTCCATCAATACTTGGAGTTTCAACACAAACAAATGCTCAAAATGATCTTGGAGAGACCAGCTATCAAATAAAAGTGAAATCACAATTTTCCAACCATGGAAACCCCTCCAAAAGTGATCCCGAACTTCCTAGGTGGGTAGATCAAGTGGAGGAAGGGTGCCAACACCCTTGAAAGTGCCCTAACTGGAGTAGAAGTGCCCTATGCACGGATAAACACCTTCTTGTTCCAAAAATCTTCCAATGAAGTCCACTTGTGACTCCCGAATGAAGCCACCAATGCACACAAGAGGGTTTCCGTCCCCAAGTGTGATCCTATTGAAGGTTTTCGTCCTCAATAGGTAACCAAGGAAGGGGTTTCGTCCTTCAATGGCAAGAAGAGAAGCTACACTAGCTCCAAATCCAAGTAAATGTCAAATGATGAATGATAATGATCCCCCTCCTCCATTCGAACCTCCTTAAGTACCCTTCTTTGGCGCCAAGGATGAATTAGAAGATCAATCTTCATGACTGACCTCTTAATGAAGGGGAAGTGCACTTTTAATCTTCACTTAAGAAGACCGACCTCATAAAAAGGGAAAGAGTATTTCTTTATCTCCATTGTAGCTCTCAAGAAGACTGACCTTAATGAAGGAGAAGATAGAAGTTCCTTTTTGCTTTGTCATTCACCTATCACCTAATCGAATCACTCCAAGCCATAATTAGTAATCAAATAAATAAGGAAAATACAATCACTTACAATTATGGCAATGTTCATCTCCTTGCTTTCCTTCCTTGAAGCCCACGGAAGGTGGAATGGGCCCAAGGCCTTCATAGTGACTAGCATGGAAAAGGGGACATCACACCTGCTCTTTCTTTCTATAACCCTTTTTATTGTGGGTTGTATGGTATTGTAAACTCTCTTGATCCATACCTCTTTGCAAAAGGAATTAAAGTCATTAGAGATATTACTCCCCTCCATAAATCGATCTTGGTACCTTGATATTCTTGCCTGTCTAGTTCTCAATAGGGGTTTGAAATCCTTAAACCTATTAAAGACCTCATCATTGGTCTTTATAAAATAAATTCCTTTTGAAGACCTATATTGCAAACTCTCTCTCGATCCTTGCTTCTCTACAAAAGGAATCAAAGTCATCAGAGGCATACTCCCCCGTCTTTTCCTGATTTGATCTTCTTATCTATTTGGATCTCAATAAGGGCTTTGAACTTCTTAAACTTGCTCCTAAAATAAATCTAGGTCTTTCTAGAAGAATCATCAATGAGAGTGACATAGTAAAAATTCGTTGTCAACGAGACTGATGGCATAGGTGCAAAGAGGTTTGATTGAATCAAATCTAGAATCTCTATGAATTTTGCTCACTGCTTGGAAGAGGCCTTGACATGCTTACTGACTGCACATCCTTTGCACGCTCCTCTCGTCTCCACCTTAAAGTCAAAGAATCCAAGCACGTCCTTCAAAAGAGACAACGATCCATAGTTTAGGTGCCCAAATCTTTTGTGCCAAAGCTCGTATAGATTGTAACTCCTGGTAAATAAAGCTCTCTTCTTCATTGGATTTGCCATAAACTTGTAAAGGCCACCCTTTCAAATGCCCTTGGCCAAGACTTGACCAGGCTGAAGGCGATGATGCCTAATGGTTACTTGCTGGTCATCAAACTCAGCCCTACACTTTAAATCTGTTAGACAAGAAACTGAAAGGAGATTCTTAGTCATACCAAGAACATACAATACCTCATGCAGCTCCAGAACTTCTCTTGTTGGCATGCGGAATGAGATAGACCCTATCCCAGTCACTGAGTACTTGGCATCATCACCAAGCTCCACCTGCATGTTGGTATGCTATTCCTTCAATTTGAAGAAGTCTGCCTTGCTGGAAGTCATGTCTCAAGGTTCCAGTTTCAACATACCACCCAACACCTTAGACTGTGTCAGTGGAAAGTCATGACACTGTGACAAAGGTTGTGTCAAGCCTGGTAGTCAACTCGTCCACTCCTGAAGCTTCTGCACTTCTTGCAAACTATTTATGCTATTGTTGTTGCTTGCCCTTCCCTTTCTTCTTCTCTAGACACTGAGAAGCATAGTAGCCATGCTTATTGCAATTGAAGCACTTGATATGACTCAAATTCTTCTTCTAGTGATTAGAAGATCCTAAGTCCTTTTTTTTTGGGATCATTCTCGGATGCTTTCTTTCTTCCCTCCCTCCCTTTTCTCTCAATGAGGTCTTGCTCTGGAACATCATCCTTAAAACTGTTTGAGACTTGCTGTAGTCTCATCTCTTCTCCAATGAAAGCATCCCACAACTGCTTGAAGTTAGGTAACTTCTCTTGACCACAGATAACTTGAACAAAGTTGTGTCACAGTGGATTGAAGCCATTTAGAGCAATCTAGATTAGCTCATTATCTTTGACTTCATCACCAACTGCACCAATCTGATCTCTAAGCTTTGCTAGCTTCATTAGATAGCTTGCCACTGTATTTGTCTTGCTCATGCGGGTAGTGTTGAGCTTGTTCCTCAGAAGCATCACCCTAGATACATTCACACTTTGGTACAAGGTTCCCAAGGCGTCACACATCTTCTTTGATATGAGGGATCAAATGGTCCTTCACAAAATCTAAGTCTTTGGGATCTATGGAAGGTATAACCTCCACAAGGTACCATAATTTTGTTTCTTCCAGGATATTCTGCAATCTTAACTTCCACAACACATAGCTAGAGGTTCCCTCCAACAAGTGACACTCTCGCATATTGGGAGTTACCCTTGATACAACTGATCGAACAAGCTTCAATCTACAATCACTAGATCAACTAGGGTTTCACACCACACAACCATTCACAAGTTCATGTGCCGATTATTGACACAATTATACTTCAATCAATGAATCTTGGACATACTGCCTATTGACTCCTCTGACAACTAGCCTCTCCATAAACAAAATCTGATAGATTTTAGAAACTATGTCTGATACCATTTTGAAAATTCCTCTACACCATGGTAAGCAGATTGTGATCTTAAAGCACCCTCAATTAGATAGCTCGAATCTGAAAGCCCATCAAAACTGCTGAACTTTAAATGTTAGAATCTACAATCACATACAATAGAGAAACACTATCAGAAAAATACTCAAATCTGTTCCAAATCACATTGCTGTTTTATTAAATAGAAAACAGAAGCTACAATATTTTGGAACACACTCTAGAAAAAAAAATGAATAAAACACCTACCCTAGGCCTTCTTTTATAGCTGAAGAAGAAACCCTAAACATAGCTTAGATCCTAAGGCTGGATCCATCTCAAAATAATCAACCCTTGGCCTGATTTTATCCTAGGATCTACGCCCTTGAATAGACAAAGGAAAACTTTACAAAAGCAAACTACTAAATAAGGAATTGCTTTTCTAAAATTGTGTCTATTAGATTCAGTTTTGTTGAATGTGTCAAATGAGAAATCCGCTCAGGCGTTATGGGAGAAGTTGGGGACTGTATTAGACAAAGTCTTTGGTGAACAAATTGTTTCTCCGAAAGAAGCTATATTCGTTGAGAATGAATGACGGAGACTTTGTTGCAGAACATCTGAACGTCTTTAATATTGTGGTAAGTCAGTTGATTTTTGTTGATATTAATATGGAAGAAGAGGATAAATGTATTACTCTATTGTGTTCTTTACCTGAATCTTGGGATAATCTAGTTATGGCTATTACTAGTACTATGACAAAATTATTAGTTGAGGATGTAGTTATGGCCTTACTATTAGAAGAAATGAGTTGGAAATCCATTGAGGATTATCAATCCAAGGATGCTTTGTATGTGAGAGGCCATACCCAAGAGAAAAGCAAGAAGAGGCAAGGACAGTCAAAGTCTAGAAGTAAATCAAAGACTACAAAAAAAGATAAGAGGAAATGTTGGAATTGTGGTAAAACGGGCATTTCAAGAAAGACTATAGATCTAAGAAGGCGAAAAGGGTAAGTCATCTAATGATGTTGGATCTTCAGATACGAAACCCTCTAATGAAGACTCGGGAGATTTGTTCTTGGCAGCTTCCAGCTCGCATGCATGTGATGGTGCATGGTTGATTGACTCGGGTGCCTCTTTTCATATGACTCCACACATGGAGTGGTTTTGTGAATATGAAAAGTACAATGGAGGTGATGTATTTATGGTAGACAACTCAACTTGCAAGATCATCAGTTGTAGGTGAGTCAAGCTGATGGAAGGATTAAAATCCTCCCATGTGTTCTGCACATTCCAGTTTGACCAAAAACCTAATATTTGTAAGTAAGATGAATGATGTGGGTGTGCAGGTAGCATTTAGTAAAGATAGTTGCAAGATGGTTCGAGGTGCAATGGATCGACAAAGGCATCCATACAGAACACTGTTCATGCTTGAGGCAAGCAATACTACTGATGAGTGCAATAGCTCTGTGGTTCCAGAGGATGATAAAGCTTCAGAGCCAACTCCTACATCTGCTGCAATGAAGACGATGTTTTGGCATCAAAGGATGGGACACATTGTTGTACTTTAAAAGTAAAAGGTATGGTTGAAGGAATTTCTGATTGTCCTTTAGATTTTGATTTTTGTGAGCATTGTGTGTTTGGAAAGCAAACTAGAGTAAAGTTTCCTAGTAATGCTACAAGATCAGAAGGCATTCTACATTTGATACATAGTGATGTGTTTGGACTGTAAAAGTTCCATCACTAGGAAAAACCATGTTTTATGTTAGTTTTATAGATGATTTCTCAAGAAATACCTGGGTATATTTTATTTGGAATAAGTCGAGGTTTTCAATAAATTCAAAGAGTTTAAGGCTCTTGTAGAAAATCGATAGAAAGGAAAATAAAGGTTTTGAGAAGTGACAATGGCAAGGAATATTGCTCTAATGCCTTTGAGCAATTGAAATAGTAAGGCAAAGACAACTCCATATATGCCACAACAGAATGGAGTTGGAAAAAGATGAACAAAATGCTTTGATGGATAAGTGTAGGAGTATGCTTAGTGGTGCCGGTTTGGACAAGAAATTTTGGGTAGAAGCAGTGGTAACTGCGTGTTATTTGATCAATAGATCACCGACATCCACACTTGAAGACAAAACTCCATAGGAAGCATGGACGGTAAGAGACCCTCTGTTCGAAATTTACATGTATTTGGTTGTATTGCTTATATGTGTATTCCAAAAGAGAGAACAAAATCAAGTTAGATAATAAATCTGTTACGTGCATATTTATTTGATACTCTAATGGTGTAAAATGATACAAACTATGGAATCTTGAAACACATAAGGCTATTTTTAGCCGTAATGTAATATTTAGAGAGGTTAAGGAGATTCCAGAGCAGGAAGCAAAACTAGAGGAAGTTCATGTTAAAATTGAGGAAGGTGAATTTGTGTTTGAATTTGATGCGACTGCAGAAGAACCACAAAGAGAGTTTAAGGGGAAGATTCGAGACGAGCGGATGAGGAACCAAAAGATGTTGAACCGAGAAACTCCTGTCTTTAGAAGATCATATCGACTGAGAAGGGTGCTTGGGAGGTATAGTCCTCTTGATTTCCGTTCGCCTCGCTACGTTTTATCGATTTTTGTCATTCATCGACGATGAACCCAAGAATGTGAAGGACACTTTTGGATCAAAAGTAATAAGCCTTGGAAAAAGGCTATGGAGGAAGAATTCGAGTCCCTATACAAGAATAATGCATAGGACTCGTGAAGTTACCTCCTGGAAGAAAACAAGTTGGCTGTAAATGGGTGTTTAAGAAGAAGTATAATGCAGATGGGAAAATGGAGAAGTATAAAGCTCACCTTGTGGCAAAGGATTCTCTCAGGTGGAGGGACTTGATTTTGGTGAGATTTTTCTCCTGTTGCTAAGTTACATTCTATTAGATTTCTTCTGGTTATTGTTCTTTGCTTTCAATTTGGAAATAGAGTAGATGGATGTTAAGATAACGTTTTTGCATGGTGAGCTTGAGGAGGAAATCTACATGACGTATCCGAATGCTTTAAGATCAAAGCGAAGGAAGATTTGGTGTGTAGACTGGAAAAGTTAGTGTATGGCTTGAAGCAATCATCAAGAATGTGGAACCAGAAATTTGATAGGTATGTGTTGAGACTTGGGCTTGAAAGAAGCAAAGCTGATCCCTGTGTTTATTTTAAACAAAGAAGGTGAAGATTATGTTATCATTGTATTGTATGTAGATGACATGTTGTTAATTGGTAACAGTAAGAAAATGGTCAATCATGTTAAATCTCAACTCTCATCTCAATTTGATATGAAGGATCTTGGTGCTGCAAAATTTATTTTGGGCATGGAAATAAAAAAAGATCGTGTAAATAGGAAACTGGTGTTAAATCAAAGAAAGTACCTTGAGATGATATTGCAAAGGTTTCAAATGCATGAAAGTAAACTTGTTAGTATTCCTTTCCTTGTTGGTCAAAAGTTGTCTTCTGAACAATGTCTTAAAACTGAAGAAAAAATAGAGGACATGTCTTAGATGCCATATGCTAGTGCAATTGGTAGTTTGATGTATGTAATGGTTTGTACTAGACTTGATATTGCACATGTAGTGGGAGTAGTGAGCAAATTCATGTCAAATCTTGGAAAGGAACATTGGACTGTGGTGAAGAGAATCTTGATATCGCATGGGACATCGACTATGCAATCCGTTATCGGGTAAACCTAGTGAAAGTAAAACATTAGATCTACATGGCTTTGTGGATTTAGATAGGGGCGGAGACTTGGATATGTGCAGGTCTACTGGTGGGTATGTGTTCAACTTGTTCGGTGGAGTAGTAAGTTGGATGAGTAAACGTCAAGCAAGTGTTGCGATATCCACCACAGAGGCTGAGTACATGGCAGCTACTCATGCAAGTAAAGAAGTGGTTTGGCTTCGACGACTGATCTCTCTGTTGGGTTCACTCAAAATGTTGTAAGGATCGATTGTGACAGTCAAAGTGCAATTTGTCTGGCAAAGAATCTTGAGTATCATTCAAGAACGAAACACATTGATGTTCAATACCATTTTGTAAGAGAAATGGTGGAGGAGAAGAAGATACTACTAAGTAAGGTGGACACAGGATAATGTTGCTGACTCTTTAACAAAGGCTGTGAGTGCTGAGAAATTTTCTTGGTGCAGAAAATTGATGGGCTTGACTGCCCTGAGCTGCTGACTATATGGCAGTGTAGCCCCCTTTTGCAAAGTATCCAACAAGTGGGAGAATGTTAGAATATGTTGTATATTTTGCATACTGTATACCTCTGCCACAAGCATTAGCACCACCTCCAAACATCGGGAAAAAGTCTTTTATGATTCCATCAAGAAGCTCATTCATGAGGCCATTTAGAAGAGTGATCAAGCTCAAAGGGGTACCAAGAAGACGGCTGCTCAGTTTGCTGAATGCACCAGTGCTGGGTCAAGATACTCACAGGAATTTCTTCCTTCCCAACCAGAGATTTGTCTACTACTGCTGCTGCCTGGGTATATTCTGACCTTAAGCGTACTGGAGCTCCTGGATTATCTGATCTTATGGGCCAGCATCATGCAGCACAGTGTTAGGGTCCTTTTAAGACCCCAAGGCCCAAAGACCAAGCTGATTGGTTCCATATTTGTACTCTCAAATATTTGTGGTTTGAGGCTATTTCATTCACAAAGCTTCTAAGTAGATATATATTTTATATTATGCACTCTCATATTGATACAATTCATGTTGCATATGGATATAATGAAATGTAAGTTGGAGGTATATGGTCTGGGATTATTTTTGAATGCTCCTCTTTTGCAATGTAAAGTTTCTGAACCGAGCATCTGTTAGACACCTGACTTGCTGGTTAGGGTCTGCTGTTTTTTGTATTACCTCATTATTATCAATGCAATTAACCTTTTCTCAAAAAAGTAGATTGCGGACATTCCCCAAACTACTTAGTCTTGATAAATATTGTTAGCACTATCATTGTTCTTTTCTCCCTTATTTTCTATAGAAATAACAGAGTTTCAACAGAAGCTATAATTAAAAAGTACCTCAGCACGATCAGAATTTAAGGTGGTCCCCATGAGATTGATGTTACTCAAGTTGAAGATGAAAATATTGAACAAAATGTTGTTGATGACATTAGGCTGCCAAGAATTTCTTGGAGAAGAGCAAATGCGGCATCTGATGCAAACAGAAGATGACATGTGTGTGAATGTGTGCACACACTACTCACTGATGCATAAAATCGAACTATTCAATGGGCTCTGCAGAAACTTCTTAAAGTCCAAGTGTAATGAATATAACTTTTATGAACATATTCCCTTTAAGAAACATTTTATCTTCTTTTACATTTAAATGTTCCCGAAACCTTTGGAGTTTGTCCATGGAGGAGGACTTGCTGAATATATCTGCTGCAGGTCATGAGTTGAAGGGTATTAGAATTTGACCAAACTGTTATAGTTTCTCTTGTTAAAATGATGATGATTTGAATATGTTTGAATCAGCCATTGGATTTTTTATAAGATTTAAAACACTGTAATTGTCACAATATATGGCTATCGTTGTTGTCTGTTGCTGTCGAAGATATTCGAGGATCAACTGTGATGAAAATGCTTGGCGAGCTGCCTCAGCCTTGTACTCAGCTTCTGTGGAAGGTACACCCTCCCTTGTTTCTTGTTGGATTGGGAAATTGTGCTTGAACCCAAGGAAAAGACACACAAAAATGTCTATTTTCAACTAGACGTACCTAGCTCGGAGTGTCTGCTTCAATCTATACAGAGCTTTGAAAAGCCTACAACCTAAGTTGTCCGTGCCCTTACTCAAAACAACCCTCTGGCTGATGCGTGCACACTTCTTCCTCAAGATCACCATTGAGAAAGAAACTTTTGACATCCATCTGGTATAGTGATCAACCCTCTTAAGCTCCAAGAGAAACTACAAGTCTGATTTTCAACATTTTTGGCTATGCAAAGCAGCAAAACTTGTAGTCAATACCTCTTGCTGAGCGAAGGCTTTTACTACAGTCAAGTCTTGTGTTTATTGATGAAACCATCTGCCTTAACTTGGTTCTGAAATTCATTTGTAAAGTATGGGCTCTTTGTCGTCTGGAAGATCAACCAATTTTCAAGGCTTATTCTTTACGAGTGTATCAAATTCTGCTGCATTTCTTGTTTTTCGCTGTCTTTACCATTGCCTCCTGAAGGGTGAAATGAAATTATGCTATTGTAATTTTCCAATTAAGCTGCAGTAGGGCTTCTACTCTGGGATATTAAATGAATGCAACCCTTTATTGTTTTTCTCAAGCTCGTAGTATAAGAATTTCAAGCTGTTGCGCCAAATTTCATTTTGCAATCAAAGATCAGTTTTTATTGCTCCTCTAGATGCCTTTTTTCATATGCTAATTGTCAGTTTTGTTCTAAATCAAAAGAGTTTTAATCTGTTGAGGCTCTCATTACGTAACATGTGACCAACAATAGCTTTGCTATGGAAGACTGAAACAAAAACTACCACTTGGTGAGATTATAAATGGGGATTGTCTATAAATTTTCCAGTGTTGCAGACTTGTGAGCAAGTTGTGTGCTAGGCAGAATATTTTCTAGATAGTTATTAATAGTCTATGGGAGGTGGAAGAAAACAGGTTATTTCAAAGACCATTGAAAGTATTAGGATGACCAAGAATTCCAAGTTCCAACAACTTATCTCAAGAAAGATGTTAGGGATGCATTTGTATGCTGGATTTGGTACCATTAAAGTTTCTTCTTTGCCTATTGTAACGATTCTCAGAAAGTTCTAATAGTGCTGCCATACGAATGGGCGGTAATTAAATATGGTTGGCCACCAATTACGACGAGAGGCATAACCTATAATGGTAGTAGGGCGTCGGAGGTTCTCATGTTGTGCCCGTGAAAGGAAAACCTTTAACTGACATATGAAAACAATTCATTACTTTGATTTAAGCAACCGACACAATGTTTTAAAATAAAAATAATAGGATTAGCACAAAAATATTAGGGTTAGTGGTGAAATATTTATTATTTTCTTTATTCATGACTATATATATGCTAAATCCATGTATTTGTTATAGGATTAACATTAGATTTTTCTAAAAATACTATGAATATTGGATTCCTGGTTTACCCATGGCATGTGAAATAGGACATTTGCACATCGCTCTAGAGGTTGAATGGTGGCGCTCGCCTTGTGTTAGAGCTTCGCAGCTCTAGGTCGCGGGTATTTGCCGACCCTCTGGACTACCCAAAAAAAGATTATTACAAATATATCCTGATGCATTATAGAGATATATGATGTGTATGTGGACGTTTATTATTATTTGTTTATCCATATATATATATATTTATTTATTATTTTTATATTATATTTAGTAGCTTCTTTATTCATGAAAGTCAAAGAAATTTTAGGGTCAGCACATAAATATTAGGGTAGGTGAAATATTTAAATTGAATTTTACTTTCTTTCCTTCCGAGGCTTAATATTTAGAGTAAAATATAAATTGAAAGATACATATGCTAAATTTATGTATCTATCACATGGTTAACATGAGATTTTTCTAGGAATACTATCACATATATTTAATGTATTAAGAGATATATGATGGATAGTTGAACATTTATATTATATGAGTATTAATTTTTTTGGTTATTATTATTTTTGTTATCTTCCTTATTCATGGAAGTCACAAAAGTTTTAGGTTTAACATGAAAATATTAGGGTTAGTGATCAAATGTACATATTTAGAGGGTTAAATAGTTTAATAGACTAGCATACCTCTCTTAGACAAATCTATATAAAAGATGCCGAGAGATACCATTCTTGAGGTGCCTATACGATATTTACTAATTTAGAGTGTTAAATAGACTAGAATACCTATCTTAGATAATTCTACGTAAAAGATCTTTGTGGGAGATCATTCTCAAGATGCCTATACAATTATAGGCACCTTGAGAATGATATCTCTCATCGTCTTTTCATGTAGATTTATCTAAGATATGTATGCTAGTGGCATTGCCAGTGCGTTACTACTAACGATAAAGACTATTGAATCTAAGGATATCAATCTTGGAAAATTCAATTAGATGTTTGACTTTCCACTTCCCAACAGTAGCGAGCATTATCTCTTGGAGAGTTCTGACTGAATCCTTCTGCACACTTACAAATCTAATATATTGCTGGTGCACCACGTTCGTATAAAATAATACTTTCAGATCTTTTGCAACTTTCCTGTCTATTTTTCGATTAACGGATAGCATATACTAAGGGCATCTTTAACATTTTGTCTATTAACTATGTAGTTTATAAACCATAGTTACCAGGTTCGGCTTGATTTGTATGAAATCCGGTTTGAACCGTATTTTTTGAAGCAACCGAATAAATCCGGTTCGGTTCGGCCTTGTTTTTGCAGGAATTTTTTTTTTTCCTTTTTTGGCATATTTTTTTTTTTTGGTGAAAAAATCGAAAGGATGGAAAAAAATTTGCCATTTTGGAAAGGGTGCAGGAAGATGTAGCAGCAAAAACTTGCATGTGCCATAACTTTCATTCTGTGGCTCCGTTTGGTGTCGTCTTCTCTAAAAGTATATATTTTCTCGAGCTCTACGCATTGATGGCAATATTTTTCTTATTTTCATAAAATCCATTTTTGTACCTTTTTGGACCAAGCAACTTCTTGCAATCTTTTGAAAGAATCATTATGATGATGATGATTATGGTAGATGGATGCTTTTTTGTATGATTTGTCTATATATAATGATATAAGTATACAATAATATAAATTTATAATAATATAAGTATATATATTCCGAACCGGATTTTTCCGTATTTTTTCGAGAACTCCGAATTTTCGGATTTTTTTGCCCTTCCGAATTTAATCGGATTTCCGAACCTGGTAACTATGTTATAAACACATCCTAAAAAGCTGGGAATCTCAAACTCGATTTCAGTTGACTAACATTATTGGCATGGATTTCAAAACTTTCTTTTATATTCTTTACAATCTGTGGAAAATGTAACTTGCATATTATTTTTCAGTAAATCCTTTTGTTTATAAGTTCTTTTTCTATATTTGACATCATGCCTACTGGATTTTCTGCACAGCTTTACTCTCCTGGTGTGTTGGCTATTGGGAGCAGTCTGAAGGGTGAAAATTCCTATTCTCATCACCTTGATTCTGATGTAAGAACTGTACAAGATTTTATTTGCATTCTTTTGACAGATCGGTTAATTTAGGTAGCCAAACTTGGACCAGGTGCAGAAACTAAATGGGCTCTTGTTACTGGGACATTATTTCGTTATATAACTTCTCATTGCATTTATGAAGATTCCTCACTTGCAAAATAGGTAGGTGTTTCTGTTGTGGATCGCTTTACTTTCTACACCTTGGCTTTCTTTGAGAAATTGGATATGTACGACAACTCATCTTTAAGCAGGTACATTTTATTTATTTCTTTGTATTTTTTTCAAAACCATTTCTTTTGTCTTGTAGTTTTCTTATTTGAAATTCTAATGTTTATTCTTGACCTGTTTTAGTCAGCTTGGGCAAGTAGCAACAAAGTGTTGACAGCTTTTCTTACTGGATATTTTAGAAAATAGAAATACAGTTTTTTCTACGATTCAAAATTGTCAGATCCTTGAGCAGCAATGCCAGTGCAGTTCAGTATCCCAGAACAAGAAAAAAATAAACATTAGAAAACAATACAAGGGCTCTGGTAACATCTTGAATTGATACTCAAATTTCATGAAAACATCCAGGAATAAATTCTTTATATGGCCTCTTTAGACTATTATGGAATGCACATACAAGCATAAATCATTCTCTTGTTTCCACCTCATCTGAGCTGCAGAATTGAGAAAGTCTTTCTCTTACTATTCCCTTGCTGTCTATGATCCACCGACATTGTAGTGAACACTGATTATGGTTTCTCCTTAATGAAGGTTATCAGGCGGCACGAGAAAAGGAGAGGAGGTGAAAATATATTTATCGAGGAAAAATAATATGCACTTATATAGTTTTTAATATGCTTCGGGCTAGGTGGTTAGGTAGACACCAACCCCTTAACCACTTTATAATAACATATTAAATATTGACTTTATTAAACATACTTCTGAAACTTTGTAACTTTATTTAATGAAATAAGCATTTATATTTTAACCGCCCCTTTAATGCTTATGGTCTATGTCACAAGGTACGCCAAATTTTATCGAAAAAGTTCAAATTTTGCGAAATTTATTCTTGTCGAACATGAAATCAAATTTTATCCATTACTTTTCATGGGAAGTTTTTGACATGATTTTGCATTATTTTATAAATGTGTGTATATATACATATACCGACTGAAAGCAGAGGACAGAAAGCTCTCTCCAATCTGTCCCTCTGACATATTTATGCATTTTTCAGAAAATAAAAATTGACAGGAAAATTTATGTGTTCAACTTCAAACTTAAAGACGTTTATTTTCTTGAACTTTATCCTTGGGTGAAATTGAATTGAACTTTATCCTTGTTGACAAAAACTTGAACTCGAACCTTGTGACTTAACTTACAGTTATAATCAACATGTTTTTAAATTTTTTAAACTTATCTCACTGCTATCGGTATAGATTTATTAGAAAATTCATATTCTTCTAACTGTAGCTAAATTGCTTATTCTGGATTTTAGTAGTAGTCCCGTGGACAACAAACTAAATGGCTAAACTAGTGTTATGATAGAAGTGAAAGTTAAAGCATATAATGCCGAAAACCAATGACAACCATATTCACATGCAGATAGCATTGCAACAATAACAGAATCAACAACTTTATTGTCATGAGATGTATGT
Source organism: Taxus wallichiana var. yunnanensis (assembly GCA_018340775.1). Lineage (NCBI taxonomy): Eukaryota > Viridiplantae > Streptophyta > Pinopsida > Cupressales > Taxaceae > Taxus > Taxus wallichiana. The sequence goes on from CM031243.1 coordinate 394,663,852, forward strand.
ACGACATGTGAGAAATAAGTGCAGAGAATCCCAGGATCAACATAAATAAAACTCCATACAAGAAAAGGATAACACAAAAGGACACCAAGATATGGTGCATTTCTTTTAGGGCATCCAAGCACAAGTATACCCAATAAAAGTGAAAATAATACAATGTGATGTGACACTACAATGGTGGAGTATGGAGAGGCATAGCCCCCTTCTTTATACCCTCAAAGTAAAATGACAGGAGAGTCACTATTCTATGACCTATATCGCTGAAAAATATCCCTATGTTATACCACAAGATTGGTAACTCAATGGGTCAGATAAGGCTGATTTTATTACTCTTAACATCCCCCATACACCACAACTCAATGATCCCAAAGGAAGATGGCATTTACTCACCAAACCTTCCCGGAATGGAAGTATTTATTCCCATCCCTTCCAATGATAGCTTTTGAAAGCTAGGGAAAATCTCTTAGCCGACAGAACTTTGCCTCAACAAGTGGCTTCGCGAAGATGTTAATTGCTTGATCATTAGTTTTGCGACATCGGAAATTCAACGTACCTTGCTGAATATAATGTAGACGAATCTCAATATGCTGTCCTACCATGCAGAATTGGGTTATGAACAATCTGGATTCTGAATAGCACCTTGGATGTCATTATAGAGTTGTTGGCTGCTCCTGTATAATATTAAACTCATTGATCCATTAGGATCAGGAAACTAAAACCTATTCATCAATTAAGCAGAGAACAACTAGGAATCAGTTAAAACCAGGGCTCAAATTGAGTATATCTTGTATGATGACGGAACTACTGTTATATGTAGGGGTCAGTTATGTAACCATCGGTTTCCTTCAAGAGTGGTTGTTTAGCCATTGGTTCCTGCAGGGTGATTGCGAAACCGTCAGTTACTACAAGAGCGGTTTTGTAACAACTGGGGCTATTTTGCTGCATTGAGAAGCTATTTTATCTGTGGAAGGTGTACAGGAAGAGTAATAGCAGTCTGTTAGTGTCGCTTTAGTTTTATGTTGTTTGGGAGTTCTTTAGTGCATGAAAGGACACTCCCAGAGCATGATAAATAAGAGGCACAAATCCAATTGTGAGCAGGAGCATGTGAAAGTTAGAGTTAGTGTTCAAGTTGGTTGGAGGAGGAAGAAAGAGGGAGAGGGTGAGCTGAGTGCACAAAAAATAGTGTTGTTGTAATTGTTCCATTGTATTCTCTGAGCTTTTCTGTCAACTACCATTTTTGTTTACTGTTTTCTGTTCATTGGTTGTTTACGTTCAAAAATTATTGCTGCAAGGTCTTTTTTTTTCCAGTAAAACTATACCAATTTGAGCACTTAAAGCATTCAAACTTTTAATTTAAAGTAGAATGCAAGTAGGACGGCATCTTGTGATTCTATGAATTCCAACTAAGCACTTGTACTAAGAGTTTAAAGATCATTTGGGTATTAGAGCATTGTGGATAATTTGTGGTTGATTTGAATGACTGTTACAAGATCAAAGAAAAAGATTTGCTACTTTGCGATTCTGAGGTGATTACAAGGACATGGAATCAAAAGGTGAAAGAAATGGCGAAGGAAGGTGAAGATAATCTTGCCAAGAGAGTTGCTGCTTTAGAGATAAGTATGGAAAGTGTGGTAAAAGTCTCAAGAAACCATCACCAAGCAACAAGAGCTCATGGCTAGGAACCAAGCATCCATGGGCGTGGTGTTTCGTGCTCTAGCCAAGAAGTTTTGTATAGGAGAAGAAGAGCCCATGAAGGCGAGAGAGAAGAACTCGTGGGTGAAGAGGAGCAGTCTCCAATAGGAAAAAGTAAAGTGAAGGTAAAATCATGCGATCACTCCTTTCAAAGTTGAGAATCTGAGATTAAAAGTTTTGAGGGACAAGTAGATATTGGACTGATAGACAAATGGTTGAAGCAAGTGGAGGTTTATTTTGGTGTGCATATGTTTGTAAGGCACAAAATATTTCTTTTGCACTTCTCAAAATGGAAGGACATGCTATAAATTGGTGGGAAAGTTATCTAGTCTCTTTTGAAAAGAATAAGAAGCTAATTGTAACTTGGTGGGATGAATTCAAAGAACTATTGCATAAAAATTTTACCCTACTGGGCATACAATTGATCAGAAAAATAAGTGGCAGTTTTCAGGGAAGTGGTTAAAGTGTGCAGGATTTCATTAGGGAATTCCATAGACAATCTATGTTGACAGGCTTGGACTTGAAAGACAAAGACAACTTGACCAGGTACATGGGAGGTACCCATTCACAATTTCACGTACAATGAGACGAGTCATCTCAAGTAAGGAAAAGGACCTTGATGAGACATGCGTGCAAGCACTATATTGAGGAAGAAAAGAGGTAAGGAGAGGGATAATCATTAAAGTAAAATCAGGCAACAAATCAGTCCAAGAAAGAGCAAATTCAACCATTTAAAGCATTGATGTACTCATAGGGAATGTTTCTAGCTGAATGGGATACTCATAGGGAACACCCTGAATTTTGAACACCATTTGAGGATAAATTTCAAGCATCGATATATCCTATAGATCCATGGCCGGATAGTAACACGTTGAATGTGCCTATGTTGGGCATAGCTAAGAACTAGGTGGCAATAGCCGTAGGTCCTATTATAAGTGGTAACACAATGCCTTCCATCAAAGCTATTTACTGTATTTGTCGTGTCGACCAAGTTAGTCTGTGTGTACCAAAGGCTAGTAAGTAGTGTATGTTTGCACTTGCCCCGTTGTCCACCATAACACTTTGTATGGGGTGTGAGTCAATGAAAGCATGTATGAACACAAGTGTGTTGGTAGAAATCATCGTCAATAATCTCGTGTTCTTCTAATGCGATCATGGGTCATTTCATGTTGTATTATTGATAATTGTACCAATGAGGCCGTTTGTAGGATGACCCTTAGCTTTAGAAGTATAAGAAGTTGGTGGAGGATGACCATTATAAATCATACAAACCTCGGGGTTAGATTTGGTGTCTTGTCTTTGCGTGGTTGGGAAATGGATTAGTGAAGATCATAAGCTTTGAATTAGATTGCAGTATTGAATCATTAGTAGGTGTGCTTTTGTCATTAAACTCTACTGTGTTATTCTCATCTAGATCTTTGACCTTGTGCTTTAAGGCAAAACATCTATTAGTGGATTGCCCTGTGCATCGGTGTCATTGCGATAGTTGTGTTATTCTCAATAGGCGGAGGAATGGAAACAACACTAAAGTAATTTTTGCAAGACCTTATGAGGAGTTTCAAATATTCTCGTGTAAATTGCCTCCTTTCAATAGCGTATAGAACTAGCTTGTTATTGGTTTTTGAAACTGCATTAATTTTTGTCTTGGCCTCGTTCTTAGTATCGTTAGCCTTATCTTTGAAATATGGAGTGCCAAGGGTAGGCTTTGTTTGAAGATATCTTGTAGTTCCTTACTAGCGATAGGATTTGACATGTTGGAAATCATGGTCTTGTAATGGAGTACATATTTGCTAATGGTCTCATTAGGTCCTGGCTCTAGTTATGCAATTTGAGCATAGGACTCACTAATATTAATAGAGAAGTGGGGTAATAACTTGTCAGCCGAAGGATTGAAAGCATGTCTCGACTCAAGTGGGAGGTCATAAAACCATTGCAAGGTGTAGTCCTCAAGGCTCCTAGGGAAAAAAATTTGTTAGTAAGCTATCGTTACCCGTGTAATCTAGACATGCCTTATAACAGGCTCTAAGATGATGCTGCAAATCATCGTTGCCATCAAGTGGTGTAAGCTTAGGTGCAAGGAACCTTACGGGAAAAGGATAGTTGAAAATATTAAGGGCCAAAGGGTTATGTAGTAACACTTGAGAAATTTTGGCATGGCCTGCTCTATTAGATCCTTGCTCCAATCGAGCAACCTTAGCATGAAGAGCAAAGAGATGTTGTATAAGCACTTGGTTGCTAGGATTAGTTGTCATGGCTAAGGTAGGAGTAAGCGTTACCCTATGAGATGTAGGCCTAGAGGGTGTAAAAGAAATTATATGTTATGTAGGAAGACACACAGGTATCCGAGGAGTAGTGCCACCGTAGTTGGTATACTAGGTGTAGGCATCACTATTGGTTTGAACACCTAATGTAGGAGGCGACTCTCTAGAAGGCGGACTACTATCATTTAGAGGTTCCTCATGTGGCTTCTTGGCTTCCTTAGCTAGCTTCTTCTTTTCGTCTATAGTTATATGCAACAATACCTCAATCATGAGGGTTAGCCTTAAGATAGTCTTTGAGGTAAGCATGATCTATATCATCAAAGTATTCCTCTTGTGGATTTATACTATTATCGTTTTTAAGGTGTTCTATAGTACTATTGTTATGTATATTCACATTATTAGCATCTTAAGATTTGGTTGAGAGTCAATCCTTTGCGAAGCTTCACATATTAAGCAACCAATTCCATCAAAAATATCACCATTGGCAAAGCAAAGTGCCCCAAAAAGGGTAATCAATCATGTCAATGGAAGGAGTATGTTCATCAACAAATCCTCAATATGGCGAATATTTCTTTTGCAGGCCCCTCCCCCTCCCGAGAATAAGTAATCAAGCCTTGTTTTGAGATGATGACTTCTCTTTGAACAAGGGGACTTTGTGGACTCTTCACTTGATTCTTCCACAACAACTTGCAGCCTATCCTAGTTGGCTTCGTACTTCCTTCCACAACAAGGGGAAATTATTTTGCAATCTCTACCACTCTTTACTTGTGAGTGGTGTATGGTCCTATGGTTTTTACCTAACCCATTCATGGATTTTCTCTAGCTCTAACTTCTACTTACACTTTGGCCTTGGCTTTTGCACCAACGTATGCTTCTGCTTTGTTTTTGCTTGATGGATATTTAGAATTGGCTGCCACTCGCAGCCTGTCTTCTTCTTGGTTGCTCCACCAATCAAGTAGGTTGTCTGATTACTTGCTCTACTTTCTGACTGTGTTGTCCTTTTCTACCACCTTTGTTTGGGCTCAATGGCATTAATTTTTTTCTTTTACGCTGGTCTTCATATCTTTCTTCTTCATGATGACACCTCTCCTCATTATGTTGTAAACTATTTTGTTGCACTGCTTCATGGTTACATTCAGCACAAAAATCTTATAAGATAATGTAGTGCCTCCTCATCAATGTTTGTCATCCAACTTTTGCTTCTACTCAAGTTCAACCTAACCCGACTTCACAAAGCCAACAATGCCAAAAAAAGTTTGATGTAGAAGCTACACTACCAAGAGAATACTATTGCAGAATTATAAGTACATACAAGAACATATCACAACAAAACATAAGAGGATAACAACTTTATTGCATTTGTTAGTGTTCAATACAATTGCTCGGTACAGGGAGGAACTGTCACATCAACACCCTTACACTAACACACATCATTCTCTTTATATGACAAAAGACTCGATGTTTGTCGGTTAAAACACAACCTGCAACTAAAACCGAACATAACTTAAAAGTCATTAAGACACTACCTAAAGGCGACAAGGGAACTATAACAATGTAGCAATTTTGGCAACAAAACAATGCTTTTATTAAATATAATGGTGTACATGAGGTTTCTAGGTTAAATGCTTTTGTGTCAACAGTCATATATTACTTTCTGTTTGCTGTTCATGGTTGTTTACATTCAGAATTTATTGCTGCAAGTTCTGGTTTTCCCGTTTTATATGTCCAGCAAAACAGTACTTTGAATCTCACTTTAAGCATTCAAAATGTCGATTTGATGTAGAATTGAAGTAGGACATCTTGCAATTCTATGAAATCCAATCAAGCATTTGCAATAAGATTTTACAGATCACCCACTCAGAAACTGACAAACCCTTGCTTCCTCTATTTCTGCATTCATTGCCCTCTTATTCTCAGCCTTATCAGTGGACAACCCAATCACCTTTTGTTTCTTACATGAGCAGTAGCCGATCCTAATCCAAGATAAAACACATCTAAAAGAAGACTTCCATATATCCTCACGAGTCATTGCTTGCCCAATCTGAGTCTGTATAACACACCAAGCATTCATAACTGCCTCTAGAGTACTTGATCCTAACTTGAGAAGCACCCTAAATATACCTCAATAGCTGCTTGGCTGCCTGCCAATGACTCTCCCTCAGGTTCTGCATGAACCTGCAACAAGATTGAATACGGCAATATTTGGCCAATTATGAGTTAAGTATAAAAGAATCCCACAAGCTTCATGTAGAAAGTACCATCCACTTGAGGTGAAGTACATTGAGCCACCAACTCGACACGCGAGTGATATGGGGTAGGTGAAGGCTTTCACTTGTCCATGTTGAACTTTTCAACAAGTCAGGGACATCTTCCTCAACAAATCAAGGGCATACTTAGGAATCAGAATGTGAGATAAATATCCCATCTTCGATTAGCATTACTTGTGAGTTAGTCATTTCCAAGTTTTCTTCATTCACCCATTGGCTGGCCTTGAAAATCAACTTGCATTTCAAAATGTTTTTCCCGTAGGATTAGGTACCAACTCTCAGGTTTGATTCTTTGTTAAAGACTTGTACTCATCTGCCATATCACTTTCCCACACCTCTTTACCCTTGGCATCCACATACAATTGAGGATTGCGAGTATCCATTACCCTAGTCATGATAGCAAAGTTGATCCGTTTTTCACTGTGTCCTCTATTTGAGAATCATACCCTCCACTCTCATTTGAGTCGTCAAGGATTTCAATAGCTCACCTGGGAGGATTAACCTTACCCCTAGAAATAGGATCCACATCTGCGGGGCCAACAACTGGAATCTCACCTCTTGAACCCGCCTCAACAACCGAAGTTGCCTTCTCATTTGATGCCTCCTTACTTGAAGCTATCACATAGTCCAATGCTGTCATAACCGAAGGTGCCTCTTCATCATCCATAGGAGCATTATCACCAGCAATAGAAATCTGCAGGGTGTTTAGCGAATCCTTACTATTACCTGTGTTCCTCATCAAATGGTATTGGTGTCTCATTGAAGACACCATCCTGCCAGACTATGACCTCTTGATTAGCTGGATCTTTTAACTTGTGGGCCTTAGTCTCCTCCAAGTAGCCCACCACGGTACAATTAAGAATCCTAGGATCAAGTGTCTTCCAAAATCGTTCGGTAGCTAAGTCCATGCACCACTATCAAAGATCCATTATTGTGTAACAGTCAGTTTCCTACCACACCACTTCTCACTGCCACGGCAAAAACCTGGCTCAGAATATAGTCAGCCCACAAAAGAACCTCATGATAAAATCTGTCATGTATACCTTTGGCTTGGAGCATACAACATGCCATCTTAACTAAAGCTTTATTCTTCATCCTGAACCACAACATTCTATTGGAGAGCATATGTTGCAGTCTGCTATACAAAGTAACAATACCATGCTTGGAACAAAAATCGTCCAAAGCAAGATTAACATATTCTCCTCCTCCATCAAATCTTACTTTCTTAACAGGATGCCCATATCAATTCTCAATCAATGCCTTGTACTCAATGTTTCAACTTGAGAGATTTATTCTTCAAAAAGTACGTCCCCGTTTTCCTAGAAAATTCATTAATTAAGGTCAAGATATACTTAGCTCCTAAATGAGATGGATGATTTATGTAGCACAAATTTGAATGAACCATAAAATTTATCAATTAAGGTCAAGATATACTTAGCTCCTAAACGAGATGGATGATTTATGTAGCACAAATCCGAATGAACCAGCGAGGTTTTCCCTTCTCAAACATTTCCTAACTATGCTTGTTGAGAACACACCCCTCATAAACACCCTTGGAAGGATAAATAGAAGGAAGACCTGGAACCAAATTTAGTTGGCCCATCAACTGCACCCTTTTGAAATTTAAATGCCCCAATAAACCATAGTTGAGACTGGGACTTGGGTTGGACTCGAATGGTCCATTTTGAGTTGTGACTTGGACTCACCGAAAAATCTTGGTAAAAACAGACTGTTAATGAGTTTTTGTGCTCACGGAAATCTGAGCACAAACCAAGCACCAAAGGATTGAATGGGTTTTACCCCTTGTTTTAGGACCTCCCCAAAAGGGGACTCAAGGCATGAGGAGCAGTTTTGTACTCTCCTTTGTAGTCTGTTGTGAATAGAATCAGCAAAGCGATGCAAAAGTCACCACATTAGAAATGGACATTTGCATTTTACCTAGCCAACTGAGATGGTTGCATCACCTCAATTGACTTGTATTTTCAATAAAGCTCAAAGAAAATAAAAATGGGACAATATCAAAATAAACCAAAAGAGAGAAAAAGGGTAGGGTAGAAAAGGGGATTCCCAGTTTCCATTGCAATGCTGTACTCGAATGATTTCTCATGGGATCTGTTGTGGTTTTACTTTTACCATTACCCAGAACAGTCAAGCTGATGCTAAGACTAAAATGGATAAGGCCAATAGTCTGAGGAACAATTCTATGTGAACCTTAAACTTTAAAAAATCTGCAACCTTTTAATTTACAGCTATGGCAATTTACTAACGTACTTCTGTCCATAACTATACGTTTGGCTAAAAGAATTATGATAGTCAGCTATACTAGCATTAACTCAGTCTAACTTAATTCACCAAAACAACTTGGTTCATTCAAAATCAAACAAGGAAGTATCAATAATAGAATTGCTGAAAATATGAGGAGAGAAACAATGCATGGATTCCTTTTCCGCAGAAAGCTTGTATTCAATATTATTCCCAACCTCATTAACATGTTTTTACAATGATATTTATAGCCTCAAGGCTTCATTGAAATCAATGGTCAAAGTTTTGCAAAAGACCTTGAGAAGATAGGATGTGCAACATTGGAAACTAGGGCAAAAACTGATATTCCCTTATCTATTACAAATATATGCCACATGGCAGGCGGGTGTGGTGACTCAAAGTGCCCCCAACAAATTCGGATATCTGTCTTCTGATTCGCTTGTGCTCTCCACAAGCCTTAGGAGCTTTAGATGGTGAAATTCGTCATTCCTCCCAAAATTGGGTCCAAGTCTATGCTTATCTGGCATCAAAGTGACCGCCAGTTTCAAATTTTATTTCCCAGTTGTCCACGGGCCACGCTGACTGTATCACTGCTGCGCAATAAGGATTTTGGGCCAGCTTTAATTGGAAAGCTTCAACGCTCATATCTTGGCTGGAACGCCATTGGGATTACGAGATGTCCCAAGTCCTCACTGTCGGACTTTGCAGAACTCTGCAAAACCTTGTGGTGTTCGAAATAGTGCAGGACATGAAATGTTGACACGCGGCAAAGGTCCGCAATTTCTCCTTTGCAGTCCCAGATTGGAAAACTCTAACTTTCTTGTGAAATGTAGAAGTGCGGAGGATCGCCACATGTCTGCATTACACATAACCGTTCTTCACAACTTTGGGGCATCTTTGCTCTACTTCCTACAACCCTTTGTGGACTCTGGAAATACGAGATGATGACACACATCATCTGTTCGTATATCCTCTCTTAGCAAAGTTTTCCTTTCTTCTTTGGTTCTCAATCTGTAACTTCCTTCAGAGTGCGGGTTTGCGGGATCTTGACACTTGTCATGATCTAGTGAGCTTAACATCAGTGTCCACTGCCTATAGTCTTCTGTGCTCTTTAGTTCCAAAATAAACGAAGTCCTGCAGAGTTCTAACTAGCTTCATTACACTGCGCAATCCATTTCACCACACACACGCACGTGCACATGTCTGTGTGTGTGCGCGTGCGGGTGTGGGTGCGTACGTGTGCGTGGGTGCTGGTGCTTGTGCATGCGTGCGTGCGTGCGTGTCTGTGTGTCTGTGTGTGTGTGTGTGTGTGTGTGTGTGTGTGTGTGTGTGTGTGTGTGTGTGTGTGTGTTGTGTGTGTGTGTGTGTGTGTGCGTGTGTGCACTCACCTCTTTAAAGAATATGGGATTAATTCTTTAGCAGAAGTGTTGAAAAACACTGAGTAACTGTAACTGTGACTGTACATAACTGTAAAGCGGGCAAAAAAGTCTTTCCTCGCGATTTTGATCATTTATAATTGTCTGCGGGATCTTCAGATTCAAATTGCCTTCAAATGGGCAAGGTGTGGCCAGGAGTGCAAATTACTTTTGATATGCGGTTTGGTTCAAATTGCGAAGTGTTGTTTCTTCATTGCGTGGACTGCTAGAGACTACTTGCAACAATTCTTGGGCCATGGATATCTGTTTTCTCTCTTTTGGGGCTTCATAGCTTAATGTAAGCCATTCATTGACTTAAACAACCTTCATGAGGCTGATGCTGATCCGCATGCTCATTGCTTCAAATTATAAAGGCTGGCGGTTGACTTGCTTTTGTTTTAGTGTTGTGCGGTCTGCTTGCTTTTGTTTTAGTGTTGCACGGTTCACTGTTTACTACTCATGGTGTCCCATGGGTTGTGCAAAAGTGCTCAGAGTTGACGAAGGTTGTGTACAGTGCGCAAGGCCAATTAAGGTTGCACATAGCAAGTGCTAGCCACACAAAGATGATGTGTCATGCAAAAGTGCACAACGTTAGGCGTAGTCGTGCAAAGACAAAATTGAACCACACAAAACCACTTAAGGCCGCTCAAAGTCGTGCAAGGCTGCATAATGTGGAAACATGTTGCGCAGAGTGCAACAAGACTGCACAATGAATCCAGGTTGCGTGATCCATTTAAAAGTGCGTGGTGACTTTTGGAATTGTGTAGAGATAATCCAGACTGTGCAGAGTTTCCTCACATTGTGTTGTGCCGCAACAAGCTTCATAACTCACATTTGTACTGTGAACCATTGCAGAGTCTTTGCATTCCAAGGTCCTGTGCACATGAAAACACTAAATGCACCCATGAAAGCACTTTTATAGAATGAAAACCATCCAACAAGGTAAAACATGAAATTATACATGATTTTCCAAGCTGCAAAAGCATTTACTTAGACAAACTCAGTATTTGCAGAGGGCCCACATTCAATGAAGGGAGTGGGCGTGTTGCTTCACAACAAATGGTATCTACTGACGGGGAAAACATTGCGAAGTGTTTGAAACTCCAATATCTCTAGTTTTATCTGGTAAGCAAGATCTAACAGACATACAAGAAAACTTAATGCAACTTACAAGCAATTGAATTAGAGCTTCTTTATCATCACTTAACATGCCCAGCACTTACACCTTTAGAATGTTAGCGTGTGTGAAAGAAGTTATTCATTTCTTTTTGACTTTGAGGTTTTTTTGATTCAGCATAGAGTAAACATCAGTGTTAGCTTACTGATGGGCACTTATTTTGCATATTTTTGTATTTCGTGTGGGTTTTAAATGGACGATTGGGAAAGGAGGCTCAGACACTGCTTTCAAATTCGTTGAAATTCATTAAAATTTGTTAAAAATTTGGTGAAATTCATTAAAATTCATTCTTTCAAATTCATTGAAATTCATTCTTCCTTTTTTGAATGTTTAATCTAAAATACAAGCATAATATTTCTTTTAGTTGAATTTAATCATGAATTTTATGGCTGATTTTGTAGTAACGAATTTTGTATGAATTTTATCCTCCACAAATTCAAATGTGGTAACTTAGCCTTGACCCATTTCCACCAAACGCATTTGTATTACCCTCTCTGTACAGTGTACATGCAACTATAACAAATCACACCCAAAAATCTCACCCCAAAGATCTTCTCAATCTAAAACAAGATGTCATCTTTTAGACCCTTCCTTGTCCCTCTTTTGTTATCTGCTAAAACAACCACACTCAGCAAGGTCTTCAAGAGCCCAAAACCCACAATAATATTAATTTTGTAGATAAGGCAATAACTCACCGCTATATATTTTCTCCAATAACTAGTTCAGTGAATACCATGAAAATTGCTTCTCTATATCTTGCTTGGTTTTAGCTCACAGATTTAACATAATGTAACAGCAGGTTAAAAGTGCAAAAAGTAACAGAACCTGAAGGTAAATTAAAAACTATCTGAGGGAAAATGGGGATGTATGTGGTTTGAGGTGGCAGCGACAGGGAGAATGACAGCTAAGCATAAGCAGATTTGTCAGTTAAGCGTCAAAGACGGCTTCCCGAAAATCATATGGCCAGGCCTTATCTTGTATCTGGTAGGACCCATGCAAGGGGTGTGTCAAATATGCTCCACTAATTCCCAAGTGAAAGAATAATCGGCGGCCTATGTCTGTTCAATTGTTGTTCTACCTGCAAATTAACTGTCAACTGTTCAATTATGTACTGCAGGTGAGTCCCTCTCATTTAGGAAACACGTACATTGCTGATATGGGTATGGAGTATCCAATATTCGGATATGGCAAATTTTTATTCGTCCCAAATACTGTGTTGGATACGACTGTACACAAATATATATATATTATTTCCAGCCTAATAAATAGGAAGTAACCACATGTTATGCATATGAAGGACAATAAGCTAAATGACCACAAAAACAACTCATAATTTGTTTTAAAGGCTTAATTTAAACACAATGTCATGATATACTAAATTCAATTTGTTACAGCGATGATCAAAGTTCAAACTAGTATTCAATAGTTATCTTATTTTTCTTCATTAAGAGCATCAACATCAACATCAACATCAACATCAACATCAACATCATGATTAGAACCACATGAACTCAAACCATCGCCACTAGGGCCACTACCACTAGCACCCCCTTATGCATGTAGGTCTCGTGGTGCCAAGATGTCTCAATCCTCGTCATCTAATGATAGGTGGGAAATAGAAGCATCCAAGTCAACTCTCTTTGGATCAATATCCCAATGCTTTGTTGGCCCTTCCTTTTGCTCCAACTGCTTGTGGGATAGAAGGCGCAAGTTGGAATATATACACCAAATCTTCGGCCTTTTTAGCCCCCAACTTGTGCTTCTTTGAGTGGATGAAGGTATATGTACTTCAGTTATGCTCATAGGAAGATGAACTCACAACCTATTGAGGCAAATTCAATGCAAAAGTAAAAGTAAACACTCAAACTTAAATTTTAACCAAGTTAAAACAAAAAAGGAAAGAGAACTAAAAAAATAAAAAAATTGTCTCTGTGCTAAGACCTTGATTGCAAGAGGTTGTAGGTACAAAAATGCTTGGACATGGAGGCACCACCATGTATTAGTGTCCATCTTGTATTTGGACCAAAGAGCGTGAAGGCTATGACTTGTCTCCGTTATGAAATTCGTAAACTCTGTCATAACCATGTCCTCGGCCTAAGGATCAGGGAAGAGCTTAGACAATGCCAACATATACCCCTCACCGACCTCTGCATCCCTATATGGTGCCATGTTCCCCATCAAAGAAAGGATCTCCATGTTGTAGAATCTAGGAGTCATGCAAAGGCTAGTAGATGTAGCAGAGTGGTCATTTTGTTCCACCGCTCAACGAGGATTGATTGTACTTTTAAAAATTTCTCTTCGAGATCTTGCTCTTTTTTATTTCGATGGACTTTATCTTCTTATTCATTGAGTCGATACCATCATATCCCTCTCCCGGACATGGCTGATCCAAGTCAATGAAGTGGATCATGCTCATAATATGCTTTGTTAAAACTCAACATAATTTATGCGATCCCACTAGGTGTTATTTAAGGTCAATGCCTTGACTTTTTGGGCTCGTTAAGTGTTTGATTGCCTCCATACAACCCATAGGTTGAAAGTTACCATTCTTCTAACTGCCTTTTCACAAGTCATCTCAAGATGATCGTGTGTGATGCAAATCGAGTTTCAACAACCTAATAAGAAATGAGAAATAAAAATAAAATAAAATCAATAACTTTTGAGTACTATATTTTAAAATTAAAAAAACTTACATTAAATAAAAGAAAGATAACTTCCATTACCTTTAGTAGCTCCAAATGTGAGAAGGATCTAAGATGCTTTATAACTGGTGATAGTTAAGCATTTGGATCTCTTTGCCCTCAACATACTCTTGGGGCCTTGTTGATTGCTTTCACCATCTCTTTCCAATATAGTGACTTGACAACATTAAATGACAATCCATTTGCAGACACACATCTTGCAGATGAGCTCATCCCCAATATCCTGCTCTCATTTTGAAAGGACTTTTGAAGTAGTTCTTTTGTCTGGTTCATGAAAAGGTGAATCCTCATCTTACATGGAGGTAGACCTCACAAATGGATATGGCAAGGTCACAACTAGTGAGCTAATATTAGATGGGGCAACAGTGGCCTCGCGATGAAAAGGTGAATCCTCATCTTACATGGAGGTAGACATCACAAATGGATGTGGCTAGGCACAATTAGGGAGCTAATATTAGATGGGGCAATAGTTGGCCTCGCAAATTGAGAGAACTTCCTTTTTTGACAACAAATGACCCATTTTCAAGATAAAAGATGCTTCTGCATCTTCTTGTTCCTTGATATATTGCAAAACATTTGTTGTTGGAACTCCTTCATTGTTCTTCCCTTTGCAAATTCTAACACCATGACTTGATATTGCATACAAGTGGGCTTTCCCGACTATATGAGCCTTTGGATACATTTTTGCAATCATGGCATCTTCAAACAAAACACCCACCACTTGGAAGTTGCTCTAATATTGTGACATGTCTCCATAACTGTGAATTCGGATCAAATTCTTACTGCCATTGTACTACTACCTATGAGTGTAAAAACCAACAACATAAGCAAATAAAACAATGGTTAAACCTTAGGCCCTAGGGCATAGCATTTATTAATTTTAAAATAATTTAATAAATGGTTTAAAATTTTAAAATGAAAATAATAAAACATAAAAAGAAGCATGAAGTGTGTGAAAGATTGAAAAAAATTAAAATCAAACTTGAAAGTTAAAACCTTACCTTCAATGAATAATCCACAAATCCTCCTCCTTTCAAGCTCCTCAATGACCTTGGCAGCAAATGGGCACTCGTACTAGCTTAGGAAAATGATTACAATGCTTGTTGATGAAGTATCAAACCTAAATGAGCAAATGAGAACTTAGAGAAGCAAGTATGGAATGAGGGAATTGGAGATAAGTTGCTTTTCTTTTATATTTTGTTTTTGTGTTTTGCTTTTGTTTTATTCATTCTAGTTCACTTTTAGGGTTTTAAATTATAAAATATTATTTTTACTTTGTGTTAGAAATAGCAATTTTTTTAAAAAAGTCGTTTTTGACTCAAAGACGTACTCGGAGCATTTAGGACCCCTCGTGTACAAAGTACATCTATAGACATCTTGGCCATACTTTGATCACTCCGTTTGGGATGTACATGTACTAGGTACACCTTTGTGCACCCGTACTAGATCTGAACTGTGCCTGCACAAGAGTGTCGGGGGCTAGACTAGGCCATACCGGTATCTTAGATTAAATAGATGCACAAGGTTGTGTGTGCACTAGTTTGATAAGGCTAAGCATATGCAAAAAAGCTAAAAGTTAATTGCAAAGATAGAAATATTTACATAAATGATTTCTTCTTATAGTTTATATTTACAAAAGAGACATATAAAGTTATTACTATCTATATTTACGAAAAGGCGAAGAGCGACTCATTGTGTACATTTATGAAAGAGAATGCTTTTTATCATTTAAGCGGGGTTATCTATCCCGAAGTTGTAGATTCCGCTAGCCCACTTAAAATAATCACATGCAATTTGATTAGATTATTCACGAATCACAATTTTATTGCTTCAAGAGAAATGGATTCTACAATTCTTACATATGGGGAGAGGAAGTCAAAGGGCTAGCTACAAATACTTTGCTCTAGATATGTTGCTCATGGACCTCAACCGCGTAAGGGCGATGATAAATAGTTGGCACTCAATAGGTAGATCAAGGGTGGCTAGTGGCTATATAGTCGGTTGACACTCGACAACCTGCTTTATATAGCTGGAGACATATGGCGAGGCGAGGGGTGGGGGTGGAGGACAAGAGAGGGAGGGACTTGACTTAGAGGGAGAGGGTGATTCTCTATAGTTGGCACTCGATCGATTAAGAAGGCCAAGGAGGTTGAGGGGCATAAATGCCCTTTTCGCAATGGCTTTAAGAACAATGCATTATGTAGATACGGGGCCCTTTTTCCTAGATAGAAAGGCCTTCTTTTGTTTGATGGAATGGGAACATCTGAACAAACTGCAAGGATAATGTGAAGCGAACAAGATTACTCGGGATTCTATTATAGTGGTGAGTGGTGGGAATATCAAGTTGGGATTATAGTTGTGTTGGGAAAAGTTGGGATCTAGTGGTGAGAATAGATATTTATTTGGAATTTTGGTGGTGGGGTGATGATATTAGTGGTGGTGGGAGTATCTATTTATAGTCTATGCACTTGATTGCTCATCTCTTAAGTTGGGCTCATGGGAACTCTTCATTGTTCTATGATTGTTTGAATATGGTTGGTTGAGTGCGCTTTTTGTTGATAGGATGTGCTATAATCTTCAAAGTTTCTTCTTCTTCTATAGTTAGGCCTAAAGAGAGGATCTATATATAGATGTGCTTGAGCGACATACTATATATAGCCTTTAGCCCATTATATATTCTGCCACTCGAGCGATTGTAGGAGGGTCGGGGTATCTAACTAGAGTTAGGCTATTGACCGCTTATACCTCTTCTTCTACCTCTACCTCTACCTATAGGGGTGGGGTTGTGAGGATGAGGAAGGGGAGGAGGGCTTGACCAATGGGAGAGAATTAGTTTCTATTATAGGGCATCGAGGACGAATCACCTCTAGGGTTGGGTGGGCTTTTAGTTGGGGTCGATGGAAAGGGCCTTTAGGTACTTCACCCAAAGGTCGAGGGCGGCTAGGCTATATATATTCATAATTGTAGTTTACACTCTCCCACCCCTACCTTGTATATCTATTCTCTATTCGGACCTCACCTAATGGCCTACCCTACTATATATATCTTATAGCTTATAGTTGGGGGACTGCTATAACTACATATAATTGGGCTAGGGTCAATACTCAACATATCGGTTGAGGGTGGATTTATAGACTCTACGCTCCCCCACTTCTACCTTGCCCTGACCCCATATATTTATTTGGAAAGGAGAGCAACTATACTATAGATGATTGGGTATGTGTCAACAAGGCATCTATATAGACTCTGTACTCCCCCACTCCTACCTTGCCCCAACCCTATATATTTATTTGGATGGGGAGAGCAGCTATAGTATAGATAATTGGGTTTGTGTTTGACAGCCATGAAGGGGTTGCTAGGTTGGGGGTGGCTATATATATTCGACACTCCCGGGCCATACACCGCCCTATTCTATGTATTTATTTGGAGGAGGAGGCAAAGGGCCTTTAAGCACTCAACCAAATGTAGGAGGTTGTGGGACACCCCAATGAACGAGGGGGAGGAGGAGGGACTAATGCCCACAAGACTATCTATATGTTATACTCGAGGCCGAGGGGGAGGAGGGCATTTGTACTCATGATCGAGGAGAGGCTCTTGACCTAAAGGTCAAGGAGGTTGAGAACTTACCTGACCAAGGATCCTCTTGGTTGAGTGCCTAAAAGCCCTCGTGCCTATGTTAGGGTCTTCATGCCTTTGTCAATAAGATGAGATAAGGATGGTAGAGTGCCTTTAGCATACCACTGTTCTTGTTAGTAATGATCAATATTCTAATGAGTTTGGGATTGGTGATATTGGGCTCCACACTAATTGGTAATCGCTAATCTAGGAAAGAATCTTTGCAAAGATACAACCTCACAGTCATCCCACCATCTTGAATGAAACACAACAATTCCACCTACCCATTTCTATCAATAGTAGGCCAACCAATCACCCCAGATTGCAGAGTGATTGGGGCCATCATCCTTTGACACTCAATTGACTCCTTAAAGAATAATGAACTATATACGATACCTATAATGAGTGATCAGAAATTGATTAGTAAAATTGAGTCATTTTCAGTCATATGGTTTGTATGACCACGGGAACACTCAATTGATTCCTTATATGCCAAAATAGGATAAATACTAAGTAGCTGATATGGTACCCCTAGGGCACCTAGTACCGGTACGAAACATACCTGGTACAGTGCACGGCCGGATATGTTCCCGGAAATGGCCATGCAGGTTCGGATATGGCGGGTACATCTGCAGACGTACCCGGACCTGCCTGGCCGTATCTAGTTTAAATTTAATATATCATTACAACAGAAATTACAGTTTTCACAGCACCATTATTCTACAGAAGGTACAGTTTAAATTTAATATATCATTACAGCAGAAATTACAGTTTTCACAGCACCATTATTCTACAGAAGGTACTAAATACAAGCCATCATAAACATGGATAAAAATAGTATGTATGAGATAAATCATAAATGTAATAAACACCTCAACTAGATATGGTAGGGACAAATGAAATTATGAATGTATGAGTAGTTTGTTGTGGTTATTTAGCTTGTTTTGTTTTTCATATGCATAATATGTGGTTAATTCCTATTTAGTAGGCTGGAATTTATATATTTTTTAATATATATATATATATATTGTACGGCCATATCCAATGCCATATCCGGGGCCAATTTTTTTTTTGCCGTATCCGTACCCGTATCCAAAACGTATCGGCTACTCAGGATAAATATAAAGACTAATGTTTAATGCTATTAAACAGTAGCAAGTTCAGCTCGAAACTTGAGTTGACCTCTGCCAATGATAGAGCTCTTCCATAGCTTTCCAATGCTTAAAACAGGAGGAAAAACGAAGTCTGTATGATAAACTTTAAAAGTTTTCCTTTGTAATCTTGTCTAAACCTGTCACTTGTGCATCAATGACAGATTTAGACTGGATTGAAATGTAAATCTTGCCCGACCATGTCACTCACACATACATGACGGATCCAGGGTTTCCCACACCCATCACTAGAACATATGTACGGTTTGTTCATTTCCGATCCCATCCTGAAAAAGATAGATGTGCCAACCACCCAAAATGGAAGTTGGGTCTATAGGCATCCTGAAAACTAGGTTTTGCAATATGTTCTTGGTTTAGAAAGTTTTGGAGGAAGCTAGAAGATCATCTTGAGGAGTTCTGAGTTGCAAAAGGGCAAGGTTCATTTGCAGAGATAGCATAGAGAATTGGATGCAAAACAAAAAATATGGGTTGTTGCAAATGCCAATGGCCTTATGAGCTTATAACCTCACATATTCGTGATAGAGGAAAGAGGTACAGCCTCATTTCCAAACTGGAGTTTTCCCACATTGGGTATCTCAAGGTATCTTCTGTTGTTATTATGTGATATTTTTGTGTTTCTTACTTGCTGAATTAATTATTCATTTCCTTCATGATTTTTTTAATTCCAGCACATAGAATTAGCATAAATCCTTGATATGTTGTTTTTCAAACATGTTTATGGTTTACAACAGCAATTAGAAATAAAACCAGTCACATACAAGTAAAGCATTTGTTAAAATATAACACATTATATAGAATGTAAAAACAGTTATGTAGTTGTTCGGTTGGTAACTGTTCAACCACCTCTCTCTCAATAAATAAACCTCTGCCTGTATCATTTGGACAGTGCAGTTTTTGCCTTCTGTATTCTTTCTTCTTTGTGCATCTTCCAACATTGGTATCAGAGCGACTTGCCCGAGGAAGCTCTTGGACGAGCACGGGAGTGTCGCATGAGGTTCGAGGAAGCCCTGACATGGGTACGAACTGTAGAGAAGAAGTTTGAAGTCGCTGAAGGAACTTGAAGGGCAATTATTTTGTCTTAAGAGAATCGTGGTGCAAAGGGCAGAATCGTGGAGATCCAGGACAGACTTCGCTGGAGGAATACGTGAGGGAAGCCAGCACAAATCCTGCAAAAATCGTGGCCATTTTCACCAGAAACGAGGGCAAATGAGAAGAAAACATGACCAGTTGAAAGAAAAACGTAAGTCGTGGAAATTGTGGTTCGAAGGTGTAGCCACCAGCAAAGTCGTGGCAGTCGCAAAACCTCAGAGGAAAACGAAAACGTGAAGGGAAAAACGTGAAGGGCATTCACATGACAAAACAAACACCAAATGTGAGGAAAAAACGTGGGCCAGCAAAAGGCAAAACGTGGGTTTCAGAAGCTTCGTGGGAGAAAGAAACAACTCCTGCAAAAACGTGGGTCGCAAAAGCAAATCGGTGGTGCTGTGTTGAAGCAAAGTCGGTGATGTTGGAGCAGAGTCGTGACAAGTTCGAGGGCATCATTTGATTTATTTCCTTCAAACTGCAAAGTCGGTGAAATTATTTTTATTTACCTTGTTTTTGCGTGATTAAATTTGGAGGCATAAGTAATAATAATTGTTTTATTATTTACTTATATTTGTTGGAAAATTGGATATTTTATTAAGTGTGGAGCAACTTATTATTATTTTATTATTTTCCATTACTTTGGAATAATAAAATGGCAAATATATCACACTTGACGTTGCCGGAGACGCAAAAATTAACAGGCACTAATTTTAATGTATGGAGTCATAAGATTTTAACGGTCGCGGAGTTTCGTGATTGTGATAAAATAATCAAGGGTGATGAAAGTCGACCAACGACGAACTTCGAGGATTATGACAAACGTCATAAGGAAGCGTTATTGCTTCTCAAGTTATCGGTGTCGGATGATTTGATACCGGAAGTGCGGAATGCCACTGTGGCAAGCACGTTGTGGGCCAGTCTGAGGATAAATATCAGACGTCAGAGAAGAGTCGGGTTTTATACCTGAAAAATATGCTCTTTTCCGTAAAGTTACAAGAAGGTGGATTCGTTGTCTGAGCACCTACTTCGGATGAAAGACCTCCGAGACCAGTTATCTTCCATCAACAAAAAGGTGGACGGCGATGATATGGTGGCTCTGGTTTTGAACAACTTACCTTCTTCATATGAGTCATTTGTGGAGGCACTCCATTTAATGGCTGAAAGTCAAACACTCATGTTTGACAAGGTGAGTTCTACTGTTGCAAAAGGAGCGGGAGACAACTTCAGGCAGAATCTAATTGTGACCATTCAGAGAGTGCTCTTGTCACTCAGTCAAAGGGAAAGTGGAAACGTCAATCTGGTGAGTCTTCCACTCGGTATCAGGTCACATGTTATTACTGTCACAAGGTTGGGCACCTCAAGAAGGATTGCTTCGGAAGCGGATGTATGATCTTTCGAAGCAGAACAAAAAGCCATGTAATGAGGAACATGTGGCAGCAGTTGCAAAAGAATGGGATTCGGATGACGGGCATGCTCTTTATTGTCTTACGACATCATGCTTGAATGATAGTGGTACCAGTTGTTGGATCATTGACTCTAGTGCGTCTGCACACTTTTCATGTTGTAGGGATTGGTATGTTTCATTTACTGCAAATATATGTTTTGAATTAGTAGTACTAGCTGATGGAGAATCACTTGTAGTAGAAGGGATAGGAGATATATGCATTGTATTGAATAATGCTCATAAATTGTTGGTACGGAATGTTAGATATGTACCTTCTTTACAAAAGAATCTTCTATCTATTCGTCAATTGCTGAAAAATCCCAATATTTTTGTGGATTTATGTGGAAAGAAGTGTGTTGTCTTTGATGTGAAACAGAGACGGATAATTGCCCTTGGTATTGGGGTAGGTGGTCAATATCGGCTTGTTGATCCGGCTGCGATCAACATGAATGCACGTGTGGAGGACAGCTCCACCATTCAGGATGTGCAGGAGGCTGCAATGCCTTGGGAGGAAGCCATTCCTCACAAATCTGTTGACTTGGATATAGTCAACCTACATGCACCTATTGTGGAGGGAATATCCACTATACTAGGTGTACGGGAGGCGGACATGCCTTGGGAGGATGGATTTCCTCATTCTGAAGAACAATTTGTTGTGGACGGAGACTCCACTATTCCAGATGCATTGACGGTGCATGGTGAGATGGCATGCCCAGCCACTCACTCAGAGGTCCTTGCTCGAAGGACAGTAGAGCATGAACAATTTGCTCATTGTGTTGTGAAGGATCTTTCCCAACAGAGGGGGATAGATGAGCAAATAGATAAGACGGAGATGGTTATTTCTCCTGTTGAGACGGAGACCACTGCTGAGACGGAGATGGTTATTTCTCCTACTATTGAGGAGTTGGTTCTAACTCCTGCACAAATGGTCACATTCCTCTTCTTGAAAAGTCGGATGAGCACTACATGGTGGTGCAAGGACGTGATCGAGGTGACTTCGATCATAGGATAATTGAGTCTTTGTACAGACTCCAGCAGGCTACACAAGCCTGAAATAGATTTTTCAATCCACATCTTCGAGGTTCTGATTTCAGTACTCTGGAGATGGGGCTGACACTCTCAGCCATTGGTGATTCATCACTGGTCAATGAATCACGAAATAGAGAACCAGTGGACCACTTGCCATATGTTTTGTTCATGGGACCAGATTTTTGTTTTGCGGTTTTTCTTCATTCGACAACCGCAACACAGTCAAGGACTGCTGTTTTTAAAGTACAACTTATGGCACAGTCTGTAAATGTAATGACTAAACATATAGGCTTTAGGAAATTTGTAAAATTTCGGGACAAACTTTGTCTTGTTTCCGGTTTAGTCATTAAGAGGGGGTGTTACAATATAACACATTATATAGAATGTAAAAACAGTTATGAAGTTGTGCGGTTGGTAACAGTTCAACCACCTCTCTCTCAATAAATAAACCTCTGCCTGCATCATTTGGACAGTGCAGTTTTTGCCTTCTGTTTTCTTTCTTCTTTGTGCATCTTCCAACAGCATTGGCATGCTTCTTTTTTATACCATTGAATTTGCATGTGAAGAATCACACATTGGTAGCTGTGTAAATGGGTGTGAGAACTGAGATGTAGCATTGTAGGCCTATATTTGAACACATTGAAAAAAATCATGAACATATGCAGATTAAAGCTCATAGCTGTAACATGTATCAATTTTCTGCCTTTTTAATGTTGGTTTCAGTAGCAACTTTTATCGGAACAACACACATAAACAATAATCCATGTAAACTGTAAAAGAATTGCACATAAGAATATCCAATTCTATTACCCACTGCTGGGGCTACTAAGGTTTTCCATTGGAAGTTATCAACTTACCAAAATGTGTGCTGAAGATTACTGCTTTGGTACCAATGCTCTCATCATTTGTTTAGATAAATATATGAATATCGCTGGCCAAATTTTGCAATAAATTTCATAGTTTTTCTACGTAAATTTGCATTTCATTTATCTAGCTTTCCTTCTTTTGCATTATTGGTTTATTACTAAGCAGCCAGGAAATGAAATGGCACGGAAACAGTTCCAAAACGTAGAAACACTGATTTTCTAAGAACCCTTTGAAACAAAATGGCAGGGAATCGTTCGTACAAAAAACAATAAAAAATATAAATATATATATAAAACATACATCACACTCTTTTTTAGTCTATAACACATAAAACACTAAAGAAATATAGTATACACAAAAATTCAGAACATTCAGCATGCTTAACATTTCACATGTTCATGTGACCTCATGTTTAATAGGTTTAAACTTTAAAATATAAATGCAAATGATTATACTCTAGAATAAATCATCTAGATTCTCCTAAAAGCACCATGAATAAAATCTTTGTTGCTTCAACCTAAACCCGAAGTCTTTTTCTTACTTCTAAACTCGTTGTTTTGCTCCCGGAACCCTGCAATGGCTCTCGCTAAAAGGTTGAAATGCAAAAAGAACAAAGTGCTGTGTTTCTTAACTTCTTTAAAATGTTAATGATTAGGTTTTTAGCTTTTGTTTGGTGTTTGACATGTGCACTTGTGATTGGGGGTTAAGGTTAGGTGAGGCTAGTTTTAGGTTGTTTTATGTTATAAGGTTAGTTTTAGGTTGTTTATGTTTGAATTTTAGTATTAGGACCGTGATGCTGTTTTGGGGTGTTTTGGCTCTTTATTCGCTTCCAAAACATTTCATCCAGGAAATGCCTCCTGTTTATACCGTTCCTTGTAATGCAGGTTTATTAGAATATATCAATCTCATGGGTGTTTTATCTTTTATTGAATCTCTTAGTCTCTAGGAATATGAATATAAATACCTTATTTTGTAGTATTTATAAGTGTAGAGTTGCAGTTTTTTCTACTGTGTAGATTATTTATTGCAGAAAGCAATCATCCCTTTACCTAAGCACAAAATGTAGTACATATTATTAATCAATGCCTAGACTGCACGGAAATGCCCTAGACCTCCCGTACCAGGCTTGGTACATACCGGGTACTGGTACTGGTACGCTGTGGGTACTCTGTGGGTATGTACCCACAGGCCCTGGGTACGTCCTGGGTATGGATTTCACGTAGCCAGGGTCTGTGGGTACATACCCACAGTGTACCCACATGGTTTTTTTAATTTTTAAGTGCAAAAAATAAATAAAACTTGAGGGCTTTGACTGGAATTGAATCTTGGAAAGTTTGTGTGAGATTCAATATTGCCAATAGGCTCCGAAGGGTCAAGAGAGATGAAAAGGACTTCATTTGGTTGACTTACTATTTGGGGGCTTTCTTGTTGCTCCTCATGGGTCCTTTATTCTTCAGTCAATTTGGAAGGCTGGGAACAAGTGAAGCACTTGGTGGTTGGGCAGCCTATCTTCTCTTCATTTGACATTGGGTGCCAAGCCTACAAATCGATTTCGTTGAATCAGAAATATAATGACAAGATCCTTGCCTTGACAAGAGGCTGTTCTGCCCTCCTTTGGTTTGAGAAAGGAATTAAAATATTTCATGACTTGTACAGATTTGGGAAGTGGATGGAATGGACAGACCTTAAAGCTTTCTATAAGCTTCCTCAATCTCAGTTCAGAATGTATAAAATGCTCAAAAATTCTTTCACAGCTCCCTCTACTGGACTAATTATGGAGGATGAGACGTCTAACTCAAGCTTAAGGCATTAATAATGAATTATCAAATCTATAATACAGTCTATGTTATTAACTATTATGTTTTGAACATTATGAATCAATACAAACTCAAGTCTCAATTCTCGAAGTATTGGAAATTTGCTTTCATGTTCTATGATTGATTTTAAGTTGTATGAGTATTAAATTTCAATAAGTATGCAAATGCTTCTTTAAATTTATAACTTCATATATATATATATATATATAAAACGTACCCAAAAGTGTACCGTACCCGAGGTTTTTAAAAATTTGCTGTTTCAGTGTACTGAACCCGTACCCGTATCCGTACTGAAACAGTCTAGATCAATGCCAGTCCAT
Organism: Taxus wallichiana var. yunnanensis; assembly: GCA_018340775.1. Classification (NCBI taxonomy): domain Eukaryota; kingdom Viridiplantae; phylum Streptophyta; class Pinopsida; order Cupressales; family Taxaceae; genus Taxus; species Taxus wallichiana. The sequence goes on from CM031243.1 coordinate 394,688,975, forward strand.
ATAATGGGATGTGTGACAATCATTGTTTGATAATGATAAATTGGCCCATATTTTTGGGATCTGGAGAGTTTGAATTGCATTAGGCCTTGTTTATTGTTCCCTTGAACATCCAAGACGGTCTCAAAATCCCAGTGTTCCAAGTGGGCCTAGGCATTTTTTTACCTTTTTTTTTGTTTGAAAAAGCTAAACTATAAATGTTGTTTACTCTAGAGAGGCCATGCATTTTCGATGTTGCTAGGTTCTAGCAATGTTGAATTAATATTTACAATCTAAGAAAGTGGGACTAGAGATTGGATGTTTTATCATCTTTAGAAGATATTTTTTATGCGAGAAAGTTGAATGATTACTACTGTGGCTGTGAGTATACTTTTGCTAAGGATTGCACTAATTAATGCTTATGAAATTAAAAAAATGGATTTATAGTCAAAGAACAAGATTTCTTGATAAATTTTCCGTACGCAAACATGGTTGACTTAGTTTCTTTTAAATGTGTGTTGTTTTGCAGTCTCTTTCAATCATACAATCCAAAATTGCTAATGTCGAATGCATATTATCGAGTTGACTTATATCCTCGCCCCTTAGACAAGGTACACACTTATAAAACTTGGGTCTTCTTCTGTTTTAAATTTTAAATCAAAAGGAACAAAATGATGGCTGAGAAATATGTTATTCTAGTTTTGTGAGAATTGATAAATACTTGCTACAATTATCTGCATTTACAACTGTTATTAGGAGCAGAAAACATCTTAATCTGTCTAGTTTTCCTTGATTGTCAATGAGAACATATGGAGATCATACTAATGCCTTGAACTTGAGGTGGTGTGTGTGTACCTGTTGGAAATATCCAGTTTAGTACATCATTGTTGTGATGTATTAATCTTGGTTATATTAGTCCTCGTATAGTAAGTCATATTAATGTCTGTGTGTACATGAGTTGTAACAACTCACCTATAGATTAGAATGGTGATTGTTTATAGGATGTGTGAGTGTTCTGTATAAGTACATCTCAGTTTTATTAATCAAATTATTTTAGTTCTTATTTCAAATTTTCTATCAGAGGGGATCATTCTTGTGAAAAGGGGCATGCGATCTTGAAAAGTTTTCTTGGGCAGCTTGTTGTAATTCTTGGTTGTCCCTTTGATGGTAGTCTCTTTGATTTTTTTTGTGTGTTTTAGCTCAAGAATCAATTGGTATTTAGATTAGTATTTTCAAGTGGTTTTAAGGTAATTTTGTGAAAGGTTTGCAGCCCTAAGCAGCTGTCAGTATGTTTCTGATTGATCACAGTTTGTCTGAGCATTGTTAATCTGCAGTCAACATTTATGTGCCTCATACGCAGTATGCAGTCTGGGAATTCCCATGTGCTTGGGCACCTTGTGCTATGTGCAGCTTAGTGCATTTAATTGTGCGATTCACAGCTTTGTCATCTCTGACAAGCAACATTAGCTTTCCGTGAGATTTTCATTTCCACGTGCATAAATTATTAAACAGCTTGTGCATTCTTCATATAGCCTCTTTCAATTGTCATGTCCATGTGTAGATCCATGCACAACTGATCAGATTTCTTTGTGACAGATTTATTCTTCATGCTTCCAAATTTCATTTTTGTATCCACTGTGCATCTGTTCTGCACTTCATTTGCAATCTTTATGCGTCTGCTGACTCCCTCCACGGTCCACCAGGTTGCTTGCACTCCACGTGCAACTCCACGTGCACGTCATGTTTTGTGCCCTCGTGTGCATCACCTTCTATCACCATCCATCAAATGTTTCATTCATAGATGATTGCTGCAACCTTGTCGATTTCCACCCGAGTGTGCTCTGACAGTGATTGTCCATGAAAACTCTGTGCTTTCAATCTCGTCACCACCATGCATTGATGTTTTTTCGTTTTCGACAGTCCTGCATACATTTGCATCCTTGTACAACTTTGCGAAAGGGATGTCAGTGTTGACATCAACGGACAGTTTAGCCTTAATAGCTAAGCATAGGTATATGTTTTTAGTATATATGTTCAATCCAAAGTTTCCTTTTATTAATTTTTATTTGATGTCTGTAGATGCGTTTATTTAGTTCGATATGCTAGGTGGAAAATAGTCTAAATAGAGTTTTAGGTTATTTTTATTAATTAATAGTATAATTGTCCCTTTTTTGTCTTGATAGTTAGGATAGCGTCAATCTTGTGCGTATTGTTTGTAAGCTAATTAACCCTATTGTAAGGACATATCATCAGGATAAATCCAACGTCTGGTCGAATGTGTCAGTTCATTCAAAGAGGGAAGAATTTGCTCACAAAAGCATGTCACACAGTTCAACCTAGCTGGTTGAACAAAGTCAACAGGGGGTAGAGGAAACAGAGGAAGGAAGCCACTTTCCGATCTTGAGTTTGCTGCTAACTCAGAGATTTGTAGTTTGCTATATTGGCAAAACAAAGCATTTGATGTCTGTAGATGTGTTTATTTAGTTCGATATGTTAGCTGGAAAATAGTCTAAATAGAGTTTTAGGTTATTTTTATTAATCAATAGTATCATTGTCCCTTTTTTGTCTTGATAGTTAGGATAGCGTCAATCTTGTGCATATTGTTTGTAAGCTAATTATCCCTATTGTAAGGACATATCATCAGGATAAATCCAACGTCTGGTCGAATGTGTCTATTCATTCAAAGGAGGGAAGAATTTGCTCACTAAAAGCATGTCATGCAGTTTAACCTAGCTGGTTGAACAAAGTCAACAGGGGGTAGAGGAAACAAAGGAAGGAAGCCACTTTCCGATCTTGAGTTTGCTGCTAACTCAGAGATTTGTAGTTTGCTATATTGGCAAAACAAAGCGCCAACAAGACTAAATAGCTGAAGAGCTGTATTCATCGGTGGTAGTGATGATGAACTCTGACTGCAACGATTCAACAAATGCCAGTGCTGAATTGACTAAAACCAAGGATGGTGACTAGTGGCAGTGGTGATCATTCTGCTGTTCATGATCAAGTTCCAGGACAAGTTGTAGCGGCTTCTTGCGTTGGTTAGTGAGTTGTACAACACCCACTGAGGACATAGTGAGGATCCAGTCCCACTATTTGATTTTTATGTGCTCGGTGAGGCCCACCCAACCAAAGGAGCATAACAAAAGAGAAAGTGGAGGCCCATGCCACACTTGTGTTGCATAGAGAGTATGCTCCTATTGACTTGATGTTGTAAAGGTCAATCAGGTTGAGTGCAAATAGTCATGTTGTGAACAATTGTGTCACTTTTCACAGTTCTAAAGATTGGAAAGCATGCTTGTCCCTATTCACATTTGTTTGTACGATCTGAGATAAGTGTGTTCTTATCCTTGATGAGGGTGGCATTGAGGCCATTCCCACTACCGTTGTAATTTGTATGAACTTAGTGTACATCCTAGTTCCTACTACTCTTTTTGGATTGGCGATATGTTCCCATCCATTGTTGTTCATTTCGAACTGGAGTATACGCCAATTTTCTTGCAATACCGTTCCTTTTCCATGTGAACTATGTCTATATCAAGGGGGAATGTTGAAAATATCCAGATAGTGCATTATATTTGTGATGTATTAATCTTGGTTATATTGGTCCTAGTAAACTAATTTATATTAATGTGTGTATGTGAGTTGTTGTAACAACTCACCTATAGATTAAAATACACAATTGTTTATAGGATGTGTGTGTTAGTTGGAGAGTAGGAGCATCTAGGTGCACAAGCAATCTGCATCGTCCAAAAGATAGGGATAAGTGCCGTGCGCAAAGGTTGGAGTTTTGCACTAGGCACAAAAGGGTTGAAGCCTAGCGTAAAAGGGTGAGCTTATGTAGAAGATTGGAATTGCACCTTAGGCACAAAAGTGCAGAAGCGGTGCAACCAAATGAAAGAGGCACAAACAAATGTCTTACACTCATGTAGGAACTTGCACATCTTTCGTGATGATTAGTAACTTGCGAGATAAGACACTCGGTCACAAGTCTTATGCACACTCATTGACTCGTGCAAATACAAGAAGCAATGTACATGTGCTAGTTAGATTTCACATTGAATTGGATGCCACATATCTCATAGAGTAGACTATGATGGTTGAGAGTGCATAATGGTTAGAAGGTGATGAGTCACAAGTGGACAGTTGGTGGAAAAGGAAGATGAACCTTTTCAACTTCCGTAACTACTTCCCATGCCTATAAATATGTTGGTCGAAGTCATTGAAGGGATTGGTAGCCAGAGTAAGAATATACAAAGCCGAGTCTAAGAAGAAGACTATGAGTTGTCAGGACTTGTGTGAGATGAAGGAACATTGTTGATTCACGTAGAGCCTTGAATGCTCGCAAGTCTAGGATAGAACAATTGTTTTCTGATATCTCGTTGGAATCATTGTAATCCTTGAATTTCAAGAATTGAATAAGATCATATTTTGTGCCTATAATTGAATTTCCTCCATTCAATAAAATTAAGTTTTTGGTGTTTTGCGTCGGTATGAGTTACTATTTTGTGCACCCTTTTGGGTGTTGGAACATAAGTATTGTGGGCTGCGTGGTGCAAGATAGTCCTTCATTGGACCCCCGTAACCGCGATTGCATCATTTGGTATTAGAGCGGGTTGTATCTCGCGTGAGAATTCTATTTTCCACATTTGCGAAGTGTGGGTAGAAAGTAGTTGGACATCTTCCAATGCGAGAGGTTGTCGGGTAGGTGTAGAGATTACAGGTTGTTTTGGAGTAAAAGAAATAGAAAATAAAGGAGTTCCTCTCGAGAGGAAGAGGAAATAGACAATCGAGAGTCGCAATTTTGACGGATGTGATGAGAGGCATCCAAGCAAAATTGGAAGTGATGGAAACTACTCAACAAAGAGGAATGGATTTAGATTCAATTGATGAAGTGCTTGAAGTGAAAAGAATGAATTTGAGGAAAAGCCGGAAGATAAATTGATAAAGGCCATTGCTTAGGATAGGAGGCAAACAACGAGATGGACATCTCAAATTATTTTGGAAGCTTATGCCATGAGGATTTGATAGATTGGATAGAAAACTTGGATAAATACTTTGAGTAGAATCGATAGAAGATCCCATGAAGGTTTGGTTTGCATGCACAAAATTGAAAGGACATGCACCCTTATGGTGGGATCATATTAGATTGAGAGAAGAAGAAAGGGTTAGGATAAAATCAAAGCTTAGAAAAGAATGGTTACCAAGTTGAGGTCAAAGTTTTTACGCCAACAAATTACAATTTGAATCTTTGTAAGAAATTTCAAAATTTGAGACAAAAGGAGATGAATGTCAAAGACTAGAGAAGAATTTTATAGATTAACTATTCACACAGGTAACATAGAAGATGGCACAGAAAAAAACCTCAAGGTAAGTCAATGGATTGCGCATCTCCATTCAAGATGAATTTGGCATGATTAGTGAAGTCAATAAAACAATCCTATCATTGTGCGGTGAAGGCTAAGGAGAGGTCTAGAAGACAAGTTGTGCGAGGAAAATGCAAGTTTGCATGCGGGAGAGGAGGTTCATTGGCAATGATAGAAAAAAACATGTGCATGAAGCGAAGCAAGATCTTCTCAAGGTCATAACCATGTGCAAAGAGGAAAAGGATCTTTCGAGGACAAGGAGGATATGGCGGGTGAGGATGAGGACGAGAATTTACTAGTACATGTTTCAAATGTGGAGAAGTGGGGCACAAAGTGTTTGAATGTCCGCATGTGTAACAATACAATTTTGTGCGTAGATTTGAGGCTAGCAATCATGTTTCTTACACAAGCCAATGAGGAGAGCTTTGCAGCAGTTAACTACGTAAAAGAACTAGAGTGCGGAGAGGCTCTTGTGATGAAGAGAGTACTTTTCAAATAGCGAAGGAAGAAAATGCACTGCTGTGAGAGGAAGATTTTTTTAGGACTATTTGCAAAACTGGAGGTAATTGCTGCAATGTAATCATTAATAGTGGCAGTACTAATAACCAAGTTTGTAATCAAATGGTTAAGAAACTAGGTTTGAGGAAGATTCTCCATATAAATCCATACAAGTTGTTTTGGTTATTGGAAGGGCATCAATTGTTGGTAAATGAACAATGTTTGGTTAGTTTTTAGATTGGCACATGCATAGATGAAGTGTTGTGAGATATAATGCCAATGGATGTTTGCCATGTATTATTGTGTAGGCCTTGGTGAGTTTGATTGGAAAGCTTTGTATGATGGAAGAGGAAATACCTCTACCTTGTGGAAGGATGTTAAGCAATATTCTATGAATCCTACATAAGATAGATGTGAAGAGGTAGATAATAGATCGTAGGTGTTATTTGGTATCAAGAAAATGATTTCTGAGAGCGGTGGAGGAGTGTGTGTTTTCACTCATACCTAAGCCCATGAAAGTTAAGTGCACATGAGAAGGAGAAGCACTTTCTCATGAAGTGAAGCAAATGTTGACGGAGTTTGAAAAGATCGTTTCTAATTATCTTAGATGGATTGTAGCCCGTGTCGTATAAGTCACCGAAATGAACTTGATACCAAGTTTGAGGTTGCCAAAAAAAAAGTTGCGTACAAAATGAGGCCACAAGAGAATGGGGAGGTGAAGAAGCAAATCCAAGAGCTACTTGAGAAGGGACTAATTCACGAGAGTTTGAGCCCGTGTGCAATACCTACAGATCTTAGCACTAAAGAATGGACGAGAATGGAGGATGTGCATTGATTCTAGATCCATCACTAAGTTAACCATGAAGTACAAATTTCTACAATTGCACATGAATGATTTGTTGGATTGCCCGAGTGAAGCCCAATACTTCACCAAATTTGATTTGGAGAGCATTATCATTAGATCCAGATAGAGAGGCGGATGAATAGAAGACTACATTCAAAACACTAGATGGTTTGTATGAGTGGTTGGTTATGCCTTTTGGCCTAACTAACGCCCAAGCACGTTCATGAGACTCATGAACGAGGTATTGAAGCCTTTCCTTGGTAAGTTTGTCATTGTTTATTTGGATGACATTTTGATTTTTAATAGGGCCAAGAAGGAGCACTTGGTGCACTTGAGACAAGTATTATAGCTTTTGCGCAAATAGAAACTGCTTATAAATTTGAAGAAAGCTACTTTATGAATGAAGAGTTGGTGTGCTTGGGATTTGTGATATCTCAAGAAGGATTGAAGATGAATGCGGAGAAGGTGAGAGCCATTTTGAATGGCCATCACCAAGGAGCACATTTGAAGCAAGAAGTTTCCATGGATTGGTGAGCTTCTGTAGGAAGTTCATAAGAGACCACAACGAGATTCGCACACCTATCACAGAGAGGTGATGAAAGTTGATAGGAAGGAGTTTTCTGGACTGCAGATGCAGAATATAGTTTCCCAAAATTGAAGAAGAAGGTGATGGAACAACCAGTATTGGCATTGGTTGATAACATCAAAGTGTGTTTTGGTGGATTGTGGTGCCAACGATGCAACGATTGGAGCTGTGATGAGTTAAGAAGGCAAGTCTATCGGTTAAGTGAAAAAGCGAATGACGCAAGGAAAAAGTATTTAGTTTATGATCAGGAATTCTATGTTATTATGCAAACATTGAAGAAGTAGAGGCACTATTTGTTGGTGAAAAAGTGTGTTGTTTACGTATCACCAAGCTTTGCGTTTATAAATAGTCAAGGTAATTTGAATCAAAGACATGAAATAGGTAGAATTTGTGCAAAGTTACTCATTTGTCTTGAAACCATTATTACTGATGTTAAATGCGAAAGTCGGTTCAGGATGTTCTTTTTTGGAGGAACAAATTTATTCGTGTAAGGTCATTATTTTTAATTTATTTTTGGATAAAAAATAATCAAAACCAATTGCTTAAACCTAAAAAATGTAGTTGAAAGTGGGTAAAATTTAAAACCCTAATTGGAAACTTCCAAGCCCTATATATGTTGTGTGTGAGGCAGAAAGAGGGAAAAGACACTGCAGACTCACGGGTGAGGGTAAACGTGATTTTGACAGCTGTATTAAGCAATGATCAAGCAGAAGTTGAGCAGCCATAAGCTGTGATCCAGCAGCTATTGAGCAGTCTGTTTTAGAGTTTTTCACCACTTCCTAGTCTTTTCACTAGTTCCCAATATTGAGTAAGTTGGGGGCATGAAGATTGCAGATTGGAGAGGTAGGTCTTTTTGTTTGTTTGTTTGAATGTAATTTATTTGTATGTTGTATGACTATAAATATATTTAGTATTACGTAATAGTCATGTATAAATAAATAAATATAGTAATTTACTATATAAAAATAATAGTCATTTATTTTATTAGGTTGTAAATTTAGTATTACGTTTACTATAGTAACATAGCTATATATTAATATATCTAGATAGTTTTATATATTAGTAGTTAAATTTCATTTTAATATTTATTATTTAGGAAATCAAGATCTAGGTCATTAATATTTAGTAATTACTAATCAGGTTAAATAATGAATTTAAATTTATTTAGTCTAATACTTCAACTATTAAACTAAATACAAACTTACCAAAAATACAAACTATTAATAGTTTGTATTTAGGTTAGGTTTGTGTTTAATTTTTTTATAGGTTAACTATTAATTTGAAATTAAAAACTTTAAGTTACATTTTTATAAAATATAAAATTATAGATTATTTGAATTGCTTTCATGAATAATATTAATATTTTATTTTTTATTTGTTTGTATATAAAAATAATAAAAATGGCATATATAAAATTTAGGAGTTCTGACAAAAGTTGGACAATAGTCAAGATGTCTAGCAGTAGCCATCCACTGGAGATGACATACCTTTCCCGAGAGAGATGATAAAAGAAAAAAAATGAAATGCACCTTGGGCAATGGCAATATTACATGAAGTGTAACTAGCGTTTGGTACCATTACTTCGTAGGATCCTTAGGTGTGAAACAGTTTCCAATAGCAAATGACAATTCGGAGGAAGCATAAATTAGAGATTTCATAAATCGTGTGCAAGCTAAATTTAATGTGAGTTATGTTGGATTATTAACTTCATAAGCAAAAGGGAAAAATCCAACACTATATCTCATAAATGGAATCCTTGATAGTTCAAGTTGCTCTCCATTACCATTTTGAAATTTTCCCAAGGAATTGGAAGTGCCGATGGAGTTGAAAAGTCACAAGGTTAATTGAAGTCTATGTGGATGCCACAACAAAATTATGAGGTAGACATGTTGGAAGCTACATTGTTTATGCATAAGCCATCCCTTTCAATGTAATCCGTTCTCCACATTTCAAATCTTTCATAGATGCATCGATTGAATTTGGAAAGGGTTACGAGTTGCCTTGTTATAAAACACTAGTCAAGTGTATTTGGGAAATTGTGGACAAATGATGATGTTGAAGTAGTCAAGTGTATTTGGGAAATTGTGGACAAATGATGGTTGATGCTACATCATCCTCTACATGCAGCAACCTGCTATTTAGATCCTAAATTAGTAGAGATAAACCATGATGCAAATGAGGAGATAAAGAGATGTTGGAATCTAGTTGTCTTCTTGCCTTACGTGTGTCTCATTACCGTGTCTTTCGGGCACGAGTTTTCCCCACCATCGCATTGGCATATCACACTTAGATAAACTAAGGCGTGCTCACCCGAAGTGCGAGAGATTTCTGGTCCCATCATAGTTTAACAAAAGTGAAGTGAATTGAGTTGTTAATTCAACAATTATACTGTATTCCTAATATATTAACAATATAACACAACCATGCATAGACCAAACATAATGTTCATATATTAATTGTTGCGTAGTTACAAGTTTTGGCCATCTAGTAGCCCAAAATCCAAGTACAAGTCATTCGCACCTTAATCCTCTAGCTCTCTATGCACATAATTGCATACACACTCATATACATACATACATACACCTCTATACTAGACCCCTTCATGGGTATTTATACTAGTGGGAACTTGTCCTTCACTAGTCTTACAAGAGCTAATAATAGCCTTTGAGTTTACAACTCCAGTTAACTAATACATTTAGTCGGTAGCCAAAATTATCCTTTCGCCGCCCTAAACCCGCTGCATGCTGATCCTTCACATAAGACGCTGCTTATTCCTGGCTTTATCCAATCCTTGCTCCATCTTCATGCAGATGTTAGGAACTGAAGTTTAAGTCCACTTTCAGACTCATGTTTTTCTTATTTTTTGCTGTTCTGCATGTCCTTTCCTTGATCTCATCCTGTACTACACGATCCTCTTTGTATTTCTCTTGCGCACCTCCAATGTCCTTATGTGCATACTTCCTTTCCCTTTTCCTTACACAGTTACCTTTTGCGTGCTCCCTTGTTTATACCCCCGCGCACGCCTTTATGTAATTCTGCGCGCACCTCAAAGAATGGTAAATCATGAATAAAGAATATCAAGTCCTTCGAGACTTGAAGGATAAAGAATATGATAAAACATGGGCCTAACATCACCCCTTACTAGCTTGGTTGTCCGTCCTCGGGAAAGCGTTATTGGACATCCTCGAATAATTCCAAAGCGCCTCGACAACGACAAGTCTTTATGCGCTTGCCATTTATTCATTGCTACATCAATGATCGGGTTAATTTTTCCAACTACATAATTAGTTGGCTAAACATCGAAGCGCCTTTGATCCCTATGGTCTTTGTTGTTTGTAGATTATCGACTTGCTTTTGCAAATCCTAGTGTGCGGCTCCAAGCTCCGTTTCTCATGTATCCGGGAGCTTTCTTAACTCCGTTAGGCACTGCTTTATTTTCTCTTTCCTTGCCATGACCTCTTCACTAATCACTTCAGATTCTTCCATTATTTTACTGTGGTTGGCCCTTTCTAGGGAGTCATCATCTAGCTGGGCTTCAAATACTGCTTGTTTATCCGCTAGCTCTTTTATTCGCACATTGATTATCCTGGGTTGCTTATATAGCCCTTTAAGTAGTTTTTTAGCTTTTTCTTCTTTGGCATTTTCATGAGCTTCTTGTTGGAAACGATGCAGATGTTTTCATTGTCTCCCCCTTGTCGTTTTTCCCTCTCCTGCTCCTCCATTTCCTTGAGCAGGAAATTCATTAGTTGCTCGAGCACATCTATTTGTTCACCTAGTATGAACTATGAGTAAATGTTCTTGTAGAAGCTTCGGCTCATTGCACATCACCCACTCCTTGAGGGTCTCGACCTTTGACTTAATGCACGAGTATTTGTCTCGGAGACCTTTGTTTTCGTGTTGAATCTTGCACAACTACTGTTTTGTCTCTCTCGGCTTTTCTTCCAATTTTTGGCTTGATCCCTATATACTATTGCTTCATTATTGTTCTGTAAATTTTGTTGCACTACTTCTCCAACAATTTTCAGCAATGCCTCCCGACTTGAGTCTCAGACATGTTATAGGTGGTTGCGAGGAGAACCAGATCTCCATCCTTGGATGGGATGATGTGAATGTTATCGCTTAACAATTCAATGAGCTGTTCTTCGGTACATGCATCCGGTGAAAAGGAAAGCCTTTTTGGAGCACTCAGTTGCCATGGTGTTCTTAATATTGTTCCATTGGAATAATTCATAATTGTTCTTCCCCGTTGATATGTTGCATACATCGACCTTTTCCGAGGTGGGGGTAGAGTTCTATGTCCTCTTCTTCCTCCTCTTTGGTTCTTGCTCTTGTATTGGCCTCTTGCCCTTACTTGAGTGGGCTTGCTCTATTTTGACTTCTCCCTCGCGACCACTTTCTTCCACATGACCTACTCTAGCGCTTCCACTGTGTGCGGTCTCCTTCGGATTGTCTTCGACTTCCACCTTTTGTGGTGACTTGAGAGTAGAGGTTATTTGTTCCCTAGGGCCCTTCGCAAAGTGCTTTCCTAGACTAGAGAGTGTTGTATTAGGACCTCAACATTGGTCTCCTTTTGGTTAATGTCAACCGTGGACCTGCGTCACTAGGTTATTATACTTCTTTCTTTCTTTTCTCTGTGCTAGGCTTGGCCCTTGCTTTGGATTCAACTATCTTCTCTTTGTAGGTTGATCCGTTTGCGTGCGTGCAGTTTCTTTCTCTTGTTGTATTTGTCGCCCAAGGTCTACTTGTTCTCGTGCTCTTTCCAGTGCATGTTTAGGCATAACAATTTCTTCATCGGGTTCTTCATCTGTCGTGTCTTCCTTGTTAGCCTTTTTCTTTGGTCGTAGATAAAAGAAGAGTTTCGCGCTTCATTCCTCACCACAATAGTTTCCCACTTAGTGAGGTGACAAATATCTGTGACTTGAGTTCCTTCATGCGCGTCTCGATTGGGGTGCTTGTATGTTTGGCGTAGCGCATGGATGTCCTCATCTATCCTTTGTGCATCAATATTGAGCTTCTTTCCCCCCTTGATCCATTTGACAGATCGAACAAAGTAGTCCGTTGTGAAGGCATAGGGTAATTTGGCCCATGGTGTCCAAGTCTCATCAACCTTTTTGATCCTTGCCGAATAGTTCATCGCGACACCGAACTCTGCCTCTCTAACCAACTCCTTGGGTAGTTGGCGCGGGATTCTCCAGTCTTTCTCAAATACATTGTGCAAGTGTTCAACCAATGTTAGAACTTAATATTACATGCATTATAAACCTTAGTTTATAATTAAATAATTAGGAATATTTATATTCTTAATTATTTAATATAAACTATGTTGTTTATGGTTAATTGATTTTATTAAATCGGGGTGCTTTGTAAAAAGTCACAACTCGTCACTTAATATTTAAATGACCTGTGGGGTCAAATGATTTGTGCATGCGGGATCATTGTAAAAATTCACTTGGTGAATTGTGTGGAGAGAAGTGAGGGAGGGAGATTGCTAGATTGTAAATGTTTCTCAATAAATGGAATTATCTTGTATTCCGTGGTTTTTACCCTTGGGGGTTTTCCACATTAAATATTTTATCCTGTGTATTTCATTTATTTCATGTTATAATGTTATTTATAATGTTTGGTTAATAATATTTACTATGTTAGTTTAACTTCTCGGTCCTAACATGGTACCAGAGCGGCGTGCTAATAATTTAATTTAAATAACCAATCATAATGTCGGTTGGGTTGGTTGGTTGGTTAGGACAATTGGTTCAATAAATACCCCCTCCACACTTGGGACATAACACACATTCGAAAACCCTCTCAAACCTTTTACTCGCGCATGATTGTGGTGAAAAATCTATGCCAGGACCCTATGCAAATAAAGGTAAGGGTTAAAATGCTTTGAAATATTTTATTAATATTGTATAGTTTGTAATGTGTGCGAGTTGAAAGTATTTATTCGGGGTTAAAAACAAGTAAATTCAAAGTTACTCAAGGTCTCCCAGAAAGAGACAACCTCCATGGAAATAGGGTTTTGAATTTTCTTATTGGCCATGTGAAAATTTATGACAATGAGAAAAATATTATTTTGGGTTGTAAAAACCTATGTCTAACTTGGCCCCGTTCATTTTTAAATTACCTAAGTTTAAACTATAGTATAATTTAAACTATAGTCTATAAAAGTTCCTAACCTATAGTATTAAAATTATACTATGTTAAATCTATGCTAAGTTTAAATCTATAAGTAATATTTAAAAAAACTTATCTATGCGGCCTATTCACTATAGTTTAAATTGTATATGGTATAATATTTACTATAATATAGGGGTCACATTTTTAGGTGGTTTGCATTGTTTTAAAAATGACATATAGATTCCAACCTCCTCCCGTTGGCCCCCACGTGGTCGCCAACCAAAGACTCAAGTGGCTTCCATGTTCCTTACCCGCTGACTGATTCCTTCTTTGAATGGTGTGGGCTCTTCTCTTTTTGTTGTTTACTAGGAACTTTGTCCCACATTCATTGTGTTGGGCGCTTAGGTAAGGTTTATAATGTGGTGGGTGAGTATTGTTCACCATGGATTTGGTCACATATATACATTGCCTTTTGTTTGGGTTGTTAACCTATGTGAGCTCGACACGAGTTAGGTTGGCTAGTGTGGTTAGGCTCACCGGTCGGCTCGGTCGTGGTTGATTGCATGGCAAGATGGAATATATGGCGAGTCGTGTTAAATAGCGAGTTGGTTGTAAAATTAATATGTGACTTGCCTAGCTCGAGACCCGATTCGGCCCACGGCTCGCCCCTGACTTGGACCCGGCTCGGTCCCGGCTCGGCCAAGGCAATAAAATCTCGAGTATGGAGCCTAGCTCAAATGTTTTTATGTATAAATATTTTATTATTATTTTAGGTCATTTTTAATCTAAAATTAAAAATTATCAAAGTACTTTTGTAGTAAATAAGAAATTTTTCAAAAATTTATGCTTTAGTGTTTCTTTTACAAATTAAGAAGTAAAACATCATTTGACGACAAATTAAGTCGTGTTTTTGCAAAACCATTTTTTTACATTTCAACTAAATATGCCTTATTTATGGTTAAACTAATAGTTTTTGGTGTAAAGTATTCGAGTGACGGGTCAAATTTCGATGAGAATAAGAAAAATGCATCAAAATACAACCGACGTATTTTGAACAACGACATGGGGATTTTTAAAATTGCTTTACAAAAAGCCTTGTTGTTCTCATTTGTTGAAATTGTTTACGTAAAAATGGGATCTAATCATTTTACTATTGACAAATCTCAGATGTTGAATGGATCAAATTACAACATTTAGAAGATCAAATTGAAGGCAAAATTCATGACTCGCAAATTCTGGACAATTGTGAACAGTACAAAGAAAATTCCGACCGGCAGATAAATGACAATGGACAATGTAGCTGTATATCAACAGAAGGTGCAGGAAGCAATGTCCGTTATATTGGGAGTGTATATATCGTGATTGAATTAATCTAAGCTAAAGAAAGGAAACTAACACCAAGTAGATTCCTAACTTAGTTAATCAAAAACATAAACATCATGATAAAGCTAGAAAGGAAAAGCTTAACTAATGTGCATCAAACATTAAAACATATCCTTTGATATTTAGATATGCTTTGTAATTGTAGATACCTCCTTTAGTGAGCCGAACGTAGCTACGTGCGATCAAAGGAATTCTCCAAGGAAGAGGAAGAGATCTCACCAATATGGCTTGATTGCCATTTTTGGTTCTTCTCTTACTACTCTTTGCCAAGTAGAAAGGGGAGATTTATTTGAACAAAGATTTCCAATAACATGAAAATGCTCTCATCAAATGCAAATGTCTTACAAGGACATGGTGTAAATTTGGACAAGGTGTACTAGGTTCTTTATATAGCTTTCCAGTTTTGGAGAAGCTTGCAACCTAGTGAATGTGGGATAAAAGGAATGTAGAATTAGAAAGGGATAAGTATGATTAGAAGAGATTAATTAGAGATTAGCAACTCATGGGAGTTGGAGGTGATTTAATTAATCAACTAAGATTAATTAATAGACCAAGATAAACTTAAGAAGCCATTTGGAGGAGTCTAGACTATTTGATTTGGTTGGGCATTTTTGATCCTACATTACCCAAACTCATCACAATTGTGGCAGTTTCAGCCATTGTTTTAGGTAATTTTGTGAATGCCCTTGTTTTACCACAGTTGAATCATTTATGTGATCCCATCTATTGGCCTTTATTGACCCCCCAAAAAAATCAATTTTTTTTTGTTTTTATTGTGGGTGCGGCTAGGGTATGTCCAACAGTACCCGGGAATGTCCTGGAAGTGCCCAAATGTACTCAGGTATTGTTGGATGTACCATGGGCGTAACGTACCCATATTGCGTACCAGTGTACGGTATGTACCTGTACCCATGCCCTATAGGGTATGTACAGGCTTCCTAGAACATGGTTCATACCTGTTCTAAGTCTTATGGCTATCCCGTACTCATGCAGGGGAGAGGTTTTAAAATGTGTCTACAATGGCTTGCCTTGATACAATTTTGCAGTGAGAATGAATGGCAACCTTTCTTGCATAAATTGTAACTATTTGTTACAGTTGGGCAGTCTTCTTAGACCACAACTTTTACAACAGAACCATCTACTGGCCTCCTATATAGCATCTCTGTTATTGGCATGTTATTTACTCAACTTTTTATTCCCTCCTTTTATTGCGTACTTTATCACTATTTTTACAGTTGGGCACTCTTTCTAGATCACAACTTATACAATACAATCATTTATTGGCGTTTTATGAACAATCCTCTTCATAGGCTCTATTACTGACACACTATTCACTAGACGTGTCATATCTTTCCCACATACCCGTACTAGTATATTAAATTTGCTGTTAAAAGTGAACATGGTATATGCTAATTGATTTGATTTCCTTTGCTATGTCATTAAATACTCCTTGAGATTTTGCAATTTTTGCATTCATGACTGCATACACAAATATTGTTTACTCAGATATTTTTTGTTACTCTTCATGTTGAATCATTTTTGTTCATACACAATTAATTACCTTAACTAACATTGGTCTGGTATCATACCAGTAATGGGCTTGTGGTCAATGTGCTGATGAATGAATTTTTGTTCTTCCAGTATGGCATCTGAATCTTCTGCCATTTTGTTGCTGTTGGCTAGATGGTCAGACTACTCTACTGATGCTCCTCTTGTGTCAGCGAGCAATTTACTGAATGTCATTGGTGCGCTCTATTCCTCTTTTAACTTGAGTGTTCCATGGAGATGCGTCCCCCAAATTGGCCGTCCCGGAGACTCGAGATGTCTCGGAGACTCAAGACTCTAGGGACGTGCCCCACTATCTGCCACCGCCACCGCCACTGCCACCAACGCCTTAAGGACGTCCCCGAAACGTTTTGCTCAAAGAGGGGACGTTTTTGAGACGTCCCTATTTTTTGGGGACTCTGAGCCGTCCCCTAGACATCCCGTAGACTTCAAGAAGTCTCTTAGGCTGTCTCGGAGACTCCCAGGCGTCCCTGGGGGCATAAGCTGCCTTAAAAGGTTTTATTTTTAAATTCAATTTGTTTTAAAAAGTTGGACCCACAACCCTAACCCTAATACTTAATGGGCCCCACCCAACCCTAAGCACTCCAAAACAAAGTATAAATAAGTGTTACACCCTCACTCCAAATCACAATAAAAAAATCAAAGCAAGAGTGAAAGCATTAACAAGCAAGAGTGAGAGGGTGAGAGCATTAGCAAGCAAGAGTGAGAGCATTAGCAAGGAAGAGGGACAACATTAA
This sequence comes from Taxus wallichiana var. yunnanensis, assembly GCA_018340775.1. Classification (NCBI taxonomy): domain Eukaryota; kingdom Viridiplantae; phylum Streptophyta; class Pinopsida; order Cupressales; family Taxaceae; genus Taxus; species Taxus wallichiana. The sequence goes on from CM031243.1 coordinate 394,706,042, forward strand.
CAAGTAACAACAAGAGTTAGAGCAAGTGGCCAATTGTATTTGAATTTTGAATGTAATCATCATTTTGAATATAAATATTAATATATTGATATTTGGCATTTTCACTGTTCAATGCAATGTGTTTAGTATTTCAAAGTTTCATTTGTTGTTTCAAGTACTATATATATTTGTGCCACCATCCTGCTGCCCTGCCGCCTTCCCGCCACTGTCCCCCACCGTCTCCAAACCTAGGCCCTTGGTCCCCACGTCTCCGAGACCCGTCCCCCCGTCCCCTTGTCCCCCAGTTCAAAGACTCTGTGGAACATTGCTTTTAACCAATTCTTTGTTGAATCTACAACTGACCTGTTGATCTGCAATTTAATGCATCTTGTCATCCACATAGGTTCATTCATCAATGCATTTTTGTCAGCTTTTTCGGCTGGTTTTCTCATCCATTGAAGTTTCATCTCTGTTTCCAGCAGAGTCTGTTATGTCTCCCATATTGCAGTGGAATTCTCGTGTCTTAGAACAGCTAGTACTCCCTTTTTTAACCAAGGATTAATGGATCTGTAAATTTCAATGCCCCTTGTGTAATGGATTGAACCATGGCTATTCGAGTGTGCGCACCCAGCCAAAAACGGGGTGCATCTATTACACACCTGCACTGGGTTCAGTGGTGCAAGTGCAAACCATGCCCTTTTCTGCACCTGGTTCGGACTGTCGCACCCAGTAAGCTTTATATTTGACGGCCACCTATGGTCATAATACATTATTTTTGTGACGGTTGCTCTTAAACCAATGCCTGTCATACATGTGCATAATAACATAATTTTGAGAGCTTGGATACAAATAACAACGCAAGTTGTAGGTAATTCAATAATCTTAAGAACACATGCTATATTATACACAGACATCAAGAATACGACTGCCAAAATTTTAGACAAGTTGAGGCATACAACCCTTGTGAAATTTAAAGTATTTTACGGTTAAAAACCCCAAAAAGTAGATAAATGGCCGTCAATTTAAAATCATGCACAGTACTTTGACCCTTTTTAGGGCTCACACAGACAGAAGTTGCTTCAAATCTCGAAAAGAAGAATAAAACTCGAGTTCATTTCCAGAATCACCCATCTCAGCATTGCCTCCTCTCTTTCTATATCTGCAACTTTTCTATGACTTATGTGCTGATTTTGTAATTTGACTTACCATTTATATCACTAGCTCTTGCATTGAAAGGAATGGAATGGTTATGCTGATAACAAAATATGTGGATATTTTGAGTTGTTGAAGCAATTCCAAGATGCACTAAAGAGGTATATCCGGCCTAGGTAATAATGCATGTATTAAGAGGCAATTGTAGAGGATGTTTTTGGGATTTTGTGAAATCACTAGGGAGGAGAAGGGTAGGCTGAGGAAGCAAACATACCAATCTCATGACCAATCAACTATAATATTGGTAAGAGGGTCACTTCCATTGGGGCGTCACTCCTATTGGCACAAGGATCATGATATATTGAGGATTATATGTTACCGAAGGTCGGGACAGCCAACCAACCAATGTGGGATTAATCTTTTCATTGAATGATGATTGTTAAGAGTCATAGAAGCAATCTGCAGATGCACTAAATAGGCATATCTAACCTAGGTAGCAAGGAAACAAGCATACTTAACCAACAACCAATCAACCATTATGTTGGTGAGAGTGCATTTCCATTGCGGCATCACCGTTGTTGGCATAAGGATCATGATATATTGGGGTTTATATGTTGTTGTGGACTAGGCCAATTGACCAATGTGGGATTGAGTTTTGATTGAATGATGATTTTTAGAGTCGTAGAAACAATCTCTGGATGCACTGAAGAGGCCTATCCAACTGCGTAGCAAGGTAACAAGCATACTTAACCCGCAACCAATCAACCATTATGTTAGTGAGAAGGCACTTCCATTTCGGCGTCGCCTTGTGGGCATAAGGATCATCATATATTTGGGTTTATATGTTACTGTAGACTAGGCCCACCAACCAATGTGGGATTTTTTTTTGACTAAGTGTGAATTTTTAGAGTTGTAAAAGCAAGTCCAAGATGCACTGAAGAGGCATATCCGACCTGAGTGGCATGGGAACACACATACTTAACCTGCAACCAATCAACCAATATGTTAGTGAGAGGTAACTTCCATTGTAGCTTACCCAATTCAAGGAATGCATGCAAGTTTGAACCTCTATTTGAGAGAGGCTATAATAAGTGAAAATTTTGTAAGTGCCTTACTAAGCACCATAGTTTGGTGTTTCAGTGAGGACTTACATTTACAAGTTAATTGACCCGAGATCAAATCCCAACACTCAGATATGACCGCATTGCTTTCAAAATGCATGGTTCTAATGCTCTGCAAAACTTTCAGCGATTCCATGTAGCCAGTGAGATGATTAAGGGAATATTGATCTAAATTCCCTCCCTGCCTAGTCTAGAGATAAGAGATAAGGTAGGAGTGGGTACTGTCGTAATTGAAAAATAATGAGTCTACAAAATAAAACATTATATGGTGTCATTTGCGCTCAAAATTTTGTCAAACAGTTCTCGTGCCTTGTGTATGATTCCGCATTTTGCATACATTTCTTCCAGGGCATTCCCAATTCCCTCCGTAAAAATCCCTTTTCCATAATTCTTTGATGGATGTCCACACCCAATTTTAAAGCTCCCATTTTGGCACAAGTCGAGAGGATTGTGGAAAAGACCTTTTCAACAACCCATTTTGTGAATATCCTTAAATCATTGCATTCAATGAGATGACATCTTTGAGGCATTTCGTCAAACAATTCACATGCCTTTTGTATACTTCCATATTTTAAATACATATCAAACAGGGCACTTACAACTACAACATCTGACAAAAAACTCTTTCTATTATGCTTTGATGGATGTCCATACCCTGTTCTAAAGCTCTTATTTTGCCACAGGTTAGGAGTATGCTGGCAAAGGTGAACTGATCGGGTTGGGCATCTGTTCGATTTATTTGGTGAAATAGTCTCAATGGCTCTTGATGATGGCCATGTCTTCTATAAGCTGTGATTATGATATTTCATGAAAAGATATCTTGTTCTGTCATTCGGTCAAACACTTGATCTGGTAACAGGCTTTCCAATATATTGGACTTTAAGGACAGACTGAGATGATGCCGGCTTCCCACAAGGCTACTTGCAACACTCCCAACCGAAACTGAAGCCCGAAAAGTGATGCCAATCTTTTGTTCCACAGAGGCACAAGTTAGGAAGGAGCTCCAGAGGTGACACTATATTGAAAATTTGAAATGTAACTGTCTTATTCCAAACCCAAGCTCCTTGTCAACTACAATAGTGGCCGCAATGTTGGCTACTGCTGGGTAGAACCATCTGAGACCAACCCTCACCCATAGCCTAAGTCAAAAGTCCTGTCACACATTTAATATGAGGTTGGGAGGCAAATCGCGTTCATTTTAAACATGCGAGCTCCTCCCACAAACTCACTTGCCACACCAAAAGCACAAAGGTTCTGATGGAGCATGCAAAGGTAGTTCTCTTGCCACACCATGGCGAATAACAGGTACAAACCACCATTCTATATCCTGCCCGGCCTGCCAAGAACATGAAAAACATGTGAACGACCGTCAAATTTAATCTTTGATGATGTTGTATTATGGCGTCAAACTTTTCCAGGTTGGACAAATCCGGCATCAGACTGTTTTGCAGTACTGACAATTCCGGCTTGGGTTCCCCTCGTAATATAGCCTATTGGCTAATTGCACTGTATGTTTTATTATGTGACATGGATGATTTTGTCATTATGACACTTCTAATCATAGTAACCAGATCTGGCTGGATCTGCACAAAATCCAGCCGGATCTGGATTTTTCACGTCGCCTGGATAGATTTGGTCCGTGCCGGCCCTGTTTTTTTCCCAAAAATTATTTTTAATTTTTTTCTTGCAATAAAAAGACACCCAACACCCTTTAATATTATTTAATAATAAAATTATAAACTATATATTTTAAATATATTAACATTTTATATCATTATTTATTAACAAATTATATTACATATTTAATTTCTTTTTCTGTATTTGTCATTTTTTCATATTTATAAATTATGCTCATATATAATATGTATATATTCCGCATCGAATTTTTCCGAACCTTTCTAGAGTTCCGGATCTTCGGATTTTTTTCCCCTCACGGATGGAATCGGATTTCCGGACCTGATTAGTATGCTTCAAATATTATATATCATGGGTATTACATATTTTGATTGGATCTTGGTATTTGATGTATTCAATCATTCATTAATTCTAGTCAACGCATTTTGTGATATTGGTCACTTTTCAATGTTCATTATTGTTTTGATCTTATGTTCAAAAATTTCATTTTTTTATAATGTACTCAAGCTTCTGTAGTTTGCACTATGCATACTCTTGCACTCACATACCCAAATTTTGGGGGTCTGCACCAGGTGCCCCATACCTGCACCCTAGGTATCTGTGTACCCACATGCCCATAAAACCTTGGATTGAACTCATAAGTTATAACCAGAAATGGATTGAACTCTTCTTGTTAACTGTTTCTCATGCAAAATATTGGCTCTGAACACTACCCTAAAGATTCTTCTAACAGGAGATAATTCTCAAATGATCATTTACTATGAATATCGAATGGTAAACACTCTCACATGCTTCAACATTTGGAGGTTTGTTTATATGGGGAAAATCATTTTCTTTTAAAGATGTCTGAAATAACAAAAGTGAATAACTAGGTTTGTTTATATGGAGAAAATCATTTATAGCTCGTTTTTTCTGACACTGGTGCCAGTTCTAAAGCAACACCAAAGTGAATTTACAATAGTAACATTTCTTTATTAATTTTACTGTATGAGTTTATACAGGTACCTGTTACCAATTTTTTCGGATCGGTTATGGACACAATTCATACTGACTCTGCATATACTGGCTTCTCTGGAAGGAATGTTGAAGTTCCAGTTAAATCTCTTTCTGGTGCTTCTGTTGATGAGACTCAGATGAAGAGCTTGAGTTCGTCTGCCGAGATTGATTTCCAACACAAACTGCAGGTACAAGTGCAGTTTACTATTTATCGATTGAATTTATTGCAGTTGACTTAAAAAGTTTGGACCTGCTCACTCTTAAGTATTTTTTATATTATATGCATGATTTTCAGTTTCTATTTAACCATACTTCAATTTATAAAGGTTGCTTCTCTATCTTCAGGCTGAATGCAGTATTTTTATCCACTTATTGGACCGGTTTTATCATTTACTAGATAAGCTGGGAGACACAGATATCCAAGTTCAATATGGCCTCCTAGAGCTCCTGTTACTTGTTATGACAACGTCCTGGATTTTCCGGCAAACTTTTTAAGACTGCTGAAGGTCCAATTTGTGGTCGTGTTCTTTGACAATGATAGATACAGATGGATGTTCAGAAAACATCCATGTACCCTAACTCGTGTTTAGGAAGAAGCAAAATCTGGACTAATCAACATTTCAAGAAGCAGTAAACATTCCTATACTTATTTTCCTCTTCAACAAGCTCGAGAAGAGCCAACCTGTTTAATTACTAGGTTGCGCTTATGTTTTAAACTTTTAACATAACTGAACTTGATGAGTCCATTCACAAGTCATAAACGATGCTTTTGGGTTTAATCATAATGATAATTTTTGTCCATGTGCTGCACTTAATCAGATTTCTATGCACTCTTAGTATTTGCTTGAATGAAATATACACATTTTGCATTTGAATTTATTGCAACTGCATTATGCATTTATTAGAGGAAAACTTTGCGAATCTCTTTCCATAGGCCTCTTTTTTTTAAAAGGGTAAAGTAAAATCAAGGACCATTTAATTACTGAGTGGCCTTGGCCTTGGCATCTCCTGTCTGACTTATTATTGTCTATAACAACTATTACAGTAGTTGTTGGAGACTTGATATTTTGCTATCCAAAATGGCTGAAAGAATTTTGTAATCAATACTATCAGAATTCCACAACAATTGCTGAAGTCAACTATTTCTAGCAATTGAAGTATACTGGACATATTACTACTTACGCTTCCATACAGTGAATATAAATACTTGCCCTCTTCTTTGCACCTCACCGTGACCAATTCATTTTTTCTTTTTATATTCAATATGTTCTTATTCATACACTAGTCCAAATGGTATTAGACTCATTTTTGTGGCGGTATGTGGCCATCGATATTTTGTCTCTGTGATGTGGCCATTGGCATTGACCCAATACTGGTCCATGTTCATTAGTTTTCTTAGTCTATGGTCATTTGGTTGTAAATTGTGTTTTTTTATTTTTGGCATGTGGCCATTATAACAAAATAGGAAAATGATAAATGAATGGTTAAATACATGCAGGAGCTTGTGAGAAAAGAACTTCAAGACAAAGACCGTGAAATTTGTATTTGGATACTATATCCACAATGTAAACCTCATTTCTTGTCTTCCGGACATCTTTCCATGCAAGTATAAAATGGAGACCTTGAGGCCGCTCAATTCCAATTAGAGAAAGAAAAGGAGACATGGTGGAACGAACTACAATGTATAAACTAGTTCAAAGACTAAGAGTCAACACTGGTATTAAAAAAAAAAAGAATTAGGATATTTTCAGAGTTAGTTTTCACATGAAAGAAGCTTTAGAAACTCAAATGGTCAAATTCGGAAGAATATGCAATGCAGTAGACTTACAGAAGACTTGGAAAGTTTAGGACTGGAGAGAATTTAGAAAAGACTTTGCTGGAAGAAGAAATATTGTTAAAGAATTTTTTTAGAATCACTTGTCTCAAGGAAATCAAAACTCAAAATTTCCCCATAAAATAATTGTTGCCCAGAGGCATGTAAACAGGATAAGAACCATGAAATGTCCCCATGGTAGAAAAGTTGACAGACCTAAAATTATTTGCAGGAGGCAGTCAACGATTTCATGAGCTAGCTTTCAAAGGAAAATATTGATAGAATCGAAAGCAACAAATAAGAATTCACAGTATATCTGAAGCTTGGTAACATGGGTTCAAAAACATTCTCTTATTGCTCTAATCACAGAAGGATAAGTTGAAGCAATAATTTCTCTTTGAAGAAGGATAAGCTGACGCAATAATTTTTCTATGAAGAAGGATAAGGTACCTGGGCAGATTAGCTTCCCGTAAGTTTTAGTAAAACTGAAAGCATTGAATAAGAATTTGGGGTATATCCAAAACCTGGTAACATGGGTACACAATCATTCTTTTATGGCTCTAGTCACATAAGGATAAGCTGAAACAATAATTTCTCTATGAAGAAGGATAAGGTGCTTGGGCAGAATGGCTTCCCCATATGTATTGTTTATGCCTTACATGATAAAGTAAGACCTGATGTGATTCATGTGATCGAGGAATCATGAAAAGCCATGACTATTCTCAAAGAGATGAACTCCATTTGTTTTGGCCTTGATCAAAGTCAAAATATGAAATCAAAAAAATAATCTTTGAAGCTATAACAAACATGTTGCAACATTTCCTTACAAATGGAAGGGTGCCATATTATAAATGAATAGTTTTGGCTCACTAGCTTATTCATGCCACTTCCCAAAGGTGGCCCAAAGCAATAGGACAAGGAAGATGGTGAATTTAGATATGGCCAAACCATGAGAAGTAATTTGGATGTTTGGAAACATTTATGTTAAAATTCAGCACTATAGATGATTGGTATTGGTGGGCAAGAAGGTTTTTATGCGGCCCCAAATTTTATGCTTCTATCAATTGCATTTTAGCGAAGCTTCGATGCCGCCTAGTGGAATCTTGGGAAAGGGAACTTGCTCTCTCTTGCCTATTTTATTATCATTACTTATCGTGTTGGAAGATCCATGATCAATAAGCATACAAGCAAACATGACATGAAACTCCCTTGACTTGGACACAACTCGATATGATCCAAAACACGACATGGGAAATGACATGGACCAATGGATCCTCCTACACGCGAGACTCAACATTATGTACCCCCACAATCATAAGCGTAACAAAATTAATCAAAGTTAAGCATGGGGCAATCAATATAGCCATCATAGTCATATGCATGGAATTAATCAATGTAATTACACTAAAAATATGTAATCTATTAGTACAATCATAATTAAAGCATGTGGCAAGCATTGGACGCACATTTAAGAAAACAATGTCATCATCATAGATAACATTACACAACATTAAAAATGTATATAAGCCAGGGCACAACATGTATAAGCAATCTAAGTAGCTCAATATGGTCAATGAACTAACATAGAAAGATAGAACCGGAATAATAACTAAGATGCCCCTAATGTAAAGTGGTTGCCCCAGGTGTGAGCAATGTAAACACCCTCGTGTCGAACCATGTGAAGTCTCGTATGTCTAGCATTTAGACTCGGGTGTCACTCATGAAAAGTATGTGCATATAAAATGGACACATATATCAACTTATAATGTGGGGGAAACATTGTGTGAAAAGATGTACCAATTTTTTTGTAGTGCATAGGTCTCGGTTTTGTATTTAAATTTTTTTTTTTAGCAAATGATAATTGCTAATCAAGTGAAGAAGAACCAGATGCCGAATCAAGAAAAGGAAGCCAAGGGGAAAATCATGAAACAAAGGACAAGAGGCATACGTAGTGGAAATAAAAGAATGGTGAGGATTACGGATAACCTACTATTTCCTTAGAACTCAATGTGCACTAAGAATTGTAACAACATTGCTGTGATGACTAACAAAGTGATTATTATTTATTTACATTAAACATTCGAAGTTTTGCTACATGACACATTTAACTAATCATTCACAAATTTGGAATAATTAAGTACAATTAATTCACTAATCAAGAAAGTAAACACATTGACCATAAATAGAAATTGGATTAAATATTTCAAAAGTCCTCATATTCAGTGATATAAACATGTGATCAAATGTACAATTAATATTCAGCAACAACATTACACATACTATCAAGGTAATCATAATACAAATATAAAAGTACATGTAATTCTCAAGATTCAAAACACATAATTGTGGCGAATGTATCCTATTGGCCAATAAGAGAACATCAATTGATCGATATAAAACATTTATAATAGAACAATGGTAATGAATTCAACAATGCAACATCATGGAGGTGCTTCAATATCAACCATAGATCGGTGAAAGTCTCTCTTCACTCCCTAACCGAGGGAATGACCCTCCCCTTTAATGAAGAAGGCAAAATTAATGAATCCACTCTTTTACATACCAATTTAAGAATTATGTGCGCTATCGGTACTACCATTACCATGCTTAGACAAGTCAATAACACTCAATGATGCCTCGCAAACTACTAACTTCTTAGCCCCCTTTGTGACTACAAAGTAACACAATAGACAGACAATGAACCCAACTATACCATTACTATGGCCAAAGCATTTCATAAACTAACTTAGGGTTAGGTTTTGATAAGCAAATGTCACGAAACATGGTCCTTGGTCCACAACACAAATGGTCTCAATGCCATACTCAGACAATAATAGCAACCATAGACATGTGGGTGATATCGATAGAGTCAAAGCACCTATGTGGACCCCATCAATGTTTCCCCAATTCTTGAACAATACAATCAAACCTATAGACAAGTACACAAAGCGATCAAGCACACAAAACATTCCTTATTGTTACAAGAACATAAGAGGGGTGAAGGCTTGATGGCCTCATGCATGTATGCATACAATTGTGCCCATACAAAGTGCGGTGTGTGTGCATATAAGTAAAAACTCTCGATCGATTGTTTACATACCTACAAGTGTGCTTCTTTAGCCACTTATGGTACATGGAATCTTAATTAGTTTTAGTCTAGATGTTGAAATGTTTTGGTATCCTAGTCATAATTAGGATTCATCCAATGTTGAACTTAGACACAATACCAAACAGATTGATCATTCAATCTAGCGACAAGATGTATAGCCTATTCCTAGACCGTAGTAGAACTATTCTCAGTTACGTAAAATCAACATGTGTTGTTAGGTTCGATATAATCCAACAATCCTCGATATATTTGTGAGGGATGTTGAAATATTTAGGAAGAGAAATTCATATTAGAATTGTAATTATCCTTAACCAAAATACCTTGGTACTTGCACACAAAAATAAATAAAAATCCATTATGTATCTACTCATGATTGTATTAACACAATTGTACAACCTTTTATATCCAGTTAGGGCTTTATATATTAAACTAAGTCTAATGTAATAGTGTAACAAAAAGGTTTGCATATAGCCACAATTCAATTAGTCCCAATGCTATTGCTATATGTTTAGACAATTACATATCATTACCTTAACAAGGTTATTGCTTAGGGACCAATTTGCAAGACAAAATAACACCAATACAGATCGTCAAACATTCTAAAATGAGATATTCATATCATTTTCTACAACATCTCCAATCTTAGGAACAAAGGTGAGTATTAAAGACTATCTTTATCATCCAATCCAATGACCAGTGCAAAGTCATAAAGCTAGCCTAACATTACAAATTATACATTCTTTGTTAGAACATCATGTCCCTCTTACAAATCCTTTTTGAACAAGGGGTATAATAAGATGGTAAAAAAATTATGTTCAAACTTCATCATGGAATAATGCCTATTTCCTATTTCAATGACCAATCAAGCTTGCTTTTAGTAAAAGCATCCTAATTCATGAAGGATCATTAGAGTATATAGCATAAGGTCATGTACATCCTGGACCTAGTGGAGAAGCACCCTTCAAGATTTTGAGCTTGTTGAGGGTTAAAGGCTTGCAACAAAATGTTACATTCCTACACTAATATGAGTGGAGTTTGTAAATAACCCTCATATAGTATGGACTAGGCTCTGTGAATAAAAAATAGAATACAACTTTTTTTTGAGGAACATAATCATTTGCATGCAAACCAACAATGGATTATTGATGAAAATCAATAGCATTCCGAATACGAGTAATGAGATTTTGATTAAGTTATTAACATGGATTCATCAAATCGAGTTTTTATATACCCAGATCTATGTCCCTATTTATTCTTATGAATAACCCCAAGATCTAGTTTATATGGGACAAAGCCCTATTCTATTTTGAGAATAAGGTTTATCAATGAATTTAAACATACCTTCCTATAAATTGTCTACCAAATTAGGGTTTATTACCCTAAGATCTCAAGCCTTGCTCAACTAAACAAGTAAATGCACATATATATGGTCTCCCAAAAAGAGCCATAGATTTCTACTTAGTACAATTATGCATAAAACAAATCATTCAACACCCTTTTCAAATACAATAGAGAGAGAAGGCTTAAGAAGAGGATCCCATATCTCGTATCGAAGAATAGAAAGTGAAGCCCAAGGTGAAAACCATACTCTCCTCCCATTTAATCCCTTTGTTTTGTCTTTGTCGCTATCCCAACATTGCACACCAAGCTCAAACCATGTTCACCATCCCCTTATCCTAGGTCATGATCAACCATTAATAGAATTCCATATGTTCACCATTCTTGTTCGATTGCTTTCCCTAGACAAAAATAGAACTTTAGAGTTCTAACAATGCTTGAAATAACTTTACAACTTTACCAAAAGCGGCTTCGAGAGTTAGGGTACTTGCACGGATTCCAAATCTCTAACTACATGAGTCCAGTAATTAGCCATGTCTCTAATTTAGAGCTTGTAGTTAGTTTTCTAAAGGAGGATGCAATAGGCCTCAATTAGACCTTAACATAATACACTAGGATTCCTTGAATAAAACATGTGAAAAACATCAAATTGCTTCCATTTCCTCCTAATTCCAACACTTAAGTGGTTACAAAGTATACACTACATGGGGCTCAATGATTATCATGGAGTCATCATATTGAAATAGACCTATGGAAAATTTCTTGAGCCTGTAGTACGGGTCCAAACATATTAGTGGCATAAGTATCACATGCCACTTTAAAGTGACTTGACTTGGCGGTGTTTAGGTCCAATCCCCTTCACTGGGTCAACAATAATCATAACAATGTTCAACACATCAATATGTCTATAGTACTTAACTTTGGTGCTTTTTACATATGATTTACCACTCTAGGTAGTTTATTAGGAGTTATTAGAACCTATTACCACCAAGTGGTAATTTGGTCATGCGAAAAAAAAATCCAATGATCATATGATTATGCCTTCTAAAGTGTCGGTTTGCTTATATATGCTAATGGTCTTAGAATGTGTGAATTTGGGATAGTTGCAAGGTCTAGGTGAGAGTCCAATTATCCACATGGGTTTAAGTATAGAGCAACACCACAAGTATTGGCATGTGCTTTATGAAGAATAATTTGAGTGGTGCAACCACTCAAAGTATTCGAAGTAGCGCATACCACTAGTTGTACTCTATGTATTCTTTCTCCTATTCGAGTTAAACAAGCACAAACAAGAACAATTTCAAAATGACACATGCATATATAAGAATGACAACAAATCAACGCTAAGCATAAAAGATGACATCAACAAAACCACTAAAAAAATCCCTACTCATGGACAAATACTCGTGGTGTGTGCCTAGCTCTCATCTTGGTCTTGTATCGAGTGTCCACCCCGATCTGTTGACATCTTCCTTAATGATGCCCTCCCTATGGATATCCCACCTCAACAAAGGGAAAAACTTGTCCTCTATCCACTTGTCACATAAAGTGGTAGTTAGTATGGGTCAACACATAATAACAAGAGAAAATGAAACGATAAATGATTGTAGTAAAATAATGTTGAAGCATAACATGATCCCCTTATAACCATCATTTGCATATTAGTCACATAATATAATTGAAATATTGCATAACCACAATACATCAAACAAGAATAGTAACCACATCAAAAATGCCAATCATAAATATGACAACATATATTCTCCAAGATTCCACTAATCCAACAATAATCAAAAGCTTATCATCAACAAATATGTTTTCATAACAAATCGACATTTGGATATAACATCCTTCTCCACTAGGAAAGACATGGTCCCGATGTTTGTCTCTAGTAAAGAAATATCATTAAATAAAGTCTCAATATATAACAATATCAACTGAGTGAATCTCTAACAAATTTGTATCATAGTAACAACTAATGTAAATTCATCTAATAATGTCTAATCAAATAAATATGGAAAATCTCTCTGGACTTCATTTAAGTTCTTTTAGGTGACACACTCTTATGTATATTGATCCCATCAAACTTTACATTGAGAGACTCCTGTTTCACAAGAAACAACTTAGGGTTTCTAAAAGCCTTATTGGTTAGATTGTTAACACGTCAAGGTCCTAGACTTGCCGAGATTTCTAATCTCAAATACGCAAAGTATCTATAATATACTTCTTAATAAATGAAACATGAAAAACATTATGTAACCAAGATAGATTTGGGGGTAGTCCTAGTCTATAATCTCTTGGTGATTACTTTTAAGACATCAAATGGTCCCACATATCTAAGTGTTAGTTTAGTTGATTTGCCAAACTTAATGAAACTCTTCATAGGTTTAATCCCTTAAAATTACCTTATCACCAACTACAAATAGCCTCATAGTTCTTTTGTTGTTAGGATAGCTATTTTGTTGATATATTACTCTTTAGAGACGTAGATGGATCAACGCAACTTATTCCGCCATCTCAACAAGCATGTATAGACCCAAAATCGCTCAAAATCCTAAACGTTGCCCCAACTAATAAGAGTTTTGCACTTTCTCCAATAAAGTGCCTCAAATAGTGGCATGCCCAAAGTGGTGTGTGTACACACCTTATTTGTGACATTTGTTAAACATTTTTCTTGTGTAGGGACAATTGATGTATTTTCCTTGTGAGTAAGCACCTCAAGTGGCCTTCGAGATTGGGGTGTGATCGACATGGTCACATGGGATAGACCAAAGCTTTTGAGAGATGTCGTTGTTGTGTCATAGTTACCTTATTTTCTCTTTTTTTCCTCCATTTATTTGTGTGGTGTATTCATTATGTCCACTTATCTCATCAGGTTCACTTGCTTACACTCATGCATGCTCTTATCTCTACTCTCGGTCATCCTAGACCTTCATCATTGTCTCCATTTATGTTTTGGCTTCCACCTCACTTTGTTTTGCACCTTTTTAACCTTAGGTTTCCCCCAAGGCTAATGCCATCACCCATGTGCGATGGTGTTAATTTTGGTTTTTTCCATGACTAACGCCATCACCCATGAGCTATCATGTTGGGTATAAACACCGCACCACTTTTTTCATTTTAGGATCACTCATTCATCATTCCAAAACACTTCACTTGTTTGCACATCGAGACATTTGCACACATTTTTTGCACCTAGTTATTAGAATTGAGGTTTTGGAGCTTTTCCTTTTGCATTTGGGTCACCATAGTGAGCTAGGACTGGAGGTCTTCTTGAGCTTTCCCCTTCTCCACCCATAGCAATTCTCTTTTGGTGGTGTTGTCTTTAGGGAGGATCATGCATCAACAATCACACTACAAGTAAGTATTTCTAACCCTTCTTTGTCCTTGATGTATATTTATTGTTGTGTGGATGGTTGGTCATTCATTGTTATAGATTAGGGTAGATGTATGTTTGCTTTGATATATTGCTTTGTCTTATTATGTTATGCCCCTTGGATTTATCCATATCTTGATCTACTCTTATTCTTGAATCCTAGTAGGATACCTATCTTTATCTTAGATATATGTCTTGAAATCGTAATGTCTCCAATGGAGGATTTTGAACCCGAAAGGGAACACTTATAAAATTTGATTTATGACAATCAACTGGTTGAATAAAATAAAAAAATATTTTCTGCAGATCTAAATTTTTCCTATAAATGATGACTTGATCTAGAGATGATCAACCTTCAAATCTGATCTAAACTTAACCAAATCTTTGCCAAAATAATCAGAATTAATCATGCATGTATGAATACCAAAATATATAATTTTTGGACCCAAAATAAGTGCTGAAAATTTATTAAAAATATGCAGAAGTACAACTTACAAAAATGGCCGGAAGAAAGTGATCCCAAGCCCAAATCCACTGAAACAAAGCTAAATATGGCCTCCAAAATTATGAAAAAGATGTTGGTGATGAGATCCAAAATATCTGTTCACTAGAATGTATTAAACTCCTCCCATAAGGGTGTAGATAACCTTAGATCGGCTGAATATGAAGGTTGAAGTCTACCCCAACACTTGTGTCCTCAAACCCTAGCTGAAAATGCCTCACATCTGTAATACTGGGTCTTCAATCACTATTGAAATTTTGAAATACTCATTGAAGCTCAATAAAAACCCTTGAATAGAGATTCCTCACACAAAGGATGAAGAGTTTTCGTTCTTCAACCTTGGCAATAGAGGGTTTTTGTCCTCTAATGCAACACATCAAAGGGTTTTCGTCCTTTGAGGTAAAAATGGAAAGCAAACAACTCAATTGAATTTGGATATGAAAATATGATAAAAGTGATGCCTTCTCTAAGTGTGGCGAATTCCTTTTATAAATTTGTAGGAATATTTTCCCACACAAAGGCCTAATAAGCTCTTTTCACTTTATTTAATATTTTCCCCTTGCTTTACTTTATTTAATATTTCTTTATTCCCTTGCTTTATGTCCCTATATGGGTCACATTTTTCCACTAGGGGGAATAAAAATAAAGTGAATTTTTCTTTTATTATTTTATCACTAATAAATAATTAAAGTGCTTATAAAATTTCATTATGCACTAAAATTAATTTATTAGGATAAATTTCCATTATTTCTTACTTCTTTAGCCATCATAAAACAAAATTAGGCTAATGGGATTTGACTCTACTTTCGAGAAGGGGATATTACAATCCTCCCTTCCCTATTTTGCTTGTCCTCAAGCAATTGTAACTCATATGCCCAAGTGCCATGTCCAAGAGATAAAACATGATGTAGTGCTCCAAGAGTCTAGATCTCATGCTTGTCAAATGAGAGAGTTCTTGCCAACATATGTAATTCTCATGATGCTCATAATCATGAATTTGGATCAAGGGGTCCACATGCTCCATATTGCAAACTTTATCCTTTATTTTATCATGCTTCTCATGAGGAAAATAAATCTGAAATGGTTTAATATGCAACAATAAATATGACATGTTACCATTCCTTTCATACCTTGGAGTGTCATCAAGATCTTCATTCCCTTTTTCCTTCATGATATCTTGGCTTTGTTGTACCAAATCCTTAGCATTCTTGTCCAAAATAGGTTGAATATCATCATGATAGAATTGTTGTAATAAAAAGAGGATGTATCTCTTACCACACAATCTGGAGCCCATGTAATATTCCCTCTTTTGAAAGATATTTTCATACTCTTGGCTATCACAACTTGATGAGTACCATTTCTCATACCTTGTAGAACAAATTCCTTGGCTTGCATCTTGAATTTCAACTCCATACCTTGTTCATATATGTTTTGAATGTCTTCGTGGCTCTTACCGAAGTCTAATCCATCATCAAACAATAAAAGAGTGTTACCTTGGGTTGCATGCTCCTTAATTTCCTTCTCATTCCTTGACACATGCCCCATGATTTCTCCAAACCCTTGTGTCTTTATGGTGTTGTTTGGAAAATCAGTCAAGGGATCTACTTTGGCAATGGTGATGGGGGCTTCTACGGCTCCCATGAGTTTCTCCTGTTGAGATCTTCTATTCTTTCGGTGCCCTTACTATTCTTCAACTCACAAAAATCTCTGAAGGACAACATATCCCTCACCTTGAAACTAAGGGCTGCATATTCTTCACCCCATGCCTCTATGTCCTCCATATCACTTGGTGGATCTAACTCAATTGGTTGTGCCTCTTTCTGAAGGAATTTGGCCCTGAATATTGGAGGAGGTTTAATGGAGGTCCTTGCTTGACTGGATGAGCTTCCTTCACCATTATTTGTTGCTCCCTAGTTCGTTGATTTGTTGATATTGTGTCCATGTAGAGCCTTAGCCAAGTCCATAATAGATCTTGTCAATGCATCACGCATCTCCCTGTGAGATTCCCTCAAGACCTGTTGCAACTCCCTTTGGCTCCTTGTAATTAATTCTTGCATAAAACTCATCTTATCTATAGGAGGAACTCTCTGATCTAGATCATCCATGGTTCCTTTCCTTGGATTTCGATTTCTTTGATAAACTTGAGTCAATTTTTCCTTGTGCATCAAGATCTGTTTTTTTTTTAATATATTTCTCCCATAAGCTTTCAAGGATCGCCGCTCTAATGCCACTTTGTCATGTCCCTAATGGAATATTTTCAAAATCGAAAGGGAACACATATAAAATCGATTTATGACATGACCAATCTGGTTGAATAAAATAAAAATATTTTATGTAACTATGAATTTTCCCTAAAAATGGCGAATTGATCTAGAAATGATCTGTCATCACCAATCCGGCACTATGATAATTCTTTTAGGGAACTCCTCGTGCTATGATTATTTACTAATGCACAACTTTTAGTTTGGTGGATGGAATCTGAAAACACAACAAATATAACACAAGAATACCATAGACTATGATAAGAAGGAATGATGATAAATCTGAAATATAAGTGTAAATTATAATATCAACATGAAATTGTTACAATCTCACCCATGAGGTACTTCAAGTGTTACTGACTTCACTTGCCTTTCAACAATAACTATGGGAGAAACTTCACAATTACACCTATTAATGACTTCTTTAACACACCTTCAAAATGATGGCTTCCTTTACACACTTATACAATATTTCTCACTACTTCCTTCTATGCTAAATGAGGGGGGCGGCCTCTCTATTTATAGAACTTCCAGGCTTATCCATCTTATCTCTAAGATAGGATAAGAAATCTACTCTGACGAATCATATTCCATACCTTAACTCTTATCTGTACATGTAAGCTTATCTTTTAAGATAAGATAAACCTTATCATTTCACATGGGTTCCATATTTTTATAATTTTTACAAATAAAATACACAAAATATTTATGACCTCACTCATTGTCCTTATTACCAATATAATATTTCTAATTCCTAATCATGTAGACCCTACTTCTCTACTTACCTTAACTTTGACATTTTAACATTACCGAACCGCTTATGACAAATATTTACTTTTTACCACAACATTCCTATTGTATTTTTGACTATTATCGTACTATACATTATTAGTGGCGTCATACTGGCAGCACCATTATCTTCTATCAGACGCTACTACTAATTATACTTAACAACATCCTATTCCTAATACACACATTAATGAAATAGAAATTATGGAGGAAAATTTTAGTGTCGACATCTTCCCCTTCTAGCTTCTACTCCGTCCCTGAGTAGACTATTCTACAGTGCTTGGAAAATCTTTAACTTGTCGTTGTTGACCCATTTCGTAATGGGAGTGCCATCCAATTCCTCCGGTCGGTATGTACAATTTTCATGCACAATCGCTATTTCGTAGGGCCCCATCTATTTTGGAAGAAATTTTTCTATCTTCTTTTTTGTATACGGAATCATATACTAGCACCAAGTCATTCACATGAAATAGAGACCAACGTATCTTTTGATCAAAGTATTCCTTCGCTTCATTTTCTTTTTATAGCTTGTATCCTTCACTATTTCCCTCATTTCCTCTAGTAAATGAAGATATACCAACATTTCTTTTACTGAATCACTTTCATCCATCTTTTCATTTTTCATAACTCTCACAGTGGGAATATCAAACTCAATAGGAAGAACTAGATTAATGCCATAAGCCAACTGAAATGGGGAGTATCCTGTTGCTGATTTTGATGTTGCCCTATATGCCCACAATGCTGCATGAATCATTTTATCCAACTTATGTACTGCAAGGCTGCATCTTTGCTAGAATTTGACATAACACAAAATTTGTTCGTTCCACCTGTCTATTTGTGCTTGGCTTGTATGTTGTTGCTTTCATGTGCTTAATAGAAAACTTGTTGACTAGGGCTTCTACCACCTCATTAATAAAGTGACTTCCTTGATCTGTTACAATTTCTAATGGGCAACTAAATCTGGTGACAATGCGTTCATATATGAACCTTGATATATGAACCTTGACATTTCATCCATGGAAGCTATTTTCAATGGCCTAGCTTCAACCCACTTAGTTAAATAATCTGTGGCAACTACAATATACTTATTTTGGCATGGGGTAGTTGAAAGTGGACCTACAATGTCTATTCCCCACTTTTCAAAGGGACCAAGTGGAAGAATAGGGCATAATGGAGTGATGAAGTCTTACGGTTACCAGTGTGTTTGACAAATATCACATGTCTTACAATAATTATAACAATCTCTAAAAAGAGTGAGCGAGTGATAACTCGCATCCAAGATCTTTCTTGCTATAAGTTGTCAGAGAAGTGTCCTCCACATGTACCATTATGGAATTATTCTATTAGCTCCTTCCCTTGATCACGTCCAGCTCGCCCTCTTATCTTTGTCCATCATGTCCTATTCGAAATAATACTCCATGTAAAATAGAATATGGATGACTGACTTGAGTAATCTTCCTCTTAGTCTTTGCATGGGCACCATCAGAAACTTGAATTCATTGGATAATTCCAAATATCTATGTATTCACTAGGGATTGTGTCGAGGATAACAATGCTGCATCTAGGAAATCATCATCATCACAAGATGGACCTAAACCATCATAGGCTCGAGAGAATGCATCTGCATTGACATGCTTCTTTCTTGGCCTATCTATAATATCAAATTCAAATTCTTATAGCAAAATTATCCATCTTACTATCCTCACTGATGGGTTAGGCTTATTTACAATATATTTTAGAGCCTGATGATCTGTTACAACTATAAATTTCTGCCCTAACAAGTAATTTCTAAACTTCTTTACAAAAAAATGATAGCTAGAGCCTCTTTTTCAGTTACAGTATAATTTACCTTAGCACTGCTCATTTGTCTACTCCCAAAGTAAACTAGATGATCATTCCCATTTTCATCCTTTTGGCTCATAGTACTTCCTAGTGCTACATTTGAGGCATCAGTATACACAATGAATGGCTTGCTCTAGTCTGGATTCTTTAAAATAGGTGAAGACACCAGGGCTTCCTTTAGTTGTTTAAAAACTTCATGCGCCTTATTTCTTGGTTCATAAGTAACATCCTTCTTCAAGAACTAGGTTAGTGGTTGTGCAATCTTTGAGAAATTCTTGATGAACCTTCTATAGTAACCCACATGGCCTAAAAATGATCTCAACTTACTTCTATTAATAGGAAATGGTTACTCTTTGATTTTGAAACTTTATCGGGATCGTGCAATACCATCTCTGGATACAACATGCCTTAACAAAACACCTTTAAACATCCAAAGACACACTTTGTAGGGTTTAGTGAGGCTTGTGCTTCATCTAACATGTGAAATGCTATCTCCATCTAGTGCAAGTGGTCCATCTTGCTCCCATAGATGCAAAAATATCTAGAAATACTCTGATGAAGTTCCCAATGTAGGGTTCAAACACCCTATTCATCAAACGCTGGAATGTTGCCGGAGCATTACACAACCCAAAAGACATAACTCTATAAGCAAACATTCCCAAGGAGTGGTGAACATGGTCTTCAGGTGATCTTTCTCTGCTATATGAACTTGGTTGTATCCACTATATCCATTAGCAAAACTATAACACTCTGGCCGCCTACTTCGTCTAAGATCCGATCGAGAATGGAAGAGGGTAATGATACTTTTTGTTACCTTATTGAGCTTCCTATAATCAACACAAATGGGTAGCTTCTCATTCTTTTTTATTGAGATCAGAATGGGAGAAACCCATTCGAATTCTCCACAACAAATATGAATCTGCATCAAGCAACTTATCTATTTCTTCTTTTTTACGAGTCCTGGAAAAATTAGGATTAATTCTATATAGCATTTCTTTATGGGCTTAACACCATTTACTGTGTCAATAGAATGTTCTACCCAACTTACTTGACGGAGTTCCTTGTAATCAAAAGTGAATAGGTGTATGTACCTTCGAAAGAGCTAGATATAGTATTCCTTCTCACTCTCCATCACAACATCACCAATCTTTATTTGTTGGAGACGATCATCAATTTCTTCTTTAGATAATTTTATGGGTTCATGAGTCGGTGTGACTAGAAGGATATCCATGACTGAAACATCAACCTCACTTTCTTCATCTTTTGTGTCCACTTCACTAGTACTAGAGTAATCAGAGGATGTCCAATCATTAGTTTCATCACTTGAATCCATAGGTTCTACCTTATGATGCCGAGGGATCACATTTATCTTCACCCTCTCTCTGTCACGTCCAAGTGTCATGAAGCCTTCATTCTAGTAGTTTCTTGCATGAACTCTCCTTAGCCATGGTCTTCCCAACAACATTGGGTACACAACAGATACCATTTTTCATCACCCGAAAGTCTACCACACATACAACATCCATAACAGATATTGCCACATTTGAAACAACCCCTTTTGGTTTAGTTTTTCCCTTATTTAATGATCTTAACATAAGTGTTGAGGAGCGATCAATTTTAAACCCAACATATTCATTATAGACTCGGTCATTACATTAACTCGCAACATCTCCATTAAATAAGACATCATGAATTGAAATATCATTACATAATACCTCAGCTTGTGGAGCGTAGGGATCTACCTCTGCCTCCAAAATAAGGACCTCAACCTCCTTCCTTCGTCGAGCATTGAGTCCACTTCGTAGCTCCCGCCTCTTCTTAGAAGACATAGCCAAGAGTTGACCATATGTAATATTTGCAGGCCTTTTGGACAGATCTTCTAAGATGGAGTATGGTCCTTGTCCCTGTGAAATCAGAAAATCCTGCACACCCAACTTTCTTCTCCTATGTTTCTTACTAGTTTCTCCTTTCATCTTCTTAGGATCATTTCCATCTTGGTTATTTTTTCTTTCTTTCTTTTTGTTACAAACACATCTCGCTTCATTATTTATGCTCTTATCTACTACATCAAAAAAATTCACGGGTGCTTTTCCTTTATCATTATCTCTTGTACGGATGTAGAAGCTCTATTTAGACAATTATACTTATAATGACCCTTTTTATGACAGCCATAACATACAACTTCAGAAATATTTATTTTTGGACCTCTATCTCCTCCCTGAGAACTAAATTCTTTTCCTTGAAGAAGATTAATAGTTAGTTGGCCCATCTTCTGAGCAAATCTTCATACTCGGTAGATGTACTAGGAGAAATATTTTTGCTCACCAAGAGTGGTTATGGATTCGGACCAAAGGTGTTGGTGTAGGCTCTACCCTTAAAGCAATTTATTTGGGCTCCTCTTCCATGATTTCTTCTTGCCTTATTTCAATCTCCTTTGCTTGTTCAATGGTAGTGGGCGGTCATACTTCACTCATTGTCGATCTCTAGCTTCATCCCAAGAATGACGTGCTTACATAGGAGATTATCCACGCCATTCATCAACCCATCCGCTAATCATTCCTTAGGATCCGGGCATCGAGCTTCCTCCTTATCTCTAAAACACGAGCATGATAATCCCTTATCTTTTCCTTCTCTCCTTAGGATAGCTTTGTGTTATCAATCATGAGATTTGCATATTTCTATTGTTCACCAAATTCTTCAAGAAAACTTTCAGTTAATAAATCCCATGAATTTTTCACATTATCACCTAGTGTTTCAAACCACCTAAGGGTTGAACCATCCAAAAAGGTAGGAAAAAATTCAGTCCATTGTTCCCTTCTTATGAGGCCATTACAAATGCAAGATCGTTTAAACTCTTGAATGAAAGAGGAAGCATCTTCATTAGATTGGGCTAAAAAAATAGGAATCTTCCCCATTTTCAAAAGTAACCATAGTGAAATACCAACCCACAAGTACAATCAACAAGACTTATGTGCACAAATAATTAGAATCACTATAATAGAAAGTGACTTTACACCTTTCTTCATAAAATAGAAATGACCACGGTAAACTATGGTAAAACTTGACTTACTGCGGTAAAAATGACTTTACTGTGGTAAACACTATTCACGGTAAAAAGTGAAGTTACTACGGTAAATACTATTCATGGTAAAAAGTGACTTTACTACGGTAAATACTATTCATGGTAAAAGTGACTTTACCATGGTAACTACTATGCACAGTAAAAACAAGGTTACCCTCCAAATGATTTTTGACTAAGTGGGAATATCTCTCCAGAAAATCCACCAACGAGGAATGATCCCAGCAATGGAACCAAAATGTCATCACCAATCGGCACTATGATAATTCTTTACTAGGAACTCCTCGTGCTATGATTATTTACTAATACACAACTTTTAGTTTGGTGGATGGAATCTGGAAACACAACAACAAACATAACACAAGAATACCATAGACTATGATAAGAAGGAATGATGATAAATCTGAAATATAAGTGTAAATTATAATATCAACATGAAATTGTTACAATCTCACCCATGAGGTACTTCAAGTGTTACTGAATTCACTTGCCTTCCAACAATAACTATGGGAGAAACTTCACAATTACACCTCTTAATGGCTTCTTTAACACACCTTCAAAATGATGGCTTCCTTTACACACTTACTCATACAATATTTCTCACTACTTCCTTCTATGCTAAATGAGGGGGGCAACCTCTCTATTTATAGACCTTCTAGGCTTATCCATCTTATCTCTAAGATAGGATAAGAAATCTACTCTGATGAATCATATTCCATACCTTAACTCTTATCTGTGCATGTAAGCTTATTTTTTAAGATAAGATAAACCTTATCATTTCACATGGGTTCCACATTTTTAGAATTTTTACAAATAAAATACACAAAATATTTATGACCTCACTCCTTGTCCTTATTACCAATATAATATTTCTAATTCTTAATCATGTAGACCCTACTTCTCTACTTACCATAACTTTGACATTTTAAAATTACTTGAACCACTTACGACAAATATTTACTTTTTACCACAACATTCCTATTGTAATTTTGACTATTACCGTACTTATGCATCATTGGTGGTGTCATACCGCAAAGACCTTTGTTATCTTTTATCGACGTTACTACTAATTATACTTAACAACATCCTATTCCTAATACACATATTAATGAAATAGAAATTACGGAGGAAAATTTTAGTGTCTACAGATCAACCTTCAAATATGATCGAAACGTAACCAAATCTTGTCCAAAATAATTTGAATTAATTATGTGTGTATGAATACCAAAATATATAATTTTTGGACCCAAAATAAGTGTTGGAAGTTTATTAAAAATCTGCAAGAAATCATCTTACAAAAATGGCTCGGAAGGAAGTGATCCCAAGCCTAAATCCTTTGAAACAAAGTGAATATGACCTCCAAAATTATGACAAAAATGTTGGTGATTAGATCCGGGAAAACTTTGCCCTAAAATGTGTCAAACTCTAGCCACAAGGGTGTAGACAACCCTAGATCTCGGCTGAATCAAGGTCAAAGTATGCCCTAACACTTGTGTCTTCAAACTCTAGTTGGAAATGCCTCAAATCTGCAATGTTGGGTCTTTAATGATTGCTGAAATTTGAAATAGTCCTGAAGCTCAATAGAAACCCTTAAATAGAGCTTCCTCACACAAAGGATGAAAATTTTTCATTCTTCAACCTTAGCGATAGACGGTTTTCGTCTCTCTAATGCAACACATCAAAGGGTTTTCGTCATTTGAGGTAAAAATAGAAAATAACTAGCTCAATAAATTTTCGGTATGAAAATATGATAAAAGTGATGCCTTCTCCAAGTTTAGTGGCTTCGTTTTGTAATTTCTCTTGGCATATTTTCCCACCCAAAGGCCCAATCAACTCCTTTTACTTTATTTAATATTTCCCCTTGCTTTACTTTATTTAATATTTCTTTATCCCTTTCTTTATGACCCTATATGGGTCACATTTTTCCACTAGGGGGAATAAAAATAAAGACTTGACTTTTTATTTTATTAGTTTATCTCTAATAAATAATTAAAGTGCTTGTAAAATTTCATAATGCACTAAAATTACTTTATTACGATAATTTTCCTTATTTCTTACTTCCTTAGCCATCGGGAAACAAAATTAGGCTAAGGGTCTTTGACTTGCTACTTTCGAGAAGGGGATATTATAGAAACTTATAACTATCCTAGGGTTAGGGTCACTATCTTACATAATCGCGACACTAGCGCTCCTTGAGAACATTTGGTATCTACATCTTGTGTGCACGTATATATTAACTCCCCAATATTTGAGAACCCAAGCAGGGATCCATCTTAGCATGTCATACAATTTTATGGATGTTATCATAAGAAAACTTGACAAGTGGAAGGTACTCTTCCCACTTGTATTGCTGATTTATACAATACATCCTCAACATGCCCTCACTCCTTGTCCTTATTACCAATATAATATTTCTAATTCTTAATCATGTAGACTCTACTTCTCTACTTACCCTAACTTTGACATTTTAACATTCTTGAACCACTTACGACAAATATTTACTTTTTACCACAACATTCCTATTGTACTTTTGACTATTATTACCGTACTTATACATTATTGGTGGCGTCGATCTTGGCGCGTTGCCGTTATCTTTTATCGGACGTTACTACTAATTATACTTAACAACATCCTATTCTAATACACACATTAATGAAATAGAAATTACGGAGGAAAATTTTAGTGTCGACAGATCAACCTTCAAATATGATCTAAACGTAACCAAATCTTGTCCAAAATAATTTGAATTAATTATGTGTGTATGAATACCAAAATATATAATTTTGGACCCAAAATAAGTGTTGGAAGTTTATTAAAAATCTGCAAGAAATCATCTTACAAAAATGGCGGAAGGAAGTGATCCCAAGCCCAAATCCTTTGAAACAAAGTGAATATGGCCTCCAAAATTATGACAAAAATGTTGGTGATTAGATCCGGGAAAAATGTGCCCTAAAATGTGTCAAACTCTAGCCACAAGGGTGTAGACAACCCTAGATCGGCTGAATCGAAGGTCAAAGTATGCCCTAACACTTGTGTCTTCAAACTCTAGCTGGAAATGCCTCAAATCTGCAATGTTGGGTCTTTAATGATTTGTTGAAATTCTGAAATAGTCCTTGAATCTCAATAGAAACCCTTCAATAGAGCTTCCTCACACAAAGGATGAAGAGTTTTCATTCTTCAACCTTCGCAATAGACGGTTTTCGTCCTCTAATGCAACACATCAAAGGGTTTTCGTCATTTGAGGTAAAAATGGAAAATAACTAGCTCAATCAATTTTCGGGTATGAAAATATGATAAAAGTGATGCCTTCTCCAAGTTTAGTGGCTTCGTTTTGTAATTTCTCTTGGCATATTTTCCCACCCAAAGGCCCAATCAACTCCTTTTACTTTATTTAATATTTCCCCTTGCTTTACTTTATTTAATGTTTCTTTATCCCCTTTCTTTATGACCCTATATGGGTCACATTTTTCCACTAGGGGGAATAAAAATAAAGACTTGACTTTTTATTTTATTAGTTTATCTCTAATAAATAATTAAAGTGCTTGTAAAATTTCATAATGCACTAAAATTACTTTCTTACGATAATTTTCCCTTATTTCTTACTTCTTAGCCATCGGGAAAAAAAAATTAGGCTAAGGGTCTTTGACTTGCTACTTTCGAGAAGGGGATATTATAGAAACTTATAACTATCCTAGGGTTAGGGTCACTATCTTACATAACTGCGACACTAGCGCTCCTTGAGAACATTTGGTATCTACATCTTGTGTGCATGTATATATTAACTCCCCAATATTTGAGAACCCAAGCGAGGATCCATCTTAGCATGTCATACAATTTTATGGATGTTATCATAAGAAAACTTGACATGTGGAAGGTACTCTTCCCACTTGTATTGCTGATTTATACAATACATCCTCAACATGTCCTCACTCCTTGTCCTTATTACCAATATAATATTTCTAATTCTTAATCATGTAGACCCTACTTCTCTACTTACCCTAATTTTGACATTTTAACATTCTTGAACCACTTACGACAAATATTTACTTTTACTACAACATTCCTATTGTACTTTTGACTATTACCGTACTATACATTATTGGGTGGCGTCAGATGCGGCAAAAGTGCCGTTATCTTTTATCGGACGTTACTACTAATTATACTTAACAACATCCTATTCCTAATACACACATTAATGAAATAGAAATTACGGAGGAAAATTTTAGTGTCGACAGATCAACCTTCAAATATGATCTAAACGTAACCAAATCTTGTCCAAAATAATTTGAATTAATTATGTGTGTATGAATACCAAAATATATAATTTTTGGACCCAAAATAAGTGTTGGAAGTTTATTAAAAATCTGCAAGAAATCATCTTACAAAAATGGCCGGAAGGAAGTGATCCCAAGCCCAAATCCACTGAAACAAAGCTGAATATGGCCTCCAAAATTATGACAAAAATGTTGGTGATTAGATCCGGGAAAACTGTGCCCTAAAATGTGTCAAACTCTAGCCACAAGGGTGTAGACAACCCTAGATCTGGCTGAATCTGAAGGTCAAAGTATGCCCTAACACTTGTGTCTTCAAACTCTAGTTGGAAATGCCTCAAATCTGCAATGTTGGGTCTTTAATGACTGCTGAAATTCTAAAATAGTCCTTGAAGCTCAATAGAAACCCTTAAATAGAGCTTCCTCACACAAAGGATGAAAATTTTTCATTCTTCAACCTTGGCAATAGACGGTTTTCGTCCTCTAATGCAACACATCAAAGGGTTTTCGTCATTTGAGGTAAAAATGGAAAATAACTAGCTCAATCAATTTTCAGGTATGAAAATATGATAAAAGTGATGCCTTCTCCAAGTTTAGTGGCTTCGTTTTGTAATTTCTCTTAGCATATTTTCCCACCCAAAGGCCCAATCAACTCGTTTTACTTTATTTAATATTTCCCCTTGCTTTACTTTATTTAATATTTCTTTATCCCCTTTCTTTATGTCCCTATATGGGTCACATTTTTCCACTAGGGGGGAATAAAAATAAAGACTTGACTTTTTATTTTATTAGTTTATCTCTAATAAATAATTAAAGTGCTTGTAAAATTTCATAATGCACTAAAATTACTTTATTACGATAATTTTCCCTTATTTCTTACTTCCTTAGCCATTGGGAAACAAAATTAGGCTAAGGGTCTTTGACTGCTACTTTCGAGAAGGGGATATTACGAAACTTATAACTATCCTAGGGTTAGGGTCACTATCTTACATAAGCTGCGACACTAGCGCTCCTTGAGAACATTTGGTATCTACATCTTGTGTGCACGTATATATTAACTCCCAATATTTGAGAACCCAAGCAAGGATCCATCTTAGCATGTCATACAATTTTATGGATGTTATCATAAGAAAACTTGACAAGTGGAAGGTACTCTTCCCACTTGTATTGCTGATTTATACAATACATCCTCAACATGTCCTCTAAAACTTGGTTTACCTACTTTGTCTTCCCATATCTCTCATGATGATATGAAGAACTGAAATTAAGTTTAGTTTCAAGTGTTCAATATAAGGTCTACCAAAACTAATAAGTCATGAGGGTGTCCCTATAAAAATGATAAAATTAGGGATCCCATCCAATGTAAATACATCATGCATGAACATTTTCACCAAAATAGGTGAATCATCCTTAAGATTCCCTTAATTAAAATAAGAAACTCGGTAAGTTTTTACAAGACTACAATATCACATCATGTTTACTCTTGGAAATGGGAAGACCTTGTATGAAATCCAAGTTGATTTCGACATTTTTCGACTCTGTATTTCACGAGGGTATACAACTCATGTTGGATGCACATACTATGCCTTGACTCTTTGGCATTCTAAGAACAGGGATATAAAATATGTTGCATCCTTCTTAAGTGTTTAAAAAAGTAATAAGCCTTCATATCCACTAAAATCTTTGTTACCAATGGATTTTCTAAATAAGGAACATTGCGCATCTCTTCAAACACCGATAATATTACATTTCCTCTACCTAGAACATATATTATCTTATTAAATATAAAAATCCACCTTTTTAAATCTTAAATCCCTCATACATGTGATCTTAAGAATCAACTATTAGGGATTCCTTTACCTACTTATAGTAGGGGTATTCAAGTAGATGTCTCAACATTTGTTCTCTAAAAATGGACCTGTTTGTTATCATGAAAAATATGACTCCTTAGAGCATTTGTTTCTCTATTTTATTTACCCTTGATATCCCGACATCAAAATCATATTCTAAATAGAACAACCATTTCTATTGCTCTGAAATTAATATTGGGTTTAGTAAAAGTATTTTCAACCCAAGATTTTCTATTCACAACTCAAATGGATTTCTTACCTACTCAAAAAATGTCTTCAACTCTACAAAGTGTGTGCATGATTCAAGCTAGTTCTAAATCATGAGGAGAAGAGTTTAATTCATAAGGTCTGTGATTTCATGATTCATATGCCATTCGTTTCCCTTCTTGTGTTAGTACACCTTTAATACCTTTTCTTGATTCATCTACAATAACCAAAAAGTTTCCATTTGGATGGAGCACTCTCAAAACTTGAGAAATGGTTGATTTATCCTTAAGGAGGTTAAATGCCTTCTCACAATTTTTAGTTCATTCTAATTTATGACTTTTCTTCTACAACGGTGATTAGATTTTCTATCTTAAAGAATTACATCACAAATTTCTGTAATATACGATTAATTCCATAAATATGTGTACTTCACACACTTTCCTGGTGTTGTCCATTCCACAATTACATGATTTTTCGTTGGATCCACCAAAATTCCATATGCTATTAGTGCATTTGTGAGACCAAACAACAACATCATGAAATTATATCGCCATATCTAGTATGATTTTTTTTTGGTATTTCATTTTCTAATGCAAAGGATCATGCCAATTTCATCTAATCATCTAAACAAGATCAAAACTAACCACTTCCTTCATGAACTATCATGTGTATAATAGCTTGGCTAGTTTCAATTTGACTTAGTAAGAAATTCTGGTTCTCTCATGCACTTTCTAACCTTCATTCCACACCTAAGTCCTTCTTACTCAATCCACTTTAATCCTTCATAATTACCTTCAGCTCTAGAATCAATAAACTTGATAAAACTTATTGCTTTACCTTGAAATCAACCTCTTGTCCACAAAGGTATTAAGAAAATATAGCCCCAAATTTTGCTTATGCTTTAACTTGGACTTAGTCAACACTTCACCTATATCCTTCACCTTCTTACGATGCTATACCACTCATTTCAATGCATACCCAATGTTCAAAACTCCACCTTTTCTTCAATGTCTTATGCGATTGTCCTTATAAGCCCCTTAAGGCCATGCACTCTACTCTAACCTTGCATTCACACTTCTACAAGTACCTATAAGGCTATGATAGATTCTTTAGTTCACTTTAGGCTATATTAAAATTCTCCTAAAATTTCATAGACCATCTCCTTACACAATTCCCTATACACCACCTTTTGGGTTTTTGCTTCCTAGACCCTCACTAGGTCTGCTATAGGCTTCTGGCATGCATAATTTTCTTTGTATGAGGTGTCAAGGTGTATTGTGCATGTTTTTAGGCACCCATTATTTCATTTCCCCTACCTCAAAGGTTTCAAGTGGATATCTTTCTCCTATCACATACTTGCCTTGTAAAATGACACTATTCCCTTACTCTTCAAAACTGTGCAATAACCTTCCTTCAAACTATCATGTATAAAATGAATTTCATCCAATGGTTTTATAAAATTCGTTTTCCATCCTTTAGAGGACCTTCCCATAGAGGTAAGTTATAAATTTAAGTCCAAATTTAGAGTTTAAGGGCATCAAAAGCTAGTTTCCATCATACCCTATTTGCATATCGTGTATAGCCCGAGAATAGCCTTTTGTAGGTAGAATGAAGAATTTTTTTTTCAAGACTTAATTTTTGGTCTCCAAAACTATCTCAACCTTACCCACAATCTTGTGGCAACCGGGATAGCAAAAAAATGAATATAACTTTAACACTCACCAAAGAATAGATTGTTCAAGCATGAAACTAGGCTTTACATGAAACCCTCATAGACTTAAAGGGTAGTGAAGACTATTTCCATAAACTTATTTATTCCCTCAAATACATCACTGTAATATAGTCTTGAAATTGGATATGAATTCCTCCTAACCTTCATAGTATTTAATAATGCAAAATTTACCCAAATAACCCTACACTGTCACAATTTCAAGGTAAGCCTGATCATATTTCCATGCAATGAACTTGTTTAAAGACTTACTTATCTTGTTATGGACTACAATTACTATTCATGAAAGATTCAATTATATCCTCTTATATCTTCACTATATAAAGCAAAGCAATTTAACGTTTGTTCACCGTTACTAGACTAATTCTCAACATGTAAAGAAGGATAATGGGAAACTCATCCTCAAGACTAAACAATGTTTGTCACACTCACCATATTACATCATCCACTAATATAACATGCATTAGAATCAAAATATATTCTTTCTACAAAATCAAAGACCTTGCACTTGATCATAATCAGCATCATTTAACTATATACTCAATTCTCTATAACCACTTTCAAAGTTACATGCCTAAATACTGCAATTTGAGCCTTTCAATAAATCTCCTACAAGTATAAAATAAGAATCACAAACTAACACAATATTCTCATTCAAATTCATAGATCCCCACAATCAAAACAAGAAATCCAGGTTCCATCACGTAAATGTCATACTAAAATGTATATACTCTTACAAAATTACATACTTATCGGACTCCCTACTCCCCTCCTCCTCCTTTAGGAATCCTTCACTCACCTATATCTTTCCCTTCTCTCCCTTCCATGAGGGAATTCTTAATAACTATCTTCCATTCGAATTTATCTCATTTCATACTCCATAGTCAACCCTAACTAATTTTCATGTCTACATGTCATGACTCAAAGTCATATTTTAACCTCTAGTTACATCATTTGCTCCTTTTACATATTAGGAGTATTTATTTAACATGATTAGCCTCTTAACATGACCTTCAAACCAAATAGGACCACCAACATTTCTTAAACAAGCCCATAATGGATTAGACATACAAGGAATTTAAAATAAATCTTTTGGAGGGAAACATAACATTTGAATTTTATAAGGCCTTTCTTCACTCCAACTTCATTATATGACTCTAATGACATCTAAGGGACATATAGACCCATTCCATTTGACCCCTTAGACCTTCCTAATCACGAACAAAATGCCTTTTTATCAAAAATGGAATCTCCTTCTTGATGCTCCTGCACCATTTTCTTTTATCCTCAATTTATGATATCTCGACCTCATATCTATCTTAAAGAAGATTGTGACCTATTTCATTTGATCAAAGATATCATCAATGAAGGGTAGGGGATACTGATTCTTAATTGTTTCGTATTCAATATTTGGTAGTCAATGCACAAGCAAAGCATTATGTCTTTACTTTTAACAAACACAAAGGTGCACCCTATGGGGACACACTAGGGAGAATTAGTCCTTGGTAATCAATTATTACAATTGCACTTTTAGCTCTGCAAATCAATTGTTGTCATCCTATAAGGATTCTTGGATATAATTTTTGATCCGAGAACTATATCAATGGATAAAACCAAACCTCTCTAGGGTAGAAATCTTAGTAATCCATTATGAAATACATCTCGAAAGTATTATAGGAAAGGATATCATTCAAAAATAAGTTCCTTTGAATCTCCTATACCATCAATATAAATCATATATTGGATGTAACCTTTCCTTCATGCATTCTTTAAATGCATGGAATATATTTTCCTCAATCCAATTCTTCTTTTGACTCCTTGAATGGAGATTATGTCTCCCACATCATCTTAACAAATAACCACTTTTGAAAAATAGTCTATCTTATATTTGTGCTAGCACAACTACTTCACTCCCACAATTACACAATATGAACCCAATGGAGCTATGTAAAGGTTCAATTTAGTGCCAAAAGTTGAGAATTATAATTTTTCCTCAAATACACATTGCTCTACCTTCTCTTTAACGTTGTTAATATATAAAACAATCCATGGATTTTCCATATAACCAATTTTTTTCCTTAAAATGTTTGGAGATAAAAAAACATAATAGCTATGGTATCAATCAAAACAAGTAACAAAATACCAAATATCATACATGAAACCTCAATAAGCATGGTCTAATGTTTGATTTGGTGGTGTTGAATGCAACATGAATACTTTTTGCTAGAAGGCTTCTTGTTGGGTAGGAAATTTTTTCCTTTAGTAGTTTCATTTTTATCCCTTAATATAGTCGCATGTGTGGTGGTTACCTCTCGCAATGAAAGAAATCTCCCATGGGTCCTTTCATTATAGCTAATTTATTTCCCGATTCTTAATTCCTTGTTTCCCTTTGTTTCCAAAATCTATTTTCCTAAAACTAAAAGATGCACATGTATGACACATCTTCGAGTTCATGTTATTATTATTCGTCCTTTTTATTTTCCCATTTATTTTCCAACCTTCTTCTCAAAGGAGGGTGTTAAGGATGGAGGTCTTGATGTTGATATTTTCCCTTCGCTCATGGGAAGTTCGATGGCTTGAGGTTTTTGTTCTTTCTTGATTACATTTTCAAAACATTGATCCATAGATTTTGGTCCATGAACATCCACTTCACTTCATATCCTTGGGTTCAATCCTATGATAAAATTTCGTATGTGGAAGCACACATATTTTCGGTATTGCGGTACATATTTAAGTAACTAAGTGATTTTATCCCAATATACTATCATTGACATATCTCCTGACAATTTTGAAAGTATGTAATCTTTTGATCAAAATATAATTGAGGTAGTTCTTTGAATTCTAAACTCGAATGAATTTTTTTCCCAAGTGATATTAATATCTACTAATCCCAATTCAACTTTCTTGTTATCCCACCATGCTAAGGATTCCCCACTAAGTTGGCACATGATCCAAACTACTTTCAACTACTCAAAGAAGTATGGAGTTTTGAAAAAAAATTCCATTTCTCTAAGCCATGCTTCGCATCATATCCTTGAATGGTACCATCAAATTTAGGGGGACTTATTTGATTATATCCTTTCATGAGCTCATTCATGAAACAAAACTTTCTAGCATGTGGTCCCTCTTGGTTGTTTTGGTTTGGAGCTTCTTGATTCTTCTCCGATCAAGGTGTTGATATTTCCCGTTATCTTAATTTTCTCCTTATCACCCTCATCATCATGTTTTGGTTTCCTCCAAACCTCCTATTCCATTACTATGAAGTGATCTCGTGTCTCATGTAGGAAAGCCACAATTTCTTCCAACTTGTTAAACTAGTTTCAATGATTTTGGGAGGGATTTTCATTTTTAGTGTTGGTTCTAGTATGGACCATCATGCTTGTGCAATATGGTTATATAGTAGAGGTGTTATCAAACACCATTATGTATGAGTATTGAACATGATATTTGAAACAAAAATGTAGAACCTCATTGGAATGAATAAGAAAGTGATTATTTTTATATTAACATCCAAAGTTTTGCTACCTAACACATTTAACAAATCATTTACAAATCTAGTTACACATGGAATAACTATCAAAACTCATTTTACTAATTAAGAAAGTAATCACAAATAGGATTTGAATTAAACATCTCGAAATTTTTCTTGATCAACCATATAAACATCTGATCAAATGTACAAATAATATTCAACATGTTATTAAACTAATCATAATACAAGGTGAAAAAACTACTTCTCATGATTCAACACATAAATGTGGGGAACATACCTACCCTCCTAGCCAATAAGGGAACATCAACTAATCAATATAAAACATAATTAAACAATAACGATCTTTGAATATAACAATGCAACATAAAATTCATATCCAAAGTAGGTATCTATGGTCAATCGAAGATGTGTAGTGTGAGTGAAAGAATCATTGAGGTAATTTATCTCCATCCACAAATTGGTGAAATTATCCCTTTACTTCCTAATTGAGGAAAGAAGAAGTAGAAGAAGACATTTTAATGTCCATGAGGCTCCCAAAGACAACCTATTGGACAATAGAGCTTTACTAAAGATATTTTTGGCATTCAGATCTCCTATTTTTCCAAACATATTCTAGCTGAAAATATTTTGAAAGGATGCAGTAGCCACTGTGCTAGAAAATTGGGCCCTAATGTCATTATAAGCATTACATTCCAACATGAAATGTTTATTCGAATCCACCGCACTTGACGTGCAAAAGACATATATTATCTCTTCCCATGCCTCCTTAGGTCTTTTCCATCTTCCTGTTTCACATTGAAGATGATGTGAATTAGTTCTCGATTGAGATATGAATATATTTTCTTTCCATGGGATATTGGCCCATATAAAATCCTTTTATTGAAGATCTCATGTAGAGTTAACTTCCTCCAAATAATATCTCTTCTTTCTCCCTAAAGGATTCCACCACATAACTTAGTGGAATTTATCTATAATTTTTTTTTTATCTCTTAGATATTATTAGGATATGTATTCAAGTAAATGTTCCATTTTTAAAGCCATTTTTTGTTTTGATTCATCCATTTCTTCTTTCTTTTCTCCAAAAAATCATTGAGGACAACCTTAGGCCATCTGCTACCATCCATTTTATTTGATCCTTTTTAAATATGTTATGAGATGAATCATATTAATAGCTTCTAGAGGTAAAACCCCCGTTTTAGCTAAAAGAATCTCATATGGGATTGAGATCTTTAATTTTAACTTGCTAGTAATCATGTTTTTTTGAATCCTCTCAAATTGTTTCCACCTTGAGTTTGAAAAGTTTCTAACCTAAACCTCACATCCATAAATCACCATTGGATTTAATAAAAGCCCAAAAAAAGTCTACATAGTTTTCCAATCCCATGATTCTGCCTCTCTGCATTTGTTTTGGAAAGCATAAAAAGCTCTCCACCCCCTAAAATTCTCTTTTTGCTACAAATCTCCCAACTAAGCTTGTTATTAAAGTCAAACCCAAGATATTTATATTTTGTTACTTCCTCTAATATGTTTCCATCGAATTCCCTTTCCCTTTAGCAAGAATTCAAATAAATAAATCTACTCCTTTGCTGCACTATTTGAGAACTATGTGTGCTATCAGATACTACCACTACCATATTCGGGTAAGTCAATAGTACTTGGGTATGTCTTCCAACTACTAACTACTTAGCCCGAACTATACTATGAGGTAGTATAATGGATGTAAAATGAACATATCTATATAATTGCTTTGGCAAAAGCATTTCACAAAATAACTTAGGTTTAGATTTTGATAAACACATATCACGAAACCTAGGCCTTGGTCAAGGCACAAATGGTATCAATACTATACTGAGATAATAAGATAAGCATGGATATGTAGGTGACATTGATGGAGTTAGAGTACCTTTGTGGAACTCATCCACGTGTCCCTATCGAATCAACAATAAAATCAAACATATAGACAAGTACACATAGTAAAGCACTCAAAACATCACTTATTGTTACATGTACATAAGAGGGGTCTTAAGAATATATGTGCATATGCATGCATTGGTTTGATGACCTAATACATGTATGCATACAATTATATTCATACCAAGAACATGTGTGTGAATACAATTATTTACATAATAAGCACATGTGTGTGCATACAAGTAATAAGCCTACTAAATGATGCTTACAAACCTATAAGAGTGCTTCTTTATCCAATTTCAATACATATAATTTTAATTAGTTTCAGTATAAATGTTTGAATGTTCCTATTTCCTAATTATAATTAGGATTTATGTAATGATGAAATTAAGCACATAATATCATACAAATAATCAATTCTATCAAGATACAAGATGAATATTTTGTTCGTAGACTCTAGCATAACTATTATGAGGTTACGTAAAATCAACAAGTGTGACTGGGTTTGATATAACCCAACAATCCTCAATATATTTTAGATGCTTGTTCATATATTTAGGGATATAAATTTAGATTATAAATGTAATCATCCTTTACTAAAATACATTGGATGCACACAAATCAATTAAAAATCCACATTGTCTACTCCTGGATGTATTAACATAATTCCAATATATTCTATATCCGGGTTAGGGATTTATATACTTCACAATTATGATGTAATAGTGTGAAAACAAGGTTTTCATATAGCTACAATTCAATCAATCCCAATGCTATTTCCATATGTTTGGAAAATTACAGATCATTACCTAAATGGAACACGCTGGATTCTTATTCATCAAGTAAATAGGTAAATCCATGAATCGATGGTGCAAAAGAGACCCATTTCCAATTTGTGAGGGTATATCCGGAAAAACCATGCTTGTTCTCGACTAACATTTTCTCAATCAAGGCATAAGTAGGTCAAAGAATATGAGGAATTTGTTATAAAGAATAGAGAGACAACATCATTATATGTGTAGGATGTGACCATTAAATCCAAGAAACATTCAAATGATACATTTTTCAATAATAAAATAAGGTCTACCCTAGCCAAATGAAAAGTATGCACATAGATATAAAACTTAGGAAAAAACATAGAGTATAAAAATAAAACTAAGTCGATAATTTTTTTTTGAACTTCTTTGTATAAGGCTCCAAACCATAAGAAGGTATTTCGGTTGGCTATTTATAGGAAAACCAAAAATTAGCTGAGTGTAATTAAATTTTTACAATAAATTTTCTAAACCAACTACATACTCAAAATATGATAGAATGAATATATGGTATCTACATAACCCATCAAATTGAATACTTGGTTGATCTATAAGAATATCTAATTTGATCTCTTTACTTGGTTCAAACAACATTCAATTTTTTTGTGGTGCATTGGTGTAGCTTAAATCACAAGTCAATATCCATTAAATTCATATGGCACATCATTTTTGACATGGAGTGTTCAAAGATATCTTTCCATATTATTTTGTTGACAAAGGGAAGAGATATGATTATTTGACATGGATGTCATTTATTAGCAATGTTGTGTTAGAAATGGATGATTTTGTTCACTTTGGTGATGAGTTTTGTTATTTATTGGTTAGGAATTGTTCACACTAGAATTTATGGCCTTTGTGCACCCTTTAGGAATATTTCACAATGATGCTTTCAATTCCTACAAGACACGAGAAAAAGGTGAAAATTTAGTATTGTGAAAAGAAAGTGCACAATTAAAAATTATTATACTACGTGTGCAATGTGTGCATTTGGAAAGCACATGATTATTTTATTTTTTTGTGTATGATGGGTAAAATATAGGTTTCAGTTGGGTTCTCAAATATAGGGATTTGGTCTAAGACCAGTCACACCGTGTACATACAAAGGTGCTTAGGGAGCGCTAGTGTTGTAATTATAGAGGATAGTGACCCCAACCCTAATATAGCTATAGGTTTCTAAGGCATAAAACTAATATAAATATAGGTATCCTAATAGGGTTTAGAAATGACAGTAACAAGGGGTGTAATATAATAAGACAATGCAATGAAATAAACCAAACATACATCTACTCTAGTCTATAACAATAAGTGACCAATATACAAAATGCACATACAAGATAAAAGACTAAAGAGGGTTAGAAATACTTACATGTAGTGTGTGTGTGTGTGTGTGTGTGTGTGTGTGTGTGTGTGTGTGTGTGTGTGTGTGTGTGTGTGTGTGTGTGTGTGTGTGTGTGTGTGTGTGTGTGTGTGTGTGTGTGTGTGTGTGTGTGTGTGTGTGTGTGTGTGTGTGTGTGTGTGTGTGTGACCATTGATGCATAATCCTCCCCAAAGACAACACCGAGAGAGAATCATTATGGGTAGAGAAGGGGAAATATCAATAAGAAGATCTCTAGTCCTAACTCACTATGGTGACCTAAATACAAAAGAGGTAAGCTCCAAGACTCCAATTCAACAAATAAGTGTGAAGTAGTGAAAAAATGCAAGCAAGAGTAATCACAAGTATAGATTAATGATTGTAAATTGGTGATTTTGTAAGGAGAAATATCAAGCATATATATCCAATGCCATCACCCATGAATGATGGTGTCGGCTATGGAAAAACCAAAATAGACACCATCATCCATAGAAAATTGAGTTGACCTTGGGGAAAAATCTAATGTCAAAAGGTTTAAAACATAGGGAATGAAGGTTAGAAGGTAAATGGAAGTACATGGAAAAGGTCCATGGTAATCGTAAGTAAGGATAATAACATGTAACAATCATGAACAAATAAGCATAATGGGATAAGTGAACATGATGGGTGAAATGTTTGAACAAAGGGATAAAATGAGGAAAGGATGACAACTAGGGTGAAATAGTGAAATCTCGCAAATGTTGTCATCTAGCACACAAGACCAAGTCCAACCACACCCCAATTCCAACAGGCCACTTAGGGCACTCACTCAGGAGGAGAATGCATCAACAAACCCTACATAAATGAAATGGTTAACATATGTAAAAATATGGTGTATACATATGCCCCAACCAAAGATCATTGCTTGTCACAATAGTGAAACATGAGATGGTCTTCGGAAAATGATCTATGCAACACATAAAATCAAAAGGAAATGTTGAAAGTAAAGCTATAATGAAAGTGTTGTAAGGAAATAATGGACTTCACCAATTGAAATATACATATCACATAATTTTCTGCTGGTCTCACTTAGATTCCTTGTGGCGGGAATAATAACTTCTTGAAACCTTAAGTAAACATGACTAAAAAAGATACACTAGAAGATAATCAATAAAATAATACATAAATCACCTAACTAGGAGGTCATGGGAGGGATGTAGATGAGAATTGAAAGGATTGAAAATGAGGGTTTTTGGATGAAGTTGGTAGAGGTATCCATGATATGTAAAAAATGAGCAGATTGCAACCACAAGTGTGGCATAATTTTTGGAATGGTTTTAGGAATTTTTGTTTGGAAGATACGAAGGTTTGAAGATTGGAAGGAATTCACAATGAAACCAAGTATAAGAATTATTATAAATAGTAAAGGGATGAATTCATTTTTCACTTTTCTAATTGATTTAAAGAGAAATTGAGCTCAAATAATGTAAATCAAGTGATTTTAGTTATGTTAACGATAATACAATATAGAGGGTGAAGTGGTGAGACAGGGGCATGCAGAGGTATGAATCCCATGGTAGGTGTTATTTTTGAATTAGGAATGGGTAGCTAAGAAAAAATGGAAAATACATGCCGCAAAAAATTTTAGCTAGATAATTTTCCCCAAAGATAGTCAAAATGTAGATTGGGTTGAGGTCTAGGTGGGTTTGGGAGAATTTTGAAATTTGAAGTCATTAGGTTTGGTTTTTGAATTAAATTCTAATTTTTTTGTGGGACCTTGAAATAAACGGAATTGACTATGCTAAGATGGTCAATCACAACATGTCCAATTGTGTTTGGCTTAGGGATTTTTAGGATGGCCGATGACATTTTTTTCAGTAGGGCCAATCGTGTTAGGGGATGTATATTTTTCTAAGGGGATGTAGATTTTTCTCATGGGATGATGGCGTTAAGCCATTAGGGTAAATGTAGTTTGAGAAGTTGAATTTATGATAATTTGGGATGTTTTTTGTTTGATGATGAATTTGAATTGAGAAATAATGGGTACCTATTGGTTGAATTTTTCCAGTGCCATAAAGGATTTTACTATGGAGATATGTAGGTATGACATGGTTACAAGAGTTATCGCATGGATTATGCACACCGTATATTGCATAGTTGTAGGGCCTCAAATTCAGAGGCATTATGAATATGGTGTGGATCACATTGGATGCAAATTTGATATAGGTGTTTTTGGGCCTTCGATATTTTAGGTTTAACACATTGAGGTGGAGGGCTTTGGATAACCTATTGAAGTTACAAGTGACATGCATGATGTGCATGCTATTATAGGGCTATTGATTTAGGGAGTGTACATGTTTTGTGATGTATTAACATATACCGTGAGAGAGGTGTGAATTAACACAATGGGCCATATGTGATGATGATTATCATCCATGTACATTGATGGTTTGATTAAGTGTTGTATTTATTTCTTATAGTTTAGATATCCATAAGGCTATTATTATGATGGTTATAGCACAATTTTTTTGCCACAAGGTAGATGTAGAAGTGCCACTTTTTTTTAGTGATATGTAGGGATGCGTTAGAGGATAAGATATGATTTAGTTGGGGAACAACCACATGGGTAAAACTAGTGCATGATTTGTACATGATTTGAGTGAGGTAGCAGATGGTAGTAGGACACATCATATTATTGTCATCCTAAATTTATTAGTTGTTCTGGTGTATGGGTCTATGAGGACACTATTACAAACAAGTAGATCCCCAATAATTATAAAGTGGGAGAGAGGATAAACAATTAGGTTAGCCATCGTTATAATTGGTTGCCACATGCTAGATACGAGCAGTTGATATGGGATCCATATAGAGGGAAAGTAGATTAGTGGCCCAATTGGTTGACTATATTGGTAGCTAAGGGGACCTTAGAGATTACCGAAAATTACATATTGTGGGTGGAGAAAACCCGGTGGATAGATTTCCATTGCAATTTGGGCACCCAACTCATGTGGTATCCCCACCTCTCCCATAAGTATCAACCACAAAATTATAGAGAGGGGATGGAGAGGGGGAATATTAGTAGGAGTGCCACCCTTATGACCACATTGAGTGAGGTGTCCTCATAGCTTGATGGCGGGAAATATCGACGGAGGGGAGAAGGAGGTGCAGAGGGAAATTAGGTGATAGAGGTATGGGACAACATTGAGAGACAAAATAATGGAAAATAAGAGAGGGTAAATATATTCCTTGGGGATGACACTTAATGTGATGGTTAAAAAGGATAAGAGGGAGAATTTTTTTAGATAGAGGTGCCTACATAGCGGCATATATGATGAGGAATTCAAAGAAGAGAGAGAAGAATTTGAGGAGATCACCAATGATATTGGTTGCCCAAGATAGGTGGGCACGATTGGTAGGATTCTGCAGACCGAGATATGAAAAGGTGGAGGAATGTTTGGGAGACCGAGAAGACAAATATGTCATGGTAGAACATCCTGTTGAGCTAGGTGAGCCTTAAATTTAGAGTTTTTTCTAATGTATATCGTGATGTTTGAGTAGATGTGGTATTTAATGATAATAAGATATGTGGTTTGTGTGTTTTTTAGAGCAGACCAAAAATAAGTGGAACGTGATGATTGAGGGTGAACATCATGAGATATTAGATGACATCTGAATATGACATATATGTCAGTGATGGTGGATCTAGTGTAAGTAGCATACAAAGACTCAACAAGTTAATTTAGGATTGTGGGAGATACATATAACAATAGTTAGAGTCATAGATATGCTCGAGCAAAGGTGAGAGCAGAAACATGGCATATTTGGTGTAGGGACTTCTCTAGGAACATGTAGCACTAACATGAGAGTAGGTGGTGATGTTATAAAATGCATAGGGGTGGTTATGAATCATATGAATGATGCATACCACATTGTATCATTCAAGGTTTTTAATGGCTAGGG
Source organism: Taxus wallichiana var. yunnanensis (assembly GCA_018340775.1). NCBI lineage: Eukaryota > Viridiplantae > Streptophyta > Pinopsida > Cupressales > Taxaceae > Taxus > Taxus wallichiana. Next base: position 394,748,603 of record CM031243.1, read on the forward strand.
CAGAGGGATAGGATTCAAGGGATCGGTCTTGAGCCACATATTTCATGTGATCCCTACATGTAACTAGCAATCACCATCAACTCAAAGCATTGACCTACCTCTTTCTCGATGGAGGGGATGCTTGAGATATTAGTGGTGGATTATTTTGTGAGAGTGATGATATGTGATGACTGTAAAAAAATTCATTTGGATATATATATATATATGAGATATTGTTGTTTTGACATTATGATGTGTGTTGATGTTGATGTATGTTGTATGTTTACTTTTATGATTCCATTTTCTTATGTATGCACAAATGTATGAAAATTTATGATTAAGAGAAATGAAATGATAAAAGGTTTAATATTTCTATAGTACATAAAGTGTATAATATTGAATGGGATGGGGACATATGATAACATCAACAAAAGATATAAGAGATAAAAATGAGTGGAAGGTGAGAGGAAAATGATGAAAAAATATACAAAGTAGGAATCCATGGTTGTAAAAATCCAGCAGGGAGAGATAAACCCACATGGGAGATAATTGGAATTACCAAAGTATCCAGATAGGAAGCAATGGTTGTAGAAACCCAAGAGGGAGATAATAGGAATTAACAAAGTATCGAACATAGAAAGAAATGTTTGTAGAAACCCAAGAAAGAGAGATAAAACCAAGTGGCAAATAATAAGACTTACCGAAGTATCCAATATATGAAGCATTGTCGGTAGAAATCGAGTGATAGAGATAAACCCAAGATGGAGATAAATAGTGATAGATGAAGTAGAATAAAATGACTTTTTGGAAACATGTAAATGATTAACATGCATTATTGATGATGTCAGCTATGTTGTGTAGAATTTATTGGTGAGTGTGAATCATAAGGTCATTTAGGTTTTTTCGTATGATGTTGATATTACGATGGGCTTATGATCGTGGTGGTAGAAAGGGGGAATCATTGATCCTATCATATATCCATGTGAGGACATCATCGGATATCGTAAAGGGAAATATAAGTTTGATGAGAACATGATGATGGAATAAAAGGAAGTGATGAAGAGGGTAACTATCAATGCTTATGCACATGAGGAGAAGGTTACCACGCTTAGCGCTTGCAGAGGATAACCCTGACAATTATCATATGTATGAGAAAAAATGTGATGACGATAAAATAAAGGAGCTATAAAAGAGGGATGTGTGGCGACTTTTTTATCTCACGTGACTTCTACCTTGAGTTTCTTCATATGGCATCGATATGAGCTAAAATATGAGACATCAATCCTAGGAGCCTCATGCCACATGTAGTATGGGTTAACCGTAGGTGGGATATGATCTATAATGGAAAGAGGATCTAGTATTGATATTGTAAAGAGTAAAGGTAACAAAATTTTGAGAAGTGGAAGGGGAAGGGGTGGGATATGTCATAATGGATATTGTAGAAGGGATAACTAAGGGAACATAATGTGGCTCATAATTTAGATCACCAATTAGGGAATTTAGTTCATGAGCACATCCATAAAGTTAAAATAAGAGTAGGTATCATAATATATAATATCATTTGTTTCTAAATCGAAGGTATTATGCACATATTGAGAGGATACCGTGATAATATTGGTGTTATGAATAAAGGTAGAGCATAGAGTGTCATGGTAGTGAAATATTTCAGCATTATTAGGCTTAGCATAGCCTACTAAGAAGGGATCATCTAGAGAATAACTATCATCATAATCATGCATAGTAACATTGATAACACCTGAGTCAATGATAGTCTTGGGTTCAATGATATATTTTATGGGAGGATGCTTAGTGTAAGTAATAATGATAGGGACATGATCAACATCCTTCTTATGCAAATGAGGTTGCAAAGTCGGAGGTAATTGGGAGATGATAACATCAAGAAGATCAAAGTTATTAATATGAATGTTAATCTCATCAAGCTCATCATCATCCAAATCAATAAAGTTCTCAGAGAGTATGGCCCAAAACCTTGGGATGTCCACTCTAGCCACGAAGAAAATCCACCGGGTAGTTAAAGTGTTGATATTTCTGAAATGGGATGGTGGGAATTTATAAAAGGGTGGGAATTTTAAATGTACCACATTATTGGAATAGGTCAAATTTCCAAGGGTTTATGTCTCCTTATACTTTGTAGATAGATCACAGTGTGAAAAATTAATACATTAAAATTAGATGATGTGACTACATGCATTTAATGATTCCATGGTCACCGTAGGAGGATATTATAAGACAAGGGGAAATTCAACACCATGAATTTGAGAAAATGGTGTGAGGGGGTACAATTATAGGGAACCAAATGTAACCCATAGGGAGAATATTTATATGATCATAGCCATGACATGTGATCCTAATGGATTTTAGATTGCTGATAGAGTAGCCAAGTGTTTTGATGAATTCAAGAGAGGAAAAATGAGTGCCATAACATTCTTTCTACGAGGGATATTTTAACTATGGTTTAGCCAATATAAACTACTATGAATAGGGAAGGTCATCAAAGTGAAATAGAAACTCATCGGGGATCATTGAATAAAGAGGGAAGTAGATGCATATTTGGAATCAAGAGGGAAGGAAAGAAAGATCAACACAGGATCCAAATATCCATGGATGAATCGTGTAGTTGTTTGAACTTGGCGAGGTTAGTATGAAGATATTATAAAGAAGAGGGACTAGCAAAACATTATAGAGTGTGATTTGTAGATAACATTTCTATGGGATCAACCATAGTAAGGATATTACCACAAGGGATGATGGTGTAAGAATTTTTATAACTAAAGGCATACATGATCAACCATGCATGAGTACCTACACATGGGGCCGATGGTGTTCACTTGGGCTAAAGATTTGGGGATAAAATATTATTTGTGAGGTTTTTCCATGAAGAACATGGATAAATGACCTTACAAGATTTATCCTGGCTAAGGAAGGGTAAGAGGGATCAATACATGTGATAATACATTTAGTACCGTCCATATGGACCATGATTTTAGATGATACACTAGTAGAGGGATATGAAGTATTAAAAACATTGGAAACCACATTGTTAGATAGAGCGGGAACATGGTTTTTTTTTTTTGAGATTTTTAGTGATTAGGAACCGGGTCATTGAGATTTTAAGATGTTTGTTATATTGATGTTATGCCTCATGTTGATCATGTTGTTGGGATTTGTTAAATTCCTTGATAGATTCATCTACCCTTTATCAAGTAATGACATCATGATCAAAGTTGTTTCTAAGGAGGAAGGTGTAGGCAAAATATTAAAGGGAACAAAAATTATTATATGAATGGCCCCAATTGGCATGCCACTAATAAAATTTACTTTCATTATGCCATTGAGGAATAGGTCGAGAAGGATATACAACAATAGTGAGTGGTTGGGGTAGATTCCATTACAAATCCTCTTTGCATAGAGGTTAGTGATAGTTAGTACAAGAGTGGAAAATAAAGCGGTTTTGTGATTTTGTTATATATTGATTGATGTTATGGATAATACTATTAAAAAAGTGCCTTGAGGAAGAGTATCCACAAATCTTCCATTAGTGGAATTATTGTTTCTAGGATGCATGAGGACTTGGATTTTCTTGGGGTATGTTGAAGGATTTTTAAACTCTCTCATGAGGTAATCTTGAAATTTTACTTATTCTAATGATTATTCCAAAGAGAATTTTTCAGATAGAGGTTAAATTTGAGGGTTTTGAAAGGACCCACATCCTCATACATCTTTGAGAATTTTTGATAGGATCCAAAACCTTTGTTACAATGATGGGAATGAACACAAGGAACCTGAATGAAGCAAACTTGTAATCGAAAATGGTGATGTAACATCCGTGGCGAGTGAAACAATCTCCAGAGTGAAGCTAGAATGAGAATGTGGTAACCTTCATGAGTGAAGAAAACATGCTGTAGTATCCATAGCGAGTGAAGAAATATCCAGTGAAGTGAATGAGAATGCAACAACCATAGTGAGTGAAGCAATGTCTTGAGTGAAGCAAGATCCTTCATGCTAAAACATTAGTGAGTGAAGAAAACAATCGTGATCTGTAGTAAGAAGAAGAGAAACCACATCTAGCGGTGAAAACACCTCAGAGAGGATCATGCCTCGTGGGGTTTGAACATGGGTGGCCAAGAACACAACCATGTGACTTGACTGCACCACTCCCACCCCATCGTAAAAGGGTTTTGGTAAACCTTGGTGAGAGTCGAATCGAAGATGTATCACCAGGATCATAAGCGTAACACTACGTCTCACAACATGCCTTCACCACTAAATTGGCTATCCTCCACCCTTCTTATTCCAAAGAGGTTGGAGAGAATGACCTAATATTATATTGAAGGTGAGGTTCAAGTGATTTAAGGAATAATTGAAAAACATTTCCATCGGGCATGTTATGTTCGGTCATAGTGGATTTTTTTTTTTTTCAATGTTTGATGAAATATTTAGCAGATTCATTATCCATTTTCTTACAATTTATGAAAGCATTAATGTTAATATCGGAAGATCATAGTATTGAAATTCATTAACTAGAGTGGTCACCGAGTTTTCCAAATAAAAAATAGATGTTGTTAGGAGGGTATGATATCTCGATCCAAAGCATCTTCGTGGCTTATATAAGAGTTTTGGGGTAGCATAGAAATTATTTTTGATACAATATTTATAGATATTTCCAAAATCCTTGATATAGAGAGTGGGGTTGGTAGATCCATCGTAATTAATTGAAGGAGTGACACCTCCACCGTTGTTCATGAAAGCAATGTAGGGAGTGAGAGGAATTATTTGAATGGATGAAGGATATTATTATGTATGGGAAGTTGTGTAATGGGAATTTCATTAGGTCCAACTGTTAGAACATAATATTAAGTGCGTATAATGTTTAGTTTATAATTAAATAATTTATAATATAGTTTATATTCTTAATTATTTAATATAAAATTTATATTATGTTTATTAGTTATTTAATAACTAATTATTTTATAAATCGGGGCATACCCCATCACTTAATATTCATAACCCTTGGGGTTATTTAAATATGGTCAGGCCATATTTGTGATATTCACTGTGGGTGAATTTGTGGGAGAGAAGTGAGGAGATTGGAGTTTTACTGGACTGTAATTCTATTTCTCTATTAAATGGAAATTCTTACTTCGTGGTTTTTACCCCCTTAGGGGTTTTTCCACGTTAAATCTGTGTCCTGTGTTCTTTAATGTTTTGATATGTTTATTTAATGTTTGGTAAATGTTAAATATACTTTAATGTGTTTATTTATTAAATCACACCTCGACTTGACATGGTATCAGAGTGTGTGTAATTAATTATTTGTTTAATTCCCCATTGGTTGTGTCCGTTCGATGGTTGGTGGTTACTTTCAGAGAAATATTTATTTAAAACCCCCCTTCCCTCCGAGATTAACAAAGGTTTTTAATTTTTTATAAGAGTTTATAAACTATACAAACTATAACCTATAGTTTATTAAAAAAGTATATAGTTTGAAATATTTTGAAATATATATATATATATATATATATTTGAACCAAATGCGGCCTATGTTTTTATCTAAACCTTACAGTAAAATCTATATAGGTTAAATATTATAAGTTTCCTTTTAAACTAAATGTGGTTTAAAATTTTACGTTTAAAAAATATATTTAAGCGACATATTGGCTATGATCAATAGTTTAACAATTAATAAATTATAGTGGGCCTTTAAAAAAACCTTATACATCAGTACGGGGTTCATCGAACCACCCTCCTACCATGCCAACACGTGGCGTGCTCTACACACCCGTACCTCCTCCAATCCCTCCATGCCACCTACACCTCCGGTCCCCCTAGGGTCGACAACCTATCCACTTGTGTGGCGCGGTTTTGACCTGGACACATGTCTCTATCTTTTTGTGTATGTTTTTAGTCCCACATGGGGACCTAGGTAGTGGGATGGTTAGTTTATATACCATTATGGGTGGAAGTTATATATTATCGCGATCATGTTGAAAGCCTTTTGTTTTAAGAGCCAATATGGCTCGGCCGTGGTCTTAGCCACAATCTCATCCGTATATTAACCCTTCGCGGCTGTAGCCCCCTTTCGCATATTTGATAATGTGGTTAAGTTAGTGTATGGCCCTAACTCACCGAGTAACTTGGCCGTTGTGGTTTAAATGGCTTGGTTGGTGATGAATTACATGGTTTTAGTTCAATGTGACATATAAATAATGAACAATTGTGGCTTGACTCACCGCCGAGTTGGGTAACCAAACTCGATCGAGCCAAATATATACAAAGGAGAAATGCTCCAATTTTTTATATATGTAGCGCCCATGCATGTGGGACCCAAACACAAGACCAAAATACCAGGATTTTTTTTTTTGACTTTTATATTACTTGATAGAATTGTGCGACACCATAAAACCTCATAAGAGATTGCATAACACCATATGTAACATTTACACCAACATGAAGAACACACAAATAACAAGATGACCCAAGGTGCAACCATTGTCACACTTGTAGGTTAAACTCTTAATTGTAATCATATTTCATCATTAGCCTTTAAGGTTCGAAGAGTACTTGACATGAACATACTTTTTCCTTTTTCTCTAGATTTCTTTTCCTTTTATTTCATTTAACGAATAACTTAAGATGGTCCCATCTTAACTACCATTCAAGTCCCTTATTTAACCTGATAGGTCTCGAGATCATTTTTCACGTAAGCAGATACTCTTATTCACAATGTTTCACATTATTAATTTCGTTTAGATTTAACTTATACAAGTACACTTCATCACACGAGAAGAGTGGATGTTGGTTTAAGGGGAATGGATTCCATATTTATTTTACTCAAATTCAACATCTTAGGGACACTGTACATTTGAAAATAAACACGTGACCTTCAAGCCCACTCGGCCTCCCGAGGTCATGCCTAGACAACCGATGTGGAATATTGTAAGGGTGCTATTGGGAAACTATAGGATAATCAAGGACTAAGATCGAGTAGTGTGAATTCCTAGTAGTTGAATTGGTCAAAGGGGAATGAGAGACTAAGTATGGGTAGCATAAGTTACCTATTATTTGATTATCTGATTTTATCTACTTACTTGAAAGAGAATTAATTAAATAAAGGGGATAAACAAATAAAAGAAAACTAACTAATCTAATCTAATATTTTTGTATTTTATACTTTTTAGAAAAACAAAAGAAATACACAAACAAACTAATTTCTTCTAATTTAACTAAATTGCTTCTATAATAAATCTAAACAAGTAAATAACCAAATATAGTTATTTCCTTGTCTTTGGATAGATCTAATATACTCTAAGTAAACAAAGCTTTTCCAAGATGTAATTGTGGACATCAATCTTATGTTCTACCTCAAAGGCACATGAAGAAATCAAAGCTTCTCAAGAGCTTTCCTTCCCTTCCGGGTAGAAGTAAAGAAGGATTTAATGGAGACTACAACTTGAAATGGATTGTAATTGCCTAAAAAAATGCGAAGCTTTCCTCGAGAGAATCTTCCTTGTGTTGGTTCGAAAATCATTGCTTGGGCATATTTATGGATAAACGAGTCAACAGTGTGTAGGGCATAGCCCCTCTTTGAGTCAAAGCAAATCGGAAGCTGGTTTATTGCTATTCTACTAGCAGGAATGCAGTGCAAGTTTCACAATATTCTGCCTTTGGGGGTTTGGGATCTCATCCCAGTAGGGGTGTTTCCAACTGTGGAAAGAAAGGAATGAAGGGGAGACGGAGGAAAGATCAGATCCGAAGGGAGAAAAGAAATGAATTCCAAAGCAGAAGGGTCAAAGGGTCTATGGTTTGGGTTGGTAGTAAACAGAGCCGAACCTACTTGCATAGACGGATAAAGCAATACTGATGAATAAATGACAACAAAGTAGAAGCAAATCCAACAGAACAATCACACAAATCTAACATAAGAAAGATCTGATATTAAAACACATGTATTCAGCACAAAGTCTAAATATATTGTATTTAATGTTTGTTTCTGTTACAGAGAGTTCAAAATCTTCTTCTTACTTCTATTTCTCATCTGAAAAGTATTCACCCCGAATACAACAAGTATTCGAGTATTTATAGAAGAAGGAGAAGAAGGAAGGCAAAAAGGAACCAACCACCTATTTACATAATATCTACAAAATATCTCAAAGTCATGTTGACTTTTGACAACTTGATGGATGACATCATCCCATGGTGCAACATGGATGATGTCATCATTTGTGCCAACATACTTTAGACATTTACAAAAAGAAAGTCGAAGAAGAGAGAGAAATTATTCATCGTCGTCGTCCCGTGGCTGAAAGGGGGATCTTGCTTCTGCTGCTGCTCAGGTGACGAGATGTGGAATTGGGCACGGTATTCCATGAACTTGCTGATCATGGGCTCTAGTTGATCCTGGGAAGGATCCTTGTGTCGCTCAGTGATAGCCTCGCAAGTCTCCCGCTCGTCTGTGAGCTTCTCTGGGAGTTTGGAATATTCATTCTCTGCTTCTATTAAGAACCCGATGAAGTCCCGACAGGCCAGCAGGTTATTGATGGATTCTGCGTCAAAAGTGACCTCTGGCCCCAGCCCTTGCGAAACAATCTCCTTGAAGATCTGAATGGTTTCGTCAACCTTCCTTAAGGTGAAAGAAGGAGTAAGCAACCCTGGAGACATCGTTAGAACAATTTGTTCCATCTGATGCATTGCATCCAGGGCTTCTTCCTTTACCTTATCAATCTTTTCGAGGACGAATTCCAGTTGATCCATCCGGTAATCCAGAGTGGAAAGGGTTTTATTGAGGGCCCTGGGGTGACCAAAAACACCGAACTTGACCAGATCTTTGACTGAACAGTCAAACATTCGTTGAAAGGTCTCATGCTGCAGCCTAGCATGGTCCAGCTCTTCGGATATGGGTCCTGCTAACGCCTGGAGTTCTTTATTTGCCTTGTTGATGTTTAGATACAAATCGGTGAACTTGGCGATCACTCATTCACTGTCCTTGAGGATCTGGCTCCTCCAGGTGGAAACTACCATACCCTGCTTGCCGATCTTTGCATATTCATTAATTTTATCCTGACTCAAAGGCTCAGGAGTTTCGGCGATAGTTGTGGGAGGTGCACTGCCCATCTTCTGTAAGGCATGGAGCAGATGTTTATTTTGCTCTTTCAATAGCCTTTTCTCTTATTTTACTTCTTGAAGCTTCTTGCAGAGGGCGTCAACTATAGATAGGGCCTCTCCCTGAAGGCTTTCAGAAGACGTCCCCATTTTGACTTGAGTTCTTGTATAATCTGCCGAGAAGACAGATCCTTTTTATCTTTCAGAGGATTGGGGTATGCGATCTCCATTACCCTCTCTCCCGAAGCACTCTGAGAGAAGCGTGTGATAGGATTTTTCTTCTTGGCCCCCTTTGATTGGATAACGGAAAAGTCCATCGGTGCGATGGGAACTTTCCTTTTCTGTTGACTTAGGTGCTGGGAGATCCAGGCTGGACTTAGGGGAGAAGGACCAGAAATCAGAGAAGGGGGCAGCTGCAGTAGTAGAAGGGAAAAATGTGGAGACACGTGGTGGCAGCATAGAGAGAAAAGCCGAGGAAGTGCCCACGGGAGGAAGGGATACTGCAGGGGAGGAAGACATAGGAAGGGAAGGGAGCTCAGAGATGAGGGAAGAAATGGAGGGGGACAGGTCCGCGAGAGAAGAGAAGATGGACGAGGAAGCAGGAGGAATGGTAGAAGAAGGGGGAGAGGACACGACCAAAGGGATGGTCGCTTGGGTCACTCGAGGAGGGGAAGGAGGAGAGGGAGAAGGGATAGAAGGGACCTCAATTGTTATAGTCATGGCCACATCCTGAGTGGATATGCCTATTGGAACATCTTCCGCCGCTTCTTCTTCTGAGCTTTTCAGGATTTCAACCCGTTCTTGTGAAGCGGAAGGAGGGCTTTCAGGAGCTTCCTCTTGGGTGGAACTGGATTCACCCTCTATTCCTTTTCCCTTGCCTTTTGGCTGCTTTGATCGAGGAGGTGCGTTGCCCAACAGAGAGGTTGTGAAATCGACTCCGAGGTAGATGAGCCCGTTCATTCGGCACCAATGCTCGTCCTACGCAGAGTTTCCTTGACCCTTTCCTCTATTGTCTGGGGTGCTTTAGTTCTATCAATCACTACGAAAGGCCAATCGTCCCCACCTGTGTCAAGATACACTTGATCCACTTCTTGCTCAGTAGTTTGGTAGCCTTTGGGGACGATGGCCACCCCGTACTGGATGATTTCTGCTAAGGCCAAGCGAGAATGGTCCTTCCTCCTGAGCTCAACCTCATGATATATATCGATGTAGATATCTTCGATCTGAGGGATGTGGATCGGGTCGAGCTTGGCCCTAGGCAGACAATTTCTTGGGTCAAAGGTGGGCCTTACTGGGAAGTTATGTTTGATTCAAGCACTCACTCTGCAAACATGTCTTTTGCCTTGTGGTGAGTGAGACACGTATACCTACCCACTGTGAGGGGAAAGGAGTTCCACCCTTCTTTCTCTTGAGGCACTTCTCATGGTAGGTGATTAGCATTTGCCTTGACAGTTCTAGCAAGATCAATTTGGGAGCAGCATACCTTGGCAGTTTAGTTGGTTCCCCCAAGAAGTTAGCCGCCCTTAGACTCTTGATTGTGCGACCATGAGTCATATTCGGCCTCAACAGGCAGATGATGAAATAGAAGAATGCATCATTGATCTTTGTAAATTGGGGGATGCTATTTTCCAGCTTCAGTTCTGGATAGTATTCATAGATTTTAACCTGGGGCCAAACCCCGCACCACATCAGAGCTGGATAATCTCTTTCTGAAGCTGCAGCATAGACCACATAGGAGTTCATATAGAACCTCCCCGTTGTGTTAAGTTGTTGTAGCTGCTCAGAGATTGTGCTGCTTATGATTTCTGCCCACTCAAAGCGTTGATCGGGCACATTTTTGTTCATTGTTTCTAGGTACCGCAACATCCACTTGTGAAAATAATGGGCGTCAGGAAGCCCAAAGACTCTGCTCAGGAATGTAATGGTGTCACTAAGTTCTTTTGAAAAGTCACTACGATGAATGACTTGTGGCCACCAAGTCACCACCTTTTTATTCTTCAAATATACCTCGTTCATCAGCTGCATACACTGATCTTCATTGTCATCCCAGGCCTTGATGCAGTCTTCCCGGCTGATGGCCACAAAGTGCTGGTGGTGAGGGATGCCGAGCATTATTTCGAAATGGCGGGTGTGAGGTTGATTATAACCTCGTCCTTCTCATTGTGGACACATCTTGTGTCTTTGTTGTAGCATCGGGCAACTACCATCATAAATTCATTGTTCACGGCGCTAACTGGGATTCCTCCAGCAAAGTGCAGGGCACTGCCTATCAATTTGTCCATCCAGGGACTTCGTGTGACCTTCCTGGTTCTGGCCTAGAACTCCTCCATATCAATGTGTCCAAGTTCTGAGTCTCTGATATCTAAGTCACACTCTGCCTGGGATTCGGGCATCCTGACCCTCTGATATTTATACTTCATTTCTTCTTCTGTGAGCTTGGCCTTACCTTTATAGTTGGTAGGTTTCTTGCTTGATGATGACATATGTAACTCCGAACTCAGTTGCTGATCTGCAAGGAGAAGAAGCGAAACACAACGCAGGAAGGTCATGTTAGCGGTTTGATCTTCCATTAAAGCATTAACAGGAGAAAGAGTTTAACGATTTAAATGCTTGAGGGTGCAGGGTGCATGGATACTGCAGGCTGCAGGGCTAAATAGTACAACACACAACAAAAGGTTGTTGCAAGGGGAAAATCAGCACCAAAGGGTGCATGGTGCATGGAAATTGCATGGTACATTTTTTTGTTGCAATCAGAAGTGCGCCTGCGCCATATGTATGCATTTTATAACGGGTGCATGGAAATTGCATGTTACACGGGTACAGGATGCGTCGAAGGGTGTAGGATTTGCATGTTACATCATTTTTTCGTGTGCCATAAGGGAACCGCAGTGCATGGAAGGTCTACATGACATGCTGTTATTGTAATGAGGGATGCGCCTGCGCCGTTTACAATTTTGTACTTGGCGCGGATAATTTCTATGTTGCATACATGCAGGGTGCGCCAAAGGGCACAGGTTTTAACGATGCAACAAATGAGTTTGGTGCGCCATGAGGGGGCGTGAGGAAAGCATTTGCAACAAACTAAGGAAGTGCGCCATGAGGGTGCAACTTTTCATTATGTAGCAGGTAGGGAATATGCGCCATGGGCGCGTCTATTCTTTGTGTAACGGGGGTGACAGATGCGCCATTGGCGCAATTGCAATTCTTCATGTTGCAGAGTGCGCCAATGCGCCAAAGGAGAAGAAAATACAGTTTCTTTTTAAGCTTTGATTCTCTCTCTGAGGGGTTTATATGTGGTTAAGCTCCTTTTTAGGGTACCTTGGGGTGATGAAGAGGCTTAAACAAAGAGTTTTTAAGCAATCATTTTAGGACAGAGTTTCCTCTACCAGCAGATCTGGAAAGAGGGGGAAGAACATGTGGAAGAATGGAAAAGACAGCAAGGAAGGAGGGGGAGTTCATGATTTCATAGTCTTTCCAATCCAATCCATACCAACAAGCAGCCAAAAACCACAAACACAAAGTGCACAAAAGAAAGAGGACCTCTTACCAGGATAAATAGTGGAGAAGTGTGCAAACGGGTCCATGAAAAGATTTGAAAGTGACAGGGCTGGTGCGCTGACAGGTACAGAGAAAAATAATCACGTGATTTGCGTTTGGTGACAATGACAGTGTAGACACGCCTATATATAGGCGAGGTAGTAATAAATGCGCTACCAACTTTTTAAGTGGCGCGTGAAAAGCATTGTCGACACTAGAAAGCATGCGCCCTGTGGCGCACCGAAAGACTCGCCAACACGAAATTATATGCACCCTTGGCGCACCGAAAGTGATGTTGACAGAGGAATATGTGCGCCATTGGCGCACCAAAAAGTGGCGCAACAAATGTTTTGTTGACATGGAGGCACATGCGCCTTGGCGCGTGCAAGGAAGACTCAACATAGTGAGGTGCACCAAAACACTGTTGACACAAGAAAGCATGCGCCAAAGGATTTAAAGGGGGCGCATCAAAACTTGATGTTACATAGTCATTATGTGCGCCCAACCAAAAAAGACCAAAAAGGCTAAGTTTGGAAAACTAGATTTCCCGGGAAGGGATTTTGCAACGTTCCGAACGCAAGGGGTCCCTGACGAGGGACCGGAACAAAATTTTGGTAAGGTTATCAGTAAAATTGCCCTTGCCAATTTTACGGGATAACACCTTGCAAACCCACAGGATAGGAAGGGAAGTTATCTATCACTAGAAGATTTACAAAAGAAATAGAAGCTACAATAATGATTTAACTATTGCAACGATTTAAATTGAAATGATTTACTACTCTAGTCAATAATGTGCATACAGATTAAATAAATAATTCAAGAAAGCTTTAGGAAATCCAAGTACATCCCCAACTTGGAATTTTTAGTTCTATGGCAAAGCCGATTGTGGTTTACTCTTGTGTCCCCTCAGTTTCTTTTCCAACTTCAATGTTCACGTGAGCCGGAGGAGTCTGTGGTAACATAAAATAAGCAAGGAAGAAGGTGCTAGAGCAATGGTGGCTTACTAACAATCTGGTAGCAATGTAGGTAGAATAAGAACAACGCAAGAGAACAATGCTTGGTTGTGTAATTTCTAGCAAGATCATGACAACATAACAATGAAAATCACAACAAAAATCTCCAACCAATGCTTCGAGGAAGAAGCCTGGTTTTTATAGAACAATGGTGGGGAAATGGTCTAAGCCATTTGACAACCAAAGGATGCTACATCACAACAAGAAGGGGAAGTTAACTGTAATTAGTCATCAAGGGAAGAAGAAGAAGTTGGTACGTATCTAACAAGCCTATAAACAACCAATTTGAATAATAAGCATGCACAAAATGTGAGTTGGAAGAAGTTAACACAAGTCCAAATCACGCCTCGAAAGTCTCGGTAAAAACACAGAACCATTGGTCTTCACGGGGGCAGCGGTTACGCTGCAACCACCGGGGTGGTTACACAATTGCTGCTGAGGCGTAAGCAGCGGAAGTGCAACCGCCACCCAAGTAGACCGCAATTGCGTAACCACCGCCAAATAATACCGAGCGGTTGCGTAACTTAAGGCCAAAAACTAAGGAAAAAACACTTCAGAAAGCTAATGAAAATCAAGAAATGGCTAAGTAAAGTATTTTAAGATAAAAATATAAGTTGCAAAGGGAAAGGGTCTCGAACACCATTGGAAAATATAGTAATCATCATAGGTGACTTTGAACTATTTTTGATAATATAGCATGTGGAAAATTGGGTGCGTGCATATTGCCCCTCGAGAAAAGTGTCCTAGCCATGAAAAGATGTAGAACATAGAGTCCAAGTATGGCATTCCCAAAATGGGAAGCTAGAAGTTATACCTGACATGCCAGTGTGCCAAGTGACGTCATCCAAAGTCCTATTACCTACAAGATGCAAACAAAAATCAAGTGCATATAGATATGAAATCAAAAAAACATACTAAAACCAAAATGACAAGAAAACTTACCATGTCCACGGGGATAGAAACATAGCTACACTAGCACTCTAGCCCTATAAAGTACACACACTCAAAATAGAGTTAAAATAAACTATATATATCTAAAACCATTATTTTCAAAATCATTTTCACTCACCCTCGTAGAGAATTTGGAGCTCTGGATTACTTTGACTATTTTGAGCATGAGTACAGTCAAATTGAAGAGTGCAAAGCGACGTGATCATGGCCCCATGAGCAGAGGAACAATGACTAAGAAAAATGTTAGTATTTTACATTTATTTATTTTAAACCTAAAATGTGAAAAAATGAAAAATATCTACCAAGGGGTGATTTTCAAAAATATTACAGTTAAAATGTTTCTAAGGGGGTGCCTAGATGTGTATGCCTTTTATTTCATGAAAAATAATGTATTTTTGTTGTTTTTTCAAATTTTTGGGCCCCACAGTACAGCGTGCCATTTTTAACATGACTGCCACTCTACGTAGGTGACAGTTATGCAACCACCGCTCTGCACAGGGCGGTGGTTGCGCAACCATCACGGAAATTATGCAACCACCTCTTTGCATAGGGTAGCAATTTTATAATTGTCGGGGTAGAGGCCAAATTTAACTAAGTTAAGTGATTTTTAAGTTTGTATGTTATTTTATAATGTTTGTTATCTAAAATTCACCCCTCAAGGTAATTTTGATAACATGCATCAAATTCTTTAGTCCCAAGCAAATAGATTGATTTAAGGCCCGAAATCATGTTTTTGGGGCCCCCTCGGCTTCCTTCTAACTCTCCCATCCAAGAAGAAAACCCAACGAGTTAGAAAAGGTGAAAAAATTGCAAAAACCAAGCTTGGGGCCAAAAAAATGAAGAAAATTGGCTAAGTCCTAGTCCGCGCAGCAGTTGGGACAATTGGGACGTTGGGGCACGAACCGGCCGAAAAGCCACCAGCGATCCACACAGAGTTGAAGCGGCTGGGAAAAAGGGACACGAGGGACATGAAAGGTGAACCGGCTGAAAGTGGAAAAAATCACCAAGTTTTGTTATCGCGTGGTTTGGGACATCTGGGCCGTAGGTACGCGAGGGACGCGAACCGGCCGAAAAGCCAAAAAGTCCATTTCGGGCGGTTCGGAGATATTTGTCCTAGGAAACCCAAGACAGTTGGGACAAAAGTACATGGAGGATTTAAACCGGCTGATTCAAATTAAACAGAGACTTTAAATGCGTCTGGGACAGTTGGGCCAAAAGTACGCGTGGGATGCGAAAAAAGTTTAGAAAGAGCGAGAGTGAATGGAATCTCGCCACGTGTCTTCACCGCAAACAGAACAAGGAAGCCCGAATCAGCCGAAGCAGGAGATTTTCATTTGGGACATCTGGGCCCAAGGTACGCACGGGATGCGAGGGATGCGAAAAGCTGAAACGGCCGACAGCAAAGAAGAAAAGTCAATGTTTGACCCGTGAAACTTCAAACGGCCATAACTTTTGACTCCAAGCTCCGATTTTCACAAAATTGGACTTTCTAGAACGAGCACGACGTCCTCTATGCCACAAAAACTGAATTTATTATTTTTAATGAGGGTAGATATATTTAATTAAGAGAAACATATTCGGCTCCAGTCAGTTAATGCTCATTCCCGTCAAATGACAGAAAACGCCTGCCAGACCCAAAATAGCTTCCCGCACTCAGAAGGCCATAAATTTTGCATTTCTCAACAAAATTGCACAAAAATGGTACTATTGGAATCGTGGCTCTGAGCCTGACGCAAAGCAATCAAGAAATTTTGGATTTGGTGAGAGCTTGATGGAGATTTTTTATAAAACGTGGCTGAGTTCATAACAGTGTTTTATTTGGTAGTTGGGAGTGCAATTAAGAGGCATGGTCATCATTCTTTCTCTACTGCAACACATGGGACAGTATGGGGAGCCTTTTGCAAGTAATATATAATCATTTTACTCCATTTAATGCCTCTTACAAGTGGTTGAAGGACAGATTTTGGGATTTTCATTTTTCCCTCTCTCTCTCTTCTCATTTTTTCTATAAATTGGAGTGTTGGGCTCATTGTAAGGGGGAGTTTTTCAGATAGCAAAGCTCTGTCAAAATTGCTTTGTGAAGCCAATGTGCTGCAGGCCCTTGTAGTGGACTCCTTGCATGGTGATCCAGGCCCTTATCTTGTAATAGATTGAACTGTGCATATCATGAAGCAATAAAATATCAGTTTGTGGATGTATCTTCCCCTACTGTGTTTTCTTGCATTCTTCTTGCCCCTTTAATATTTCTACAAGAATATTGTGTCTATTATTATGTTCTGCACAGGATCCATTATCATTGTGTATGCTTGGAATATTGTTGTGAATGCATTTTGCTAGATTATGGAGAACCGTTATCACCTCTTCTAGTGTGTACTTTGCTTCGTATTTCACGCATTTGGAGACTACTCTCACACCCTCCTTTTACGGTGTATCACCGCTTTAGTGTAGGCTTTCGTTTTATGCATTCTCTCCCCTGGTCCCTTGGAAATTTAGATTAGAATAGTTATTTTCCCCGCATTAGAGTAGATTGTGGCGGGTAGTTTAGGAGCAAGAACTGACTTTCTCGGAGGTCTATCTCAAGTAGCAAGTCCACAACTTGGAGATAATACCCATGTTATCCAATCACACCGTGAGTTCAAGTATACACACTTGTATAAACATAAGGGTGCTGTGATTCGGTGATAACAATGTTTTTGACGAGCTTATTTTGTCAAACATGTTTCTAACTTGCTCTTTTTATTGTTTTGGTGAATGCAGAAGGATTCCTACATTCGGTGGAGCTGGGACAGAGAATGTGAGTGGCTTCTAGGGATTATTGATCAATTATCTTAGGAGGAGAGAGACTTGTTGCATAGAGCCAACTTATGGAGGATATCTAAGATGACATTAGTAGTGCCATCTAACCATTTGTTTTGAGACCTAATGAGCTATTGGGATGCATAACGAAACACTTTCTCGGATTCCTAGGGTTAGAGGAGAGTGGACTATCACTCTGGAGGATGTACACAGGATCTTGGGTATTCTGTGACATGAAAGAGGTTGAAATTGGACAGTGTAGGGTCGATGAATATTTCTAGACAATGGGCCACATATATGGGAGATGGTGTGACACCCAATGTGGGAAATAAAAGGTATGAGATTACTTTCTATTTCCTCCACACCTATCCCCACCTTACACAAAGCCATTATTGGTATCTTGGCTTCACATTTGGTGGGAGATAAGTGTGGGGAAAGGATACTCTAGTGTTGGGCTCCCATTATGCAAGCTATTGAGAAGTATGGTTGGATTTATGCCTAGGCGTTGATATATTGGGGACTACTTACCATGATTTGTATCAAGTTGTTAGAATTTAGGCAAGTCCCTGAGCCATCCCACTTTGGTCATGTGTTGGGTGTATGAGAGGATGATCCCCTACCAGAGGGGAGTTGGGATAGATGATCCAAGGGCCATCAACATAGCGAGTTTGATAGTTTTGGGTCCTCTCAAGGTGACACATCATCTTATAGCCACACTTACCACTAATGATATGGTCGCATGATTGTACTAGGATATGGTCAGACTGTGGGGTGATGATAGAGTTACATTGATTACTTACAACATTACTACCCAGTTAGTTGACAAGACAACTAGAGTTGAAGCTCATCCTATAGACAGAGTTCCACAATAGTTTGGGTTGCCATATGTTGATGCACTTCCCATTGTTCCTATATTCTATTGCAGGATTAGAGAGACTCAAGCTTTCCCTAGGGGCTATCTTGATTAGATAGTTGTGATTCATGTATTTCATATTATTGTAGAGAGGGTTGCTCCATATCCCGGTCAAGCTAGGAGTTATATTATAGATTGAGGTCGCTTGCGCACATAGAGGGGAGGAGGAGGAGGAGGAGGAGGAGGCTAGGACAGAGATGGAAATGATGACCAAGGGAGAGACCAGAGAGGATACTAGAGAGGAGGCCCGCAAGGAGGGCCAGGATGGAGGAGGATATAGTGATACGAGTTGAGGGTTATGAGGAGCTCTTTTGCAACAAAGAGAGAGAGGAGGTGAAGGTGGAGAAGGATACGCTCTATTCGAGGAACCTCTTTGCTTTGTGAGGGAGGTGGTGATGATCACTCCATGATGGGATAATGAGATGCCTCAGGAGAGGTCATAACCAAGGATGTACTTGTAGAAACAACATCACCACCTTGGTAACACCACCCGAACCTTCTTGGATACCAAATATTTGAGTATGTAGTTACTCTTCCCTCGACTCTACTACTTAGAATTGTTAGTTGATTACACATTGTATTTCTTTTTGAGTTTTATATAATTTTCTAACTCACCGTTGTCTTCTTTTGTATCTTGCACCACTACAAATGGATAACGAGATCTTGTTCGTGACATCCTTGTTGATACTTTTGTGCACCCCATGGGCATGACTCTAGATGCATTAGTTGTGGAATCAAGGTAGTCAAGGTGTGTGGGGCGACACACCAATGTATTTTCTCTGGCATGGATTGTAGCAGGAGAAGTGACCAAGATCGGGGATCGAGCTTGCGCTTTATTGGCTAGCTAAGAGGAGGGCTGGTTCATCATCCCATGGTCACTCTCATAGATCAGGGCACAAAGGCTCTCACTCCCATCATAAGAGCCATAGTAGGAGTCCCAGCCATGCACCTTCATCTGGATCTCGTAGAGAGGGATAGGCCATAGGCCTTATTGCTTTGTTATAGTTTTAGACACATATATCAATTTTTTTTGGGATTTTGTGCTCATTGTGAGCATTTTGACCACACCTAGAGTGTGACGACATTGTATACAAACTTTATTATATACAAATATATACATATGTGATTCTTTTTGGCTCGGATATCTTGTGTAAGAGTTGACTTGTTTATGACTAGCTTCATCTTTGTCCTCTTAGATGTGTAGATTTTGATGCTTTTTAATATGATTTTATGAATGCATGTATGGATGATGATGATGCTTTATAAATTCATAACAAGATAATCTTTTTTTATGTGTATGAGGACAAATTGCAAACTTTAAAACTTTTGTTTTCAAACAATATTTGGTATTTCTATTTCATTGGCAAGCTTGATGAAAATGATATGATGATAAAATGAAACCACTCTATTCTTGACTCCACGCAACCAGTAAGATGTGAGGGCTCAACACCGAGATCCAAGAAGGACGTGAGTTATATAACTTTGATGAATGAAAGTGATGATATGAAGATAAGGTTTTGAAAAAGACCCAATTAGGACACTATAACTCAATTCTAGGAAAGGATAACTATCTAATTTAGAATGTAATTTACTTACAAGTTTAACTAGACTTAGAACCGTAGATGGCCTCCTAATTAACAAAATCTGGTTTTATGGATTAAATCTCTTGTAACTTATGAATCTAATTCATTTTTTGATGATTACAAAGGATTCAAATCACTTTTCACTTATTGATTTTCTTACAACTTATTAACTTATTTGAAAGGACCCCTATACCTTGCCCCATGCAACTAGTAAGAAGCATGGGCTCATCACCAAGGAAAAGGCATAGGTGAGTAAGGGAACTTCCCCTCTTTCCCATCCTCATGAAACCAGTAAGAAGCATGGGCTCATCACCTGAAGATCTGGTGAGGTAAAGATGTGTAGTTTTATTTACAAGATGAAATTATTTTGGTATTTATTGTTTGTTTATAATTTTTTAAATTTGATTTTTTTCTTTTGGGAGGGAAATTTTTCCCCTAGCCTCAACCCCATGCAACCAAAGTAGGATGCGAGGGATCACCACCAAAGGTTGAAGTAGGAAAAAAACAATCTGGGTGAAATGTTTTAAATTGATTTGTCAAAAGAGAGTTTTTAAAGGAAAGATGTAACACCAAGAAGCTTCTAGTATAGAGCATGGAAAAAACAACTAAGCTAGAAGTAGCCATGTATAAAACCGAGTAGGTAAGTCTTGGTAGATATATGTCAAAAATCTATCTAACAAGATGATAAAGGATTGAATAATATGGAGATGATATAATGGGTAGTTAAAGAAGTATGATTAAATGTTTTGCCAATTCTCATAATTTTTTTGAAAGTTGTTTGATTTTTTTTTCTTGTTTAATAATGGTATGATATGATTATGCAAATGATATGAAATGGATGCAGTAATGTACAAATGGAAATGCAAATTAACTATGCATAGAAGTGTTTGAGATGAAGTGAATTAATTACTTCACCAAACTCTTCACCTTCTAGTGTACACAGATGATACACGCCATTATTTTAGTCCTCAATGAATTGATATGGGCCTAACCACTTGGGTGTAAACTTCCATCCTTTGTCGGTCTTCTTGTCGATCCAGATGCCGAGTCTTAAAACTAGGTCTCCTACCGTATCGCCCATCCATAAACCCTTTTATTATACTGACAACACATCTTGTCAACATAAATTCTATGACACTGTTCAAATCTAAGCCGAGTTTCATCAAGGGTTTCTAATTTCACCAACCACACTTTGTGGTACATGTCTTCATCCAAGATGCCTTGTAATAATACGCAAAGGCTTGGTAAATCAACTTCTAGCATTAGGATTGCTTCACATCTAAAGGCTAAGGAAAATGGGGTTTCCCGTAGGCATCCGTAGTGATGTCCTATAATCCCAAAAGGTTGGAAATAGAAATGATAGTCAAGTTTATTCTCCTTGACTGTTTTGAGGAGAATGGAATTCAAAGTTTTATTTGTTGCCTCAAGCTGTCCATTGGCCTAAGGGTAATATAAATAGGCTGTGTGATGTGAGATTTTGAATTACGAACACAACTCATGCACCTCTTCATTTTTAAAATATGTTCCATTATTTGAGATAATGACTTGTGGGACTCCATATCTATAGATGATCTAATTTAAAATGAATTTGACAATCACTGACCTAGTTATAGTAGTGAGAGGCATAGCCTCAACCCACTTTGTGAAATATTCCATGGCCATAATAATGAAGTTGTGGCCATCTGTCGATGAGGGAGAAAAATTCCCTACCAAATCTAGAACCCAATTAGAAAAGGGCCAAGGTGTTACAATTGGCTGCAAAGCCTGAGAAAGAATGTGAATCTCATGCATAAACTCTTGGAAATTATGGCACCTACTGAAATATTTTATGAAATCGTGCTCTAAAGTGGGCCAAAAATAACCCATCCGATGAATCTTCCGAGCATTAGCATGCCCTTGAAGTGACCTCTGTAGATTCCACTGTGGGATTTAAAGAGGATATTTTCTGATTCTTCTTCATCTATGCACCTCAAAAGCATGTCATTAAAGGATTTGCGATAGAGCACTTCTTCTACAATTACATATTTGGCGAGTTATGATGCATAATAATTGCCTTTATTGTGAGGTTTCTCCCTCAGATATGATCACTACACAATATGATTATTGATATCAAAGTACTATGGACATGACACAATGAGAGGTTTTACTTCCATGTAAAACACACATTCATCAAGGAAATTTAGGTCTACTAGCTCTCCACAATCTATTGGGTTGTCTGAAAACCAGTCAATGATAATTTATCCTTTGACAAACTTCTGATTAATGAAGGTGAGTTCGAATTCACCCATCAACGTGAAGAAGCATCCAAAATTTTTAGACAAGGTGCCTTGAGTTAATAAAGTTCGTAGTTAACGAGACTTGACAATTACCCATGTTTCTTGGTTAAGCATGTAATGCCTTAACCTTTTTGTTACAAAAATAATTACTAGACATTCTTTCTCTGCTGCATGTAATGGGTCTCATAATCAAGTAGAGTGCGACTAATGAAATACAAAACATGTTAATGATTATCATCATATTCTTGCACCAACATGCAAGCTAGTGAGACCTTGGTGGCCTGAGAGTATAAAATTAGAGGACAGTCCACCTTTGGCGGCATGAGTGTGGGTGGTGATATGAGAAAATGCTTGATCGACTCAAATGATTCGTGACATTTTGAAGTCCACTCTTTACCACATTACTTCTTTTTAATGATTCTTAATTAGAAGAACGAAACATGTTAAATCAGGAATGAACATGTGGATTTCTCCAAGCTTACCGAGAAAGGACTTGAATCCTAGCTCATCTAAGGGTGGGGTCATCTCTAAGACCTACCAAATCTTTACGAGATCTACATCGATCCCTTATGAAGAGATAATATATCCTATAAACTTCCCTCCCGTCACTACGAATACACACTTTTCTGTATTTAATGTTACCCCGTATTCAATGAGACGAGAGAGGATCACGTGAAGCACCTTAGGGTGATCACAATGCTTTTCTGTCCTTAACAAGAAGATCATCAACATAATATTCCACAATCTTATGAATAAGATCATGGAATATGTAGGTCATTGCTTGTTGATAGGTAGCTCTGGAATTTTTTAGGCCAAACAACATGACCGCGTAACAAAAGGTCCCCCAAAGTGGTAAAAGTAGTCTTTTCTTGATCCTCCTCGAGATCCTAATTTGGTTATATCCCAAAAAACCATCCATAAGTGACAAAAATCATATCCAGTTGTTACATCTATGATAATGTCAATGGAAGGAAATGGAAAATCATCTTTAGGACATGCCTTGTTTATGTCCCTAAAATCAATGCATATATAAATTTTCCCATTCTTTTTAAGAACGGGGACTATGTTCAAAACCCACATTGAGTAGTCTACTGGTTTAATGAATCCCACCTGTAGGAGCTTCATAACCTCCTCTTTGACCATCAAAGCTACTTTTGGCTTCATAGGTCTTGATTTTTGCTTTATGGGCTTAGCATCTGGCTTGGTTACCAGGTTATGAACTACAACATGGGAGAAATTCCTGTCATCTCCTTATATTTGAAGGTGAAGGCCTTCAAGTTTTCTTTGAGCATCTTTATATGTGCTTCTATCTTGTCTAGAGTAAGAGAAGAACCAAGATTCAAGATATTTGGTTCCTCCTTCATCCCTATATTAATATCAATGGTACCTTCAATCAGAGAGGCATTACCCTCTTCAAATTTAGGTGGGGCTGGAGGTAATTATAACTCCTATTCCTCTATCTCATAGATCTCTAGACCTTCTGATGAGGAAGGACACAATGTGTGATCTCCAAAATAGGAGGAAGGGTGAGGTCTAAGAGAAAAGCCTCTCTTATGGTGAGCGGGATGGAGATCATTGTATGCATTGAGGAATCCTATGATTTCCTCATCATTCTCTGTAAAGTCCATAGTGGAAGGCTCATTCTTAGCCTTAACATATGCTGAATTGGATTAGTTGGCATTCTTCGAACTAGAGGTTCAGGTCTGATCGAAATAGTGAACTTGGTTTCTTTCAAATCATCGCTTGGACAAAAGTGAGAAGAGGAAGTAGCTATAGAGTCGGCTAACAGGTTTTTCTCATGTGGGATAGCCTCAATAGAGATAAAATCAAAACCTTTGCTAAGGTCAAACACGACAGGTCTTATAAAGTTGTAGATGTTCCACTCTAGTCTCATAAATTTCGAGACCTGATTGGTGACAAGTTGGGAATCACCTAGAACCCTAATGTTGTAAACACCCATCCTCTTAGCTACGATAAGGCCAAGAAGAAGAGCCTCATATTTGGTGCCATTGTTTATACACTCAAAATTAATCTTAAAGGAAAAGGGCATGACCTTCCCTTCGGGGAAGTTAGAATCACGCCTACCCCAACACCAAAATGACATTTTGCACCATCATAATTGAGTGTTCAATATTTTTTAGGGAAGATAGAGGTTTTATCATCTTTAGATTCTTCTTCCTTACCTCTAAGACCTCGACCATGTAAATCTCTTCATAGCCACCAATTGGAAGAGAAGTGAGCTTGAGAGCCTTCCCTATGCCTATGGAGTCAAACGGAAGGAAGATCGGTAGGTCATTTTCCAACAACTCTATGATCTTATTTGTGGTCTTTTTGACATTGTTTTGACTATAGTGGCTTCATACTTACATGGAATACCCCCTTCAATCACCTTGGGGGCTTCTAATTCCATTGTAGGAATTAGCTTAGATACTGGTGTTGAATCCTTAGGTTTGTTTAATTGATTGGTGGGAGTTCAAACTTAGAATGAACACCGGTTTCTTCTTTAAGTTGGCTAGATGAATGTCAAAGGGCTTTGGGTCACCCTGAGCAATGAAGAATTTCCCCAGATGCAGGAATTTGACTTCCTAGAAAAGTGTGGAAGGGATTTCCTTCATTTGATGGATCCACGGTTGACCAAGAATCATATTATAGTTGGTTTCCCGATATATAATATAAAACTCGGTTAATACCGTCAGCGGCCCAAGGGTAACTGGAAGCATAATAGTCCCAATGGACATTGCTTTGAGGCTGCCATAGCCCCTTAGTGTGTTTTGGGTTGAAGAGCAATTGGTTTCTCCATAGCCTAGCTTCTGAAGAAATGAGAAAAGAACTGTGGTGACGGATGCCCCCTCATTTATCATCGCGTGTTTGACATAGTTGTTATAAATCCAAACCTGGAGGTACAATGTTAGATTACCTTTATTTTCCAACTCAGTGTCGGTTGGAATTTTTCTAATGTCGAATACAAAAACAACATCTCTTTCAAAGGCTACCATGGAGGATAGAAATCAAATTCTATATGATTAACCTAAGCCTCAGATGCTACGCCCTTAACCTATTGCTTGTATTAGGATATGAGTAGTCAACTTGTGGCTTACCATATCATTTTATTATATCATTTATACTTTCTCATGCTTAGTAGGTCGGCCTTGGTGTTGGCCATAACATATGAATAGTATATATAGGGGATTTTAGGTAGTAGTTCATCATCATTTGGAGCATTTGAGTCTTATTGTATGGTTTGGAGGTTGCCCCTCGAAGTGGCGAAGCTATTATAATTGCATATTGAGATCATTATTCTGGAATATTGTGTTATTTGGTGTTATATTTCTGCTCATGATCTGAATTATACAAGTAATTTCATTACAAGTGGTATCAGAGCTGCGATCTGGGCCAAAATTAGGGCAAAAACCCTAATTTTTTGTTTCCACCATATATTGTGAACCAAAGTGAATTGGTGGGATATATTTTTACCAAAGTTGTAAAACATTTCAAGTAAGGTTCCTTGAAAATTTCAGACTTTTTTGATTTATTTTGAAAAATTTATTACAAATTTAGGGTTTTTCATAAAATCGCTCCCTAGGGTGCAAATTGTGGAATTTTTTCAAATTCGTTACATTTTCAAAAAGAAAAAAAAATTATTTTGGGTTTGTTCTTTAAGTTTTTTTATATTTGGCCAAATTAATATTGAAATATGAAACCCTAAAATTTGAATGTGATCCCTACATCCTACTATTTTGGGGCATCATGGTGGGGCCTTCCACAAGAGGAAAAAAGAATCCCATCACTCCGGGTAAAACACCAGAAAATGATGAGATATTAGTTGAGGAGTTGGAGACAGAAGATATAACTATAAATTCCTCAGGGTTAGGGTTTACTTCGACAGACCATAAAGTAAGCCAACTTGAGTTTAACCTGAGAGACCTCGAATCTCGGGTGGCCAACAAAGAAGATGTGGATAGGATTGGAAAAATATTGGAGGATTTCATGCAAAACTTCAGTACGTATATGATGGGTAATCATACTTATGTCAATCAAGGTGGATCCTCAGGTCAACATAATAGACACATGAGCCAAAGTGGATCTTCGAGTGTGCACAATCCAAATACAAGCACTCTACAGGCCCGTACTATGTTTCCAAAAGTGGAGATGCATAAGTTTGATGGAAAGGATCCACTCAATTGGATCAACCAAATGGAGAATTTTTTGAACTACATCAGATTCCACCAGGACAAAAGGTGACCATGGCAGCTTTGTATCTCGAACCTGACCAATTCGTCTGGTATCGATGGTTATGTGCTCAAAGGTAGAAGAGTGGTCTCAATGTTACATGGACAGTGTTCACTGAAGAGTTGCAATTACACTATAGTTCTAGTGTGTCAGATAATTACTTCAACCAATTAGCAAAATTGAGACAGATAGGATCTGTTAAGGATTACATTCATCACTTCCAAAACCTTTCTCTACGGGTGGAAAATATTACTGAAGAGAATCTGAATGACCTATTTCTCAGGGGTCTTAAGGATCACATTGAGCATGAGGTGTGTATGTTTAATCCTCATAAGGTTTCGATTTGATGATTATGGCAAGAAGGGCAGAGGAGAAATTTGTTTCAAGTAGGAGACAACATTTCACTTATACTAGAGATTGCAACACCTTGGCCCCAACACTCCCTCGACTAGTTAGATTGACACCTCAACAAATTGAAGAAAAAAGAGAAAAAGGTTTATGTTTTAACTGTGATAGTAAATTTGGACCAGGACATAAATGTGCTGAAAAGAAGTTGTTCTACATTGATGGGCCTAGTGAAGATGAAGAGAAGGATGAAGATTCAGAGTCAGAGGTCTTGGTTGAGCCAGAGGAGGAGTCAGGAGATCCTCAACCAACAATCTCATGCCATGCAATTTTAGGTATTAGCACCCCCCAAACCCTAAAGGTGGTTGGATTCCTAAAAAACAGAGGGTCATAGTGTTGATTGATTCAGGAAGTACTCACAACTTTATCAATCATAAGTTAGCAGTGCGCCTAAACTACTTCATTTATCTAGCTCCTGAATGTCAAGTAATGATTGCTGATGGAGGTACTATTACTTGTTCTAGAAAATGCCATAGCATTAAGCTTGCCATGGGAGATTACATACTAAATAGTCCCATGTATGCCATTTCTATGGGAGGAGTAGACATTGTGTTAGGGGTTCAATGGCTTACCACTTTGGGAACCATTGAGATGAACTTCCAAGACTTGTTCATGCGATTTCACTTTGAAGGAAGGACTTTTGAGCTAAGAGGCTTAAGAGCAAAGTCTCCACAAATAGTAAGTTCTCATCAGATGCACAAAATGCTAAAAAGGGTGCAGAGGGATTTGTGGCACAACTATTTTCATTGGAGGCTCATCATTCTAAGGAAATTATACCATCAGATATGTAAGTAGTGTTGGATGCACACTCTGTTGTATTTGAAAATATACCAAAGGGCTTACCTCCAAAGAGAGATCATGATCATGCTATTCAGTTATTACCAGGAAGTCAACCACCTAATATCATACCTTATAGGTACCCATATGTGTAAAAGAGTGAAATTGAAAAGATTGTACAAGAGATGTTGGAAGTAGGAATTATCCGTCATAGTCAGAGTGCTTATTCTTCTCCAGTAGTGATGGTACGGAAGAAAGATGACATGTGGCACATGTGTCCTGATTATAGGGAACTTAATAAGTACACAATCAAAGATAAGTTTCCTATTCCTATAATTGAAGTCGGTGATTGGGTTTTTGTGAAGTTACAACCATATAAGCAAATGTCTTTGAAACAAAAACAAAAGGATAACAAAAGGATAACAACCATACAAAGGCATTTTGAAGTCGGTGATTGGGTTTTTGTGCAGTTACAACCATATAAGCAAATGTCTTTGAAACAAAAACAAAAGGATAACAAACTTTCACCGAAGTATTATGGCCCCTATCAAGTATTGCAGAAGATTGGTACTGTAGCATACAAATTAGAACTTCCACAATCAACCAAAATACATCCAGTCTTTCATGTTTCTTGCCTGAAGAAAGTAATTGGACAAAGAGTATCAACCCAAATAGTGTTACCTGAGCTTGATGAGGAGGGGAGAGTCATCTTGGAACTTGAATGCATCCTTCAAACATGCACTAAAATATTGAGGACACAGGTTATTACTAAGTCTGTCATCACCAATCGGCACTATGATAATTCTTCAGGAACTCCTCGTGCTATGATTATTTACTAATGCACAGCCTTTAGTTTGGTGGATGTAATCTAGAAGAAAAACAACAACCGAACACAAGAATACCATTGACTATGAGAAGATGAATAACGACAAATCTGAAATATCAAAATAAATTATAATATTAACATGAAATCATATAATCTTACCCATGAGATACTTCAACAAGACTATGGGAGAAACTTTACAATTACACCTCTTGATGGCTTCTTCAACACACCTTTAATTGATGGCTTCCTTCGCACACTTCCTACAATATTTCTCACTACTTCTTTCTATGCTAAATGAGGGGGGTGGCCTCTCTATTTATAGAACTTCCAAGCTTATCCATCCTATCTCTAAGATAGGATAAGAAATCCACTCTGACGAATCATATTCCATACCTTAACTCTTATATGTACATGTAAGCTTATCTGTTAAGATAAGATAAACCTTATCATTTTACATGGGTTCCACATTTTTAGACTTTTTACAAATAAAATACAAAAATATTCATGACCTCACTCCTTGTCCTTATTACCAATATAATATTTCTAATTCCTAATCATGTAGACCCTACTTCTCTAATTACCCAAACTTTGACATTTTAACATTACCGAACCACTTACGACAAATATTTACTTTTACAACATTCCTATTGTACTTTGATCTACCGTACTCCACATTATTGGCGGCACCGTAATTGACGGTGCCGTTATCTTCTATCAGATGCTACTACTAATTATACTTAACAACATCCTATTCCTAATACATACATTAATGAAATAGAAATTATGGAGGAAAATTTTAGTGTCGACATCTTCCCCCTTCCTAGCTTCTACTCCATCCTCGGAGTAGACTATTCTAGTGCTTGGAAAATCTTCAACTTGTCGTGGTTGACCCATTTCGTAATGGGAGTGCCATCCAATTCCTCCAGTCGGTACGTACCATTTTCATGCACAACTGCTATTTTGTAGGGCCCCATCCATTTTGGAAGAAATTTTCTCTGTCTTCTTTTTTGTATCTGGAATCATATACTAGGACCAAGTCATTCACATGAAATGGAGACCATCGGATCTTTTGATCAAAGTATTCCTTCTGCTTCATTTTCTTCTTATGGCTTGTATCCTTTGCTATTTCCCTCATTTCCTCTAGCAAATGAAGATGTACCAACCTTTCTTTTATTGAATCACTTTCATCCATCCTTTCATTTTTCATAACTCTCACAGTGGGAATATCAAACTCAATAGGAAGAACTGGATCAATGCCATAGGCCAACTGAAATGGGGAGTATCCTGTTGCTGACTTTGATGTTGCCATATATGCCCAAAATGCTGCATGAATCCTTTTATCCCATTTATGTACCTGCAAGGCTGCATCTTTTGCTAGAATTTGACACACAGACAAAATTTGTTCATTCCACTGTCCATTTGTGCTTGGCTTGTATGTTGTTGCCTTCCGTGCTTAATAGAAAACTTATTGACTAGGGCTTCTACCATCTCATTAATGAAGTGGCTTCCTTGATCTCATACAATTTCTAATGGACAACCAAATCTGGTGACAATGCGTTCATATATGAACCTTGCCACTTCATCCATGGAAGATGTTTTCAATGGCCTAGCTTCAACGCACTTGGTTAAATAATCTGTGGCAACTACAATATACTTATTTTGACGTGATGTAGTTGGAAGTGGACCTACAATGTCTATTCCCCATTTTTCAAAGGGACCAAGGGGAAGAATAGGACATAATGGAGCTGATGAAGTCTTACGGTTACCATGTGTTTGACAAATATCACATGTCTTACAATAATTATAACAATCTTTAAAAAGAGTGGGCCAGTGATAACCTACATCCAAGATCCTTCTTGCTGTAAGTTGTCCAGAGAAGTGCCCTCCACATGTACCATTTTGGAATTCTTCTAGCAGCTCCTTTCCTTGAACACGTCCAATCGCCCTCTTGATCTGTCCATCGTGTCCTATTCAAAATAATGCTCCATGCAGAATAGAATATGGACGACTGGCTTGAGTAATATTTCTCTTAGTCTTTGCATTGGCACCATCAGGAAACTTGAATTCATTCAGATAATTCCAAATATCTATGTATTCACTAGGGATTGTGTCAAGGGAGAACAATGCTGCATCGGGAAAATCATCATCATCACAAGATGATCCTAAACCATCATAGGCTCGAGAGAGTGCATCCGCATTGACATGCTTCTTTCTGGCCTATCTATAATATCAAATTCAAATTCTTGTAGCAAAATTATCCATCTTGCTATCCTCCCGATGGGTTAGGCTTATTGACAATATATTTTGAGCTCGATGATCCGTTACAACTATAAATTTCTGCCCTAGCAAGTAATTTCTAAACTTCTTTACAAAGCAAAAATGATAGCAGAGCCTCTTTTTGATTCAAGTATAGTTTACCTCAAGACCTTTGCTCATTTATCCGCTCCCAAAGTAAATTGGATGTTCATTCCCATTTTCATCCTTTTGGCTCAAAGTACTACCTAGTGCTTTGCATCCGAGGCATCGGTGTACACAATGAATGACTTGCTCAAACTGGATTCTTCAAAACAGTGGCGACACACGGGGCTTCCTTGATTGTCCAAAAGCTTCATGCGCCTTGTTTCTTGGTTCATAAGCAACATCCTTCTTCAAGAATCGGGTTAGTGGGTCATGCAATCCTTGAGAAATTCTTGATGAACCTTCTATAGTAACCCACATGGCCTAAAAAATGATCTCAATTTACTTCTATTTATAGGAAATGGTAAATCTTTGATTTTTGAAACTTTATCAGGATTAGTACCAATACCATCTCTGGATACAACATGCCCTAACAAAACGCCTTTAGAACATCCAAAGACACACTTTTTAGGGTTTAGTGAGGCTTGTGCTTCATCTAACCTTTGAAATGCTGTCTCCATTTGGTGCAGGTGGTCCAACTTGCTCCCATAGATGCAAAAATCATCCAGAAATACTCTGATGAAGGTCCCAATGTAGGGTTTGAACACCCTATTCATCAAACGCTGGAATGTTGCGTTGGAGCATTACACAACCCAAAAGGTATAACTCTATAAGAAGATGTTCCCCAAGGAGTGGTGAATGTGGTCTTGGTGATCTTTCTCGCTATATACGAACTTGGTTGTAGCTGCTATATCCATCAAAGCAAAACTATAGCACTCTGGCCACCTACTTCGCCCAAGATCTGATCGAAAATGGAAGAGGGTAATGATCCTTCTTTGTTGCCTTATTGAGCTTCCTGTAATCAACACAAATGCGTAGCTTCCCATTATTTTTATTGAGATCACAATGGGAGAAACCCATTCTGAATTCTCCACAGCAAATATGAATCCTGCATCAAGCAACTTATCTATTTCTTCTTTTACAGTCTTGGAAAAATTAGGATTCATTCTATATGGCATTTGCTTTATAGGCTTAGCACCATCTACCAGCTCAATACAATGTTCTACCCAACTTACTTGACGGAGTTCCTTGTAATCAAAAGTGAATAGGTGTATGTACCTTCGAAAGAGCTGGAGGTAGGATTCCTTCTCACTCTCCATCACAGCATCACCAATCTTTATTTGTTGGAGACGATCATCAACTTCTTCTTCAGATAATTTTATGGGGTCATGAGTTGGTGTGACTGGCAGGATATCCATGACTGAAACATCCACCTCGCTTTCTTCATCTTCAGTGTCCACTTCACTGGTACTAGAGTAATCAGAGGATGTCCAATCATCAGTTTCATCACTTGAATCCACAGGTTCTACTTTATGATGTCGAGGGATCACGTTTATCTTCACCCTCTCTCTACCACATCCAAGTGTCATGAAACCTTCATTCCAGTAGTTTCTTGCATGAACTCTCCTTAGCCATGGTCTTCCTAGCAGCATTGGGTACGCAACAGTACCATTTTTCATCACCTGAAAGTCTACCACATACAACACCCATACAGATATTGCCACATTTGAAATTACACCTTTCGGTTTAGTTTTTCCCTTATTTAATGACCTTAACATAAGTGTTGAAGGGCGATCAATTTTTAAACCCAACATATTCATTACAGACACTGTTCATTACATTAATCGCAGCACCTCCATCAACTAAGACATCATGAATTGAAATACCATTACATAATACCTCGGCTTGTGGAGCATAGGGATCCGCCTCGCCTCCAAAGCAGGGGACCTCAACCTCCTTCCTTCTTCGAGCATTGAGTCCACCTCGCAACTCCCGCCTCTTCACAGAAGACATAGCCAAGAGTTGACCATATGTAATATTTGCAGCCTTTTGGACAGATCTTCCAAGATGGAGTATGGTCCTTGCACCTATGAAATCGAGAAAATCCTGCACACCCAACTTTCTTCTCCTATGTTTCTTACTAGTTTCTTCTTTCATCTTCTTAGGATCATTTCCATCTTGATTATCTTTCTCTTTCTTTCTTTTTGTTACAAACACATCTACTTCATTATTTCTACTCTTATCTACTACATCAAAAGAATTCACGAGGTGTTTTTCCTTTATCATTATCTCCCTTACCGGATGTAGAAGCTCTATCTCGGACAATTATACTTATAATGACCCTTTTATAACAACCATAACAAACAACTTCGTAAATATTTCTCTTTGGACCTCTATCTCCTCCCCGATAACTAAATTCCTTTCCTTCAAGAAGATTAATAGTTAAGCGACCCATATTTTTGAGCAGATCTTCATACTCGGTAGATGTATTAGGAGAAATATTTTTTGCTCACCGAGAGTGGTTGTGGATTCAGGACCAAAGGTGCTGGTGTAGGCTCTACTTTAGCAACAATTTCTTTGGGCTCCTCTTCCATGCTTTCTTCTTGCCTTCTTGCAATCTCCTTTACTTGTTCAATGGTAGCTGGGCGGTCATACTTCACTCGTTTTCTGATCTTCGGCTTCATCCCAAGAATGAAGTGCTTACAGAGGAGATTATCCACACCATTCATCAACCCATCCGCTAGTCCTTCCTTCCGGATCGGGCATCGAGCTTCCTCCTTAGCTCTAGAACACGAGCATGATAATCCCTTATCTTCTCCTTCTCTCCTTGGGATAGCTTTGTGATCTCGATCATGAGATCTGCATATTTCGGTTGTTCACCAAATTCTTCAAGAAAACTTTCGGTTAATAAATCCCATGAATTTTTCACATTATCACCTAGTGTTTCAAACCACCTAAGTGTTGAACCATCCAAAAAGTAGGAAAAATTCAGTCCATTGTTCCCTTCTTATGAGGCCATTACAAATACAAGACCGTTTAAACTCTTGAATGAAAGAAGAAGCATCTTCATTAGATTGAGCTGAAAAAATAGGAATCTTTCCCATTTTCAAAAGTAACCACCGTGAAATACCAACCCACAAGTACAATTAACAAGATTTATGTGCACAAATAATTGGAATCACTATACTAGAAAGTGACTTTACACCTTTCTACAGTAAAATAGAAATGACCACGGTAAACTATGGTAAAACTTGACTTACTACGGTAAAAACTGACTTTACTGTGGTAAATACTATTCACGGTAAAAAGCGAAGTTACTGCGGTAAATACTATTCACGGTAAAAAGTGACTTTACTGCGGTAATTACTATTCCTAGCAAAAAGGACTTTACCAGGGTAACTACTATTCATGGCAAAAATGACTTTAACATGGTAACTACTATTCACGGTAAAAATGACTTTACCATGGTAACTACTATGCACAGTAAAAACAAGGTTACCCTCCAATTAATTTTTGCCTAAGTGGGAATATCTCTCTAGAAAATCCACCAACGAGGAATGGTCCCGGCAACGGAACCAAAATGTCATCACCAATCCGGCACTATGATAATTCTTCACCGGGAACTCCTCGTGCTATGATTATTTACTAATGCACAGCCTTTAGTTTGGTGGATGTAATCTGGAAACAAAACAACAACCGAACACAAGAATACCATTGACTATGATAAGACAGAATGACGAAAAATCTGAAATATCAAAATAAATTATAATATTAACATGAAACTGTTACAATCTCACCCATGAGATACTTCAACAAGACTATGGGAGAAACTTTACAATTACACCTCTTGATGGCTTCTTCAACACACCTTTAACTGATGGCTTCCTTCGCACACTTCCTACAATATTTCTCACTACTTCTTTCTATGCTAAATGAGGGGGTGGCCCTCTATTTATAGAACTTCCAAGCTTATCCATCCTATCTCTAAGATAGGATAAGAAATCCACTACGACGAATCATATTCCATACCTTAACTCTTATCCGTACATGTAAGCTTATCTCGTTAAGATAAGATAAACCTTATCATTTTACATGGGTTCCACATTTTTAGACTTTTTACAAATAAATACACAAAATATTTATGACCTCACTCCTTGTCCTTATTATCAATATAATATTTCTAATTCCTAATCATGTAGACCCTACTTCTCTAATTACCCAAATTTTGACATTTTAACATTACCGGACCACTTACGACAAATATTTACTTTTTACAACATTCCTATTGTACTTTGACTGTTACCGTACTCCACATTATTGGCGGCACCATACTGACGGCGCCGTTATCTTCTATCGGATGCTACTACTAATTACACTTAACAACATCCTATTCCTAATACATACATTAATGAAATAGAAACTATGGAGGAAAATTTTAGTGTCGACAGTACCTGATCAAGTGGAAGAATATGGACAATGAAGATGCAACATGGGAAGATATGACATTCCTGCAGCAACACCCAAAGCTTCTCAACATTGGGGACAATGTTTCTTTGAAGGGGAAGGGCATGCTATGCCCTTAACCTATTGCTTGTATTAGGATATGAGTAGCCGACTTGTGGCTTACCATATCATTTTATTATATCATTTATACTTTCTCATGCTTAGTAGGTCGGCCTTGGTGTTGGCCATAACATATGAATAATATATATAGGGGATTTTAGGTAGTAGTTAATCATCTTTTGGAGCATTTGAGTCTTATTGTATGGTTTGGAGGTTGCCCCCTCAAAGTGGCAAAGCTATTCTAATTGCATATTGAGATCATTATTATGGAATTTTGTGTTATTTGGTGTTATATTTCTGCTCATGATCTAAATTATATAAGTAATTTCATTACACCTTTGAAGGAGGGGTGATGTGAATCAAATGGCCAAGTCCCAATGCTTCTAGCAAACTTTCCTGATGTGTAGGTGAATTCTTCAATAATCCCAAGAAGGAAATGTGATAGAAGGTCTTGGTCAAATTCGTAATTAAATCATAGGCTTCCATGAGTTTGGGAACCACTTGAATATCATCTGAAAAATAAGGGTAAATAGGAAGAGGCTGCAAGAAATAGTCATGATAATCTTAGGTTCGGTCTCTAATTCAACCAAACCCACAATTTTGGTTTTATTCGACCATCTAAAGGAGGGGCTACCACCGTGTTTGATGAAGTGGATGCTTCATGGTCATTATTTCCAATGGTAGTTCCCTTGTTGGTTCCATGGGGGTTAGGATTTTGGTTCTCAGGGTGCATTGGTAAAGGGTTTTAAAAACCCCAAGAGTATGATTTTAAGGGGACACGGGCCCCATGTGAGCATTTTACGTTGGCATTATAGGATTAGGTAAAAATATATCTATAAAGAGGTTCGTTTGGTCCTTTGGGAGCCATTGGATAAACTTGTTGCAATCGTGACATGTGTGAGCATCATGTCATCTAATCCTATGAAACCCGTAATAAAAATTAGGGTCGTAATCACGAGGCCTTTGATTTTGGTTTTGTTGTGGCTTGTAATTTCTATTGTTATTTTGTTGTTGGTTGTTATAATTAAAGTTAGGGGCCTCGCCTTGGTTTTAGTATTGGAATTGGTTCGAATAATCGCTCGGGTAATGAACCAATGCTTGGGACTGGACTTGTTATGGTGGGGAGGATGATGATGAAGTCCACCACATTAATGGATGTAACAAAGCTGTTTCTCCTTTTATTATTGTTATTCACATTATTGTTACCGTTATTCACATTTGGTGTTAACAACATTTGACTTCTTGGATTGATCATCACGCCATCCATCGTAGCACCACGATTCATTTTTAGGACTTTTGGTCCTTGGTTGTTGTTGTTTGAACTGTTAGGGTAGCTTGAATTACCCTAAGAGGGCTGACCAATCTCCCATTTGAGCCGTAATTTTTTCAGCCACTATCAATTGCAGCTTGGTCAATGCGGAGAGCACCCTCTAAAACCTCGTCATAGCTT
Source organism: Taxus wallichiana var. yunnanensis (assembly GCA_018340775.1). NCBI lineage: Eukaryota > Viridiplantae > Streptophyta > Pinopsida > Cupressales > Taxaceae > Taxus > Taxus wallichiana. Next base: position 394,785,260 of record CM031243.1, read on the forward strand.
CTAAGAGGAAACTTTTAGACCTCCTCCTTGGTTTCTCGATTAAGAGAGTGAAGGAACAAGTCACAAAGCTCTGTTTGGTCCATGTTTGGAGTGTTAGCAGAGGAGTAGAGGACTTATCACCATCTTTGAATAAAATGGGCAATGGACTCATTGTGCTCTTGCTTGATATGGAGGAATTATCTGATTCCTGTTCGCAAGAGTTTTTTCATATCAAAAGCCTTTACAAACTTGGAAACGAGTTATTTGAATGAATGGATTGAGTCTTCTAATATCCTCTAGTATGCAGTCAATAGCAATCCCCTCAAGGGTCTTGGGGAAGATCTTAGCTACAACCGTATCCCATGGGAGTAGCTCGATGACGGATTGCATACGCTTTAATATGCGCATTTGGGTCCCCCTCCCCTTTAAACTTTGGAAAGTCGAGAAGTGGTCATGGAAGCATTATGCTTCAGATGGTAAAATCGAGGGGCTCCTTAAGATATTTAGCATATGTGCCCAATGCATAGGATTCTACCATAGATGACCCTAGATGGGGAGGTGGAGGAGGCATAAGAGGCTGATATGGCATAATGTAAACATTCGTAGAGGCATAAGGCATCCCCTGAGGCTGAGCATATGAGCTAGGAAAAGAAAACAAGTCCCCCTGTGGAAATTTTGAATACATATGGAAATACAGGGGAACGTTATTATGGCACGGATCGGTAGGCACAAAAATAAGGAACGCCGCATTGCCAGTTGGGATGGCATTCGAGAATGCACTTCCGGCTGGTACCTATTGAGGGTATTTGTATGAGGTGTGAAGGGGCATATATAATGTGCCAAATCTAGTGAGGAGGTATCCGGGTCTAAGAATGCCCGTATAAACCAAAGGAGGTGATGGCACAAAAGGCACATAACTAGGATTTTGAGCATGGTAAGGGACCTTGCCTTGCCTAGAAAAATATGAAACATGAGATGACTGGGCAAGATCCAATTCCCTAACTCTATCTACCAACGTAGAAATTACATCACCCAAAGATGGCATTTTTTTGTTTGGGCGTGTTTTGAGCCTTGTTAGGATATAAAGGTACATGATGTCATGCTATAAATTTTTCTCTGGGAGGCCACCCCTCTTTGGGTATATTTTCCATTGTAGAGGGAGGGGTAGCAATGTTGTTTTGAAGTAGAGCATCAATATACTCTTGCATCCTTTCTAAGGACTGGTCCATGGAATTAAAACACTCTTGGCTTTGGGAGAAAAATGCTAAGAGTTCATCATTAGATGAGAGGTAGGAAGAGAAAGGGTCAGACTGCATGCTGACTTGGGGCCTTGATAAGACCCGAGGATAGAAACCTTGTTCTCAGTGAATGTCATATTGTTCGAGTTGGAGAAATCCATCGATCGATATCCTCAATCCTAATAGATGAACCATTGTTGGCACCTTGAGGAGGAGGAGTGTAAGGTGAAGGTAAGTTAGAAGAATAATTTTCAGCCCACCCTGATAATGAGGGCGACTATTACATACCCATCTGGCGGTAATAAGCCTCCAGACCCAGAATGGGTCTACTGTAATCCTGACCTGACATATTCGGGGGTATATGAATACCTATAAAATAATGGGAGAGGAGAAGGATGGATGAAATAAGGTAATAAAATGGAAATGAAAAGGAACTAGTCCTTCATGTCATACTCACCAATTTTGTAGGACTGAAAATGAACATGTGACCTTCAGCACATTCGACCTCTCGAGGTCGTGCTGGGATAACAGATGTGGAAATATTGTAAGGGTGCTTTGAAGGAAACTCTAGGAGAATCAGGGACTAATATCAGGTAGTGTGAATTCCTAGTAGTTGAATTGGTCAAAGGGAATTAGAGGCTAAGTACGGGTAGCGTAAGTTCCCTATTGTTTGATTCTTTGATTTTATCTACTTACTTGAAAGAACATTAATTAAATAAAGGGGATAAACAAATAAAAGAAAACTAACTAATCTAATCTAATATTTTTTGGGGTGTGGAGCCTATTTTTGGTCTTTTGGAATCAATATTGAAGTGTTGGAGTTTGAGCAGTTAACTTTGAAGACTTTAGGATCATTTTGTAGTAAATCTGCTATTTTTCATGTTTGTGACATTGCTTTGTCAAGTTGCTATTAACTTCTCATCAACACCATCACAATTTTTATAGCCGTAGGAAGTTGAAAGGTTATGACTTTCAAACTTATAGGTTTGGCTTTAGGAATTTTTACAAGGATTTTAATCCTATAAATAAAGGTGTTAGGGGCTTCCCAATGTATCTTGAATGTATCATGAGTGTTCAAGAGGTATTGAGTCTTAGTGATCAAGAGGTGATCAAGAGTGATCAAGGTTGAGCAATTGGGTATCAATTATGGTTTAGATGTGGTTAACATCTTTGGAATTCTATTGTGAGTTCATAACTAAGAGAATACTATGAGAGTTTTTTTACTCTTGTTGATACTAAAATATGAGCAAGTTCTTGGTGGATCTGTCATCACCAATCCGGCACTATGATAATTCTTCACCAGAACTCCTCGTGCTATGATTATTTACTAATGCATAGCCTTTAGTTTGGTGGATGGGTAAGTGCAGGAAGTTGATGGACAAATATAGGGTAATCCGTGGACATCATATTGCAAATAACAACATAATATCAACTTGTAGTGATTATTAACAATACATACACTAAAAATTAGACAAAATTCTATTAATATGAATCGTAGCATCTGGAATCTAGTTTCTAAAATACTAATTTTTGTAAAAAATGGACAATATTAGCTATATTAAACACTCAAAATTCAATGACTTGGTATTTTTTAAAAACGCCGATAAGATTATAGTCCGTTTGCCCACAATTTGGATGACCAAAAATTGATATATATTTTTTTCCTTTGGTGAGAAGTTATATGCCACTATCTATCTTGGGATGGATTTTATTTTTTATGATTTTTTCCGTGAAAGTGGTATGAAAACATAAAGAAAACAGAGCACTTTCCGTTAGCCCGCCATAACTTCATCAAAAAATATTGAAATCAAATAATTTTTTTTTTTGAACATGTATATAATTTCACCAAGGTTGGGATGGTATAAGTTTTATCACATTCTGATAAGTGAAACAAATTTTGCAGTCTTAAACGTAGACATAACATTCACAGGAAAAAGTGTCTTAAAGACCTACTATTAGTAAAAAATTATAAAATGATATTTATCCTCTTCTATTCACTTTAAAATCAATATTTCTACAAAGCTAATAGTCTCCCCTACGCAATGGTACCATTTTTATGACATAGTTTTTACTTTTCGGCATGGTTCAAGTCCATGGAAGACTAAATTTGATGTTTTGTTGTTTTTAATGTAAAATTCAGGATTTGATGTCCACTTAATTGTCCCCCAACTTGGTGCACTTACGGGATGTAATCGGAAACAAAGCAACAAACGTAACACAAGAATAACATCGACTATGATAAGACGGAATGATGAAAAATATGAAATATCAAAGTAAATTATAATATTAACATGAAATTGTTACAATCTCACCCATGAGGTACTTCAAGTGTTATTGACTTCACTTGCCTTCCACCAATACTATGGAAGAAACTTTACAATTACATCTCTTAATGGCTTCTTCAACACACCTTTAAACTGATGGCTTCCTTTACACACTTCATACAATATTTCTCACTACTTCTTTCTATGCTAAATGAGGGGGGTGGCCTCTTTATTTATAGAACTTCCAGGCTTATCCATCTTATCTCTAAGATAGGATAAGAAATCCACTCTGACAAATCATATTCCATACCTTAACTCTTATCTGTACATGTAAGCTTATCTCTTAAGATAAGATAAACCTTATCATTTCACATGGGTTCCACATTTTTAGACTTTTTACAAATAAAATACACAAAATATTTATGACCTCACTCCTTGTCCTTATTACCAATATATTAATCATGTAGACCCTACTTCTCTACTTATCCCAACTTTGACATTTTAACATTACCGGACCACTTACGACAAATATTTACTTTTTACAACATTCCTATTGTACTTTATTGATTACCGTACTCTACATTATTGACGGCACCGCATCGTCTTGTGGTGCCGTTGTCTTCTATCAGACGCTACTACTAATTACACTTAACAACATCCTATTCCTAATACATATATTAATGAAATAGAAATTACGGAGGAAAATTTTAGTGTTGACATCTTCCCCCTTCCTAGCTTCTACTCCGTCCTCGGAGTAGACTATTCTAGTGCTTGGAAAATCTTCAACTTGTCGTGGTTGACCCATTTTGTAATGGGAGTGCCATCCAATTCCTCCAGTCAGTACGTACCATTTTCATGCACATCTGTTATTTTGTAGGGCCCCATCCATTTTGGAAGAAATTTTCTGTCTTCTTTTTTGTATCTAGAATCATATACTAGAACCAAGTCATTCACATGAAATGGAGACCAACGGATCTTTTGATCAAAGTATTCCTTCTGCTTCATTTTCTTCTTATGGCTTGTATCCTTTGCTATTTCCCTCATTTCCTCTAGCAAATGAAGATGTACCAACCTTTCTTTTCTTGAATCACTTTCATCCATCCTTTCATTTTTCATAACTCTCACAAAGTGGGAATATCAAACTCAATAGGAAGAAGCTGGATCAATGCCATAGGCTAACCGAAATGGGGAGTATCCTGTTCTTTGACTTTGATATTGCCCTATATGCCCACAATGCTGCATGAATCCTTTTATCCCACTTATGTACTGCAAGGCTCGCATCTTTTTCTAGAATTTGACACAACACAATTTGTTCGTTCCACCTGTCCATTTGTGCTTGGCTTGTATGTTGTTGCCTTCTGTGCTTAATAGAAAATTTATTGACTAGGGCTTCTACTACCTCATTAATGAAGTGGCTTCCTTGATTTGTTACAATTTATAATGGACAACCAAATTTGGTGACAATGTGTTCATATATGAACCTTGCCACCTCATCCATAGAAAGTCAGTTTTCAATGGCTAGCTTCAACCCACTTGGTTAAATAATGCATGGCAACTACAATATACTTATTTTGGCGTGAGGTGGTTGGAAGTGGACATATAATGTCTATTCCCACTTTTCAAAGGGACCAAGTGGAAGAATAGGACATAATGGAGTGATGAAGTCTTACGGTTACCATGTGTTTGACAAATATCACATGTCTTACAATAATTATAACAATATTTAAAAAGAGTGGGCGGTGATAACTGCATCCAAGATCCTTCTTGTTGTAAGTTGTCAGAGAAGTTCCCTTCATATGTACCATTGTGTAATTCTTCTAGCAGTTCATTCCCTTGATCATGTCCAATGCCCTCTTGATTGTCCATCGAACTATTCGAAATAATACTCCATACAGAATAGAATATGGACGACTGGCTTGAGTAATCTTTCTCTTAGTCTTTGCATTGGCACCATCAGGAAACTTGAATTCATTCAGATAATTCTAAATATCTATGTATTCACTAGGGATTGTGTCAAGGGATAACAAGGCTGCATCGGGGAAATCATCATCATCACAAGATGATCCTAAACCATCATAGGCTCAAGAGAGTGCATCTGCATTGACATGCTTCTTTCCTGGCCTATCTATAATATCAAATTCAAATTCTTGTAGCAAAATTATCCATCTTGCTATCCTCCCTGATGGGTTAGGCTTATTGACAATATATTTGAGCACGATGATCCGTTACAACTATAAATTTCTGCCCTAGCAAGTAATTTCTAAACTTCTTTACACAAAAATGATAGCGAGCCTCTTTTTCGATTCTGATTATAGTTTACCTCAAAGCCTTTGCTCATTTATCTGCTCCCAAAGTAAATTGGATGTTCATTCCCATTTTCATCCTTTTGGCTCAAAGTACTTCCTAGTGCCGCATCATCGAGGCATCGAGTGTACACAATGAATGGCTTGCTCAATCTGGATTCTTTAAAACATGTGAAGACACCTGGGGCTTCCTTGATTGTCCAAAAGCTTCATGTGCCTTATTTCTGGTTCATAAGTAACATCCTTCTTCAAGAACTGGGTTAGTGGCTATGCAATTTTGAGAAATTCTTGATGAACCTTCTATAGTAACCCACATGGCCTAAAAATGATCTCAACTTACTTCTATTCATAGGAAATGGTAAATCTTTGATTTTTGAAACTTTATCAGGATCAGTACCAATACCATCTCTGGATACAAAATGCCCTAACAAAACACCTTTAGAACATCCAAAGACACACTTTGTAGGGTTTAGTGAGGCTTGTGCTTCATCTAACCTTTGAAATGCTGACTCCATCTAGTGCAGGTGGTCTAACTTACTCCCATAGATGCAAAAATCATCCAGAAATACTCGATGAAGGTCCCGATGTGGGGTTCGAACACCCTATTCATCAAAACACTCGAATGTTCTTTGGAGCATTACATAAACCAAAAGGCATAACTCTATAAGCAAACATTCCCCAAGGAGTGGTGAATGTGGTCTTCAGCTGATCTTTCTCCGCTATACGGACTTGGTTGTATCCGCTATATCCATTAGCAAAACTATAACACTCCTGGCCAGCTACTTCGTCCAAGATCTGATATGAGAATGGAAGAGGGTAATGATCCTTCTTTGTTGCCTTATTGAGCTTCTGTAATCAACACAAATGCGTAGCTTCCCATTCTTTTTTATTGATATCACAATGGGAGAAACCCATTTTGAATTCTCCACAACAAATATGAATCCTGCATCAAACAACTTATCTATTTCTTCTTTTATAGTCTTGGAAAAATTAGGATTCATTCTATATGGCATTTGCTTTATAGGCCTAACACCATCTACCAGCTCAATAGAATGTTCTACGCAACTTACTTGATGGAGTTCCTTGTAATCAAAAGTGAATATGTGTATGTACCTTCGAAAGAGCTGGAGGTAGGATTCCTTCTCACTCTCCATCACAACATCACCAATCTTTATTTGTTGGAGATGATCATCAAATTCTTCTTCAGATAATTTTATGGGGTCATGAGTCGGTGTGACTGGAAGGATATCCATGACTGAAACATCAACCTCACTTTCTTCATCTTAAGTGTCCACTTCATTGGTACATGAGTAATCAGAGGATGTCCAATCATTAGTTTCATCACTTGAATCCACAGGTTCTACCTTATGATGTCGAGGGATCACGTTTATCTTCACCCTCTCTCTACCACGTCCAAGTGTCATGAAACCTTCATTCCAGTAGTTTCTTGCATGAACTCTCCTTAGCCATGGTCTTCCCAGCAACATTGGGTACGCAATAGTACCATTTTTCATCACTGAAATTCTACCACACATACAACATCCATAATGAGATATTGCCACATTTGAAACTACACCTTCGGTTTAGTTTTTCCCTTATTTAATGACCTTAACATAAGTGTTGAAGGGCGATCAATTTTTAACCCCAACATATTCATTACGAGACTTGGTCATTACATTAAGCGCAGCACCTCCATCAACTAAGACATCATGAATTGAAATACCATTACATAATACCTCAGCTTGTGGAGCATAGGGATTCGCCTCTGCCTCTAAATGGGACCTCAACCTCCTTCCTTCGTCGAGCATTGAGTCCACTTCGCAGCTTCCGCCTCTTCTCAGAAGACATAGCCAAGAGTTGACCATATGTAATATTTGTAGGCCTTTTGGACAGATCTTCCAAGATGGAGTATGGTCATTGCCCTGTGAAATCAGAAAATCCTACACACCCAACTTTCTTCTCCTATGTTTCTTACTAGTTTCTCCTTTTATTTTCTTAGGATCATTTCCATCTTGATTATCTTTTTCTTTCTTTTTTTGTTACAAACACATCTACTTCATTATTTCTGCTCTTATCTACTACATCAAAAGAATTCACAGGTGCTTTTCCTTTATCATTATCTCATTTACGAGATGTAGAAGCTCTCTATCGGATAATTATACTTATAATGACCCTTTTTATAACAACCATAACATACAACTTCAGAAATATTTCTTTTTGGACCTCTATCTCCTCCCTGAGAACTAAATTATTTTCCTTGAAGAAGATTAATAGTTAACTGACCCATATTTTTGAGTAGATCTTCATACTCAGTAGATGTACTAGGAGAAAGATTTGTGCTCACCGAGAGTGGTTGTGGATTCTTGAGCAAAGGTGCTGGTGTAGGTTATACTTTAGCAACAATTTCTTTGGGCTCCTCTTCCATGCTTTCTTCTTGCATTCTTGTAATCTCCTTTGCTTGTTCAATGGTAGATGGGCGGTCATACTTCGATCATTGTCGATCTCTAGCTTCATCCCAAGAATGAAGTGCTTACATAGGAGATTATCCATGCCATTCATCAACCCATCTGCTAAACCTTCCTTCCGGATCGGGTGTTGAGCTTCCTCCTTAGCTCTAGAACATGAGCATGATAATCCCTTATCTTCTCCTTCTCTCCTTGGGTTAGCTTTGTGATATCAATCATGAGATCTGCATATCTCTGTTGTTCACCAAATTCTTCAAGAAAACAGTCAGTTAATAAATCCCATGAGTTTTTCACATTATCACCTAGTGTTTCAAACCACCTAAGGGATGAACCATCCAAAAAGGTAGGAAAAAATTTAGTCCATTGTTCCCTTCTTATAAGGCCATTACAAATACAAGATCGTTTAAACTCTTGAATGGAAGAGGAAACATCTTCATTAGATTGGGCTGAAAAAACAGGAATCTTCCCCATTTTCAAAAGTAACCACAGTGAAATACCAACCCAAAAGTACAATCAACAAGACTTATGTGCACCAATAATTAAAATCACTATAATTAAAATCACTATAATAGAAAATAGAAATGACCACGGTAAACTATGGTAAAATTTTACTTACTACGGTAAAAACTGACTTTACTGTGGTAAACACTATTCATAGTAAAAAGTGAAGTTACTGCGGTAAATACTATTCATGGTAAAAAGTGACTTTACTATGGTAAATACTATTCACAACAAAAATGACTTTACCATGGTAACTACTATTCACGGTAAAAATGACTTTACCATGGTAACTACTATGCACAGTAAAAACAAGGTTACCCTCCAATTGATTTTTGACTAAGTGGGAATATCTCTCTAGACAATCCACCATGAGGAATGGTCTCGCAAACATGAGCCAAAATGTCATCACCAATCCGGCACTATGATAATTCTTCACCGGGAACTCCTCGTGCTATGATTATTTACTAATGTACAGCCTTTAGTTTGGTGGATGTAATCTAGAAACAAAGCAACAAACGTAACACAAGAATACCATCGACTATGATAAGACGAAATGATGACAAATCTGAAATATAAAAGTAAATTATAATATTAACATGAAATTGTTACAATCTCACCCATGAGGTACTTCAAGTGTTATTGACTTCACGTGCCTTCCACCAATACTATGGAAGAAACTTTACAATTACACCTCTTAATGGCTTCTTTAACACACCTTTAAAGCGATGGCTTCCTTTACACACTTCATACAATATTTCTCACTACTTCTTTCTATGCTAAATGAGGGGGTGGCCTCTTTATTTATAGAACTTCCAGTGCTTATCCATCTTTTTTTTTTATTATTGGCAAATAGTTTTTTGAAAGGGACTATACCCTTGAGAACAAAATATGGCCTAGGGGCCAGAATAGGAATGTGAACCAGAGAGAAAAGGATCAAAATCCAAGTGTTACAATGAAGCTCGAAGTAACCCAAAAACATCTACCCAAACGAGACAAAACAACAAATTCTGCAAAAAAGTAGTAGAGAGACCGCAAAAAAAAAGCATAAAAACATACAAGAACAGCAAAAGCAACTACAACTACTTCTTGGCAGCTTTGTCAATGCTGGTCTTGATATTCTTCCAGGAGTGGAACATACCCAAAGTTGTCATGTGGGCAACATCAGTATTATCCAGCTGCTCAATGGTCCTTTTGCTTTCCTTTTCGTTACCCCAAAGTGTAGCTGGAACACCGCTGAGGTTGGAGACACTTTTGACATGTTGCTCAATGAACTCCTCAATCGCCCTAAAGATGGCCATGTTGTAATCATGTCGAGTTTTGGCCTTCCCTAAATGGAAGTCTAAGGAGGTCAGCTTCTTGTAGATATCACCAATCTGGCTGCTATCAAAATCCCCTCCTCCTCCTTTTTTCTCTTGCCTTTCTGTTTAGCCAAGTTCTTAACCTCATCCTTCAGCAGTTTCATATCAGCCTCTAAGGCATCCAGCCTTTTTGAAGAACTTTCCATATGCACATCCAGGGACTGGCACTGCTAATATTCAGAAGGTCATGTGTAATTTCTATTTCATGAGGCCCCTTCTCCACAGCAAGAGTCTCAAGGTTAAGCTTTCTAGAGGCCCTGGTAACCGGTCTTTTAGAGGTAGAGGCGAGGTGGGTGGCGGGAGCAATAGTAGGGGGAATGGAAGGAGAAGCTTGGATAGCCGACGGTGGGGTGACCGTGGGTGGTGGGGGCAGATGGAGAAATTGGGGGTGCAGCAGCAGCAGAGCCGGCAGAGGGGGAACCGAGCTAGGAGAGGAAGGGAGACCAGGGTACTTAAGAAGACAACATTTATGAAGCAACAAAATAAGCCCTTGGTGTAAGGGAACCACCGGGTATGCTTCTGAAACTCCAAAATGGAGTGTTCAAGAGAGTTCAGCAAGTAATGGGGAAAACAAACCAAGTGATTCCTACGGAAGTGGTTAAGAAAGATAAGATGTTTAGCAGGAACAGTGACAAACCTACCTTCCAAGGAGATGAACCGTATCATCATGTGAGTAACCTCATCATAGGGTGGAGGAATCGAGCTAACAAGCAGGCCCGCTGTAACATATATTAGCTTCTCAGATCCTTCCACAAATCTCCTCTCTTCAGCATCTCTGTCGACCCTTTTGTTAAAGAAACAATAGCCCTCCAAACTAAGGTTGGTCGCTTCAGCAATAAGTTCTTCATTGACCAAGATCTTCTGCCCCCCATAATCAACAGTCCGCTCCTTCCATTCCTTTGCAAAACGCACAGAAATGCTTTGATCATGCCCCTGAACCTTCTCCATGAAGTTGGTGATGCCACCCTTGCTGAGAATGCTCCATAGCTCAAAATTATCCTTCCAGTCCGGGTCTGCACTTGGCTCAATTTGGCAGGGAGGTCCCCCCATCTTCTCTGTGCTTAACTGATTGCAACAAATTCCCAAATTCTTGTGAGCGCTGAGACCCGTCCGCTTCTTGCTATTGTAATCCGCACAAGATTGGAAATGAGAGCCGTTGCTTTTCCCATGAACGGCTGCGTGTCTGCTGAACTGAGCCTACGGAAAATCACATGTGGGAATAGCCCACTCCCTGTCATCAATCACATTACTACTATCTTTGGTTTCCGTGGAGCTTTGTATCCAACTTTTAGCGGATGTGATGTAGCCCACATGCGCGATTTTCAAATCAATGTAACTCCACTTGGAGTTCCCCATATATTTCACACTAACATGTTTATTTGACATGATTTGCATCATCATATTCTTTAAGTCAACATGTGTGGGAGTATTATTGAAGCTGATCCACACCCAAAGATCATGACTCAGCTCTAGATATTGCTTGCGTATAGAAATCCGCATGAATGTTGTTGTGGAGCTGCTTAGGGATGCTATTATTATCCCAAACAGTGAGGTTAACATTAATGCCATAATTAGCCAGCGCATCCGCCAATTTATTACCCTCCCTATAAGTATGCATGATCCTGATGTTATTGAAAGTATGACTAATACTTATGGACTCTGAGATAAAATCCTTAATGCTCCAACTAGGAGATGAGCACTGTTTAAGAAGATTAATGACATTCAGGGAGTCCCCTTCAATAATGAGGTTCTGAATATTTTGAGTCTGGGAAATTCTCAGGCCCCATAGTGCAGATAATGCTTCGGCAAAATGATTAGTTTGAATTCCCATTTTCCCAGCATACACAACAATCAAATTACCTTTATGATCCCGTATCACTCCTCCTCCTGCCGCTATCCTAGGGTTTCCCTTAGAGGCCCCATCAAAGTTCAACTTATACCAATTAAAATCAGGAGGATGCCATTTGATCGAAGATCTATCAATGCTATTCCCGGGATTGCTCCGACTGTTGATAGTTCCAATCTGCCAATTGGATAAGATGTATTCTTCATTCTCTGGATATCTCTTGTTCTTGGGGGGTTTAAATCTAGCAATATTTTCTTTGATACCATTAGAAATTTTACCAATACTAAGTTTATAGTTTTTCTTCTTATTTCTGAAGATAATATCATTTCTATCCTTCCATATCCTCCAGATTAAATGAGGGATGGCCAGCTTCCAGATCCTTTTAACAACACAATGCCTGAAGGGTGGGTTCCATTGAGTCCATAGCTGATTAAGATCCTTTGGCAACACCCAGAGAGCTTCAAATTTAGAGAGGGCAAAACTCCATATTCTGGTGGCATATTCACAATGTATGAACAGGTGGCTGATATCCTCAGAATCATTCTTACAAAGATGGCATCTATTAGGAATTATAAATCCTCTTCTCATCAGGTTGTCAGTGGTAAGAATCCTGCCTCTGATAGCTAGCCAAAGGAAAAAATTTATTTTGGGAGTTAATTCAGACATCCAAATCTTGTTCCAATTGAACTCTGTTTGACTATTATGGAAGAAATTATTATATCCAGATTTGACAGAGTAATTCCCATCATCGGAATTATTCCATACCAGCTCATCCTTGGAATCCAGCTGACTTAATGGAATAAGATCTAATTGATCTTGAAGGGAGGAAGTAATTTGTTTCAGATCAATTCTCTCCACAGTAAGTTTTTTCCAATTCTTGCTGGTACCATTTCCTTCAATATAGTCCTTGATTTTAATGCCATACTTGCTTATGAGACTGTCCTTAACCGCCCCAAATCTGTCCATGAGATTGCCATTAAACCAATTATCCTCCCAGAAGTTTATGTCCCTACCATCCCCCACTTTCCATTTACTGCCCTGCTTGATGAAATTTCTGCTCTTGACCAGATTATTCCAAAAAATGGAACCATAGGGGAGGTGCTCATCTTGAAGATAAGAATACATAGCTTGATGATTTAAATATTTTGCTTTGATTAAATCAATCCAGGGTTGTTTCTCAGACAACATTCTCCAGCCCATTTTAGCAATGAGGGCCTCATTCATTTTCTCAATATCTTTTATACCCAGACCACCCATAAACTTCGGGGTGTAAACCTTATCCCAAGCCACTAAGTGAAATTTGAACTTCTCTTCCATGCCTTGCCATAAATTTTTTTTTTGAATCCTTTCAATTTTATCTCTGAAGGAAGATGGGATCTTAAAGAGTGACATGACATAGATGGGCAAATTTTGAAGAGTACTTTTAATGAGCAGGCACTTACCAGCACTAGATAAAGTGGCTCCTTTCCAACCAGCCATTTTTATTTGGAATCTCTCCAATAATTCATCCAACACCTTGTAAGAGACTTTCCTAGTGCCGAGAGGGAGGCCCAAGTAAGTGGTGGAAGTGCACTTATTTTCTGACCTAGAATTTTAGCAATTTTGGGCTACCTTTCCTCAGGAGTGTTGAAAAATAATATGGTGCTTTTATCATAATTAATCTCTTGCCCAAAAGTAGATTCATAGAGCTACAGTAAATCCTTGATAGCCTTAGCTTCAGTGACTGACGCCAGAAGAAGAAGGATAGTGTCATCCGTAAATTACTGATGGGAGACATCTTGGCCGATGGAAGTGGGCTTTGAGCCATTTAAAGCCCGTCTTTAACCGCTTTGCCAATTGTTCTACTAAGGTTGTCAGCCAAAAGAATGAAGAGTAAGGGGGAGATAGGGTCCCCTTGTCTAAGTCCTCTGCTGCTAGTGAAAAAACCCACAGGCTCACCATTAACAACCATAGAGAATCTGGCCGTAGAGATACAAGCCTTAATAATTCTTCTAAATTTTTCTGAAACCCAAATTTTGTTAAGACTTTGTCAAGGAAAACCCAAGAGACCTTGTCAAAAGCTTTATTCATATCAAGCTTAAGGACCATATTTTCCTTTTTATTATTTTCCATGGAATGTATGGTCTCGTGAACCATAATCACTCCGTCTTGTATAATCCTGCCTTTGATGAAGCCACTCTGCTGCCTTGAGATGAGATCATTCATAATGAGCTGAAGTCTAGTAGTAATAATTTTGGTAAAAATTCTATATATGGCATTCACAAGACTGATAGGTCTGAAGTCCTTGAAATCTTTAGCATCCATTTTTTTAGGAGCCAGCACAATGTGAGTGTTATTAAGCTCTTTTAAAAGATTTCCCGTTCTATAGAATTCATTCACCGCTCTGAGAAGATCCTCCGAATAGATTTCCTAGAATTTCTGGAAAATTTTTATAGAGAACCCATCCGGACCAGGAGCCTTGTCACCCTCTAAAGCAAAAACAACTTTTTGCAGCTCTTCAAGCGTGACCGCTTTGGTGATACTTACAATTTCGATCTTCAATTTTATTTTGGGGAATGGCCTCCAACATAAAGGAAATAGCTTCAAAGTTGATGATATTCCTCTCTTCAAGAAGTTTTTTATAAAAATAAAGCGCTTCTTTCTTAATGCTATTTGGATCTTTTATGATATTTCCGTTGTTTTTAGAAACTTCTAAGATCCTATTACGGGCTCGTGCTTTGAGTAGTCATATGAAAGAACTTCGTGTTCTGTCTCCCTCTTTAGCCAAATAGCTCTAGATTTAAGTTGCCATAAAGATTCCTCTCTGCTGCAGATTGTATGCAACTTTGAAAGAATATTCTTTTCATTTACTTCATCTTCAGCCGATCTCCCCATAGTATCCATTTTTAATTCCAGATCCTAAAGCTTTTGTTTTAACTTTTTTTTTTTTGTCAAATACATTACCAAAAATGCTTTTATTCCAGATTTTGACTTGCTTTTTGACATTTTTGAGCTTTTGAACCAATCTAAATTGAGCAGTGCCTTCGCCATTCCATCCCCACCATTCTTTTATCTTGTCATAGATATTGTCATGCTCCATCCACATCTTTTCAAATTTGAATGAGCTTCTGGTGGGTTTAGTCCAATTGAGAAAATTTAAAGCAATCGGATTGTGATCCGATCCAACTCTGGGTAGGGAAGAGAGGTGGAAGTCTTGACTGAGAATCCAGCTCGCTGAAATTAGAGCCCTATCCAATCTCACTTGAATAAACTCCTTTCCCAACCTTCTATTATTCCAAGTGTATTTATTTGCATGAAGATCCACATCTAAGAGGTTATGTTCAGCAATAAAATCAGCAAAATCCTCCATACCAGTAGAAAAGCTGGAGGTACCTCCAAACTTCTCACCTAGGGTTTATTGGGGAGTTAAAATCCCCCATAATAAACTAGTTAGCAGAACAATACTAGTTTCTAAATGTTTTAAGGTCAGCCCAAAGCTTCCTTCTACCACTAACTGAATTAGGGGCATAGATGTTAGAAAGGATCCATTCACCCTTATTCTCAATAGTAACAAATTTGATTGCAAGATGATTAATATTAGCATTGAGAACCATACCAGTATAGTGTCTTTTATCCCAAAGAGTAGCCAGTCCTCCAGAAGCTCCCTGGGAGTCAACAACCGCCATTTCAGAGTTTTCCCAAAAACTCTTTTTAATAGTTTCAAGGGTCTTAGCTTTCATCTTAGTTTCTTGCAGAATCAAAATACTAGGATTACTGGAATCCCGTAACTCCTTGATGGTTCTCTGCTTGGATTTTCCATTTAGGCCTCTCGATGTTCCAAGAAATAACCTTCATTTGGAATGATTGGTGGTTGGAATTTCTGATGGTTCAACTGATGCTAAACTCCATCTGCAATGTCCCTCTCGTTCTTTTAGATCTAAGAGTCTTTTTAGATGGTCCGAGATAGGATAAGAAATCCATCTTATCTCTAAGATAGGATAAGAAATCCACTTTGACAAATCATATTCCATACCTTAACTCTTATCTGTACATGTAAGCTTATCTCTTAAGATAAGATAAACCTTATCATTTCACATGGGTTCCACATTTTTAGACTTTTTACAAATAAAATACACAAAATATTTATGACCTCGCTCCTTGTCCCTATTACCAATATAATAATCATGTAGACCCTACTTCTCTACTTATCCCAACTTTGACATTTTAACATTCTTGGACCACTTATGACAAATATTTACTTTTTACAACATTCCTATTGTACTTTACTTTGTTTATTACCGTACTCTACATTATTGGCGGCACTGCATCGATTGCGCCATTGTCTTCTATCGACGCTACTACTAATTACACTTAACAACATCCTATTCCTAATACATACATTAATGAAATAGAAATTACGGAGGAAAATTTTAGTGTCGACAGGACGTAGCCCACATTGGGTGAACCACATTAAATCTTGTCTTGTCTTCTTTTGTGCATTTTTTATTTATGTTGTTATATTTCTACAAGTTTGATTCTACCAAATAGTTTCCTACTGTTGTGATTTGAGGAATTTTTCCACATATTTGTTCACTAATTCCTAACAATTGGTATCAGAGCTTTGGTGTTTTTTTTTTGAAGTGGTAAATCATAGGAAAATTTTAGCTTGAGTGGGAGCTATGGTGGATGAGGGAAGATCGAGGGTTGAGAAGTTCAATGGGAAGAACTTTGGTTTGTGGAAGATGTAAATGGAGGATTACTTGTATTAGAAGGACCTCCATGTTCCTTTGGCTAGAAAATCAAAGAAACCTACAACCATGTCGAATGAGGATTAGGAGTTTTTGGATAGAAAGGTGCTCGAGGCAATTCGGTTATGCCTTGCATCTTCGGTTGCTTTCAACATATCACAGGAGAAGACCATGGAAGGTCTCATGAGTGCGTTGGGGAAGTTATATGAAAAACCCTCTGCCTCTAATAAAATATTTTTGATGAAAAATTTATTTAATATGAAGATGTCTAAGAATGGTTCTATTGCTGATCATTTGAATGAATTTAATATGGTTGTGAGTATGTTAAACTTAGTAAAAATTGAATTTGATGATGAGGTCAGGGCTTTGTTGATTTTGTGCTCCTTGCCAGATAGCTAGGACAACTTGGTTATGGCTGTAAGTAATTTAGTCTCTAATAATTCAAAGCTAAAGTTTGAGGATGTAATAGGTGTGATCCTAAGTGAGGAAATGCAAAGGAAGAACACCAAAGATTCTTCTACTTTTGGAAACAATTTGATGGTGGAGAGAAGAGGGAGATAAAAGAATAGAGGAAAAGGTAATTGTGGTAAGTCAAATGATTGCGGAAGGTCAAAGTCCAAGAGCAAGTTAGAATGTTGGCACTTTGTGGGAAGGTTGGTCATGCTAAGAAATATCGTTGGGCTCTTCGGGATAAGATGAACAAGAAGGAAACTAAGGAGGTAAATGTGGCAGTAGGTGATGATTGTCAGGATGCCTTAATTCTTTTGTTAGATAATAATGCCGAGTCTTGGGTGTCAGATGCAGGGGATTCTTTCCATGCCACCCCACATAAAAATTACTTTACTGATTTTTTTCAAGGAGATTTTGGACATGTATATATTGGCGATGATGAACCACCATGCAACATAGTAGGGAAAGGTTGTGTTTGGGTGAAAATGCAGAATGAGAACACATGGCTACTTAAGGACATCAAGCATGTGCCTAAGTTGAGGCGGAACTTGATATCAGTGGCTCAGTTGGGTAGTGATGGATGTACATTCAATTTTATATTGGATTCTTGGAGGTTACCAAGGGAGATCTTATGGTTGTAAGAGGTAAGATTAATGGTAATTTGTATTTAACCGGTGGTGCTGATTATTGTAATTTAGATACTATAGATGGAGACACAAGTTTGTGGCACCGAGATATTGGTCAAATGAGTCAAAAGGACATGTAAATTATAAAGGATAGGTTTCCTAGATTAAAAGAGTTAGATTTGGAATTTCGTGAGGACCATGTTTATGTGAAATAGAAGCGGGTGATATTCCTCAAGGTTGGACCTACTAGGAAGGAGGGTAAGTTGGAGTTAGTGTATATCGATGCTAAGGTAAAATCTATTGGTGGTTCATGTTATTATGTGTCACTTTCATTGATGATGCAACTAGAAAAGTTTGTGTATATTGCATTAAAAGAAACTGATGTGTTTGAAACTTCAAAAGATGGAAAGCCTTGGTTGAGAATGAAATAGGTATAAATTTAAAATGTATTAGGTTGGATAATGGAGAGGAGTATTGCAGTAATGAATTTCTTGATTAATGTTCAGTAAATGGGATCCATAGGTAAAGAATGGTTCCAAAGAATCCACAGGAAAATGGAGTGTTAGAGAGAATGAACATGACAATCATGGAGCATGCTAGGTGCATGAGGTTACATGCAGGGCTGCCACTCATGTTTTGGGTGGAATTGGTAAGCACAATTGTTTATCTGATTAACAGAGGACCCTTTATGGCCTTGGATGGAGGTATACCTGAGGAGGCTTGGTCTGGTAAGAAAATTGATTACTCATTTCTTAGAGTATTTGGATGTGAGGTATTTGTTCACATTGATAAAGATGATAGGACCAAGTTAGAGGCTAAGTATGAGAAATGCACCTTTGTTGGATATGGTGAGGATGAATTTGGTTTATGTGTTTGGAGTCTTAAGGATAAGAAAATATTTCAGTCTAGAGATATTGTCTTTAATGAAAAAGTCATGTATAAAGATCAGTTATAGGAACAAAAAGAGGAATCAAAGAAATAATACATAGTGTTAGAGGACATTGCAGATGGCAAGGTGTCCAAGGGGCTAGTTCAGGTGCAACATGTTATGACAGAGCGAGTTCGGGAACCCCAAAATCCTGAGGTGAGAAGGTCTTCTAGGGTAAGAAGGGAACCTAAACATTTTACTCCATCTTTGAATTATTTATTTCTCACTGATAATGGAGAGCCAAAGTTCTTTGAGGAAGCAAAGTGCGAGATAGATACTAGGAAGAAGTGGGAGCGAGGCCATGGATGAAGAGCATAGATATCTTATGGAGAACCGAACTTGGGATTTGGTGGAGCTACCTAAGGGCAAGAGAGCATTGCAGAACAAGTGGGTATACATAATCAAAGAGGAAGATGGAGGAAAGAAAAGATACAAGGCCTAGTTGGTGGTCAAGGGATTTGCATAGAAAAAGGTATAGACTTTGATGAAATTTTTTCTCCTGTTGTTAAAATGACTTCTATTAGGTCTATTCTTGGTTTAGTAGATGTAGAAGACTTGCACTTAGAAATTGGATGTGAAGACTGCATTCCTTAGTGGTGAGTTAGAGGAACTATATATGAAGAAACCACATGGTTATGAGGTCAAAGGGAAGGAGAGGTTAGTGTGTAAATTGAAGAAGAACTTGTATGGCCTGAAACCATTGTTTTATAGTTTTATGCGGGAGCAGGGGTTACTCGGTGTCAATCAAACCATTGTGTGTACATCAAGAAGTTTATTGATGGTAGTTATATTATTCTTTGCCTATATGTGGATGATATTCTTATAACAAGGAAGAACATGCTGGAAATAAAGGTACTCAAGAAGCAACTAGGTAACTCCTTTGCATGAAGGATTTAGGGGCAACAAAACAAATTCTTGTTATGAGAATAACTCGAAAGGGAAGGAGAGGAAGTCGGTATTATCTCAAGAAGAGTACATAAAGAAGGTTTTAGAGAGGTTTAGTATGCAGGATGCTAAACCGGTTGGTACTCCTTTGACATGTCACTTTAAATTATCAAAGGAGCAGAGTCCCAAGATTGAGGAGGATAGAATATAGATGTCTAGGGTACCATACTCATCAGTGGTTGGTAGCTTGATGTATGCTATGCTATGCACTAGGCCCGACATTGCACATGCAGTGGGAGTAGTGAGCAAGTTTATGAGTGATCTAGGTAGAAAACACTGACATGAAATGAATTGGATCCTTTGGTATTTGAGAGGGACCACGGGATAAAAATTGTGCTTGATGGATCGGACACATACATTGCGTGGCTATGTAGATGCAGACATGGCAAGAGATTTGGATAGTAGGAGGAACATGACATGTTATGCATTTACGATTGGTGATACAACGGTGAGCTGGATTTCATAGTTACAAAAGGTTGTGGCTTTGTCTACCACGAGGAAATTTGAGTATGTTGCTGCCACAGAGGCAAGAAAGAATATGAGTTGGCTATAACATTTACTTGAGGAGTTGGGTCATAAGCAGGAAGTTGGGAGACTACATAATGATAGTCAAAGTGTTATTCATTTGGTGAAGAACTCCACTTTCTACTCTAGTATGAAAGCACATCAATCGAGATATCATTTCATCGGGCAACTTTGGAAGAAGATAAGTTGAAGCTGAAAAGATTCATACCAGTCAAAATCTTGTCGATATGATGACCAAGGCGGTCACAAGGGAGAGTTTGAATTTGTGTTAAAATTTGATTGGCCTTCATGGTTGATAATAAAGGGTTGAGAACTTTGCTAAGTGGAAACAATCTCCAAGTGAGAGATTGTTGGGGTGTGGAGCCTATTTTTGGTCTTCTGGAATTAGTATTGAAGTGTTGGAGTTTGAACGGTTAACTTTGGAGACTTCAAGAGCATTCTACAGTCGTCTGTTGTTTTTCATGATGTGACATTGCTGTCAAGTTGCTGTTAACTCCGTGACAATTTTTCTAGCCGTAGGAAGTTGAAAGGTTATGACTTTCAAACTTCTAGGTCGGCTTTAGGACTTCTTACAAGGATTGTAATCCTGTAAATAGATGTGTTAGGGTCTTCCTAATGTATCTTGAATGTATCTTGAGTGTTTAAGAGGTCTTGATTCTTAGTGATCTGATTAAGAGGTGATCAAGAGTGATCAAGGTTGAGCAATTGGGTATCAATTGTGGTTTAGATGTGGTTTAGCATCTTTGGAATTCTGTTGTGAGTTCATAACTGAGAGAAGACTGTGAGAGTTGTTTTACTCTTGTTGATGATAAAATATGAGAAAGTTCTTGGTGGATGTAGCCCACATTGGGTGAACCATGTTAAATCTTTTCTTGTCTTCTTTTGTGCATTATTTATTTATGTTGTTATATTTATGCAAGTTTGATTTTGCTAAATAGTTTCCTACAACTGTGATTTGAGGAATTTTTCCGTATATTTCTTCACTAATTCCTAACAATGTTTTTGTATTTTATACTTTCTGGAAAAATAGAATAGATACACAAACAAACTAATTTCTTCTAACGTAACTAAATTGCTTCTATAATAAATCTAAACAAGTAAATAACCAAATATAATTATTTCCATGTACTGGATAGATCTAATTTACTCTAAATAAACAAATATTTTCCAAAATGTAATTGTGGATGTAAATCCTCTGTTCTGCCTCAGAAGCATGGGAAGAAATCAAATCTTCTCAGAAGATTTCCTTCCCCTTCAAATTCCCTGATAGAAGTAAAAAAGGATTTAATGGATACTAAGATTGAAATGGATTGTAATTGCCTAAAACAAATGCAAAATATTTCCTCCAGACAATATTCCCTTACAAACCCATAGGGATAGGCAGGGAAGCTATCTATCACTAGAAGCTTTATAGAAGAAATAAAAGCTACAATAATGATCTAACTATTGCAACGATTTAAATTGAGATAATGTACTAATCTAGGCAATAATGTGCACACTGAGTTGAATAAAAAATTTAAGGAAGCTTTAGGAAATTCAAGTTCATCCCCAACCTAGAATTTTCAATTATGTGACAAAGCTTGAGTTTTGGTTCACTCTTGTGTCTCCTCGGCTTCTTTTCCAACTTCAATTTTCACGTGAGTCTAGGAGCCGTGCTTATGAATGAAGAAGCAAGGAAGAAGGTTATGGAGCAATGGTGGCTTACTGGTAGTCTGGTAGAAATGTAGGTAGAAGAAGAACAATGCTTGGTTGTGTAGTTTATAACAAGATCATGACAACATAACAATGCAAATCACAACAAAAGAACCAGCCAATGCTTTGGGAAGAAGCCCTGTTTTTATAAAACAATGGTGAGGAAATGGTTTAAGCCATTTTAAATCCAAAGGATGCCACATCACAACAAGAAAGGGGAGTTAGCTACAATTAGCCATCAAGGGAAGAAGAGGCAGTTGGTATGTATCCAAAAATCCTATAAACAACCAATTTGACCAAGAAACATGTGCAAAAGGTGAGTTAGAAGAAGTTAACACACGTCCAAATCACACCTAGGAAGTCTTGGTGAAAACGCAAAAAACCGCTAGTCTTCATAGGGCGGCGGTTATGTAATCATTGGGGTGGTTGTGTAATCACCACCGAGGCGATTGCCAATTGCGCAATCGCTAACTACCTAGGTAGACCAAAGTGGTTACGTGAATATTGCTAAAGTAGACTAGCGGTTGTATAAGATAAGGCCAAAAATAAGGAAAAACACTACGGAAAGCTAACAGAAAGCAGGAAATGGCTAAGTAAAGTATTCTAAGATACAAATATAAGCTACTAAAGGGGAAAGGGGCTTGAACACCATTGGAAAATATAGTAATCATCATAGGGAATTTTAACCATTTTTTGACAATGTAGCACGTGCAAAATTGGGTGCGTCATAAACACCTTTAAGATAGGAAAGGTTAACTATAGGTTTCAAACACCATTAACATATAAGGAGGTCCTAGGCTTGAATTTACTTCTTGTTTGCACTCAAAGACTCTATGACCAACTAAAGTCAATTTTGAAGTGGATCAAACACCTTTATCTCACATACCTCCAATTTTTACTTCTTTCCAAAACAAATGAAAATGCATGAATAAAAATTAAATTCTAAATATTATCAACAAATTCGTTCACAATTGACTTTAATTGTTGCTATGATTCAAAATAGGCTAGATTCATTTCTAATGGTTATACGCCATAAGTTTTATTTTATAAACAAGATATTATGTTGCTCGAATGCTCAAACTCATGTGGATAAATTTATAAGTACTTTCAACAACAAAAGCAGGCCTAACTAAGTATAAGGTAGCTCCAAGATTCACTTATGTGCAAGTCTTATATCGCTCACATTTTAAAAGAGTCAGGATTCTATTGAGATAATTAGAAACATGAGGGAATCACCGCACTAAGTGGTTTACCCAAGTTTGATTGATCACAATACAAGGAATGGTAATTACCTTCTTTACTTGCCCTTATGGTCCCCATACACATACCTTTGTTATGTTTGTGGAGCTGTTTTCATGTTAGAGTGTGGTACACCTTCTATGTGTTACACTCGGGTATTTTTATGGCGGGTCCTTTCGCCGATGAGCGGGTCGGGGGTTCGGGGTGAAGCCCCAAGCAAATTTTCATGGGTGGTTTATTAACCCATGAGTAATGGGTAACCATTATGGGCTGTTTTTGGGCCCATGGTTTTTAGTACCCATTTTTTTGATACCCATGGTTTTGTATCAAACTGCTTAAGCAATTGTCTATTTATATGGTCTTATGCATATGATAGATAGACAAGCAAATGTATTGCAGATGTGTTTTGAATTCAGATGTGAATTTCAGAGAGTTTGTTGAGCATAGCTCTAAATGGATCAGGTATTATATTGAGAGAGTGGAGGCTTGTAATAAAATCGAGCAAGTGATTCTTGGTAGACGTAGCCCAAATTGGGTGAACCACGTTAAATCTTGTCTCTCTATGTTTTGTTATTTATTTTGCACTTTTATTTGAAATCTGTAATATTTTCTACATATTAGTTTCTATTGTTGCGATTCTATAAGGGATTATTCGCATATTTGATCTCTTATACCATAACAATTGCTATCGAGCCTGGTTTGGTTTTTTGAAGTGTTGAATCATAGGGAAAGTTTTTAGCTTGAGTGGGAGCTATGGCAGATGATGGAAGATCTAGGGTTGATAAATTCAACGGGAAAAATTTCAGTCTTTGGAAGATGCATATGGAAGATTACCTTTATCAGAAGGATCTTTATACTCCATTGTTTGAGAAGGTGAACAAACCCTCGAGTATGACAGATGCGGAATGAGATTTGTTGGATCAGAAGGCACTTGGAATGATTCGGCTGTGTCTTGCATCTTCGGTATTATTTAATGT
The DNA here is from genome assembly GCA_018340775.1 of Taxus wallichiana var. yunnanensis. NCBI lineage: Eukaryota > Viridiplantae > Streptophyta > Pinopsida > Cupressales > Taxaceae > Taxus > Taxus wallichiana. The sequence goes on from CM031243.1 coordinate 394,809,323, forward strand.
TTTAAAGGAAAAGACGACAAAAGATCTAATTGATGCATTAGGGAAGTTGTATGAAAAATCCTCTGCCTCTAACAAGATATTTTTAATGAAAAAGTTGTTTAATATGAAGATGTCTGAGAATAGTTCAATAGCAGATCATTTAAATGATTTTAATATGGTTGTGAATATGCTAGCTTTAGTTACAATAGAATTTGATGAAGAAGTTAGGGCTTTATTAATTCTATGCTCTTTACCTGAAAGTTGGAATAACTTGGTAATGGCGGTAAGCAACTCGGTTCCAACTAACTCGAAGTTGAAGTTTGAGGATGTTGTAGGGGTGATTCTAAGCAAGGAAATGTGAAGAAAAAGCCCCGGGAATCTTCTACATCAGGGAATGCTTTTGAGTGGAAACTAGAGGGAGATAAAAGAATAGAGGAAACCGTGGAAAATCGAAAGATCGGGAAAGGTCAAAATCCAAGAGCAAGATTGTATGTTGGACCGTAGAAAGTCTCAGAGCCTGCAAAGAAGGACTGTTGGGAGTTTTGAGACAAGAAGAAACAACAAGAAGAAAATAAGGAGGCAAATGTGGCATCGGGTAATGTATGTAAGGATGCTTTGATTCCTTCTTTGCATAATATTACTGAATCTTGGGTTTTAGATTCATGGGCTTCTCTTCATGCTACTCCACATAGGCATTATTTTGTTGATTATGTTCAAGAGGATTTTGGGCATTTTTTTCTTGGTGATGATGAGCCTTGCAAAGTATAGTTGGAAAAGGTTACATTGAGTTAAGATGCGAATGGGAATACATGGCTATTGAAATATGGGACATGTGCCTACATTAAGGAGAAATTTGATATCGGCGGGGCAAGTAGGAAGTGATGGTTGACTTGTGATATTTATAGCTGACTCTTGGAAGGTTACCAAGGGCGCTCTTATGGTGGCAAGAGGTAAGAAGGTTGGAACCTTGTATTTATCCACCGATAGTAATAATGATTGTAATCTTGTGGCTTGAGATATAGATACAACATTATGGCACTATAGGCTCGGTCATATGAGCCATAAGGGCATGGACATCATAAAGAAGAATTTTCCTGGATATACAGAAACATGTTTGTATTTCTGTGAGAACTGCATATATGGGAAATAGAAGTGAGTAAGGTTTCTCAAGGTTGGACCTATGAAAAAAGAGAGTAAGTTAGAGCTAGTACATTCTGATGTGTGGGGCCAACTTAGGTATCATCTCTTCGGGGTTCAAGTTATTAGATGCAACAAGGAAAGTTTAGGTTTATTGTATTAGAAACAAATCTGATGTATTTGATACTTTTGTTAAATGGAAAGCCTTGGTAGAGAATGAAATAGGTCTTAAGTTAAAATGTCTCAGGTCAGATAATGGAGGGGAGTATTGCAGCAATGAATTTGATGATTATTGTTCTAAGAATGGAATCCACAGGAAAAATACGGTTCCAAGAACTCCACAACAGAATGGGGTATCAGAAAGGATGAACAAAACAATAATGGAACATGCTAGGAGCATGAGGATACATGTAGGACTGCCTCTTTCTTTTTGGGAAGCGGTGAGCACAACTATGTACTTGATAAATAGAGGACCCTCAAGTGCCTTGGATGGAGGCATACCTGAGGAGGCTTGGTATGGTAAGAAAGTTGATTATTCATTTCTTAGAGTCTTTGGATGTGAGGTGTTTGTTCATATAGACAAGGATGATAGGACCAAGCTAGAGGCTAAATCAGAAAAATGTACTTTCATTGGTTATGGTGGTGATGACTTTGGATATAAATGTTGGAGTATTAAGGACAAGAAAATCATTCGATCTAGGGATGTGGTATTTAATGAGAAAGTCATGTATAAGTAGTCAGTTGCAGGAAAACAGGAAGAATCCAAGAAAGAATATGCAGCGGTAGAGGATCTTCCGGATGGGAAAGTGACACATGAATCAGTTCAGGAACCCCAAAATCCTATATTGAGGAGGTCTTCTAGGGTAAGAAGAGAACTTGAACATTTTTCTCCTTCTCTTTATTATTTATTACTCACTGATAGTGGAGAGCCAGAGAGCTTTGATGAAGCAATGCAGGTAGATGCTAGGAAGAAGTGGGAGCAAGCCATGGATGAGGAGCATAAGTCTCTCATGGAGAACCAGACTTGGGATTTGGTGAAGCTACCAAAAGGCAAAAGAGCTTCGTAGAAAAAGTGGGTTTCTGAGTTAAAGACGAAGAAGGAGGAAAGAAAAGATATAAGGCCCGGTTGGTGGTTAAGGGGTTTGCACAGAAACAAGGTATAGATTTTGATGAGATTTTTTCTCCTGTAGTAAAAATGACTTCTATCATAATTGTTCTTGGAATAGTGGTAGCATAAGACTTGCACTTAGAACAGCTTAGATGTAAAGACTGCATTTCTCCATGGTGATTTGGAGGATGAGCTATATATGCAGATCCGGAAGGATATGAAGTCAAAGGTAAAGAGGAGATGGTGTGCAAACTAAAGAAGAGCTTGTATGGCTTGAAACAAGCTCCACGTCAGTGGTATAAGAAGTTTGATAGCTTCATGATGGAGCAAGGTTATATTAGATGTCATTCTGACCATTACGTGTATACAAAGAAATTTGAGGATGGAAGTTATATTATGCTATGTTTGTATGTTGATGACATGTTGGTTGCAAGTAAAAACATGTAGGAAATAAAAGTACTCAAGAAATAGCTAAGTGAATCCTTTGATATGAAGGATTTGGGGGTAGCCAGACAAATCCTTGGTATGAGGATAACTCGGGATAGGAAGGAATGAAATCTGAATTTATCTCAGGAAGAGTACATTAATAAGGTATTGGATAGGTTTAACATGCAGATGCTAAATTGGTTGGGACTCCTTTGGCGTGCCATTTTAAGTTATCAAAGGAGCAAAGTGTCCCAAGACAAAGCAAGAAATAAATCAAATGTCCAAGGTACCTTACTCATCGGTGGTTGGCGATTTGATGTATGCTATGGTGTGCACTAGGCATGCTATTTCCCATGCAAAGTGGGAGTTTGTGAGTAGATTTATGAGTGATCCAGGTAAAGAGCATTGGCAAGTAGTAAAGTGGATCCTTCGGTATTTGAGAGGGACCATGGTGATAGTTTTGTGCTAAAGTGGATCAAACACCACTTTACATGGTTATGTAGATTCAAACATGGCTGGAGATGTTGGATAGGAGGAGCACGACAAGTTATATTTACACTGTAGGTGGGACAACAGTGAGCTGGATTTCACGACTACAGAAGCTGGTGGCTTTATCAACCACGAGACCGAGTATGTTGCTGCATAGAGAGGCAAGCAAATAGATGATTTGGTTACAAAAATTGCTTGAGGAGTTGGGGCATAAACAAAAGGAATGTAAGTTTGTATAGTGATAGTCGAGTGCTATACACCTAGCTAAGAACTCTGCTTTCCACTCTAGGACGAAGCATATATAGTTGAGATATCACTTCATCAGGACAACTTTGGAAGAATATAAGTTGAAGTTGGAGAAGATTCATACCAATCGAGAATCCTGCAGACGTGATAACCAAGGTGGCCACAAGGATAAACTAAAGCTATGTTCACTTTGGTTGGCCTTCGCGGATGACAGTAAAGGGTTAAGAATCTTGCTCAGTGGAAATCAATCTCCAAGTGGGAGATTGTTATGTTTGTGGAGCCTGTTTTCATGTTAGAGTGTGGTACACCTTCTATGTGTTACACTCGGGTATTTTTACGGCGGTCCCGCTTGCTGGTGAGCAGGTCAGGGGGTTCAGGTGAAGCCCCGAAGTAAATTTTCATGGGTGGTTTATTAACCCATGGGTAATGGGTAACCGTTATGGGCTGTTTTTGGGCCCATGGTTTTTCGGTACCCATTGTTTTGATACCCACGGTTTTTTTCCCATGGTTTTGATACCCATGGTTTTGTATCAAACTGCTTAAGCAATTGTCTATTTATATGGTCTTATGCATATGATAGATAGACAAGCAAATGTATTGCAGATGTGTTTTGAATTGGATGTGAATTTGTCAGAGTTTGTTGAGCAAAGCTCCAAACGGATCTCAGGTATTGTATTGAGAGAGTGGAGGCTTATAATAAAATCGAGCAAGTGATTCTTGGTGGACGTAGCCCAAATTGGGCGAACCAAGTTAAATCTTGTCTCTCTGTGTTGTGTTATTTATTCTGCACTTTTATTTGAGATCTGTAATATTTTCTACATATTAGTTTCTACTATTGCGATTCTGTAAGGAATTATTATGCATATTTTATCTCTTATTCCCTAACAACCTTCCTTATCCCTTCTAGAGAGGCTTATGATGATATGACCATTAAAACAAACATTGTTAAACATGACATCATTCATGTCACAAGGTGACACTATACCCAAGTAACTACCACAACATTCACACTTCCACATGCACAAGAAACCTTTTTTTTAAATGACACATGATCAGATCAATGCTCAAGGGTAACCTTCTCAAGGGATGCTAGGTTAGGATAAAAACAAATAACTTTTAAAATAGTCTCCTAAAAGAGGTTAAACAACAACCATTCCTATATACTACATTTTTTTTTCTTCTGATTTTTTTGAGCATTTTTAAAAAGAACACACAAGGGTACATGATCATCACTTTCACATAGGAAAACATTATAAATGGTCATTTCATTTTCAGTTAAATATGTACACCTACATTATTAGCAAGATATATGCCTACAATCAAAATTACTCCTAGAATAGAATGCCCCCCCCTTTTTTCCAAGATACCAATATAATACAATCTCTTACTCATCACAAAATAATCAATAAATAACCTTCATGTTCATTACAATAGTGCCGATACATCCATTTAATATGAAAAGTATATTTCAACGATACCATTTACTTCTAGTCTCGTGTACCTACAAACATCGTATAGTCAACAAAATTCGACATGGCATCAAACTACAATCAAGCACGATTTATGTTTTCAAAAATTTGCAACAATAATGAAACTATATTTATCACACTTCAAAGGAGAGTAAGAAAATACAATTGCCATTTCATTTTGTTTTGAAGCCAAGGAGAGAGATAGAGAGAGGAGAGAGAAAAACACTAGTTTTCAAAAATCAATTTCTTAACAAGAAATCCTACAATCATGTATTCATGTTTACAACTTATTTCTATCGTTATTTTGCTTGGATAAGTTTATATGAAAGGTTTCACTAATTAGTTGCGAGTTTAAAATACATCAAATTTTGACAAATTGCTCAAAAATCAGCATTCCAAAACCATCTTTGAGACTAAAAATCACAAACACAAATTCTTACCTATTACTCTATATACAAGGAAACACTTGGAGATGAAGGAACCCCAAACCGGTAAACAAGATTAAAATGACACTCACCTTTCGGAGCTGCCTGTCGTAAATGCACTCAAGCGACCTTATCATCCAACGATTTGGAGACCTAAAAAATCAATCCGAGAAAATTATCTTGTGGGATGTTTTTCTTCAAACAAATGGTTTTTAGAAATTTTATCATAGAAATATCGAGTTATGCGGAATCGAAATCATTTTTGACACCCGGGGCCAAAACGGAGGGTAAAAAACAAACTACATTTTAAACTTTCAGTAGGTGCTTAAACCTGCGAATTAGCTCATTGGGCTCCTAAAAAGCGATTCTGAAAAAAGTCAAAAAAACTTCCAAGGGATAACTCAGGGTTTGGTTGGGCACTCCACATAACAAGGTACACAGAAAAATATTTCCTTTCTCATTTTGGGGTTTACAATGATGTTTTGCACCTCATTTTTTTAATATTGGCAAATAGTTTTTGAAAGGGACTATACCCTTGAATACAAAAAGAGGCACGAGAGCGAATAGGAGTGAGAAAGCGAGTTAATGGATCAAAATCCAAGTATTACGGTGAAGCTCAACGTAGCTGGAAAGAAATGACTACTGCGAGACATAACAAAGAAACAACAAAGAGAAAAACAATTAAACCAACCGCCGAGAAACAAAGAAAATAAGCGTTACCCAAGTAGAAGCGTTACCCTTGAGTGGTAGATTTTTTTTTTGTTGGCGTTACCCACCACGATGGAGTCTTCGCATTGGAGAAGAAGACAAAGGAGGAGTATTTTCCTTAGTTGCATATGTCCCATTTGGAACAGCCATGTTGTTCTCCTGAGAGATAAATTTTTCATTTTCCATGCTGCCCTCAGCAGCTTGTGTATTTTTCATGTTTCTAACAATCTGAGTTTCGGATAAAGGGGTTTTAGTTGACTCTGGTTCAACTACTGCTTTAGAATCAAGATCCTTTCTATCCACAAAGATCAAGTGCTCCGGGAGTGCATCTTTCCACCAGCTGCGCTTCTCATGTTGACGTTTTTCCATCCCACAAGCAGTAGAGGTGTGTCCTAATCCAAAACATCTTCTACATCGAAAAGGCAGACCTTCATAATCAAGAGTTTGTGACCAAGTTCTATTTTGCACTCTAAGGTCAATGGTAGCAGGAAGATTTTTATCAGTGTCAAGTTCCACCAGGATCCAGGCATAGGTAGTATGGGTGTAATTAGTTGTTTGAGAATCTATGTGGAGTGTAGTACCCAAGGTATTGCCAATGGTTGTCAGACAATCATGACTCCAGAATTGAAGAGGTAAATGGGGCAGCCTGATCCAAACAGGTTTCCATGAGAATGACTCTGTGTGTGGGTTAAAGGATGGGAACCAAGGTTTCATGATCAAATATTTTGACTCGCAGGTCCAGAGCTTGGAAGCAATGATGTCTTTATCAGCTATTGAAGAGAAAACTATAATGAAAATGCCTTTAGCACATGGATATAAATCTATCTTACCAGTTAAAGATGGAGTCCAATGTTTGGAGATCCACGCGTGAAGAGCAGGAAGGCTGGGCCATAAACCCCCAAATCTACAAATCAGAGCATGCTCTTTGTAGTAAACCTCAGATGAAATGACATCTTCCCCAAATGTGATACATGGGGTGATGTCTGCAGGTTTCATGGAGGATTCCTTTCCTTTTAAGACGTCTTTGAAGGAGGTTTCAAGAGACTCGCGCCTAAACCCTTTATCCAGCATTGGAATAACAGGTAGATCACCCTGTTCCAGCTCACCACGAACCTCGTCTTTCCCAGGAACACCCCCAGATGATGAATGAATGTGGCTAGGGTTTGCAGAACCGTTGGCATTGGGAAAGGCGAGGTCGATCCACGACCAAGGAGATGCATTGCTTTCCTGTCCAGGAGCAGAGCCACCACCATGGACGCAATTAGGGTTAGAGGTACGTCTGGTAGCGACCATGGCACAGTCCCGGAATAGTCACGGAATAGTCGCGGAGCAGCCCGCGGGCGATCGCGGAACAACCGCGGAACAGCCGTGGAGCAGCCAGCGGAGCGAGCGGAGCAGCCAGCGAGCGATCGCAGAGAGCGATACTGAGCAATCGCGGAGCAAGCGATTGCGGAGCGGGAGAAGCGATTCAAATTTTTTACAATAGTTTTTTTTTTTGCACCTCATTGAAAACACATTTTATTTAGATTTTACAAGATTGCCAAGGAGTATTTTTGACTAACATTCAAGTTTAAATCGCTAAACTGTGTGGCTTCATAATCGGTACCGATATCAAAGTTTATAAGACCATCTTACGAGGTAAAAGGTTGTACTGTTTATGTTCATGGTTATTTATTTAGTTGTGTATAAAACAAAGTCAAAGTTTACTAATAGATAACACGTCCCATTTAATTCACCTAATCAATTGTTTTTCTTTATAATGATTTACAACTCCATTTAAATTAATAAAAAAGCAATTTTAAAATCATGCAAGAGATGGTAAGATGACCATGACTAATAATCGAGTTGGTAATTCCAAGGATCACCTAGAGCTCAATGTGGTCGTCTCGAATGCCAAGATTTAATCAATATATCATGTGTCATACTACAAGAGCGGTTCATAAAGCCAATGGAACCTAGTTATAAGAATGGGTTCTACATTACATCCCAACTCACATGATTAAACCGAGATATAAACATACCAAGCTTAAACAACCAAAATTCCATGCCATAGTGGCTAACTCACCTCTCAACACCCAAGTCAACCAACATAAAAGAAAGAAGATATGTGCTGAAGTCACATTCTTATTACAATTTCCAAATCAAAGCATTAGACAACCAACCATGCCCACTTTACATCTTCTCAACTGAAGGTCATAGAGTTAAATCTACATTGTTCAGCAAACACACAAATCATCCTATACACATTCAACCTTATTGTCTCCCAACCAACAAATTAGAAATAAATGTGAGTCCCCAAATCATGAGAAACAACAAGAACCATAATTGGAGGCCATTTGTGAATTAAAACAAGAAGCATACAATGTCATTCCAAGAAGGTCGACACGAAGAAGAACATAGTTTAACACACTTTTTGTACTATAAAGGAAACTCTCAAAACTACTTTTTATTGTTTGAATAAAGAGTACCATTAAAAGAGGACGTTGTTCAAATCTCTATGCCTCCCAATAAATTACACAAAAAAATATGTTCCCATATGTGGAATCTATATTTTCCACGTTGAATATCCTAGAAAGGAGCAACGAATTGAGGAATAAACCTATTCCTTCCTAGTAGATTCTTTCTAAAACTCGCTTCATTTGGATTGAAATTTGGCAAGTGATTTCCTTGATTGACTAATTTACCACTAATCCTTTCTTCTTAGTACCAAACAAAGAGTCTAGAAATTTCCCATGAGTGATATTATTTTATTTTATGGAAAATAAAATGCTAAGAAGACGTAAGTAAATCTCAATAGTTTTTCATCATATTGATGTTCGATTTCCTCTAAAATCTACAAGGTTTATATAATTGAAAAATACCTTATTCTCTAGAGGAAATGTGATGTTTGTGTGGTGCCTTATGCTTCTATAGCTTCTCTCATGCATGCCCAAAATTTGCAATTACCTCCGCTAACCCAGAAATCATCCCCAAAATCCTCTCCTCTAGTATACACACATGCCAAGAATTGAATTAAAGAAAAACATTATCACTAATATCAAAATTTCCATTATTTCATTCTTGGAAGGAGGTTTGGAACATGCTCCAATAATTTGGAGGAGTTTATGGATAGATTATAATATTTGATAATTTAATTATTTTTGATTCAAAAGAGAATGCCACTCAGGCACTTCTCATGCAAAAATAAAAAAGTAAACCTTCTAGGTTCAACAAAAATCAAAAATCAACTTTTAAACCTCCTAGTAAAGACAAGAAACTAGGAAACTTAAGAGTTAGTTTTGATGGTAAATGTCATTACTATGGAAAATTTGGCCATAAGAAAGAAGAGTGTAAATCTAGAAACAAGTCAAATTTCAAAAACCAAAAGGGAAACAAATCAGATCAAAATCAAAACCAAAACAAGAATCAAGAAAAATAGTAAAAAATCTAATGTAATTGCTTTGTATGTTGCCTTTTTCACTGCAAAGGAAAATGAGTGGATATTGGACAGTGGTGCCTCTAGGCACATGACCTTCAGATCGATACCTTATCTAACCTTAGAGAATGTAATGATTAGATCTACTTGGGTGATCATTCCATTCTTGACATTCAAGGACAAGGTAAAGCAAAAGTATCAAATGGTTTTATTAACAATGTTTTGTTAGTTCCTAAACTTAAAATTAATTTTCTTTCTTGTTCTCAATTGAATCAAAATAACTATAGTGTAACTTTGTTAAAAGATAAATGGTTTATTAAAAATGAACATGATGTTACTATAGTTGAAGGCATATAAAGAGATGGTCTTTATGTGTTTAATGGATTTCCTTTGCTTGTTTGACATCTCAAAGAAGTGACATGCAATTATGGCATGAGAGACTAGGTCATGTCAACTTTAGGAGCATGTACGACATGTCTCGATTGAACCTAGTGTTTGGTCTACCACCTATTTCCCAAAATCATGAAACGTGTGAAGGGTGCTTACATGGTAAGCAATCTGCTAACCCCTTCCATAGTCATCATGATGCAAATTCTTGAACCTTTGGAACTTGTCCATAGTGATGTCTCGAGGACCCCTAGAAGTTCCATCCCTTAATGGTTCTCTGTATGTTGTCACATTTATTGATGATTTCTCTCGTATGATTTGGTCTTATTTTATTAAAAAGAAATATGATGTCTTGTCAAAATTTAAGGAATTTAAAGCTTTAGTTGAAAACACTTCTAGTTATAAAATTAAGAGGCTTAGGAATGATAAGGGGGAGAATACATCAATAAGGAATTTGACTCATTTTGTGTCGAATTTGGTATTCAAAGAGAATTGACTACTCCTTATTCCCCTCAATAGAATGGGATTGTGGAAAGAAAAACCGCACCATTCTGGAAATGGATAGAACTATGTTGCATTCAACACAAGTCCCTAAATTTATCTGGGATGAAGCAATGAACATTGTTGTTCATATTTTGAACAAATTTCCCACTAAATCCTTAGTTAATTCCACTCATCTAGAAAAGTGGTCAAATAAAAAACCAAGTGTGTCTCATTTGAGAATATTTAGTAGCCTTGCTTCTCTCTTCATTCCAAAATCAAAACGGAAGAAGCTTGATCAAACCTCATATCCTATAATGTCCCCTTTTCTATGCCTAAGGCTAAGGGACAAGTCAAGTCCAAGCTGGGTCATACCCAAGGGGCTATAAACACTGAGGGCTATTGTGAAGGTGTAATGTCCCCTTTTCCTATGCCAAAGGCCTAAGGGTCAAGTGAGTCCAAGCCGTGGTCATATCCAAGGGGCGGGGATCGTTGGGGGCTACTGAGAAGGGGCCACATGGTATTAATAGTCGTGTTTGGCATTTGGGGGTCACTTTGGACCTTGGTGACTTAAACGGGAAAAAGTAACTTTAGTTACTTTTATTTTATTGACCCCTCTATGGAATGAAACACGACTTGGTCTATTGGGGCTCTTTTTCCTTGGAAAGTATATAAGGAGCCGGGGAGAAAGAGAAGACACTTTTGCTATACATTTTATTGACCCCTTCTCGTGCAGCTGCTGCTGTTGCGTTTCTACAGCTTGTGGAGTCAAATCCCATAGGGACCCTAGCTTCGGTGGTGAGAGACCTGTCCTTAGCTAGCAGGGAATTCTTTGGTAGTGAGAGATCTACCCTAGTCTGTTATTTTGGAGCTGTTTTCTGGGCTATGTACAGAGATCTCATCTGAGGTTTCAGAGGATAAATTTTGGGGGTTTTCGGGGCATTTGAGGAAGAGAATCAGTGGGCTCCCGGATCAGATTCACAACAGCCATTTGGGTAGGGCATGGTAGCTCCTTGAAGGTGTCTCCATCATTTACTAACCCCTCTTCCAAGCTTGGTGACTTGGGTCTTGGTGGCATTTGGGGAAGATAAGTAGAGGGGATCTAGATTAGATTCACGATAGCCTTTTGGGCTAGGCGTGGTAGCACGTTGAAGGTGCCTCCATCATTTTCTGACCCCATTCTAGGCGAGGTGACTTGCAACCTTTATTTGGGGGTTTTCTAGATGGTCGTTTCAGATTTGAAGGTGGAAATATTATTTCCTTTATCTGTTAATGTTATTACCATAGACCCTTAATATTTGCTCGGTATTTGAATATTTACGAGCCCTCGAAGTTTCCAAACTGCCTAGGAAGCGTGCTTTTCTGGCAGCATTGTAATTTATGTAAAACTCCAAAACAATGTTATTATCTCCTTATAATAATATCAATCCCTCTTCAAGTTTTCAAGCAATTTGAATGAATATTTAGGGAGATATAGATTTTATTTAGTTCGTTGTCCTTATTGTTAAAATCTACATAAATCAGTATTTTACTTTGCTACATTTTTCATATATTTTGTGCATTTTTAAGTGGTATCCCATTAGGGATATTTCAGTGGTATCAGAGCTGTTGTTCCTCCAGCCTATGTTGGTTAAATATGGTAGTTTGGAAAGATCTCAAAGGGGGTTTTATGAAGGAAATGTTCACCAACATGGTGAAACAACAGGAAGCCACTAACCTTTATTTGAGTCAGCTCACTCAGAATTTGAATCAAAGCAGATCTAGGGACAATAAGGAACATGGTGAGAACAGTGATAAAGGGCGGCCAATAGAGGTGATTGATGAGGATTCTTGTTGGAGGAAGTACCAATCTTTGAGTAGGGGTTTCAGAGATAATATGCCATTTCCATATTATTGCATGATGAAGATTGGTAGCAAGCCCAAATGAGGTCATCATATGTCGGTACCTGAATCACAAAAGAACTCGTTTGTAGAAGAAGCTTCTAAAAAAGGGTATGATTTCCATTGAGAAAAATAATTGCATTAGGGAAACTTTGCTTGTTAGAGAAATTATTCCAACTCAGGAGAAGAAACTTGTTTGTGCAAGCAAGGAGGATGTAATGGAAACTCTTAAAAAGTGTGAGGAAGGGAATAGTAGAGCTAGAGCTGCTAGGTTGATAGCAACTCAAGCAAGACAACACATACAAGAGTTCAAGGAAATGATGAGGGCCATTGATGCAAGAAAGACTACACCCCGAAAGAAGACTCTATGGAGCAGCTAGCACATGAGGAGGAGCCTCACATGGACACTAGTGTAAAATTACAGCCTGCTGTAATTTCCAAACTAGTAACTTTTTATCAGCTTTCAGATACTTTCAATAGGCACTCAGGCAACAATGTTGGGGGAAGCTCAACATATGTCTATCTTGAACACACGAGAGGACATTGATGGCCTTGAAAGGCACTCAAGAAACAATGTTGGGGGTAGCTCAACATATGTCTATCTTGAACACATGGAGGACATTGATGGCATTGAAAGGTATGAACAAACATGGCTGGTTGGTTGCAAAACTGAAAAATATATTTCAATCCAAAAGGTACCTATCAATCCTCCAAAGAATAAGTCATTATCATATGGGATGGATTTACCAAGCAGTAATGAGCATAAAATTGTGAAAGGTGTTGATTCTTGTTCCACTGATTCTCCATCTAAAATCATGAATCACAATAGGGATGGTGTTGTTTTGGAGGTTTCTAAAGCAGTGATAGAAGGTGAACCTTTTGATAATATTCTTTATGAGGAGATACAAGAGAAGAAAAGATGGCAGACCTTACATGATACAAGGGCTCAGGGGCATTATAAGCTATGGGATCCTGGTAATATGTGGTAGTTATCCAAAACTATCAATTCTGATGTTGAAAACTTCGTGACTGATTTCATAAGCCAAAGAAGGAATTCAAATGTGTCTTTTGGGATTACAAGTGTTGGAAAACATGTTTTCTTCATTGGAGACTCAGTGCAAGAAGGGAGAGTACCTCTCAAGGTACTAGCATTGGTTTTCTGATTGCAAAAAGGGGTAGGAGAATATTTTTTAATCATCTTCACCTAGTTGGACTATGTATAACAATAGTCATAATGAGAGGAGAAAATAACAATATGGGACAACAAGGGCAAAGAGGTGAGAGTGGACATTTGGGGTAGTGGCCTCCCCATTCTTCTGTTAGGCCTTTGGGGCTTCATGAACCATTTTTCTTGAAGGATCCAGGAAGTTAACTAGGCACAACAACCGTAGATATGTTGGATGAGGAGTCTTGTTGGGAGAGGTACAGACCTTGAGTGAAGGCCTTCGTAACAACATGTCATTCTAGGAATATTGCAAAATGAAGGTTGGCAGTAGACCCAAGAGAGATTAACGAAACATGTACCAGAGATGCAAAGGAGGTTGGGATAGATTTATGTTCCACATTTCGATGGTTCTAAGAAGTGTACTGCATAGTCTTGGGTGCAGAAGTCAAAGACATACTCTGACTCAAATCCTATGCGTGAGGAAGATGCAATTAAGTTTACAAGCTCGCATCTTGAGGGAGATGCTCATGATTGGTGGCATCATGTGTTGATTACACATAGAAACATACACATTACGACTCATGTAGAGTTTGCGCAAAGGTGGTGAATAGACTTGATAGGAGGGACATTGAGGTATTTCAGGGAGTGGAATAAATTGATACAAACCGGTCCCTTGGATCAGAACATCACAGATTTTCAGAGATTACCAGTCATGGTACCTGATGTCATAGAGAGGAGGTTGATTTCACTATTCATAGCAGGTTTGACTGATGCTTTCGCTAGATTTGTGAAGGCATTTGAACCTTCTTCTTTGCACGGGGCTATTAGGAAAGCTCGGGACTTGGAGTTATCCACTCCAAAGCCAAGGGATTTACCTCACATTTAGCAAAGGGAACCTCCATTTGGATCAGATGAATGTCAAGTAGAGGGATCCTCCACCGAGGTAGGAGGTGGTTAAAAAGCCAATCATTTCCCGAGAACACAGAGATGAGTTGAGGTGAAAGAAACTATGTTTCGATTGCCACACACCTTAGATTCTAGGACATGATTGCAGAGGTAGAGGGAAGGCTCAATTCATTGAAGTATTTGAGGAGAGAAAGGGTGATAGAGGTGAGGAGTTAGAGACTCGCGAGATGGATGATGGAGATGGGGTTGTGTTGGATAGTGTTGATGCGGGGCAGGAGGAGAAGAATTTTCCTCGGGAGATTATAGCCACATTACCTAGTACTCTGATGTACAAGGCATTTAGGATTAGAGGAGTTATGTAGGGTCAACGTCTTTGGGGTACTCATTGATAGTGGGGAAACCCACAACTGTATTGATGCCTCATTGGTTGAGAGGCGAGGACTACATACAGAGGATTTTGAGAGCCTCAATGGGGTTGTAGCCAATGGAGAGTCTTTGAGGTGCACACGGTGGGTTCCCCAAGTGAGCATCATGATGGGTAACTATACAATTACCAATGATTCCCACATTGTTGGAATGGGAGTGACCAACATAGCACTAGGAGTGCAGTGGCTCCACTCTCTTGGTGAGTTTCAGACTAACTTTCAAATGATAGAGCTAAAGTTTAAGTCCGAGGGTAGGAATGTGATTTTGAGGGGAGTATCTATAGGAGCACCAAGGATGGTTACAGCTGAGGGGATGGAGAGGATGATCCAACATGGTGAGGAGTTTTATTATTGCGGATCGATGTGGAGTATGATGGATGTAGGTGTGGCCAACAATGTTACACATGAGACTATTACTGAGATTAGGATTATAGGTTTAGATCATCCAAGCTTATCTTTATGTTGTTTATCTAAAGTTTTGGTAGACTGGAGACCTCATTTGTTTGTTGAGTACTCCAAGAACTGACACACTGGAAAGATTCTAGATGGTCACATACATGATGACAACTACAGATTTGAGGATGAGATGATCTTCTATTAGGGAAGATTGAGCCTTGTGTTAGATTCATGGTTGAGGATGGAGATATTGCAACATGTGCATTGTCCTTTTAGGAATTTGAGTTGCGATGAGACCTATAGGTTCATGTTAGAGAGGTTCATATGGCACAAGTTGAGGGAGGATATCCCTAACTTTATACAAGCATATATAGTTTGTCACTGTGACAAGTCAAAACCTGTGGGTTCATCATTTTTTGAATCGACATTGGATAACACTCCTATGTATTTTATTGCTTCTATGCCCGGTGAGCACTTCACCCACATGTTAGTCAGTGGAGAGATGAAATTGACTCATGGTTATTTAGTAGGTTCACATTCAAAGCACAGGAGGTGGACTATGTGGGGCCGATATTTTTGGTTGATCGCCACTGGAGTCTTGGGACTTTCCCTCCACAGGACACATTGAGATACATTATGAGGAGCCTTGCTCTCACATGAGTGTAGGTCATGTGGGAGAGTTAGCACAATTTGTGCGTATACAGGTTGTTCCATAGGTGGATTCAGGGGACTCTACGGGACCCAGAATGAACTTTCATACCCAGGAGTCGATTGGAGAGGTAGTGAGTGATCACATGATGATAGCATTACATCGGCAGGGATTGGACAAATTGACACTTTCAGCATGGGTACCAGGGGAGAGTCGGTGTGGACATCATACTAATTTAGGAGCAACATTGTTCTCCACATGGCATGGAGAGCATGATCACTACATGGGGTGTCTTGGTTACTTCGCATCACACCGATCATCAGTTGACTGCAAGGCGAGGTGGAGAAACTTGTGGTGTGGTATTCAGTCTCTGTAGCACGACATGATAATGCTTGGGGTCAAACATTTCTTGGGAAGGGAGGACTGTAATGTCTCCTTTTCTACACCTAAGGCTAAGGGACAAGTCAAGTCCAAGCTGGGTCATACCCAAGGGGCTGCGGACGCTGGGGACTATTGTGAAGGTGTAATGTCCCCTTTTCTTGCGCCAAAGGCCGAAGGGTCAAGAGAGCCCATGCCATGGTCATATTCAAGGAAGAGAATCGGTGGGCTCTCATATCAGATTCACGGTAGCCATCTGGGTAGGGCATGACAACTCATTGAAGGCACCTCCATCATTTACCGACCCCTCTTCCAAGCTTGGTGACTTGGGTCTTAGGGGCATTTGGGGAAGATAAGCAGAGGGGCTCCAGATCAGATTCATGACAGCCATTTGGGCTGGGTGTAGCAACACGTTGAAGGTGCCTCCATCATTTTCTGACCCCATTCCAGGTGAGGTGAATTGTAGTCTTTATTTGGTGGTTTTTTAGACGATCGTTTTAGATTTGAAGGTGGAAATATTATTTCCTTTATTTGTTAATTTTATTACCATTGACCCTTGATTTATGCTCGGTATTTGGAGAGTTACGAGCCTCTGAAGTTTCCAAGCTGTCTAGGGCACGCTGTGCTTTTTCTGGCAGCATTGTAATTTATGTAAAACTCCAAAATAGTGTTATTATGTCCTTATAATAATATCAAGCCCTCTTCAAGTTTTCAAGCAATTCGAATGAATATTTAGGGAGATATATATTTTATTTAGTTCGTTGTCCTCACCGTTAAAATCTGCATAAATCAATATTTTACTTTGCTGCATTTTTCATATATTTTGTGCATTTTTAAGTGGTATCCCATTAGGGATATTTCATATCCCTGTATCTTTGTAGGTTATAGAGGTAAAACTAAAGGTATTAGAATCTACAATCCTTCAAAAAAAGAAGTTATAGAAAACATGAATGTAAAAGTATTAGAAAAACCTTTTGTTCATCTTTCGGTTCTATTATGCATGATGATTCTAATGAAAATAACAATGAAAATGATGTATGTGATGAAGAAATTAGTAATGAACCTATAGTTGAAAAAGAGTTAGTTCTTGTTTCCTCTATAACCAAAAGACCTAGATGGGTTGAGTCTATTATTCAAGACTCTAATCCTGAAAACCTTCAAAAATTACTAGAAGTCAACATACATATCATGTTTTGATGACATTGTATGAACCTGAACCCCAATCTTTTGAAGAATCCTATTATGATGAAAGATGGTTAGATGTAATGAAATCCGAATATACTACCTTGATTAAAAATCAAACTTTTGATTTAGTCCCTCCTAAAAAATGAAGTATAGTCGGATCTAAATTGCTATATAGAAAATTACTAGAAGTCAACATACATATCATGTTTTGATGACATTGTATGAACCTGAACCCCAATCTTTTGAAGAAGCTTCTTCTGATGAAAGATGGATAGATGTAATGAAATCTGAATATACTACCTTGATTAAAAATCAAACTTGGGATTTAGTCCCTCCTCCTGAAAAATGAAGTATAGTCGGATCTAGATGGCTATACAAGATTAAATATAAAGCTGATGGTAGTGTTGATAAATTCAAAGCTAGGTTAGTAGCTCAAGGGTTTACTCAAAAACCTAGTATCAACTACATTGAAACCTTTGCACTAGTTGTAAAAATGAGCATATTAAGGATTCTGATTTCCTTAACTACTCAATATGGTTGGGAAATCCATCAAATGGATGTCAAAAATACTTTTATGAATGATGAATTAAAAGAGGAAATCTACATGACCCAACCTAAAGGATTTGAAGAACCAGGTAAATAAATGTATGTTTGTAAATTGAAAAAATATTTATATGGTTTAAAACAAGCTCCTAGAGCTTGGTATGCAAATATTAACAATTTTTTCAATGAAGTTGGATTTTCTAATTGTTCTTTTGATAATGATTTATTTGTTAAAATTGAAGAAAATAGTATCATTCTCATTGTATTATATGTTGATGATTTACTTATTACTAGTAACTCTAACAATTTAATTATGAAAATTAAAGCTAAATTAATGCAATACTTTGAAATGACTGATTTAGGATTATTGCATCATTTCTTAGGCATGACTATATATCAGGATAAAAATTCTATTGTTGTATCTCAATCACAATATGCCACTAATTTTCTTAAAAGGTTTAATATGATTGATTATAAACATGTTGCTATTCCTATAGAAGTTGGATGTAAACTTGATCCTAAACCTACATGTGAAAAAACTAATCCTACTTTGTACAAGAAACTTGTAGGTAGTTTGATTTATCTAACTATTACTAGACCTGACATTGCTTATGTAGTAGGGATTGCTTCAAGGTTTATGCAGGAGCCATATCATGATCATTGGAAGTTAGCCAAAATAATATTACATTATATTAAAGGCACAATTAATTTTGGTTTACATTATACTTATTCTAACAATGCATATTTATATGGATATTGTGATTTTGACCATGTTGGTGATGTGATAGATCACAAATCTACAACTAGATATGTGTTCAATTTTGGTGCAGGTGTCATTACTTGGAGCAACAAAATTAACCAACGGTCTCCATTTCTTCTACTAAGGCATAGTATACAAGTGCAATGGAAGCAGTAAAAGAAGCCATGTGGCTAAAGCGGTTGTTGGAAGAGATGCACATGGAAGCTAAAGGAAGTACTCCTCTTCTATGTGATAGCTAGAGTTGTATTTCTCTCACTAAAAATCCAGTTCAACATCAAAGGATAGCATATCGAGATACATATGAACTTCATCCAAGAGAGATTTTTCTGTGGAGATATAGATCTCGATCTTGGTCAATCAAGATCAAGTTGCAGACATGTTTACAGCTGTTGTGTGTTGTAAAGTTATGCAAGTTTCATGCAATGCTTGGCCTTTCAGAGTTTCCATTGAGGGGGATTTTTCATGGCAATGTCACCTCCTAATGGTTGACTAGTTGATAAATCCTTCTCCTCTATACTTCTGCTCCATTGTAAAGCATTGTAAAAATATCTTTATGATCTTTGTAAACTTATAACTCTAAGTTTACGGTGTATAGTCTAGTGTGTTGCATCTATTTGTAAAGGAGGTCCTTGTGTTATAAAAGGCTCCTAGAGATGTGGTTTTAAATAATTTTCCATGAGAAACTGTGGGATGTAGTCTCACAAATCATGCTTAGCCTAAATCATAACTTTTGATTTATGGATTCCAAATCCTTTTATACCAAAAGGTAATTTGAGCATGATGAAGGTGTTATAAATCCTTCAAAAGTGATATGCTAGCCTAAACCTTCACTAATGGTTTATGGATTTGTAAATCATGTTGTACAAATAGGTAATGTTGGCATATGGTTCCCACTTAATATTAAGGGGGAGTGTTAGAACATAATATTAAGTGTGTATAATGTTTAGTTTATAATTAAATAATTTAGAATATAGTTTATATGCTTAATTATTTAATAAAAAAATTATATAATGTTTATTATTTATTTAATAAATAGTTATTTTATAAAACAGGGGCATACCCTGTCACTTAATAGTCATAACCCTTGGGGTTATTTAAATATAGTCGTGGGACATATCTTTGATATTTATTGTGGATGAATTTGTGGGAGAGAAGTGAGGAGATCGAGTTTTCTTGGATTGTAATTATGTTTCTCTATTAAATGGAAATTCTTACTTCTATGGCTTTTAACCTCCTTAGGTCTTTCCACGTTAAAAATGTGTCCTATGTTATTTAATGTTTTGATATGTTTATTTAATGTTTGGTAAATTTTAAATATACTTTAATGTGTTTATTAATCAAATCACACCTCGAACTTGACACCAACCATAAGGGGAGAGGGTT
The DNA here is from genome assembly GCA_018340775.1 of Taxus wallichiana var. yunnanensis. Lineage (NCBI taxonomy): Eukaryota > Viridiplantae > Streptophyta > Pinopsida > Cupressales > Taxaceae > Taxus > Taxus wallichiana. The sequence goes on from CM031243.1 coordinate 394,829,263, forward strand.
AATCTTGATTTTTTGTTCCCCAAGAGACCATTTGAGGTCAATTAACAAGATGAGCCATATTAGTTTAAAGTTTTCAAAACCTAATTTGTGGTCATAATATGTTGTTGAATCAATTGGTTGATGAGTTGGGTAGAATTAGTATTGGAAGGGACACGATGTTATTGGTTGGATCCAAGTTTTCTCCATTTAGAGGAGGCTCAATATGGTTAATATATACATCAAAATTCTAGGAAATACAACCCTCAATATGTTTAGAAATAATTTCAAGTGGATATCCTAAGTATTCTAGAAGTTATTGCAGAAAGTTTTGCATAGTAGTGGTATAATCAAATTTATGGACATATTCATGCTCCCCTTCGTCTTCACTTTTAAAGATATGGTTTTAGATGTAGTACATGGTTTGTATATTTTTAGATGGAGGATTTGAATTCCTAGCATTAGATCCTATGGAAATACATTCTTTTTAATGTGGAACTAACTTAGGAAGGCCATCATCTTGAGAATTAGTGAGTTCACTTAGAAATAGTTTAGCTAAGGATGTAATGGAATCACCGAGTAGGTACTATATGATGAAACAAAGGCACCTAAAAGAGGATTAATGGAAATATTTTTTTGATGGGATCGGTTGTGTAAAACTTTTACACGAGGGCCGATGGGGTTAGAAAGGGAATATGCGAAAATGGGATAATTATGAATGAGATTGGCCTTGCGCAGAAAGATTACATAAGTGCTGATGACATTCATTAGAAATGATTTTATTTTAAACAAGATCAAGTGTGTACTAGGGTTCTTCACAAAGGATGAAGGAGTTCAAAGAATAATTTGAATTTCAAAAATATTAGTCATGTAGTAGGGTTCTTCCACGTGGGGCTAAAGGAGGATAAAAATTAGGAAGAATAATAAAATAATGAATCAGATCTAATTGAAAGCATAGCTAGATTACCATCAGGTTTACTAGATCGTATGATGGGTAAAATACATGTTCCCAACCGAGTTATTGTTTTCATGTAATTTGAGTAGCCCAAAAATTCAAAAAACTTGAACCATAATAACTAAACCATAAAATGAAATCTTATTTCCAAAAGCTTCTTGAATACCTATCCGATCAGCTTGCCTCTTATGTCATGGCCACCTCGCCCTTGAAATTTATCCTAATTTATTTAATAAACATGTATGAGTTTTCAAAATGGTGTGGTAAGGTCCATTGTTCCATTTGGTGAAGGACAACAGAAGACTAGTTCTCTGGTAGGTCTAGGCCATTTCGGGGCATGTGTGTATCCTCCAGGAGGATTATGAAAAGGTCATAAAAATATAGAGGTGGTATTAGAGATTATTGAAGGTGTTGGAAGTAGTTTAGGAATATTAAAGACGGATATGGTGAAACATGGTCTAGTCGGTGCAAGGATACCAATGATGTTTCAGGACATGGATCAAAGTGTTGAGTTGCATTTACATTCCAAAAGTAGATAAAGTGGTACCTTCAGCAACTCAATTTAGTAAATGATTTAAAGGACATGATATCATTCTAGGAGCTCTTTCTTAGGTATCATGAGTGGCTAGTTCTTTATTAGCAATGTCCATCTTCATCAAATCAGTCAATCCTCTCTCTCTCTCTCTCTCTCTCTCTCTCTCTCTCTCTCTCTCTCTCTCCTTCCTCTCTCTCTCTCTCCATATTCTAATTTTCAATTAAGAATGTAAATTTTCTATTTCATCCTATTCAATCAAGTGACCTTTAGTTCAACATTGTAAAATTTTCTTTTCACTAATAAGAAAAATACTCACTTCATAAGAAGATGAAACGTCACAAGTGATGGGGATAAGTGAAGAGTCATGTGGGGGTAGATGAAGAGACACATTTGTAATGATATAAATTGGAATGGCCTATCCATTTCAAATGGTTGGGAATTGTTTATTGAATGTATGTTTTTGAGATTACCATTTCTACATCAAGAAATATAATCTGCAATTATTTTATTTTCTTGTCTTATGTTCCTCTACTCTCTCTTCTTAACTTTACATACATGATAATCTTGTAAAACCAAGAAAGGTGTCCGCGCATTTGATAAATAATTCAATGGAATTTTGTGTCTATGATTTGTTGGTCTTATCATTTTTAGAATTGTTGTGTTCTTATAATTGAATATGGACCTACTATGGTTATTGTATGTGAATTTTGTAAGCCTACTCACAATAGTAACCCTCTCTCTCCTTATTGTATGTGAATTCGTAAGCCTACTCTCATTTACCTTGCTTTGTTGAAAAATTCCACCCTTGTACCTTGTACAATATTTTTCCATAGGTTTATTGGATTATTCCTTTGTGATCCCTGGCATAATGACTACCCAAAACTTTATGTTAGTTTACATTCAATAATGGGAGCCTCCCCATATCAAAGAATGAGGGGGGCTTATCCCCGTGACCATTAGCAAAAACAAAAAAATTGCCCACACGAAAAATTATTTCTCCAATTTTTTTTGACAACTCTTCTAGGGAGATATCTTTTCTCATGCACCCTTAAAGATCTCTCGAAAATATAAAAAAGTATATATTCTAAAAACAAAAACAAAAATCACCTTTCAAAGTAAAAATCAGATTTTAAAGGTGAATCTATCAAGGAAAGAATCCATGTCACATTCATTTCCAACATCATAAGGATGAAGTTTCGAGATTGGTGTTTGACACCAATAAGTGACAACGACCATGAAAAATAAGATGACCACCAAAAAATATGTTGGTAATACTTGACTGTGGAATAGTGTTATGATTCAATAAAAAACTAAATCATGAAAATACGGAACTAGATAATTCCCCAAAATCTACATAAGTGGAATTATAAACTAGAATAATCCAAATACAAAAAAATTACACACACATAACACAACATGTACCATGGTTCACCCAATGTGGGCTATGTCCACCAAATATAGAGATCTCAATATATATAATAAACAAGAGTATAAAACAACTCTTCTATACAAGAGTACAATGCATATCTCCAAGAGTATCTCCTCCTCCATATCTCTAAACGAATATACATGAGTGCACTAAAACCATGCCTCTAAACCACCACTAGATCTCACATAACTAGAAACTATTGCATCTATGAACTGCAACCAAAATCTTCTGTGGATTTGTAAACAAGACCTCTCAAATGGGTATACCAATGTGCAACCATAACTATTCACCAAGAAGTAAGTCTCTCCTCCATCACTGTATCAACCGTGCAAACAAGAAGACAACCTCCTCTACAATATTTGGATACTATCACATATCCACAAGCTATCCAATGAGCTACAATACTATATCTCTATGGATCAACAATACAACATGATCTCATGGATCTACAATACAAGATCTCACAACAACATGTGGATATACAAGAAGAAACTCTATGTGCTTTACATACTATGCAAGCCATTACATTGAGACAATAACAATACAAAGGAAATACAGTAGAAGACATTACCCTCTTCTCACCATTCAGATGTACCTACAATTTCCTTTTGTCTAACTTCTCTCCATGGAAGCTATGTCTTCATGTAACCTTTTTCTTCTTCTTCTCATTCTTCTTCATCCTCTCAACCAAGGATTCCACATGTAATAATAATCAATTACATGCAATTCTATTCTTCTAACCCTAACTTTCTAGCTTATATAAGCTTATAAAAACTTAGGGCATCTTAGCTATGCATTTACAACCTTTAGATCACCTTTAAATCAAATGTTGGATCTAATCTCATGTTTAAAATAAAAACATAAATGCACAGTAAGCGGTGTCGGTTCTTTGATCGATGTCGGTTCACGACCGATGTCAGTTCCTCCCGGTGGACTGATGTCGATTCACCGACCGATGTTGGCTACTGTGTAAACCTGTAAGTTTTTAAAACATGCTTTTTTGAAGAAATTTAGTTCCATAACTCGATAAAATAAATATTTATGATAAGACATTATTATGGACCAACTCCTACAAAAGTAAGGATTTTAGCATGGAGAAGAGGTCTTATGCTTCAAACAAAATCCACAATCGGAATAGCAAAGAAGGTTAGCAACATTTTTGCAAACGTTATGGGAAAAGTATCTAGAATAGAAAAAAATGTTACATCTGAAGATCCTACCATCAAATCCTAGTGGATTCAATTTAAGTGGATTACCACTAGAGGAAAGAAAATGAGAATTGCACCTATTGATGACTGAGAATCCAAGAGCCGATAAGGAGAATGTAGAAAAGATAAAAAAATGTTGTATGAAAGACATGAAGAAGAATAATCTCTTGAAGGTAATGTTTTAAACTTCACACAACAAACTGAGAGACTCAAAGCCTTGTCTTTTGTCTCTCTTCCTTTAGATGATTTTATCACATATGGAGATGAAGAAATGATAGCCTTGAAAAGGGAGTTTGTGCGAATAATTTTGAGTGTTGAAAAAGGAAATTTTGATCCGAAAACCAACCATGAAATTTTTAATCATACTAAGGCTATGAAATAAAGATACGAGCATATTGAAGCACTTCATAATGTTAAGGAAGAAGAGATTCATCCTTTGAATGTAGGTTCGATGACTCTATATATTATGAGGTGTTTGTTCCTTAAAGAATCTTATGTTTTTCTCATGATTTCCATGTCCTTGAGCCTTTCGATGAAATTCAAATCAACACCTTAGAGGAAGATGAAGAAAAAATTAGAGTTAAACCTCCATTCATAGCTTCATTTTGGATGGAGACACAGTCCTTGGAAAGAGCAATGTATGCGAGAGATGAATATTCTTGCTCCATGATAGATGATCTAGTATTTTCCAAATATTCCACCAACCATGAATATGTTCAAGAGATGAACCCTCATTCATCACCTAAAATTCTTTAAGAGGACGAATTTGAGGTAATTGTGGATAGTTTTCTTTTCAAATTTGACTCTTCAATTGATGAAAAAATACTCAATGATGAAATGGAGAAATTTGAAGAATCCAATTCCATTCTCGAGAAAAATGTGGATGAGCAAATTGAAAATGACCTCTCCAAGGAGCTGATTTCCCTATCATCACCAAAGGAGTATAATGCTTATCACCATATCAAGTATGGAGTCTTCTCATTTCCTTACAAAGAAAAATACTCTATAGGATATGTTCAAGGTGGAGAAGAAGATTATTCTCATGTTGCAGCCCCAATGTTGTATTCTTCCCCTATCATGTGGATGATTTGAATAATTTGGAATTGAAAGGTGTACCATTCCCATGTAACATGGATCTCTTCTCTCTATTTGTAAATGATGAAAACTAGGTATTCCCTGAACTTGCAAGAAGGTAACCCTGGATGATAAGAAATGTGGATTAGGAGAAGGAGGATTTTTCAAATAAGTCTTGGCCATGTGAATATCATATTTCCAGCCATATCCTTGAGGCCCAGTGCAAAGATTTTTCAAATAAAGGTGAAAATGAGTATGTGGTGGCTTTGAAGAAGATATATATATATATATATATAAGACATATTGAAGATTGTGGAAGAAATTACCCTCAAATCACTCGAAATCTCAACATATGCCATGAAAATGCAAGATAAGTATGATTTCAGTCATGATCCTTCTTTTGATGCACAAGTGCTCAACAATGAGATGGAACAAACATGTAAGATCAATGTTCTTTTGAAGCATTGGTGTATGAATGTTAATGCGAAGGTGATTTTCCCCCTTTCCCATTTTTTGAAGGAGAATATGAATGGGATGGAAAGGAAATTCTTGAATCCCATGTGGATGTATTCGAGAAGGAAGATAGTACCTCCACTATAGAAAATGATATCATGGTCGAGTGGTGAGTTGATATGCATAGAGAAAATCACTTGGAACAAATAAAATAAAATGTACAGGAGTCTTGGGAATGGATCCATAGTTAGATTGGTCTCATCACCTCTGGATGCCCCACGATCTTGGAAATAATCCCGTGTCATAACATTAATTAAAGGATGATAAATACTTTCATGAAAAAATCAAAGATTTTATTTTTGAGAACATGAAAGAGTGGCTCCTTACGATCACAAGGCATCAAGTTGAGACTACTAAATGAAATAAGTCCAATCAAGTAACGAAATGGTCACTAGATATAAAAATATTTCTATGTAGTATCAGTAAGAGGAATGAATTTTTGTTTCTCTCCTTCTTATCAAACCATTTAGATCCAACACGAGAGCATGACATGATCGGGTGATTATCTTCAAGCCTCGGAGGTATGAATTCATCCCACTGTTCCATGATGGTACATAATTCTCTCAACTCATTTATGGGTATGTTTATATTCTTATCCCACCTCAATAAATTCCCCCATGTACTAAAATTTCCATTTCGTTGTGTGTTTTCTTTCAATTCGGTGTGTTTCTTTTTAGTTTGGTGTGTTCTTCGATTGTGCTAGTAGTGGATAACTGACTCTATTTCCCAATTTGACAAGGAACTAGTCTGGTCACCCACAAGAAAGATAAAGTTATCTATTTCATCTTATGGTACAATGCCCCGAGTTAGAGCCAACTATTTTCATGTATCTTGACTAACCCAAAAATTCAAAAAACTTGAACCATGACAACTAAGCCACAAAGTGAAATATTTCTTCCAAAAGCTTCTTAAATCCCCCTCCATGTCATCTTTCCCTATGTCATGGCCACCTTTCCTTTAAATGTTTTCCGAATGCATTGATAAACATGTATGAGTTTCCAAAATGGTTTAGTAAGGTCCATTGCTCCATTCGGTGAAAGACAACAAAAGAATAGTTCTCTGCGAGGCCTAAAAAGGCCAATTTTGGCCATTTTAGGGCATGTGTGTATCCTCCAAGAGGGTTATGAAAAGTTCATAAAAATTCAGAGGTGGTATTGAAGATTATTGAAGGTGTTGGAAGTAGCTTAGGAATATTTATGAAAGATTTGGAAAAGCATGGTCTAGTTAGTGTAAGGCTACCAATGATGTTTTCGGGACATGGATCAAAGTGTTGAGTTGTGTTTGCATTCCGAAGCGAGATAAAGTGGCACCTATGGTAGCAAAATTCAGTAAATGATTCAAAAGACATGATCTCATTCTAGTATCTCTCCCTTAAGTATCATGAGTGGCTAGTTCTTCATCAATAATGTCTTCATCTTCATCATATTAGTCAATCCCTTCTCTCTCTCCTCCTTCTCTCTCCATATTCTAATTTTCAATTAAGAATGTACTTTTTGCTATTTCTTCCTATTCACTTAAGTGACCCTCAATTCAACATTGTAATAGTCCTTTTTAAATAATTATAAAAATACTCACTTCCTAAGAAAATGAAAGGTTACAATGATGGGGATAGGTGAAGAGTCATGTGGGGGTAGATGAAGAGACACATTTGTAATGTTATAAGTTGGAATGGCTTCTCGATTCCAAAGGGTTGACAATTGTTGATTGAATTTATGTTGTTGATATTAATAATTCTACATCAAGAAATAAAAGTTGTAATTATTCTATTTTCTTGTCTTATGTTCCCCTACTCTCTCTTCCCAACTTTACATACATGATAATCTTGTAAAAACAATAAAGGTGTCTGCACATTTGATAAATGATTCAATGGAATTATGTCTCTATGATTTTTTGGTCTTATCTTTGTTATCATTTTAATGTTCTTATAATTGAATTTAGACCTACTTTAGTTATGTGTATGTGAATTCTATAAGCCTACTCACAACACTAACCCTCTCTCTCCTTATTTCCCGACTCTCCTTTACATATCTTCACTAAAAATTCCTCGCTTGTACATTGTACAAGAATTTGGCACAATTTTAGTGGAGTATTCTTGTGTGATCCCTAGACTAATGGCCACCCAAAACTTTGGGTTATTTTACATTCAATAATTAGATCCTCCCCTTATCAAAAAAGGAGGGGCTTATCCACGTGACCGTTGGTGGAAATCAACAATTTTCCCACATGACAAAGTATTTTGCCAATAGGTCCTTCAAACCACAAAAATTGTTTATGAGTCAATTTTGTGGAATTGAATAAATATATATAAAATATTCCATTGCCTTAGGAAGTAAATTTACAAGTGGGGAGTAACTCATAGAACAAAGTGTGGATGTGAGCTTAGGTCTCAAAGGAGTTGGAATTGTTCTTTCATGCACAAACTTGTGTGCAAGTGTATATTTTTGTTAGTAACATAGTGGTTTTATATGCCTATGGTATTGGTATAAGTTGTAAGGTCATATCACTAGAGATCAATCTATCTTATTGTGGAATTTATTTTGTTAAATATAAATTTGTGAGTTATTTTGAGTTTTTGTTAGTATGTTTTTATTGCATAATTATGTAAGCAAACATGTTGTGATGGTTCCTTGCTAGAACACCATATACCCATCTACATTAGAATCACTAGGTAATTTAGTATTGTGGCTAATTTCATCCTAATGTTTTGATATGTAACTCGGTTTTAACACCAGTGCATCTATTTATCTAGATATGGAATATGTGATCAACATAAGTGATTGCACTTATGTAACTATATATATATTCTCCTTTGTTAAAACCTTTTTTACCTCATCTTGTGACCTATAAAAAAGGGTTATTATGATGACTTGGACTAGCCTCAACAATCCCCCAAATTCTAAGTGATGCTTACATATCCATACTTTAAAAGGGCCTCATATTTATGTAGTTATCTCTCTCAATGAATGTATTTGATTGTGCATAAATCGTTGTTTTGGAAAGTGTAGACACTAGAAAACACACCTTACACATGAGGTCTCCTCTTCAAAAATACCAGAAACATCATAAAACATTAAAAATCCTTAAAAATCAAATAATCCATATATATATATATATATATATATATATATATATATATATATATATATATATATATATATAACCCCACAAAATGGGGATAAAAGACACCTCATCACTCATTTACTAACCCTCACCCACTCACATTTAATTCTTCCCATACCACCTACCCATTTGTGTGCCCAATACACATTGCATCGATATTTGCCCCACTTCTCTATACACTCAAAAACTATAAAATACCACTTACCCCCATCATTCCAACTCTTGAATCATGGTGTACTAAGGCTATACTTGAGTTTTCCTACCCTCTTGTTCATATACATTTTTTTCCAGGTCTTGAAGAAGTGAAAGTGAAGCAAAAAGGATAGATACAACTTGCTACAACATTGTTTTAGAAAAATTTCAACACTGGCAGGAATTGCAACAACGATTAACTTGCGATCTTTGTGTGATTTTTGGTGAATCATAACTACGATTGTCCTGTGATGTGATTCATTTATATTTTTAATTTTAATTTATTATTTTTCATTTCAATCAATAAAATGTAGTTTTATCTCCTTAAAAGGGTTAGGGATTTGGCCAAGGTAGGTCCTCTAACCACAAAAACAACTAACATTTTTCTAATTATGCTTGTGTGTAGGTTTATATTTAGATCTGAAGAGTTTTTAACCCACTTTATTGAATGAAAGAACCCATAATTGTCATTGTATTCACAATGGAAACATAAAACCATTATGTTTTAGTAGCATTGATTTGAAGATTTCATATCAACTAATACATCTTACATGTGATCCAAATCTAGGCATACATTTTGGTGACCATAATGGGACCATTTTGGTTGTGGGTAATTATATCCATTTTATGAATCTAGCAGTTTTTTATTTAGGGTTTTATAGTCTTTTCAGTTCTATTTTAATTTTTTTCTAATGTTTTTGGTTCGAGATCTAACATCTAGTTTTGAAGATTTGCTAAAAATAAAAATAAAATTGGTTGTAAGCGATCTTAATTGTGACTAGGTTGTGATTTTGTGCTAATTTTTTTAAATCTTGTTGCAGAGTGGTCATATTTGTGACTCTTATGTAATTTTGTTTCTGTAAAAACATACTAAATACTTGTTTATTCTTAAGGGAATGAATTGGGAATGAATACACATTAAATATAGGTTCGGATAAGGGTAAACACTGTCCACATAAGCGTGGGATGTGCTTGGGAATAATCCTAAACATCATTGTGATGAGTACCATAAGAACCCTAATGTAGTTGGCACATTAAGAGGAATCACCGGTGAAAAGGGTCAATGACCCAACCTGATTGACTAGTTTTACCCGTGAGGTAGAGCCAATGTTGTCCATGGTGACGACCCCATCTTGATTGATCAAGGGGGTAAAGTAAAGTCTACAACTATAAATTTTATAGTGTACGAAACTCATTCAGATAAAATTTGGCATTTAGAGAGAGATCCCTAAATAGGAAGCTAAGTGAAGCTGGGCCCATATTCAACATCAAGACAAACAACCATTACCACATTCATTAAAACATTTCATTTCAACTTCCACTATTTTTGAGTCACACCTGCGGCTATTTCTATTCTTTACAATCTCATCGCACACTGCCATATTTGAATCTATCATTCATTTTGAGTCATGATTTTCCCAAGTATTAAACACAACCGTGACTTCACTACAATTTTCCCATCCCATATTTTTCTCGAGCCAATTGAATCTGTGACTTCCCTGTGTTTTTTTGGTCATATCATCTTACTCATTTTTTCCACTCATGTTTCAAAGTCCTAGTCGCGCAGTGTGAATTTAATTCCTCATTGTTTCTAGTCATATTCATGGTGATTTTCACCCTCATTTTCTTCACCAAAGCACCTCCTTGACCGCATTGCCAAGTTTGAGTCCCAACACTTTGGGGGAATTCCACCGCACCGATTTATCACACAATTTGTAATGAGCCTATCCAATTTATGGCACTACACCACCCTTATCCACCGCATTTCAATATGCCCACTTTTTACAAATTTGATGGCACCAAGGACCCCAAAATCCATTTACACCTCTTTTTCTATGCATGTCATCTCATCAAACATGATGATACACTCTTCGTTTGCACCTTCCCACTTTCACTTGCTAGCCAAGAAATTGACTAGTATTCCTATCTCCCACAACATATCATTCACACAACTTACTAAAAATTCTTATCCCACTTCTATTGGGGTTAAACACACTAGTTGTATAGATATACATTTAGATCTAATCATACAAATGATAAAAATAGAAATAAACCAAAAGAACAATACAAAAGATATAACGTGGTTCACCCAATGTGGGCTACATCCACCAAGAAACAACCAATATATTATTCAAATCTTTACAGAGGATATACAATGAAGATCTACAATCTTCCACACCTCCTAGATGTACAATACTTTCTTCCTCACAAGCTTCTCTTTTTCTCTCTCCAAGAATTCCTTCTTACAATTATGATCAATCTTTCACAATCTAACCTTTCTAACCCTAGCTTTCAAGCTTATATAAGCATATACATACTTAGGGAAACTTAGCTATGTAATTACAACCATTAGATCACCTTTTAATCAAATGTTAGATCTAATTCCCGTGACTTAAATAAAATCAATCACGCATAGGTAACCGATGTCGATTCGCCATCGAATCGATTCGCTGCTAATTATTTGACTGATGTCGGTCCCTAAGTGATTGACGACGGTTATCGATCGACGCCAATTACTGTGTATTCCAACAAGTTCATAAAGCATGCTATTTGTAAAGAAATTGAGCTCCACAACTCAAAAATCTCCCACTTGGAGATAAATTATTGCATTATATTGTACAACTCCATTCTTGGATCCTTTCCTTGGCTTGTTTCTTCCTCTTCAAGTCTCAAACTTGAAGACCAACAAAAGTGGAGTGTAGCTCCAACTTCTCCTTTGCTAATGAATTCATTAGCATATCCATAGGGTTCTTATTTGTATGAATTTTCTCTAGTTTCAACTTCCCATCCTCTAACACCTACCATATGAAGTGATATCTCAACTGAATGTATTTCATTCTTGAATGAAACGTTGCATTCTTTGTCAGATGAATCACACTTTGACTATCATTGTACAATTTTCAATCCTCTTGCTCCTTTCCCAACTCTTCCATGAACCTTCTCATCCATATCATCTCTTTGCTAGCCTTTATAGTTGCAACATACTTGGCCTCTATAGTAGACAAGGCCACAACCTTCTGCAATCTCGAAATCTAGCTAACTATTGTGCCACCTACTATGAATACATATCTAGTGGTGCTTCTCCTACCATCCAAATATCCAGCCATATTTGAATCAACATAGCTACATAAAGAAGTATTTGACCCTCCATAGCATAAATACATGCCGAATGTCCCTCTCAAATACCTGAGAATCCATTGGACTACTTTCTAATGCTCTTTACCTGGATTGGCCATAAATCTTCTCAAAACTCCCACTTATTGTGCAATGTCTGGTTTGGTACAAACCATAGTATACATAAGACTTCCAATTTCTGAAGTATGTGGAACCCGTGCCATGTACACGAACTCCTCATGTGATGTAGGACACTGATATTTTCTTAATTTAAAGTATCCAACCATAGGTGTACTTACAAGTTTTGAATTCTACATATTAAATCTTTCCAACACCTTATTGATATAATGTTCTTGAGACAAATACAACTTCATGTTCTTCCTATCTCTAAGAATTTGCATGCCAAGGATTTTCTTTGCAGCTCCTAAATCCTTCATTACAAATGTATGAGCTAAATTTTTTTAAGCTCAATAATGTCCTGCATACTAGATCCTGCAATAAGAATATCATCCACATACAATAACAAAATAATATAGCTTCCATTTTCAAGCTTCTTGAAATAAACATAATGGTCAGATTCACATCTCATATAACCATGCTCATGCATAAAACTATCAAACCTCATATACCATTTCCTTGGGGATTTCTTGAGCCCATACATGATATTTTTCAACTTGCACACAAGTTTCTCCTTACCCTTGACTTCATATTGAAGTAGTTTCTGCATATATATCTCTTCCTCCAAATTACCATGAAGAAAATTTGTCTTAACATGAATTTTATCTAAATGCAAATCTTCTACTGCAACTAAACTCAATACAGTACGTATGGAAGTCATTTTTACTACAGGAGAAAATATCTCACCAAAATCAATACTTGATTTCTGTGTAAATCCTTTTACCATAAGCCTTGCCTTGTATCTTTTTTGTCCACCCTCTTCTTCCTTGATCCTGTAAACCCATTTGTTCTACAATGTTCTTTTACCTGATGGCAACTTAACCAAATCTCATGTCTAGTTTTGTTGTAAGGAGTCCATATCCTCATCCATATCATGTTCCCACTACTTGTGAGTTTCATCCTACATTGGTTCTTCAAAACTCTTTGATTCACCACTATCAGTCAATAATAAATAAGATAAGGAAGGTGTAAATATTTTTGGAGGTTTACTTACCCTTTGTGACCTTCTCACTGACATTTGGGGTGTCGGAGGCTCAAGTACATCACGTACATTAGTATCCACCTTTGTGACTGACCAATTTCGTCACCTCTTGTTGACACGGGTTCAACTAATCGAAATCGGTCATGCTCTTTTATAATCGACGTTAGTCCTAACAATGATGTCGATTCTGTTTCAACCCATGTTGGTTGATCGACCGATAATCTTGTTACATGTAGATGTCTTTTCTAAACCTGATAATGAGTTTTCTTCCACAAAGTTTCCAACCGGTTTGTCTTTGGGTACCAAAACCCGATCCTCGCACATTCTCTTTTCATTACATTTAATTTCATAACTTCTAACAATCTTAAAATCTTCTAAATCCCAAAAATGGAATCCGAAATCACCAGAGCCATAACCAATAAAAGTGCATCTCTTGGATTTAACATCTAAATTATTTCTATTTTATTTATCAACATGCACAAAAGCTTCTAAACCGATACTTTAAGAAAATAAATATCTACCTCTTTTCCAGTCCAAGATTCTTCTAGTATTCCACCATCTAGTGCACTTGAAGGCCCACGATTAATTAAATAAACCGCCGTGTCTACTGCTTCTGCCCAAAAATGCAAGGGTAATCCAACATGTATCCTCATGCTTCTTGCATGTTCCATGATTGTCTTGTTCATTCTTTCGAAACACCATTCTCCTGTGGTGTTCTGGGAACCATTCTTTCTCTACATATTCCATTCATTGAACAATAATCATTGAAATCCTTGTTACAGTACTCACCACCATTGTCAGATCTAAGGCATTTTAACTTTGAATTTGATTCATTTTCCATAAGGGATTTCCATATTTTAAAAGTCTCAAAAACATCATATTTACGTTTAATACAATAAACCCATACCTTTCTTATGGCATCATCAATGAAAGTCACATAATATTGGGATCCTCCATGAGAAGCTACCTGGGTTGGTCCCCACACATATAAGTGCACAAGCTCCAATTTTTACTCCTTTGTTGACCCAAATTTCAGAAATCTCACTCTCTTTTTCTTTCCAAATATACAATTCTCACATAAATCAAGATCTACATCTTTCAAATCTGATAACTTACCCTTAGCCTTTAAGATTTGCATTCCTTTTTGACTCATATGGCCTAATCGATTATGTCACATACTTGCATCTGAATCTGAAATAGATAGCACATAAAGGGAATCAATAATATAGGAAGACAAATACAATATTCCTACCTTCTTGCCTCTTGCTACATCAAGATATCCCTTGGTAAGCTTTCAAGAGTCAAATGTGATTGTAACCATGCAACCAGATTCACCTAGTTTTCTTGCAGAAATTAGATTTCTCCTGAGGCTTGGCACATGCCTCACATCTTTCAATATCCATGTATTTCCATTATGTAATTTTAGATGAACTTCTCCTTTACCAATAATATTGCATGGTTCATCATCTCCTAAATAAACATGCTCAAAATTACCCTGGACATAATTTTTGAAATAATCCTTATTAGGGGTAGCATGGAAAGAAGCTCTGAATCTAAAACCCATGATTCAATTTTATTATCCAATGAGATAATAAGGGAATCTTTCCTTACATCAAAAGATGCAACATTTTCCTCTTTACCTTTCTCTAGTACATTCTCTTTATTTTACTTGAACCAACAATCCTTCTTTGCATGTCCTTTTGTTCCACAATTCCTAAGAGGTTATTCCTTTACCTCTAGATTTAGATCTGCCATTCTTAGACTTTGATTTCCCATTATTCTTTCTCTTAGATCTCTCCTTCTGCCTTCCTCTGCTTTCTACATTCAAAGCATTACCAGATGATGATTCTCTTATAATTTTCCTACGTATTTCTTCATTCAAGATTATACTAACAACATCATCAAACTTTAAAATACTAGTAGCAAATGTTGTATTACTAACAACCATTACCAAATCCTTAGCCCTTGGTCATATGGTATGGTCATATGAGGGCTTAAACTTGTGATTCCTACTAGTAGGTGCTTATCTTTAGCCCCCTTTAATTTTATTTATGTGGTGAAGGCAACAACAATTTATTTTGTTTTAGTGGCAACTAAAATAAATAATAGAGCAAAATAGTAAAAACTTGTAACTTTTGATCAGTAACTCGGTTTTGAGTGCCGTTTTTTGCAAAAGTGCTTGTTTTTTCATGATTTTTCCATTGGAGTTATTTATTTTTAGACTTGCACTATAATTATAAAGTGCCAAATATGGAGGAGTTTTGTAATCAATTATGGACGTAATTTCGGGCCCGACGTCCTAATTTTTTGGGAGTTACAGTTTGTACCTATCATGAATTCTGAGAATGATATACTTTTCTCTTAAGTATATGGAATTCAAGAGGATATTGTAAAATTTTTGGAAGAAAATATATCGCTCAAGAAGTAAAATTCTCTTCTACAATCACTCATTCATGATAAGGATACAATAATACACTCCCTGCAGAACAAACTTGCTAGCCTACAACATCACCATCATATTGTGGACAACCATATCCATGCTCCTAGTCCACTTGCAACTATTTCTCCTGAACCCACTAACATTGATCTGTCATTTTTGAGTCTGTTCTTGCTCTTGATGCTCATACACCTATGAAGCTTGTTCATATTGTACGCTCTTCCACATTTGTGCCTATTACAAGAAAGACATGTTGTGTATCCTACTTTCGCTTAGTTGCATGTCTTTTTAAGAAGAATACCACCGCATTCGGTTCTCGCATGCTCCATTTTATGGGTCTCACTAGAGGAGTCGATGTGAGACATTCACGAGGTATTATTTCCTCTATTCTACATGTTAATTGGAATTCTCGTCATGACATTGGTTTTGAGCGAGATACTTCATTGGGATCACACATTGTGAGCTCTTTTTTTGTTCACTCGACTCTTTCTAAGGATCATGAGCAACACATGAGTTCTGCACCTTCACTCAGGCTTGAGAAACCTGAGATTTCAGTTGTTAGACATGATCAACCTAACACACATTTTGATGTTCTGCACCCATTATGTATTTTACACCAAGTCATATGCAGGCATCTTCTTCATCCATCAGTGTTGATTTGGGGTGGATATCGATCACTCGTGGAGGTGACATAGGCATTCATTGAGAGGACTCTACAAGCATGGCTCTACCATTCGGCCTCTTGCTCCACTTTCTATACCTTTCGCATTGTGATGCTTCTTGTTTTGAGCATTTTTCTTTAGCAGTGTAGTGTATCTCTCTTGTTTGTTGAGAGATTTTGATATCGTATTTTCGACACTTTTGGCATGTTGACAATCTCTCTTATGGGGGAGCTATTCTGGTGGAGCCCAATGGTAGTTTGTCAGTTTTTGAGTAGTTGTTTTGACAACTCGAGACAGATTTGTAGCGCCACTCCACCCATTCAAAGCAAGTATGGGAGGGTGTGGTGTTGATCCTGCTTCTTCGGGTTTTGTGTCCTTGCCTTGTTACCTTGGCTTTTCTTGGATCATGACACTTTGGATTTTGTGTCCTTGCCTTGTTGCTTTGGTTATTTTTCTTGGATCGTGGCACACCTATTTGCAGCACTTGATTGAATTATGTTTGGTGTTTTTTTACACTTTCGACATCACTTCGTTGACAGTCTCCTTATATGGAGCTATTCTGGTGGAGCCCAGTGTCAGTTGTTTTTGAGTTTTGTGATCGAGCAGTGGATTCAGACCACAGTGCACACCAAACTTCTTCAACATTGTATGATTTTTTTGAGCCGAGCTTCTTGGGATGCCTTAGAGCGGGTCTTTACTCTCTTTACTTTGTTATTATTGGTTTTGGGTACCTTGCAGTGTCCCTTTTTTCCCAGTTATTGTACATGAGTACCTCATTAGGCCTAGTTCTTTGAGGCTCATCCTGTGGACATGCCACTTCTATTTTTCCCCTAGCTTGACTTGAGGGGGTGTTAGAGTAGGTATTTACCTTAGCTCATGTTCACCTAGATACTTTATTTACCTTTATTGTATTTATCCTCACCCACTTATGTGAGTGGATATTTTTTTATCTTATTTAGATATTATCTAGTTGTTAGGTATAGTTCTTTCCTTGATCTATGGTATTGACTAGTTCTTTCCTTGATATGTGGTATTGACTAGATCCTTGATGTCTAGTTCTCTCCTAAATCTATGGTCTTGACTAGTTCTTTGATGACTAGTTTTTTCCTTGATTTATAGCTTGATCTACGACCTTGACCTGGGTTCTTAGATTGTTATTCCTTTCCTATTTAAGCAAGGCCCATTCTCAATATATTGCATTGAGTTCCATAATAATATATGATATTGCTTCTCATTTGTTTGCAAAGGTTTATGTAAAGTTATTACGGTGAATTAATTTCATCTTTTTGATCGCGGTGTTTAATTAGCATCGTGTTCTTGGCTTGGTATGATTTGGTTATCGTTCCTTTCACAAGCTTCTCTTTTTCTCTATCCAAGAATTCCTTCTTACAATTATGATCAATATTCCATAATCTAACCTTTCTAACCCTAGCTTTCAAGCTTATATAAGCATATACATACTTAGGGAAACTTAGATATGCAATTACAACCATTAGATCACCTTTTTCTAAAAGGTTAGATTTGATTCCCATGACTTAAATAAAAGTAATCACGCACAGGTAACCGATGCTAGTTACCCTAACTGATACCGGTTCCTATTTTCTTGACCAATGCTAGTCTCAGGTGACCGACGACAGTCACCCAACTAACGTCGGTTACTGTGTATTCTAGAAAGTTCGTAAAGCATTCTATTTGTGAAGCAATTGAGCTCCACAACTCAACAACTTCTCCATCTATATTGCACCTAAAGCAACACTAGTTGACCTTCACATGCTTCACCAATCCCATAATGAGTCTATCACTAGATTTGTTGTGTGTTAGTGTGCACTTGTTCACCGTCTCTCATTTCCACTCCCATAATTTGAACTCATTGACCTATTTTCAAAAAGTTGTGTCCCTCACATCTCCCACCACTTACAAATTCATCCACTACACACATTTGATGAGGCTGTGCACATGGCATAACACCTCAAGGGTGTCCATCTTAGTCATCCTCCTTCCTTTCCGCATGTTATTATTCCCCCACATACTATGTCATCACCATTTCATGTTTACAATGTCATCCAACCGGATCCTCATTACCTCTCATCACCTTCTACACCCACATATTTACATTCATCGCTTTCTACCGAGCTCATTGCTTCATCCAACCCCCTCACAAATTCACTCCCTTTACTGAGCCACTTTATTCTATTCTCAACAATTTGTTTGACACACATCTCATCATCTCCTCCCAAACCACCCCCTGTCATTGTGGCGTTCCTCCCATGAAACATGTTCATATCATCATACCGACAAGAATTACACTTGTCTCATATCCCCAACCTCACAATATCATTCAAGACCTTCTTGACAAAGGGGACATTGTGTTGGGTCCTCCATATCCTCCAATGTCACCTACTAACAACAATCCAATCACTTCACACAAGACTATTCCCACTTATTCTCCATGTGTCGTTCCTTAATCATCCAATTCATCATTTCCCACTACTGCCCAAACATCATGTGCACCTTGTGTCTCTTCATCCACTTCACAACCCACATCATCACATTCTTCCACATTAGACTCCACATCATTGTACTTCCCTAATGTCTCATCATATACATCATACCCTTCTCAATCTCCATCGTCACGTGCTTCCACTTTTGACACGGTCTCATCATCCTCATTTTTAAATTTCTCCACATTTACATCATCTTTATCATCATGTGATTTTATATTTCCCATAACATTATATAATTCATCACTTGATTCAATCATATACACTCCACTTATCACACATCCCATTCCCGCACCTACATTGTGCTCTTCATCACATCTCGGTTCATTCATTGCTTCATCTATTTCAGCACCTCTTCCATATGCATCTCCCTCTCTTCACTATCACTCATTCAAGCATCATTCTTTCTTGTGGTGCCTTCATTAAATCCTATACCATATATTACAGTCATTTACATTCCTCTTGCATCTATTCCCCATCATGCATATCTACATGTTCTTTCATATCCTCATTATAAGTCTCCTTCGTGTGCTTGCATTCCTTCACCTATTTTGGATAATTCTTCCAAATCCACCTTATTATATCCAAAACCACTTATTCAAGAACCATTTTTAATATCAGATCCCCCTTCATTCGGATCACCTATCATGATCACAAAACCATTGGTTCTTACACATATTCCTCATAAGCATCCTTCACATCCAATTATGTCTTCACATCATTTCCATTTTCTTCCACACTATCATTTGTTTGACATTCCTTCTTCCATACCTCTTATTATTCCATACAATCATCTTCCCATCACACCCATTCATCACAAACCCACACCCTTGTCTCTCACACTTCCTCCAGACATCACTATGTTCTCTACTCCTCATACACCTAACATCATCACTTGCACCATACCTCATATCATCTTATCTTCTCCTATTGATCTATTTCATGTCCTTGTCCACTTGAAGTTCTCACACATCCACCACACTCAACACCTTTCTTGTACATTTCATCCCCACACTCACATCCTCCACACACCACCATCCTATGGCTTCTATTTGGCATCATTGCTTCACTCATCATTCACACCATCCAATCTAATCAATTATTTATCTCATCTATCACTTGTTTTTATACATCATGTCTCTCACTCACCTAGTCTCTATACGGATTGGGGGGAATTTCATTTGTCTTCACTACTGCATTCTACATTCTCCTTATATTTCGATTCTCTTAATCTATCCTGGATTCAAAACATGCTCTCATATTATCCACACATTTCATTCAATCACCATTGACACAAACACAAACACACACACACACACACATCCACAAAGCTAAACATCTTTCAAAATCCAAAAATCAACATACCTCAAAAATTGTAATAAACAATGCTTTCCCATGGATATTATTCCAAATTTTCTCGATCCCATTCATACTTCATTCAAATTATCGATTCACTTCCACATTTGGGTTTGTTTCACAACTTTTGGTGAACTCTCGATAACCTTGTTGTTAGGTTTTTGAGTCAAAGTCTCTCTGTAGTTGTTTAAACTTTGTCTCTCCTTCTTTGGTGAATTAAGAAAGATTATTGTCTTGATGATCCACACATTCTTACATACTTAACAACTTTTCTTGAAGACCCCAAGTCATTATTTTTTGATTTTTTCTAACTATTGTCTCCATCATCAATCCTACTCACTCCATCAAGCCACTAGTGGTTCTAAACCCCTTGGAAAACTGAGAGAGTTTTATATCATGCCAAAACAAATTGAAAAACATCAAAAACAAAAGTCAAAGTTTAAAAGAAAATCATAAAACAAAGAATATCGACACTCTCTCTTTGGGGTCTTTCCAATATCTCTAATGGGGATATGGATGCCTAGATGGTAGTATAACAATGTTATGACTAGAATCAAATTTATATTTTTAGGGATATATATATATAGATGAGAAATGCACGATTGATAATCACCTACCATTTCATTAATCACTAATTCATGTTTCACTCACACCTACACGTTGGTTTGTGCTTTCACTAATTGTCTCATGTGCCTTGACTTAAAGAATCAATTAAATTTCACTTGCACAAACAAGATATCAATGAGATGTAGAGCTAGTATGTCACCTTGTGTGGTTTAGGCCTTTTTCAAGATCTTGTTTTAGCTCACATTTTTGTCTCATGTCTCGTGGCATCCAGATCATCATGTGTTCACCAAATCTTGTTTGAACCATGTTAATACACCTAAACACCTCTTGCGCTCCAACATTGTAACCATGCCACTCTTGTATTTATGCTCTGCCTCATTTGGAATGAGCATCTTTGGGCATCTACTACCTTATGCACACCTTTTGCATCCTCATCACTTTTCATGTCATTTTGCATTGCCTCATCATGTAATTTTTCATCACTTCACATTTCCTCATCTTCTCTTTTTTATGTCATGCATATTGAATTCACTTTTCTATTTCTCATAATTTTTCATCCCGAATCACTCTTGCACCACCACAACATTACCTCTCCCGAATCACTTCACAAATAATCCACTACCCCTACCATACCACTCACCTCTTATATCACTTAACTCCTCACCAACTCGAAATTCTCCCCACCAAATCTTCCCCTCAAACCTCTTTCAAGTCACTATAATGACTCACCGAGATCCTCCCTAAATAAATCACCCCCTCACACCCGAATGATTTGCTATAGTGATTCGATCAAGTTCCTCCACTAACTCACCCTTCACTTGAATCACTCCCCTACCTAACTTGACTCACTCCGTTGAGTTATATTCGTGAATTACCCGACCTACCAAACCCACCGGCCCCACCGAGTTTCATTAGCAACTCAAATGACTCACCCCGACTCACCCATCCAACCCACTCCACCGAGTCATATTAGTGACTCAACTAACTCACTCATACCCTCCCGACCAGTCCACCTATCTTCATACCCCTTCTTCCTCTTGTTCTCCCCCTCTCTAACTCATCATGCCTCATAGATCCACCTACTTAACCCTCACACCATATCCCTCACCACTTTCCACCTCACCGAGTCGGGCTCGTAACTCAGGTCACTCACCCTTCCCTTCACATACCTCCCCCTTTGTGTATTGATCGATCCACCTCACCGATTCACACTTATGACTCAGTTCATCATCTCCCTATTTCTCATCTCCCTACATGCCTTACTCACATCGCCCTCACCTCACAAATTGCCCCAAGTAAGTCACTTATATGATTCTCCATGCTCCTCTCTACCCGCATGTACCCACATGTCCAATTCCCTTCCCTATCTCTTCAACATCCTCTCACCTCCTAGCTTGGTGAGTCACTCATGCCTTAGTTTCACCCAAGCACCCACTTCTCCCACCCTATAACCCACACAAAGTTGATTCATAGTTGCTGAAAGGAACGAAAAGAATATTGTTCCAAGCTGCGATCTCAGATGATAATAGCACACCACATTAGATTTGCAAAGCAGAAGAGCTAAAATACCATATATGGAAATCCATCATAATCCATAATGCTCAATACATTATAATAGAATGACTTTAATTATTCAATAAGAATGATGTACATATAGGAGGAGGGAAGTGTAACTACTACCTAAATCAATGGTGAAGAACTCCCACTAACTGATATTGGCAGTTAAGTTAACTCCAAAAGACTAGTAAGCTAACTCCACACAACTAGTACACCTAAGCAAGCTAACCCAACAAGTGTAGGGCTAACACAAGTGTAAGAATTATCCTGATAAATAAATAAAAGGATAAATAATAACCTACACTAATACCCTCCTGTAAGCATAGCTTAGATGGGCAAAAAAGAATGTGGGATGAGGTACGCATGTACAACAACTGGGAAAAATGGACATCGCAAGGTACCCAAAACTAGTAATAACAAAGTAGAGAGAAAAATCCTGCTGTAAGATATCCTCAGAAGCTCGAATCCAAAAAATTGTACAATGCTAAAGAAGTGTGGTGCACACTATGGTCTGAATCCACTGCTCGATCATATAACTCAAAAACAACTGACACTGGGCTTCACTAGAATAGCTCCATGCAAGGAGACTGTCAATGGAGTGATGTCAAAAAGTGAAAAACAAACACCAAACATAATTTGATCAACTGCTACAAATAGGTGTGCCACGATCCAAGAAAAACCAAGGCAACAAGGTAAGGACACGAGATCCAAATAAATAGGAGTGCCATGATCCAAGAAAAAGCCAAGGTAACAAGGCAAGGGCACAAAACCCGAAGAAGCAGTATCAACACCACACCCTCCCATACTGCAGAATGGGTAGAGTGACACCACATATCTGTATGAGTTGTCAAAATCAACTACTCGAACATTGACAAACTAACACTGGGCTCCACTAGAATAGCTCCCCATAAGAGAGACTGTCAACATGCAAAAAAAGTGTTGAAAATATAGATCCAAAATATCTCAACAAACAAGAGAGATATAAATGTATACACCCATAGATACAAGAATGTAATACCCAAAATTTTAGGACGTCGGGCTCAATCTGAAAATGCATCCACAAGTGATCATAACACCCTCCCAAATTTGGCACTTTATAATTAAGTGCATGTAAATATTACAATGAGTAATAATACCTTTTACATTTGAAATATGTGTATAAAAATTTCACCAATACGTAGATCTTGAAAAAATACATAATTTCAAAAAAAAGATCACCTTAATTCGAGCTACGATTAAAAGTTATGAGCTCTACAAGGTTTCTTTATTAAAATAATATTTAATGTTGATCTTTTTAAAAGGTACACGTGACACCCAAATGTCCAAAGGGTAAAAGAGTTTATCCACACGATACATGCTTGCGACCAAAGGATAAAAGTATGTGCCCAAAACCTAAAATGTCCAGAGGGTAAATCATTGTGTCCAGAGGGTACACGCTTATATCCAATGGATAAAAGAATGCACCGGAGGGTGCAGATCGCATTGAGTGGATAAAACATTGCATCCAAAACCAAAATACCTAGAGGGTAAAAGAATGCATCCGAAAGGTACACGCTTATATCCAATGGATAAAAGAATGCAACCATAGGGTACAGATCTGCGTCAAGTGGATAAAAGACTGCATCCAAAACCGAAATACCCAAAGGGTAAAAGAATGCATCCAGAAGGTACATGCTTATATCCAATGGATAAAAGAATGCACCCATAGGGTATAGATCTGTGTCCAGTGGATAAAAGACTGCATCCAAAACCGAAATACCCAGAGGGTAAAAGAATGTGTCCAGAAGGTACACGCTTATATCCAATGGATAAAAGAATGCACCTAGATTTGACTGTCTCAAAACATGGTCGAGTTTACAGTCGATTCTAGGGTTTTGGCACCTTCCAAATCCAATTCTACACTCTTTTTGCATAAAAATGCATGCTACAAAAATTGCTAACAAATTCCATATACATGAAAAAAATAAACCCTTGCTTGCAAAGAAAAACTTACTGGATGTCTACATCATCTATCACTCTGATACCATGAAAGGAACGATAAGAATATTGTTCCAAGCCGTGATCTCAGATGATAATAGCACACCACATTAGATTTGCAAAGCGAAGAGCTAAAATACCATATATGGAAATCCATCATAATCCATAATGCTCAATACATTACAATAGAATGAATTTAATTATTCAATAAGAAAGATGTACATATAGGAGGAGGGAAGTGTAACTACTACCTAAATTAGTGGTGAAGAACTCCCACTAACTAATACTGGTAGTTAAGTTAACTCCAAAAGACTAGTAAGCTAACTCCACATAACTAGTACACCTAAGCAAGCTAACCCAACAAGTGTAGGGCTAACACAAGTGTAAGAATTATCCTGATAAATAAATAAAAGGATAAATAATAACCTACACTAATAGCCGCGACTTGACCTCGTCCCCGAGATCACCACTTCTCCCCCTCACTCTCCCAACTCACCCCAATGAGTGACCCCAGTGAATCACCGTGCCTCATGTCTCACCTTTAACATGTTTTCCCCACACTTCGTTTTCACTGACTCACCTCGAGCCCCTCCACTATGTCATACCTCTACTTAGCACCTAACTAACCCGGCGCCTAACCGCTTCCCACACCCAACCTTTCCATCTTCGTCGCCTTGCTCGCCCTCACTTCATTCCCTCTCACCCCACCTAACTTGGTGAGTAACCTATGTGACCCATCTGCCCCCACCTTCTTCTATTCTTTGAATTTTCAAATTTCCACGTAACTTATTACAACCCAACCCACTCACCGAGCTCTTTAACTCCCTGTTTGACTCCCCATGTAACCCTCCAATTCACTGTAACAACTCAACCCCAACCCAAATAACCATGTATCCAACTAGCTCGACCACCCGGCTCACCTATCTAGCTCGCCCAACCACCTTGCCCCACCCAACTTGCCCACCCGAGATCACCCTCCTAACTAATTCACCTATCTAGCTCACTCATTGTGTAGATTTATGTCTCACCTATTTAGCTCGTTGTGTAACTCACCGCCCACCTTTCCACCTCTCATTGTTATCTCACAACGTAACTCACCACCTCACCTATCTAACTAACATTCCACCCCATACAGCTCACCACCTAGCTCACCATCTCTCCCATCTAGCTCAATCACAATATAGCTTGCTTTGCCTCACTCACCTAGCTCATCTTCAACCCACCTCTACATGTTCTCTACCTCCTCACCATTCACACATATACTTTGGTACCTACCCATCATCAAGTTTTCACTTATACATGGTTAGGGAAACCATGGCCTTACTTCCACTCATCATGCCTTCGCCTAGGTTCATTCTTCAATCTTCTTCAATTGTCACTTTTCATCCTGTGTTATACTGGGACAACCTATGGCTCCACAAACTATCCCTTAAGGGGTAATTATACAAAAACCCTTCTCTTCCAACCTTATGACACCCAATCAAAAAATCACTTTAATCACTTGACTTAATATTCTCTGCCTCAAGAAGTCAACCTATCAATCCCTTCACAGACTTTTACTTAAGTGTCCCATCGATCACATTTCTAGGTTTATGTATATCCAATCAACCATCTAATCCTCTCGACCATGGCAACCACAATAATAGGGTTCAACAACCCCCATATTGTCTTTATTTTTTGCACTACATATTTCTTGTTGTAACACACAACCCAAAAAGGGGAAAAATGTAGACACTAGAAAATGCACCTTGCACATAAGGTCTCCTATTCAAAAATATCAAAAACATCATAAAACATAAAAATCCCCCAAAAAATCAAATAATCCCACAAAAAAATAAAACATATAAAACCCCACAAAAATGAGGATAAAAGACACCTCATCACTCATTTAATAACTCTCACCCACTCAGATTTAATTCTTCCCATCCCACCTACCCATTTGTATGTCTAATGCACATTGCGCCCATATGTGTCCCACTCCCCTTTACACTCAAAAACTATAACATACCACTCACCCCCATCATTCCAACCCCGACTCTTAGTGCACTAAGGCTATACTTGATTTTTCTTGCTCTCTTGCTTACATATATCGGTTTTGTAGGTCTTGAAGAAGTGAAAGTGAAGCAAAAGTATAGATACAAATTGTTTGAGCATTGTTTTAACAAAATTATAACACAAGCAAGAATCCCAATTACGATGGCTTGTGATCTCAAAGGTGCAATTTTTGGTGAATTGCAATTGTGATTGTCTTGTAATTTAAGTCATGTATATTTGTCATTTTAATCAATAAAATGTATTTTATCTCCTTAAAAGGGTTAGGGATTTGACCGAGGAAGGTACCTTAACCAAAAAAATAACTAACATTTTTCTAAGTCTGTTTGTGTGCAGGTTTAAATTTAGATCTGGAAGATTTTTACCCACTTTATTTAATGAAAGAAACCGTAATTGTCCTTCTCTTCACAATGGCAACATAAGCCCATTTTGTTTTAGTAACATTGATTTGGATATTTCATATCAACTAATACATCTTGTAGGTGATCCAAATCTAGGCATAGAAAGACCCCGAGAAGGCCTCCAAAACTTGGAAATGATCTTTAGCTTTGATTATGGTGCATGATATTGATATAGTGCAATATGTATTCAAAATTGTAGCTTTTGTAGTGCTATAAGTAATACTTCAATGGTAAGGGCCAAAAATTCTTTTGAGAATGTGTTTGAGTGTGAAATCTCTTAGATGCCAAAGATGTCCTTAATAAATAAGGGTGTATATGCTTTTATAGGTGGCTTGTAAAAATTATTTTCCACTCCAATGATCATAAGATGAGTGGCGTAACTCATGAATTTGATATTTGTATTGCTGCAACTTGTACCAAGGACAAAATAATTAGCCTTGGATAGAAACATTGACTGATTATTTTCTTTCATGTTAAATTCTATCTAGGCTTAATTAGTGACTGATCAAATATATGAGGTGAATGGATATGATTTATTATATGTGTTATGTATATGGTGCATTGTTTCTAGAAGTGCTAAATAGTATTGTTTCCCTAGTGGATTGAGAGAATGGGAATTGAGTGAGATGCCTTTGGATTAATTCAATTAATGTGTAGTTGGGATTATGCTAGAGTAAATGCTAAATGATTATTGCTAAGTGTCTTAGGTCCAAATTTTGGTTACTATATAATATAAATCATGTGGAAATAATTATGCTTATTGACTTCAACATCTTCATTTGATATTTTCTCTCTTTTTGTATCCCTTTCCTAGTATTGTAAATGGTATTTTGATTTGATGGGTAGATCAAATACTAATATTCTTAATTGATAGGTAGAAAAATCAAATGTTAGTTTGATTTATATATATTTTAATTTGATAAGTAACAAGCAAGTGTGCTTAGAAAAGTTTAAGCAATAGAAAGATTGTGTCTTCAAATAATTATGAATGGTTTTGCCAAATAAAGCAAGTTGGATTAGTTATATGCACAAAATATTCTATTTGATATAAATTTAATCATAATTATAATGGAGACATGTAAGGGACTTCCTCAACTTGTAATATCCCTTTCGGTTATAGTATCTCACTAAATTGTACGCCATACATTTAAACACTAATAAAACAAGTGCCTCCTTTATTGTACTATTTAATTGATTAGGATATGCACTTCTTTTCAAGAAAGATAATTGAACCCATATTATGCCAAAGGACTTTTCTAAGTTATAATGGATCAAATGAGTTCATTCTTACAATAGTATCAATTGCCATGATCAAAAGGCTATAATTTGATGGCAAAGATCAAAAAGCAGTTTATTGGTTTTATTTGGTGAAGTCTCCACAATTCCAACCCATGTAAATAACTTATTCCATATGCCACCTCACATGGAATATGTGAGAAATTTTTATGTCCTCACTCTTGTCTTCAACTAAACTCTTTCCCATTCAATTAGACATTACTCTTATAGAAAATCAACAATGAAACTTCATCAAATTTAACAAACCTAAGAACATGCAACCTTGCTTCACATAGAGGTATATTAGAATCCAATATGATGTCTTGAGTCTTCTATATGATCTCAGTCCATTATATTCTATGTTAATGTTACAATACTTCAACAACGAGACCTCCTTTTCTTTACTACGCTAAGAACAATGAAATATTACAAATAACAAGGATATGTTGGGGTTTAATTACCTTATCCAGTCATGAGATCATGAGGTGTGAAAGATAATTTGGATCAAATGTACTAGATCTCTCCTTATTACTCTTGTAGAATCATGGAGTTTTGAGGTGAGAAGGCTCATTTTGTATTCATTGCACAAGATCTTTATTCTTCCTTACATGCATATCCTCTCACATGCTAGTAGGTATTCCTTGGGAAAAAATTCAATATAATTTTCTTAATACAAACTATTGACAGTGTTCTTCATTAAATTTTGGATAAGCTGTGGGAATAAGAATAAAGCCACTGAAGTCAGTAAGTATCCACGAAGAGTTGGATCAAGCCGTGAAGGAAAAAGGAAATCTGTGAGACAAAGAACAAAGCCGCGGGTAAAGAAATAATCCGTGCATAACTAAAGAAATCCGTGCAAGACTAGAAATCCATGAAATATGAGGAAAAGATGCATTATACTCTAGGATGCCATAAAAGATGACATAAAGCCACAGAATGAAGACAAACCAAGTTAGAAGACAACAGAATCCGAAAGAGGCATGAATCAAAAGAAGTGAATTTTTGATGTTATGTATTTTGTATATTTATTGTAATTAACCTTTTGTATATGGGTGCATCATAAGAAATGAATATGTGAGTGCCATATTGAGAGAATTTTGTAAGGAATGAATTGTATGAGATAAAGTGAAAATAATATGAATATAATTGAGACTAATGTAATGATATTTGAGAAATAAATAAAGAGCGAAGTTTAGGATGAATTTTTTTATGTGTTTTATACTACATTATTGAGTCTAGACTCAATTAATTCTCCCGCATACATCCTTAACTGAAGGTTAAACATCCTAAATCCCACACTACTGTGCCGTGGTTCTAGCTCAATGTTTGGTGTCCGATCCTAGGTATCCTTTTGTTAAGAAGATGTCATGAAAAATATCACCACTAGGATATTGGAAACCTTCTTTGGAAGAAAATGAAGATTTTTGGGAAGTGTAAATTCAGAAGTTTGTTAAAGAAGCTAAAAGATTGAAAATCTCTTACAAAGCAAGTGAGAATCGAAGTTCTTGGAGAATACAGAGAAGAGTTTTGGTCACACTTTCCTCACCTTATGTGGCCTTGCTTACTAGCACACAACAAAATAACAGAGTGGTCAAGATTACATTTGAGAGGACCCTTTGAGTGGACTGCAATGAGATTAACTATACTAAACCATCATGCCAAACCCCGTACAAGTTCTATTAACTACCGTACGAGACTACTTTAGATTCATACATAATTACTTGGGCTATACAAGGTTGGACAAGTTTTGATCATAAGAAAGGTGAAGTACTAAGTGGAGAAAGAGGACAATTTCTTAAATTAGTTCCATTTTTAATTAAAGTTTTGATGGTAGAGAAAGGCTTAATCAAAAGTGCGGTAAAGTTCCTTTTTGGGAGAGACACCTTGGAATGGCGTGCGTGAAGGGGGGTGATCCAAGAGACATAACTAATCAGAAATAATGGGGTGTTTCTTTGGGGTGGAAGAAATAAGATGGCACGAGGAAAATAAAAAGGCGAGAAAAATTAGTTGACAAAAAGAAGATTAAGAGAATTAAGGAGAGTTAGGAATTTAAGAAAAATAACTAAAATGAGGAGGATGGAAGAGAGAGCAAGGTTAGCCACAAAAAGAAGGAATTAGAAAAGAAGGTAGAAAAACAAATATTGGAAAGAGAGGAAAGAGAAAAGAAGATGAAGGAGAGAAAGGATAAGTTGAATAAACCTCATAAGATAGGAAAGAAAGAAACACCCACTTAAAGTGGAGGCCAGCCATTGACTACCCTGAAAATGGAGGTGGACATAAGTCTAGCTATAATACCTACCCCAGGCAGAGACTAACTTGAGTTAGTTACACCACAGAATCTAATAAGAAGAATATCTATAGATAACCATATTCAACAATAAATATCTAGAACAACTATTTTGATGACCGAATTACAACGGTTAGTAGGAAGTTTGGAGCCAGCACCCAAGCAAGTAGTAGAAGAAGAGAATTGGGAAATATGAATGACCAAAGGCCCATTACTAATCAAAGAAAGGGGAGAGGAAGAAGAAAGAGTCAACAAGATAGAGGAGTTAGTTGAATAATTTAGAGAGAAGATAAGTATAATAGAGAAGGAGGAAGGAAAATTTGATGAGAAAGAAGAATTAGAAAAGAAAGATGAGGAAATAGAGAAGCAAGAGAACTAAGATAAAGAAAATGAGAAGCAAAATAAGAAAATAAGAAGCGATGAAGGATTAAAGGATAATATTAGATTTAGAAATAATAAAGGAAGGAATATATGTGTAGAAAAGAATAGTTATGAAGAGTCGCCAAATACACACACACACCCCAACCACCACACAATCCCAAATGAGATAACCCCTCTGGAATGGTTGCCATTCCATCTGCCGCTTGAAACACCTATTCAAAAAATAGAAAAGGGAGAAATATTGGAAGAGAGGTATCAAAAATTGCAAGAAGAGAGTCAGAAAAGACAATAAATTGTTAGAGAGTTCAGAGAATTACTAGGAGAATTGTATTTTGATATTGAATTAATAAGAGACAAAGGGTGAATGAGTAACTTAGTAAATTCCCATGACCAATCAAGAAAGGTGAAACTAGTAAAACAACAGATGGTTTCTCAACCTCAAAGACCTTCTCAACCAATTGGAAAGATGGCACAAAAGGTCAAATTTCCACTTTTTGATTCAGACTCAAGTGATGTTGTGGAACATCTATTTTTGTTATAACCCCATGGAAGAACAAAAATATCATGGATAATGTAGTCAAGTTAAATGAATTCATTAACACTCTGAGTAAGGACGCGTTGAGGTGGTACATGAAAACAAATGCCCAAGGAAACAAGGATTGGGATGCTATTGAAAAGGATTTTAGGATAGACTTCCATTTCTATAAGCACCATCAGAAGGGGTGAGAAAGATGAGAGACCTTGTATAGGGAGAGAAGGAAATAGTTAAAGAATTTAGCCATCGATTCAAAACTACTACCAGGAAATTGGAGGAGCCCCTCATAGATAAACAACAGATTGAATGGTTCACTTAGGATTCTTCCCTACATCAAAGGGACATTGGATGGACAACAATTCAAAACACTATCAGAGGAAATTGAAATGGAAATTAGACTAGAATCACAACCATGGCGGAGAGAAGGAGAAACTTCAATAAAAATAGAACTAGAAAGAGTACAAAGCTGGAACTAGAAAAATTAAAAATTCAGCAAGAAATCTAGAAGAATGAAGGGCTTAGGAACATTTCACCACCAAGGAGTCATTTAAAACCCAATATTTGGTGCACAATATGTTGTGTTGAAGGACATAGTAGAATAGAATTTCCTCACTTGGAAAGTGTAAAAAAGAGCGAACACAGTTAGACAACACTCATCTCAAAGAGCATCTTCTAGCAATATCCCAACATCATAAATAACATGGTGTGGTATTTGTAGACTATGGGATCAACACACACAAGATACCTATCCCTTATTAGAAGTGGCACCTCCAACTAACCAATTGATGTATTTCACTACATGTGGTTCATATAACCATTATCACCACAATTTCCCCTTAGTAGAAGCACTAGAAGATTTGAAAGATTATAATACTAGAAGAGCAATGGCCACGAGACAAACTACAACACCTAATCCTCCCCTACAACAGAAAAAATGATTACAACACCCCCGCCACCAACACAACCAATAATAACTACACCTTAGTACCCAAGCCAACAAGGAGGACAACCACAGTTCGGATGAGGCAATCAGGGTAACAACTATAACCCAAACTATGAAGGGTATAATGATGGAGGATACCATGGAGGATACAAAGGAGGTTATAGGGGAGGCTACTAGAGGTGGTTATAGAGGAGGATACAGAGGCTATGATAATTACCAAGGAGGAAGAGGTTATCAAGGCTACAATGATGGGGGTTACCGTGGAGGCTATAAAGACAATCAAGGAGGTGGATATCAAGACAAAATACCACTAAATTGCTATAAGTGTGGTTAAGATGGACACCTAGCTAGGAACTGCACAGAACCTAATCCTTGTGGATTTTTTCATGAAAAAGGGCACGATGCTTTCATTTTTCCTAAAGCCATGCATTTTTATAGGAGTGGAGGACTAAGTTAGAATCTTTGGGGAAGGATGCTCGAAACATGTACAATATCTTACCATAATTCCTTGGGATGAAGAGACAATAACAAAAGATAAAGTTGTGAGAGCATCA
Source organism: Taxus wallichiana var. yunnanensis (assembly GCA_018340775.1). NCBI lineage: Eukaryota > Viridiplantae > Streptophyta > Pinopsida > Cupressales > Taxaceae > Taxus > Taxus wallichiana. Next base: position 394,862,023 of record CM031243.1, read on the forward strand.
AGCTTAGAAAATAGATCAACAGAAGAAGATAAGAAAGAAGACGTAAAATGGGTCTATCCAGAAAGGAAGGAAGCCAAAGAAAGCAAGATAATTGAAGAACTTAAATACAGAGTAGCAAAGTTAAATCACTACCGAAGTGCCGCAAGAAATGAATTTGTACCCAAAAAGAAGAAAATAATCAGGTTACCACAAGAAGAAAGTTCCTCCAGTGAAGAATAATGGAACCCTAAATAAATTAAACTAGACCTCTATATGAAATAAATTGAGAAAAGTAAGGCATTGGTAAAATAGGTACAAACCTTGGAAGAAAAGGAGAAAAACTAATTTTTAGAAGAAGAGATCCTTGCCTTGAAGGAAATCGCCTAATTGAAAAGCAATCATGGGCTGTTGAACAAATTAAAAACAATTTAGCAAGTACTAGAATAAAGAAGAAAAGAGTCTTCATGTCTAAAGAATTGAAGTAGTACCTAATAAGAAAAAAATAAATATATTCCGAACTCAAAGCAAATGGCGTAAATCCTCTATATACGTGGATGCTAATATATTTGACACCACCATCACAAGAGTGCTACTAGACCTTGGCATGGACGTAAACATGATGTCCAATACTACTTGGGAGAGGCTAGGTAGACCTCTTTTGGAACCCACTAGGTACTTTATTGGCTTAGTAGATGGATCATCTAGACAACCTCTAGGAGCATTGAAAAATGTTGAATTAAATGTCATGGGCATAAAGAGGAGAGTCAATTTTGAGGTGGTAGAAAATGTAGCTTTGAATCCTTCATATAATGCTATCCTAGCCCTGGAGTGGTTTGTGGATTGCAATGGAACCCTCAATTCAGAAGAAGAAGTGACACTCCAAGTAGATGACATATGTGTACATATACCCTTACACATAGGAATGAGTGTCGTGTGGGTATAAGAAGTATGGCATGACCCTGAAGAAGAAGAATTTGATGATATTCAAGGGGTATACACTTTAAATAAGTTTTCTAGTATTGATAAGGAATTTGAGCAAAATTCAGAGGGAGAAATTTCGATCAAAAGTGAAGCTAACAGTGACACTTTAGATAATGTTATGGAAGCTTGGATACATGGATTTCCATATTCGAGAATAAGGAAACTAAATTATACAAGAAGGATCCCACCTCAACTAATTACGTTGAAAAATGATACTCAAATATTGATTTAGACATTTTTTCTCCCGCGCATGATAGATTTGAAGAAGATGATGGTTATTACTTTACAAAAGAAGAATTTGGATCTGAAGATGATGATGGTTACTATTATGCAGAAGAAGAGTTTGGACTTAAATATGATGAGGTGTATTATCCTACAAAAGAAGAATTTGAAGACTTACCCATTAAACATGTGTATAGGTTAAGCCACGGGGCATCCCACCAAACCCTACTGAAGTATTCAAGATTTGGATATTTAGAAGGGTATATTAAGATAATGGAACAAATATTTCCAAATGAAAATGCCAGAATGGAATCCTTGGATGATACCCTAACCATAAATGTCATGGGTTGGTGGGTGGCTCATAAACCAAACATATCTCATTGGAATTCATTGACTACATTGCTTAGAACAAGATATTTGGAGAGTGAGGGTTACTATGCAATAATACCTGAATATACCGGTGAGATTGATCCACAAAGACACATTCAAACTTGTGAATGACATTGGAAGATATGTGGAGAACATTCACCATTGGTATGGATACAATTGTTTGTATGGACTCTAGGACCCATACCGTGGTCTTGGTATACACACCAATAAATCAGATGCTAAACAAGGGAGTGGAATTAGATTGTTAAAGACTTTTGCCACACATTTAATTTTGGGATACAAATCTAAACACCTTGCAAGTTCTATAGAAGACAAGAAATTTCTTGTTCTCAACTCTAGAAGAAGCAACAAGACATTATTCAAAAGAAAAACCAAAAACTAAATCCACAAAACCACAAGTAAATTTAAGTGAACCCCTAGAAATGGCACCTTGTTTTGTGGTAGAGGAAAAAGAGAAAGAAGAAAAACCAGAGGACCTAAGATACAAAGAATCGAGGGAGAAAGAGAGGTAGTAGAAACCAAAGAGGAAGCAGATCAATATTATTACCAGCCATTGAAACTCAGGACTGAAAACATTGGTATAAATAGAGAGGAAACATTTTCAAAGATTGGAGATTACTAGTCAGATGAGGAAGTGGCCAAAGTAGTAGAGTTACTACAAGAATTTCAAGACATTTTTCCTAAGGATTTCAAGGATTTGAAAGGCATAAAGAAGAATTGGGCACAATGAAGATCCAAATCAAAGAAGGCTTCAAACCTTTGAAGAAAAGACCTTACAGACTCAATCCAAATCTAAAAGTTAAGGTGAAATAAGATATTGACAAGATTTTAAATGCTGGAATCATCAAACCAGTAGAAGATTTAGAATGGATAATTCCAATGGTTATCCAAAACAAGAAAAATGGAGAAATATGCATATGTGTAGATTATAGGGAGTTAAACAAAGCTTGTGTTCATGACCCATTCCCTACACCTTTCACGAGAAGAAGTCTTGGAGAATGTGGTAGGAAGAGAAGTGTATTCTTTTACTGATGGTTTCTCTAGTTACCATCAGGTTATAATTACACCTGAAGATCAGCCAAAGACTACATTTGCCATAGAATGGGGGTCATTTATGTATATTGTGATGTCATTTGGATTAAAGAATGCACAACAATATTTAGTATGATAATGATCAAAGGTTTTAAATAATTTATCCATGAATTATTGGAAGTATATTTAGATGACTGGACTGTGTATGGATTACTAAAAAATCAAATTCGGATACTGAGGCTCATGTCCCAAAAATGTAAATCACTACAAATATCCCGAACTTGAAGAAGTGCATATTTCTAACCCCATTTGGTACATTATTAGGGCACATAATTTTCCAAGAAGGGCCACTAATTGATCCAACAAAAACTCGGTAATAATTAATCTGCCACCACCTAAAATGCAAAAGGATGTAAGAACAATTCTAGGGTATACAAGATACCATAGAAAATTCATAAGGAATTATGCAGAAATTAGTGCACCTCTAGAGGAATTGTTGAAAAAGAGAACTAACAAGTAGATACCATGGTCAAAATAATGCGTGGATGAATTTGAAATTTTAAAGGATAAAATTATGCATGCACCTATCCTTATCTTTCCTGATTGGAAGGTTCCCTTCCATGTTCACATGGATGCATCTGGAATTGCAATTTGGGTAGTACTTACTTAGACAATATATAATATGGATCATTCAGTTGCTTTTGCAACCAAGAAATCAGCCACGATAGAAAGAAACCACTCAACAACAGAGAGGGAAGCTTTAAGTATGGTGTATGCTCTGCAAAAATACTACCAATATCTATTGGCCACTTCTTTTGTGTTTTATACCGACCATGAGCCATTGAAATATTTTTGAACAAACCAATCTTGCAAGGGATAATTTGTAGATGGTTTATGTTATTTCAAGAGTTTGAATTCATTGTGGCGGTCAAACTGCAAGAAAGTTGAATAATGGATATGGTTACTTATCAAGAATAGATAATGAAGAGGACGAAGGTCCAATATATGATGATTTCCCGGAGCTCGCCTATTTAGGATTAAATAAATTCCAAAATAATTAGATGAGATAGCTCAATTGCTTGCTATAGGAAAATTTCTAGCATATTACACCAAATAAAAAAGAGAATTTTATTAAATAGAGCCTTCCCATTCACCTTGATTCAATGGTAACTATACAAAAATGGACATGATGACATTTTGAGGAGAGTAGCATTGGAACATGAAAGAAAAACATTATGAAAGAAGCACATGAAGGAGTTGCGGGAGGACACGATGGTGGGGATTAGATAGCAAGGAAAGTATTGATGGTTGGGTTATGGTGGCCCACATTATTTAAAGATGCACACAAACATGTGATAACTTGTGAAAATTTCCAAAGAATAGGAAAACCTAATGCTAGGGATGAGATGCCATTAAGACCTATGTTAGCACTTGCACCATTTGAAAAATGGGTAATAGACTTCATTGGACCAATCAAACCAGCCGCGAAACACTCTCAAGCCAGGTTCATCATCATAGGGACTGAATACTTGACAAGATGGGCGAGGCGGTTCCCATTAAATATTGCACTACTAGGACTATAGCCAGGTTTCTATGAAAACATAATTACAAGGTTTGGATGTCTATTAAGCATTACTAGTGATCGGGGAAGCATTTTGTAAATTCCACCATAGAAGAATTGTTGAGCCAATTTATGATCAATCAAAATAGGAGCACACCATACCATCCACATGAAAATGGAACAATATAAGCCTTTAATAAAGTTTTGGATAAATTTTTGACCAAGATTTGTTCACTCCAACATGAAGAATGAGATTTGAAGAATCAACCGCTATATGGGCATACCACACAATGTATAAAAGGCTCACTAAATACTCTCCCTTCCAATTGGTTTATGGATTGGAAGTCGCTGTACCTTTATAATTTGTGCTTCCAAGTTTGAGGATTGCAATTACCTTTAGAATGAATGAAGATTCATCACTACATGAAAGATTGATTGATTGGAGAAGCTAGATGAAAAAATATTCATAGCTACATATAACCAAACACAAGAGAAAAGAATACAAAAAAACATGGCATAACCACCACATAAATAAGGAGTTTGAGGTTGGAGATAATATGATAGTAAATGGAAACATCCAGGGAAAATCAAGGTAAGATGGCTAGGACCTTACATTGTCAAAAACATATTACCTTCAGGAGCCACAAAATTGGAGACTTTACAACAAAAATAATTGTTAGGCTTTGTAAATGGAGCAGATTAAAAAAGTACAATACCTAGAGCACTTAAAAAATAAATAAAAATAAAAATAAAACTAACCTATCTGAAAACAAGAAATTTGGCGGATAGGACGAGGGGTAGGATAAAAACTTTCAAGGGCATCCTTACTCTAAGAAACATGAGAAACAAGTAAAAAAATAAAAAGGAAGAGCCGCAAAGGAATAATACTCTCAAAATAAAGAGAAGGTAGAGTTTTGAAGGGAACATACCCGCGCAATAAGGAAAAAGAATAAGAAAAAGAGAAATAAAGAAAAGTGGAAGGCAAGAAGAAAATAGAAAAGTTACACAATAAAGAGAAGAAGGATAAAGCTGAAATATGAATGACGAAGAAGAAGAAAAACTATGAAACGAAGGAAGGAGAAAAACGGTAGAATAAAGGAATGAATAGCCATGAAATAAAGGAATATAAGAAATAATACGTGGAACGAAGGACAAACCAAAAATATAGGGATAGCCGCGTAATGAAGAAAAATCCATAGAATGAAGAAAAACATCAAACACGAAAAACACACAAGGTAAAAGCCAAGCCAAAACAAAAAGTTTTTCTACCAAAAATGCAATAAATGGGGTAGGTAAAAGGAGGAGGATATAAAAGCATTGAATTTCAAGTAGTGAAGGCACAAAAATTTAAAGAGAAAATCGGGTGATTCATTAGCAAAGGTGAAAAGAAGAAACCTATGGAAGATTACAAAGTAAAACGATGGATAACCCAATTGAGATCACACAAGAAGAGCTTCCACAACTGAAATTCCTCAAGCATTCTGCAAAACATACAAGATTGATCTAAAAGGAACATTTTTGCATATTTCGTTCAAAGTCACACATACAAGAGGATTTGCAAAAGTATATCCATTCGTCCATTGTTGAATATGATCACTCATGCTTGAAGTAGAGAGAGCATTTCTCTTAGAAGAAGACCCTAATAAGAAGAAAATAGGTTAGAAAAAGAATGCTAAAGTCATCAAGCAAGTTAAAAATCGACACTTGAGTCGCATTCCCTATTTTCTTCCAAAGGGCAGATTTAGCGGATCGAGTTCTTTGAGTGACTCCACAATCAAATATCGTTTGGACTAACCATACTAGATCAATCGCAGAGATAATAGCTAGGTTATGGGACTATGGGATAAAGGATGGTCAGCGTAAATTACCAAGAAAAATACATCACTAAAAGAAATGGCATTGGCGATGGGAGTAACAAAATCAAAACATGGGGCATGCATCGTAGACATTGCCAATCATACACTCAAGTATTTCATTAAGGCCATCTGTTTAAAAATTTACCACACAATAGAGAAGATGGTGCCCATGGACTTAGCTCATAATTAGCCCTAGATATGGTTAATTCACACTCAGAATACAACCTCACTGAATTATTAGACACATAATTTCATGAAAATACAAGGAAGATAAAATAAGGAAAGTATACATTTTTTATGGCTCAATATTAATATGTTTAGCAATGTACTTTACAAAAACCCTACCTCATAAATCGGAACTAGTAGATGGCAGATAGATAAACCGGTGGTGGAAAAATTTGGGAACATATGAAAAATATAGATGTTGATCACATAAATTACGTCATTATTAGGGTGGGCGAATAGAATTAGGAAAATCATTGGCAACAAAGTAAGGGTTTCAGAGAAGATTGTGGCAAGGTATGAGAAGGAGGTGTATTTTATTGTTGACATAGATTATACTTTCATTTGGCCTACAACTCCACAAACATAATACATTCCTCCATTACCCTATGAAGCTTCAGACGAACTAGTAGCCACATAGTTGAAGTGATTAGAAACCTCCATGTAGATTCCAGAAAATCCAAACTACCTAATTTTGATGAAGTTATTGAGGAAACATTTGAAGAATATAGGCAAAAATACTCAATACAAAATAGGAAACCATAATCAAGTGGAGGAGTTCCCAAGACATATAAAATAAATAAATCCCCTACTATTGTAAGACCAATTACCAAATGCCGAAAGCGTTGGTAGATAAAGGGAATATAAAACAAGTTGCGACAAATATAGAAAAAGAAGAAGAAGAATTCGAAGACATAGAAGAAATTTCAGGGTTAGAAGAAGAAGAAGAAAATAATCCATCACCCATACACCCACAAGAACAAGAAGCACCACAATTTTCAAGGGAGGCAGGACCATGGGTGGAAACACATTTGACAAGAATAACATATGGGTACTACAAAAATGTTTATCCCCATGCGGTATTTCTCAAGTGGCACATGAATATGAGGCCAGTTTAGGAAGAGAAAAAATGGCCATAGCTGAAGAAATAGTATACTACTTTAAAAAGTTTGGATTAGTCATTGAGGACATCACTAGGCTACTCCCAGTAGTGATAAAATAAATACAAGAAAAAATGGAGGTAGAGGAGAGACATCACCCGAAATATCTTCAACAAGAAAGATCAAAATTAAAACAAAAAAGAAAAAACTGCATCACAGAATAAAACCACTTTAAAGAAGTTGAAGAAATCATTGGGTTATTGATTAAAACCATAAGGGAAAGGGAAGAAAAAGCATCAAAACCCTTAACTCAAGACTCATAAAGATAAAGGAAGAATTGGAGGAAGAAAAAGGAAAATTACGGAAATAACAAAATAGAAAGTTGTGGAAGTGGCTAGGTACAAGAAAATACAATTACAAAAACAAGAAGAAGAAGAAAAATATTTAAAAATAGAGGAGACTAAGAAAATAGTTGAATAAGAGAGAAATAAAAAATAAGTGGAAGAGGTAGAGAGAACAAAGAAAGAAAAGGCATAGAAGAAAAGAAAAGAACAAGAGGAAAGCAGATAAGAAAAAAAAGAGGAAGTCAAACAAAATGAAAAGAAGGTAAAGTAGGAAAAGGAAGAGAAAGAAAATATAAAAAGAATCTAAGGAGAAGGACGATGAAGTAGTGAGGGAGAAGAAGGAAAAACAAGAAATTGAAAAGAAAGAAAAGGAACATAAGGAGGAGGAGAAAGAAAAACAAGAGAAGGAGAAATCCATGAAAGAAAAATAAGGGGAAGAATAAAAGATGAAAGTATAACATGAAAAAGGACAGGAGGATAAATAAAGGAAAGAGAAAGAAAAGACAAATAAGGAAGAAGAGAGAAGCAAAAGAGAAAAATAAAAATACAGAACTTAAGAAGATGGGAGAATAGAAAAACACATTACCATCTCGCACCACTATAGAAACATATTCAATCATGGTACCATCCAAGGCACCTAGAGACTCATTGGATAGAATCAAACAAGCATTGCAATAAAGGAAGAAGGAACAATCAATACAGTTACAACAAGGGGTAGTGGAACAAACCACGAAGGATATAAGGTAAACTTGGATAAACTCACTCCCCTATAGAAAACAACTTGTAGCCAAGTACTTGAACAAAGTGCCAAACATGATTGGATGCAATGATGCATTGAGATAGAAGAAGTAATGCAAAATATACTTTCATCCATTCAAACTGAAAAGCCACATATCAATATTGCATCCAATCTACAAATAGAGGTGCAAACAGAGAAGGTAGTAACAAAAATACTAAAGGAAGATACAGCTCAATTGGAGACAAAAAGAAGAAAATCTGTGAGGATGTTGTGGAAGAGTATAAACAACAAATTCTTAAGCCACAACAAGTGGAGAATCAACAAAAAAGGAAAGACATACAAGCCACAGTCACCAAATTAGATATAGCTACAAAATGTTGTAGCCTACTACACCTATACAATAGGGTGGCCCAATGAAACTCAACAAGAGAAAGAAGAGCTTGATCAATTGGAACAACAAATAAATATGCAAGTTGCTACATATGATATTAGTACAGATAAATATGGAACCCAAAGAAAAAAGCTTGTTGAACTCACAAAGACATATCATACCAAGGAAAGGGCATAGACAGAGAAGATCACAGAGATGTAAGAATGTAGCAATATGATGGACAAATCCATAATCAGAATGCAACAAGAGGTTACAACTTGCTCACCAAATATGGAATCCAATTCAAGCAAATCCACCACCCTCGAGACATTCTTCCATTGATCCAAGAGAATGCACAACTACAAGAATGGGTAAATCAAATTAACATTCATCTTGATTTATGGTACAATTTTGAGAAGAATATCACCCCACAAATTACAAATTACATCCCCAAGATCCACCCTAAAGATAAGAAATATGTATGGTATTATAAGTCTAGTCGGGCGAGTCGAGCGAAGGAACCTTTCCTTATGCCAGACATCTAAATTTCTATCCAGTTGATTCCTTTACCATCTCAAAATTGGCATCCCATAAATCCAGTCAAGCGAGGGAATCCTTCCTTATGCCAGACATCCAAGTTATAGTGGTCGATGCCTACATAGTATGTTTTTGAAGAAAACATTTGGAGGAAAGAACACGCTTCTTCATAAATTTTCATTGTCTTGAGGACGAGAAAAAGTTTAAGTCGGGGGATGATGTTGATAGGGTTCTTCATAGAATTTTGGATAAGTCACGGGCATAAGAATAAAGCCACGGAAGTCAATAAGTAGTTGTGAAGAGTTAGATCAAGCCGTGAAAGAAAAAAGAAATTTGTGAGACAAGGAACTAATCCACGGGTAAAGTAAGAATCCTGCATAACTAAAGAAAGCCGTGGAAGACTAGAAAGCCACAAAATATTGGAAAAAGTTGCATTATACTCTAGGAAGCCATAGAAGGTGACATAAAGGCTGAGAATGAAGAAAAACCAAGTTAGAACACAATAGAAGTGGTGAGGCACAAATCAAAAGAAGTGACTTTTGGATGTTATGTAGTTTTTTATATTTATTGTAATTAACCTTTTGTATAAGGGTGCATCACAAGAAATGAATATGTGAGTGCCATATTGAGAGAATTTTGTAAGGAGTGAATTGTATGAGATAGAGTGAAAAGAATATGAATGTAATTGAGACTAATGTAATGATTTCGAGAAATAAATAAATAGTAAATTTTGGGATGAAATATGATATGTTTTTATACTTATGTTATTAGTTTTAGACCTAATTACTTTTCCCGCATACATCCTTAATAGAAGGTCGAACGTCCTAAATCCCACATTGTTGTTAGGGTTTTAGGTCAACACCGAATTTCTCAAACTTATATCCAGATTTCTAGTACCCTTTTCTAGGTTTGTGAATCCTACAAAATTTCATTGACAACCTATTTACCCTTTTAATTCAGTTCACATTTGAGCACAAACAAATTAGGTCTAGGTGATTTGCATAGTCCGCTCCAAGGAAACTCTGTCACTAAAATATTCCACTGTGAAACTTAAAACCTCTAAAACCTCTTGCATATCAAATAAAATCCTCCTTAGATCATTTATTCATAATTTTAGCTTTAGAGACTATCTAATAATTAAGATATGAGAATTTTAAATTAAACCCTAAAACAAGGTTATGAAGAACCCGATAGGAAGAAAAATGACTTATCTTTTCTTATAAACCTTTCAATGGTATAAATATTATTGGATGAGCTCTTTGGAGACTTGATGCAAGTTTATCCTTTGATGGGCAAGGTTTGGGAATGCTTCTACAACTCTATACAATAAGTTTTGGTGGGAATGCAAAGAAATCAAAAGAACAAGAAAAACTTCCAATGAATTGCACACTAATATCAATCATCATTTCATATTACGTCTTTACATCCTTAACAATCTTCACACATGATGATTGATTTGAAGAAGGATCAAAATCCAACATATCGTATCAATTTCTTACTCATCAACTTTCCGAGTTGCTTGATAATACATACATATAACATTGAATACATTCATATCTCTTGATTGTCTTGTTTCTCTTATGCTATTCTTCACTCTATTGCTTAGTTAGAAAGGATAACCATCCTTTCTAGAGTCTTTCCACATTTACTATTTGAAGCTAATAGTTGAGATTTTCTCTCAACTCCCCACCAAGAATATAGGAGATGACTTTACCAATCATAAAAGTGAGTTATAACTTCCTTATGTTAGTTCTACAACATAATATTGCATAATACTACGTATAGAAGATCTCTAAGACTTTAACAACTCACTAAAATGCCTAAGCAACTCATAGGTACTCATAAATGAGAACCTTTACAAATATACACATATATCATATTTTCAAATTTTAAACTACAAATTGAAGGGAAAAATTTTCTAGTGCTACAAACACACTTCTAATGCCAAATAGGCCTTATTGTAGTCTTGATGAAGTCTTTCATCCTTGGCAAACATAAATTGAGCCTCCCAAGTGAACATTAGTGATGCTCTTTCATCAAATATGCATAGCATGTCCATGTTGACATATAGACACAAAGTAAACTTCACACATCATACCATGCAAGCCATATTCATAGGTCCATATGTCCATCAAATAGCTTTAATGTTATTTGCAAGTTAGTGTTCGGTATTTGTAATTTAAGGTTTAAAATCAAAAGTTCTATTGTCAATATTTTTTTAATGTATATGTGTTATTAGTTTATTATTTCATTATATAGTCTTTTAATATTTCCTTTAAAAATGTGAAATTTACATGTAAATCCGGTTGTGACAAAGTATTAGATTTATAATAATATAGGTTGTTTAATTTTTTATTTAAAATATTAAAGTATTGTTTTATTTAAAATATTAAAGTATTGTTTTATTTAAAAGTTAATTTTGTGGGTTTAAAAATGTGCAAGGATTTGTGGGACCCATAATATTTCATTCCCATTCATTGTTAAGAACAAGGGATGGGTGTTAAAATAGTTTATTAGTGTTAAACAAGTTTATTACTTAGCTACATTCAACGGTTTCCATTATCTACAAGATGAGATAATTTGTCTCTACTTTCGAGTTTTGTGAGTAAGATATGAAAGTTAGATATCCTTCACTTTAAAATGTCACCATGAAAAACTATTTTTAAATCTTGTGTTGATTGGACGTTGATTTTACACTAAGTAATTGTATTAGTTGGAACTTTTTTATATCGCGGTCCTTGTGACCATGTGGAGAAAAGGGGGCCCTAAGATGATTATGTCGGTTTTGTCCCTACATTTCGGGGCTAGAATATTGGAATTTTATTGGTTAGGACCGGGGTTAAATTTGACGGCCACCTATGCCTCACAAACATTTTTCTCGTGACAAGGTAAATTTTAATACGCCCTTCAAAAATAAAAAAAACTGTTATTTATATCATACTAATAAATAATATACAAGACTATTTCATATTTTTTAAACTATATTTATTATATATTAATATAATTTATATATAAACATATATTAAAAATGACGGTCATATTTTAAATATGCAAGTCATGTGTGACGGTTTTAAAAATATTTGCAAGTATTTTACGGCTAAAATCACAAAAACATCTAAACAACCGTCAAATTTAACCCCTGGTTAGGACATGTATTTCCAATTGTGTAGAATTATTGGCATTTAATTTTATCGGCAATTTCTAGACTTAAGGTGGCACAAGACAAAACATTAATAAATTTTATTAAGACATGTACTATTGTGCAATGACCACTTCTACATTGGATGGCTCGATGGTGGGTAAAAAATTGTGCATAAAGGACAACTCAATCAACATGAAATCACAACTGGATGCTTTACCAAATAATAACCTATATGTAAAGAAATTAGAAAACAATGTGTTATAGTCATTGACGTGTCGAAAGAGTGGGTAGGCAGCTCTGAAGTCAAGTCATCGAATTAATTGCGTGGTTCAGAAAGGATTTTATTTTAGTGAGGAAAGTGTCTGTTGGTTTGACTCGTGGACTCCCTCCTTTGGGCGCCACTGAACACGATGAATTTTCTAAGCCCATCGGGCGTTAATTTCACATCTTGAGTGATAGAGGTGACTTGGTGACTGAATTTAAGTCTACATAATAGGTTTTTGGAGATGTAGGCGTCTTTACTAAATTTAGAGGACTGGAAAATTGGAAAAAATAATTTATCATCCAATGTGAGATAGTTGTTATATTAAAAGTGTAAATAAAATATTGACATGGTAAAGTATTTTATGTTTATTTAATATTGTTAATATATGTTTATGTATGTTAATATAGTTTATTTATATACATTTATATAACTATGACATCCATCTTTTAAATATGCAACTTGTAAGAGATGGTTTTGAAATAGTTACAAGTATTTTATGGCTAAAATCATGAAAAATGTCTAAATGGTTGTTAGATTTAACCCCTTCTCTTAATTGAATGTGTTGTTTGTTAGTAAGGGATGCCCAATCCAAACATATCTTTATGCACTTACTATTATTTTTTTATAAAAATGAATCTTTGGGTTTACTTATAATCCTAATATGCACAAATCATTTATGATTATCCACATGTTAAAAGAGTTAATTTTGCAGCTTTGAAAATGTGTAATGATTTATGGGACCCATAAATTTTCATTCCCCTTCGTTGTTAAGAACAAGGCGCAAGTGCTAAAATAGTTTATTAGTACAAAACCAATTTATTACCTAGACACGGAGTTTAACTCTTCTCATTATATAAAAGATGAGATAATTTTTTTCACTTTCGCTTTGTGCGAAAGATAATAAAGTTAGATATCCTTCACTACAAAATTCCATCACATCAAAACTATTTTTAAATATCTTGTGTTAATGAGACATTGATTCTCTTTGTTTGACAAGATTTCCATGCTACTTGTTCTAGATTAGTGAAAACCAAGTGAGAAACCAAGAAACCTCAAAATATGGGAGGGTTTAGGGAACCTCTTGATGTGGATATGGTACATGTGCACAAGAAATGATCCTCCTTGTAGCGAGTCTTCCACCTGCACAACAACAAAAGACTAAACACAAAAAAGGATTAGTAATATATATGGTGAGCCCGAAAAATTTAGCTTTGAGAAGTGAGAGATTCCTAGAGAGGATGTCAACCCATATGATGATAACAAATAATGATGATTTGATAATGAAATATAAATGTGGATAATAGAATTTGAACAAGTATTTTCTAAGCTAAGATAAACTACTATAATGACTTGTAATGACAAAGTGTTAAAAAACCAAAACAAACCGAGAATGGTTCGTTGAATGACCCAAGTGTAGTACATAATATGGTCGAGGTGACCTGAGCAATGATGATCTGGAATTGTGTAGAAACAAAACTAAGATTGATGCAGAGTCACTAAATATGGTGCCACACATAGGGAGATAGGTAGATGCCACAAATAGTAGATCTAGATAGGGAGGAATGATCGGGTTGATGGTGACCAGGGGTAGCAGATAAAATTTGATGATGATATGTGTAAGGTTGAGTGAAGATATGCAAGGCAATGCCAATACTGATTTCGGGATACTAAAGTGGATTACGAATGCTAACAGGATGGATGGGATGTCACAGGGATGGATTGGATGCACAATATGTAAAATAGGATAAAATGCAGGGAAGATAGGATAGAGAGTGGATAGGATTCAATAGATATGGGCTATGGGTTGACGATGACTATATCCAATCGACAACAATCGACCAAAGATAAGGTGCTAACAAGAAATATGGGATAATTTTTTAGACCGATGATGATTTAAGTTGATTGGAGGTGAACCGAGCTCGATGAACACCTATAAGTATATGCAAAACAAAAAAACACATGCACGGAAAAAAATCTCCACAACACTCTCTAAACTTCAAGTTCTAAATTCCAAGGATCAACAAGATGTATCAACTGATGATAAGAACTCCAAGAATAACTCAGAAAATAATATTCACTAAGCACACAGAGGATTGAATATTTTCTAGCCATTTGAGAAGAGGGGTAGGGGTGATTAAATAGCTCGAGAAGGGCGATGGTGACCCGAGTCAATCACTACCAACTGGGACGAGCATATTGCCACTTGAATGTTGGAATGATAATGGAAGGCGGAAATAGGATTTGAAACAACTAAAGGGATATTTTTAGGACTATCCACGTGTAAGAGGTTTAAATGGGTAAAAGGGAGTGGAAGGAATCTTAGGAAGGGATAGAATGGGTGGGGGAATCCTAGGGAAGGATTAATGAAGGATAATAATGAAGAGGGGTGGGAATCCCATGGGGATGATTAAATGAGGGTGATTAGGATAATTAAATGGTTATGGATAGATTTAGGATTAATTAGATTATTTTAGGATTAATGGGAATTTAAAAATGGGAATATGGGAATTATGGAGGATAAATGGGGGAATATGTGAGATAAATGGGGTATGAGGAAAATAGGGTAATTTAGGAGGGAAAGAAGGTAATTTAAAACTAATAGGGAAACAAGCGTGTTAGGCGAGGGTGGAAGGTGAACGCGGGATGAAGGCACAAGGAAGTGTCAAAATAAGTGTTTACATCTACGCTCAGTCACTTTATTAGCTAGCAATTTTAATATCTCTCACTCCTTACTTCCATATGCAAAGTGATGAGGGCCCTAAGATGCTTCCATCGCTTCCATCCACACATTTCAGTTTGGCTAAATTGTTGGAATTTTATTGCATGTGACACATCATGCCAATTTTGTAGAATCTTATAAACAAAAGGTGGGGGAGTTTATGAAATGCCATGGAAGGAGGAATGTGAGAAATGTCTAGGTGGGTCGATGATGTTTTAAGAGAATCGGCGATGACCTAGAGAAAAAAGCATGACCTAAAAGGGTCGAGGGTGATCAAGGCGGCTATATAATCCTAGGGTTGGTTAAGAGAGATCATTTTCACACCAGAAAATGACTATTCAAGACTCTAGTTTATAGAAAGGGATTGATATTTGAAGAAAAATGGAGACTGGTGGAGTGAAAAGGAAGAGGTAGAGAACACGTTAGTCAGTGAGTAACAAAAGCCCTGGCTTTGTTTTTGGTTATTTTAATGTTTTATTTATTTATTTTTATTTTTTAAAAGTTTGGGATGGGCGTAGGCGGTCGACGATGACTAGGGGGAGTCATCATCGACCCATCCTTAAAAGGCATCGGCTGGGCTCTAGAGGCGTCGATCCAATTTGGGTCGGCATCAATAGGGGATGAAATGGATAGATTATTGATAGGTTTGGATTTTGTTGAGTAGATTTGAATGATAATTGATGAGGAAACTGATGTATGTTTGATTTATTTGTGATTGTAGGTCCGAGAGACCTTATATTTGAGAAACAGAGCCCTTGCCCTATATGATCGATCTGGGGGATATAGAATACTTTGATTGAGAACACTTAGCAACATTCAGATTGGGGGGATTTAGATACTATTAGAGGATCCCACGAGATGTGGGTTTGATGATTACATTGGTAGAGAGGTGGGATGTGCGCACATGCACATTTTGGCTGAGGACAAGTGAGATGACCATCACCTTAGAGGATGTGTATCACATTCTTAGGTTGTTGATACAGGGGGAGAAGATAGTTCCCATCATAGTGGATCATAGATTGGAGACTCTTACATAATCTGTTTATAGACGATGCCCCACATATTACCTTTGTTATCGGGGAATTTTCATATGAGATGAGATATGACAACGGGGACACACAAAGTTGATTAATATGCTTATTGATGATGGGGATATCATGTTACACACTACCTGACTTAGGAGGATCCAAATTTCCATGGATGCTAGTAGGGGTTCTAACAGATATAGTGGATCATTGGACTATGTTCTTGTTATCCATTTGCCCCCTTGGGAAAAAAGGAAAATGGTGGTAAATAACACTTGGGAAGCTGGAAAATTTCTTCATGGAGCAATTCATGAAGTTGGTTCCTCGAATATGGCTGCAATTGAATCCGTTTAATGCTATGAGTAAATACGCATTGTGTAAACTTGATTTCTTAAGTAAATTTTTCCTAAGATTGAAATTGGCCCCTACGTGCTTACTTTCCGTTATCTCGGAAAAAGTGGTTAAAAATTGATAGATAAATTTTAAGGTGGCCCTATACCTTCATTATTCTCTGAAAGTGAAAAATCCCAAAATTTTGAGGGGTTAGTGCATAATTTGAAAGTTTGTCAAATGGGCCACAAGGGGTTATGAGCTGGTAATATCTCACCGAGCAGCTCGGTGAGCTACTCAGTGAGCTTGCATAGCACATAAGAGGGTTGAACTTCAATATAGCTCAATCAATCTAAATAAATAATGTTTAGGGTGAAACAAATGACTCGGATGTGAGCTCGGGAAGAGACATGTGGGTACACAGTTCATGTCGAAAGGTTTAAAGAGAGTGACCCAACTTGCGAGCTCTGGGGAATTTAAGACGCAGAATAAGATTAATCAAACTTGTTAGTGAATCGTATAACGGTCGAGCTATGCCAGGTAATCACTTGCCAAGGTATAATACAAAATGAAGCACACGAGATCGTTTATGGGGACCAATTGTAAATTCAGGATCGATATGAGCTATGTTGGATTTTGAAGTCAAGCCTTTCATCAAATTGTGTGTAACTTTCGGCGAAGAAGCTTAGAAAGTTATCATACGGCATGGCATTGCGGAAGGTTATCCTTATGGCCTCCCTACGTGGAAAGGCTTAGGGTTTTTCAAAATTTTCATCACTATTTTTCCTATCAAAATTGTTGGTACCTTTGTGCTTAAGAGTATTTTGAAAACATGGGAATTTTTCAAACCCTAGATTTTATGGAAGGGGATGGCTTTCTTAATGGGATTTCTCTCAATCAACAATCTCTCTAGTGGTCACCAATTTTTAAATCCCAAGAAAAATTCTTAGTAGAGGTTCCGAGAATCTCCACGCTCAAATTATTCAAGTGTGGAATTCACACCATCAAGGAATTATTATGTAAGAGCGCTCAATCCTAGTACTCTTGGCCAGATTTTAAAGCTTTGTTTTGACTTTCCAACCAAGATCAGGATACTTTCACTACTATGATCAATTTGGTTCCTTATCACATGTTGCATAAGATTTTTGTGCATTCCTCTCACCCATGGTGGATAGACTAGAAATGGCATGTTGATACTCCTTTCTGTAATTACAAAGCCAACAAATGCTATTGTTGGCTCTCACCTATTGCCCATGGTGGACAAAATTAATACTCGTTGGGGAATTCACGTCACTTTGTCTACACGGGATAGATGATTTGAAACTTTTTGGACTACATGTGTGGAGACCAAAATTGCTCATTTTCTTTGGTGTATTCTACACCAAGGCCTTCCTATCGGGGCTCGTCTTGTTCAAATTGGGATCCCAACTCCCAACTACCCCTTCTGTGGACATTTGGAAACACTTTTGCATGTCTTCTGGTTCTGTCTCAAAGCTCAAATTTCTTGGAAATGGATCCATTCCCTTTTTTCCTCATGACCCCACTGTTTCACTTGGAAACATATCCTCTTAGGAGATAATCCCAAACTTCTGCCTATGGTCACCCAAATTTGGCATGTTTTCAGAGGGGAGATTCTATTTTGGATATGGAAAGAAATAAATGCTTTTTTCTTTGCTAATTCTATAGTTGAACAATCTTTCTCGATTTATAATAAATCTATGGTGATCTCTAATGTGCTTATGTAGATTCAAGATTAGGAAAACAAGGTAGCACTGGAGGTGGATCATCTTCAAACCTTGTTATGCCACTAGGGGAATCCCATGTAATTTTTCCTGAGTTCCTCCATCTCCCACTGTGCACTACTCACCTTCATCCTGTGGTGGCGGCCTGCACAACCGATCTCGGCGTTGTGCTTTCAGCCGCACCCGTCACTCTCTCGGGGCCGTTACATCGGCAGAGTCATTCACCATCTCGCCACCATGGCGTGGCTCTCCACTGCATTCGTCATCTCACCGGAAAGGGTTGGGGCTCTCCACCTCACTAGCATGGGTGGGGCTCTCTACCGCATTCATCGACTCACTAGCAAGGTTGGGGCTTGCCACCTCGCTAACATGGGTGGGGCTATCCTTCCGTCGCCAGCGCTTCGCAACAAGTCATTTGGCACCCATTGCCACCTCCACCACCTTCTAAAAAACTCCCTCGCTTCAACCTCACCATTCCTACGCAAGAGGAAGTGGACCCGGAGGAAGAACTTCTTTGTTAGTGGGAGTTTCGGATGCTAGCTAGGACCTTCCCGAATCGGGGTGGTTGAATGATCGAGATCTGTCTACCTCGGACATGTTTATTGTTGTTTCTTGATAGTGCCTTTTAAGTGTTTTCAGATGATGCCTTTTTTTGTAATCTCCTAGGCTCGGTCTAGTTTGAATCTTGTTGTTCTAGGCTCAGCCTAGCTTGTTTGTGGTTTTGAGGTGTGCTCTCATATTGCCCACTTTTTTTTTTAAGTTATCTTATATCTTATTACATTAATATACTATAAGATCACTTTTCATTAAAAACATTATGTGGAACTACACGGTGAGTTTCTCAAACATTGAAGCCAATTTAGCGTGGGGAATCAAACATTGGTGGAGGGTGAATCATGAGTGAGTTTTGGTGGTTCAAAATAGCAGAGGTATTCACGGGGAGTGAAAATGGCATATGATCGTTAAGATCGTGCAAGCTCACGAATGGCTCGGTGAGTCAAGGTCAATGTAGCTTAGGGATTCAAGCATAGAATGAGTGAATTGAAGCGATTGTTGGGGCTATAGCTCGGTGCATGGCATGGTCCAAGATGAAAGCGGTTGGGCTTAACAAGGTAGTCTCAACATTGAAAGAATGCTTGAGTGAAGGTGGGCTTGATGAACCGAGACCCATAGGGTAAGACTCAACATAGAGGCTAAGCTCAAGCTATTCTTCGTCTCGAAGGAACTCATATAAGGAAAATGAATGGTAGTTGAGATCCAAACTAGAAATGAAATCTCACAACTCAATGATGTTGGAGAGTTTTCGTGGATTTGAGAGGAGCTCACTTCGGAAATGCACTCAGATACATTGAGGCCAACTCGTCCATGGCACAAAATGAGGAGAGACCAAGGAAGTAAGCTAAAATGAGGTTATTGAGCTCGATCGAGCTTAAATGATAATTCAATGATAAGTGAGCTTGGCTCAATGCGGAAGAATAGAACTCGAGAAAATGTTGGGAATTTAGGATTGCGGAATAGTGCTATGATTTAATAACAAACAAAATCATGCACACAGGATCTAAACAATTCCCCAAAATCTACAATAGTGGAAGTATAAACTAGAATAATCCAAATCAAAACAAAGTACACACACATAACACAACATGTACCGTGGTTCACCCAATGTGGGATACATCCACCAAAGATAGAGATCTCATATATATAATACAACAAGAGTACAAACCAACTCTTCAATACAAGAGTATAATGCATCTCTCCAAGAGTATCTCCTCTCCTCCAGATCTCTAAACGGATCTCCATGAGTGCACTACAATTGTGCCTCCAAACACCACTAGCAGATCTCACATAACCAAGAACTACTGCATCTCGAAGCGCTACCAAGTTCTCTATAGATCTCGCAAACCGTGCACTAAGAAGTAAGTTTGTCTCTCCATCATTGCATAACCTATGAAAACATGAAGACAACCTCCTCTATAATATCTAGATCTACATGGATCAACAATACAATATGATCTCATGGATCTACAATACAAGACTAGATCTACATGGATCTATAATACAAGATCTCACCAACATGTGGATCTACAAGAAGAAACTCTATGTGCTTTACATACTATGCAAGCTATTACAATGAGACAATAACTATACAAATAAAATACAATAGAAGACGTTACCCTCTTCTCACCATTCAAATGTACCTACTATTTCCTTCTGTCCAGCTCCTCTCCATGGAGACTCTGTCTTCATGTAACATGTTCTTTCTTTCTTTCTCTTCTTCTTCTTCATCCTCTCAATTTAGGGGAATCAAGGATCTAATTCAATCCTGCTCTTAATTATCCTTCTAAACCCTATCTTTCATGCTTATATTGTCGTATATAAACCGAGGGCACTTAGCCATGTAATTACAATCAATAAAAATACTTTAATGCTAAAAATAGATCTAATTCCCGAGAGTTAATTAAAACACTCCCGCACAGTAAATCGACGTCGGTTAGCCTTAACCGCGGCGGTTCCTAAATTCTCTAACCGATGTTGGTGCTGCGCTAACCGATGCGGTCTGGGTGACCGATGCCGGTTCCCCCTTGACCGATGATGGTTGCTGTATTTTCCAACAACTTTGTAACGCATGCTCCAGTGAAGATATTTATCTCCACAACCTAACAATCTCCCACTTGGAGATAAATAGCTAAGCCTCTGTACCTATACATGTATATCACCGTCCTCTACACATCATGAAGACCGTCTATTCTTTCCTTCAAAAATTTTCTCAAAAAATAAAACCAGGAAGATCAAACTATCTTCTCAAACCAAGAAGATAAAAATATGACTTACCAAACCTTCATGAAGCTACAACTGATCCGTGATAACCAAGCTATCTATACATCAAGCTCCCACTGAATCATAACACCAAGCCTCTCATGCAACCAAGCCATCATGACTAACACACCTGCAAGAGCTCCCACTCAAACTGAAGTACTGAGCTTTAACGATAACCATAGCCATACCTGTAAAACCAACCATGTTCTCCATCCATATATCCATATCTCTATGCAACCACCAATGCAACTGTCCAAAGACAAGTCAAACTAGAATATGCGAAAGAAAAACAAGATCCTAGGTAAAAATAGCCTGAATGAGTTCTACATGCAATAGTGGGTGATCAATCCATAAACACTTGCATAACTCAAAGAAATCCAAACAATGCAATTTGTAAATCCAACCCTTCATAAACAACTAGCATGTCCAAGAAAACCATCCATAGATAACATATCTATGAAGGAGTATCATAGTAATAAGAGGAAATACAAACATCCCCTACTCATGCTCAAGGTATCTAAACTGTGCTCATAAGCATCCATGTTCAAATCAAACATCTGCATCATCATAGACTCAGAAAATTGAATCTATCCACATGTATAAACTCACCTATACATCCATCCGTATCATCGGGCTCTCCAGAAGCGCCAAGTTTCTCACCGACTAACTCCAAAGCCATATATGAATCATGTGCTCATCAATGTCAATAACAAACAACCATGCTAAACCATGCAACTAATACCAAGTACAAATACCAAAGCAAACATGTCATCAACATACTGCACAAACCAAACCAAGATGAAATCAAAACAAGGGCACCATCTAAAAATGGTAAATAAACACTGCTATCAAACTTGTGACCAAACCGACCATGATTTCCTAACCGACCCGGTCACTTCCTAACCGACCATGGTTACCAGATGATCAACCATGGTTAATCCTAACCGACACCGGTCTACCTGTAACAATCATATTGTCTCCTTTAACCCTTAAAAATCTAAAAATTACACTATCATATTCACCCAAATTGAACCTAACCATCAAATATAATGCCATAGGGATATCCACGCACCACAAAATAAACCAGAAGTGACATCACAAAGTAATAAACTCAATATACCTACAAATCTGTGAATGTCCTCCAAAACAACTTATGCCTCATGTCACTCTGAATAGTAACACCCTCCTCTCACTCTGCACGTGCATCATGTATCCAATCCTGCAATGCTAACAACCATGGCTTGCTCCCACTGAACACAAAATCCCCTGCACTTCCTCTAACACCAAGCTCAAAAGCTAATATGTCAATGAGAAATAAAACCAGATGAAAGAAAATATAAAATGATTCCCTTCTTATCAAATAATACTCCTACATCACAGAAGTTTGGACTTCTTGTGAAGTAGGTGAATCAACTTCTTTTCATCCTATGTACTCAACATCTTTCGTTACTTGCAACTGTGTCTAACCATGAATTTTCATTGAGGATCTCATCCTTAGACTAGATATCCTTGTCCTCAAGATTCCACACAACTAGGAAATCATGCACACTATCCAAACATAATATCAGCTACTCCAAAAGAAATAAATCAAACATGAACCATATAGAGATACCTGACCCAAATTCTCACTGGACTAACCAAGCCAAATCCATCCTCTTTCTGATCCAAACATTGAAGTGATCAATATTGTTTCGCTGTACACATTGTGCCGTAAACTAGATCCTCCAAAACAGGACACTGAACCAATCATGCCCTCTTCTATTGTAAGAAACCTTGTGCAAAATCATTGTCACAGAGATCGACCACAGTTCGATGAACGATACCTGTTACCCTCTATGACCGATGTTGGTTCCCTGATCAACATCGGTGCTACTGGAACTAACACAACGCCAAAAATTGGCATAGGTCACCAAACCAGGTGCCTACTCCGACTAAAGTCGATAGTTGTGTTGATCTAGTCATTTCAAGAAGCACCCAACCATGCACAAAAACTTAACAACAATCATACATTCAATAAAAATTACACTAAGATACTCAAATGTATCTTCAACCAAAGTACTTTCCCCTCTATTGGAAGCCTCGTCTTCATTCTGTGCTATTATATTCTACCTCTCTAAGAGGCTCGTGCATCTAACCGTACCAAGTATGCATAAATTCTCCTCTATCAATTTCTCAGATCTAGATCTGCAATCCCAAACATACATGTGTAACCAAAATAATATAAGCACTGTAATACCAAGATAAAACCATACCTCAATAATCAGATCTGCAATCTAACCAACATGCTTGTGCCTCCAAGAACTGGGACACCTCAGCAACCAAGATACATTCCATGCATCTTCTTAATTCTTCAGATCTGTGATTTTCTATTTAAAACTAGGCTACCCAGTAACCGACCACGGTCACCCTATAACCGACCATGGTTACCTTGTAACCGACCACAGTCACCCTACTCGACATTGGTTACAAATTAACCGATGCCGGTCACTATAATTTCTAGCAACCTTAATCTTCTAGCTTCCACTTGAGATTGAATCTCTTCCAATGATCTTATCATTAGGAAAAAAAAACGCTGCTCTCATACATCTGTCAGTAAAACACTAACAATATACTGAAGCAAAACCTTTCTTTGAAATAACCAAGCTCTGATACCAGTTGTTGGGAATTTGGGATTGCGGAATAGTGCTATGATTTAATAACAAACAAAATCATGCACATATGATCTAAACAATTCCCCAAAATCTACATCAAGTGGAAGTATAAACTAGAATAATCCAAATAAAAATAAATTACACACACATAACACATCATGTACCGTGGTTCACCCAATGTGGGCTACGTCCACCAAAGATAGAGATCTCATATATATAATACAACAAGAGTACAAACCAACTCTTCAATATAAGATTATAATGCATCTCTCCAAGATTATCTCCTCTCCTCCAAATCTCTAAATGGATCTCCATGAGTGCACTACAACTATGCCTCCAAACACCACCAATAGATCTCACATAACCAGGAACTACTACATCTCTAAACTGCTACCAAGTTCTTTGTGGATCTGCAAACAAGACCTCTTGCATGGGTCTACCATATGTGCAACTATGACTGTGCACCAAGAAGTAAGTCTGTCTCTCCATCACTGCATAACCTATGCAAACATGAAGACAACCTCCTCTACAATATCTAGATCTACATGGATCAACAATACAATATGATCTCATGGATCTACAATACAAGACTAGATCTACATGGATCTATAATACAAGATCTCACCAACATGTGGATCTACAAGAATAAAATTTATGTGCTTTGCATACTATGCAAGCTATTACAATGAGACAATAACTATACAAAGAAAATACAGTAGAAGACGTTACCCTCTTCTCACCATTCAGATGTACCTGTTATTTCCTTCTATCCAGCTCCTCTCCATGGAGACTTTATCTTCATGTAACTGTTCTTTCTTTCTCTTCTTCTTCTTCTTCATCCTCTCAATCTAGGAGAATCAAGGATCTAATTCAATCCTTCTCTTAATTCTCCTTCTAAACCCTAGCTTTCATGCTTATATAGGCGTATATAAACTTAGGGCACTTAGCCATGCAATTACAATCAATAGATATACTTTAATGCTAAAAATAGATCTAATTCCCGAGAGTTAATTAAAACACTCCCGCACAGGTAACCGATGTCGGTTAGCCTTAACCACGGTTGGTTCCTACATTCTCTAACCGATGTCGGTCTTGCCTGACCGATGCCGGTCCTGGGTGACCGATGCTGGTTCCCCCTTGACTAATGACGGTTGTTGTATTTTCCAGAACTATGTAACGCATGCTCTAACGAAGATATTTATCTCCACAACCTAACATAAAATGGTCCGGATGGAGACTCAATGCATTAGGCTCTGGTGAGTTATATTTTGAGATGAATGCAAAACACAAAGATGGAGCTCATATATTGATATCGAATGGCTCGCAAGTGTGGGATTGGAGCTCGGGCATGAGATCGAATGAGGATGAATCGACATTTGAATCTAGATAGGTCAACGAGCACAAGAGGAATAGGTCGTGTCACCATTGGGTTAAGAACGTGGCGGATCAACACAAAATGCTAGGAATCGAGCTCGTTCGATTATCAAGCCAAAAATGATAGTTCGGAATCGATTAATATCAGAGATGGCCTAACGTGAGGAAGGAAATGGATAGGATATGGTGGATGAGAAAATGGGATGTGGGGATTCATGGCAAACCCGGACGAGGTGTAAGACTTGGGTTAGATTCCCAACAAGAAAAGGCATCGAATTAGTAAAATCATGGTAGTCGGCTCGGTGACGATTCAATGCAGAAGATATTTTGGAAGTGGAAGAGGACGAGGAAATGGTGAAGGGAACATGAGATAGTAAGGGAACACAAGTACCAAGCCATTGGTAGGGAAAGATATAGTATGATTTGAGTTGGGTGGGGTAAGCGTTGCAAAGTCAAGCCGAATCCATGGAAATGGCGAGAAGAAAGGAGTATCAGAAATGAGCTCTTAGGAGTTTCAAAATAAATGGTTTCGGAACTTAGCAAGGAAAATGCCCGAACCAAAGTGAGCTATCGACGTTTGAAATTGGCAAGCTTCGAGGCTCGGAACTTTCAAACATCGAGAGGTGTATCGGTTCGAGTTTCACGAGGGACGATGAGTTGAAATCTCCAAACTCGAGATATGCTCGAACCCGAAGCTAACATAGTCCAAAATCCGAAACTAGGGGTCTATGTGGAAATTTAGAGTTCGGGACTTGTCCATTTCCGGTTTCGAGGTTGGATGATGTGAAGAAGACTGAATTGCTCGTTCAACACGATGTGGCATGGGCCTCGAAGCGCCGGGTAGATAAGTCGGGAGCTAACAAAATGTGAATTTATGAGAACCTAGTGAGCTAGCTAGGTGGTTAAGGTAGTGTCAAAGGAAATTTAAAAATTAATTGAGTTAGGGCTTGTGCCCAATGCAGCGAGTTTGGACTACATGTCAAGGTCCATTCAATGTAAAATGTGGCAAGTGCTTGCAAATGCAAGGTAGTTATTTCAGAGCTTGACCAAGAGCTAACTAAATGCAAGATATGAGGTGCCCAAGTGATGTGTTAGCCAAGTGTCATATGAAATCCAATACATTTGGCATCAGTATGCCCACGTTCTTAGGCGGTTAATGTGAATGACCAGTCTTTAAAAGCTCCACGTGGAGATACAAGTCTTGAGCTCGCTTATCAAGTGATCTTCAAGAGCTCGGTGGGAGTATAAAGTGGGGTTAATAAAGGTAATACCAACCAATAAATTTCCAATGCAAATGTGGAGATCCTTGAATAATGTGGTGGAGAAATTTATGAAAGCATCATGAGCCATTATTAGAGAACCGATGGAGCAAAGTGCATTGGGTGTCCAGAGAATATTTTTGTTCAAACAAGCCATAACTCCCTCCCTGATTGTCTGTTTCCACAAAACTATAGTCGTTGGAATTGGCAGAACGAGAGCTATGCAATAGAATCATCAAGAAATGGATTTTTGAAGGTTTTAGTGTTATGAAATTATAATATTTCCTCATTTTGAAAGTAGCGCCTCAAATTTGTAGTTGCAATTAATGAAGTAGGCATGGTTAACATGTTCTGCTACAATCTTGCATAGTTTTTAGGAATTTCTCCTTCTTTCTCTTAACAACTTAGAAGTGCTATAAATTGGAAAGGGGTGTTTATTCCAAAGAAGTTAGACATTTTCCAAGCTTCCCCTCTCTTCACAAGCTGAGCTACTATTAATTTGCAGGCTCTCAAGCCTTTCTTCTAAAAATTGTAATGGTAGCTTTTGCCTTTCCCTGATGTAATGATGCACTGTGCAAGTGCTTGGAAAAATCAAATTGTGTTTTATGGCTAATTATTTGTCCTTGCAGTATTTTATTTCTTCCATTTTCCTCTCTTTGTGTTTGCAGGTGTACTATGCAACCTTGGTGTCTTTTGCAAGTTTTGGAGGTCATTGTGTTTATCAAGGAATGAAGTTTTGTATGTAAATTGAGTATGTGATGTATCTTCGTCCTCCTCATGATCATCTCTCTTCATTGGAAAGCCAAGATTTTGTCTAGCAAAACCCTTTCTTGGTGCATCACCACTTATAATTTAGGTTTTATTTCTTGTAAATCTCTCTCCCTAATCCCCTTGAAATGTTAGCATAGGTATAGTTAGTTGTTTTTATTACATTAGGAGTAGTGTAGTGCTTAGTTTAGGAAGAGGAAGTCGGCCTTCTCTGGGAGGTTCACCTCAATCCCGCAAGTCCAACACTTGAGATTTGATCCCATGTTACCCAATCACACCGAATTTCACATTAACACTGTGCCATTCGGGGTGCAAAGTGATTTGGCGATAACAATTCTCATTTGGGACATCATTGTTAAGACAGAGTTTCTTATGAGATATTGATGTATAGATTGGGGAGGAGGACAAAATTGATGTCGAATTTATACTCCATTGTTGGGATTATTAGCACATATCAATCATTAGGCCACCAGTGGCTGCCATGGGTTGTAGGGAATCATATTGAGTTGTCAGTGGGGTTTTGAGATGGAGAGAAGATTAGGCTTATGGGGATAGAGGAGGCGGGATGCAAATTGGTATGTTGATAGGCTTACAGAGTTAGATGTGGATCATATTACATGGCAACCATATTGGGACTTACCACCATGGTTTGGAGAAAAATTTGAGCTAGTAGGGATGAGGAGGACTAGGTGGGTACATGGACGCAGGCCAGAGATGATCAAGGTCATGTAATTTGACAGGGTGCGATGACAGTTTGGTGTTGTATAGATAGTGCCAAGGGAGCCTATTGTCTATAGGTGAGAGGAGGGAGACAAGGATCTACTGAGTCCCATTATGATGGATCTATTGAGTAGGCTCCGACATCACGGGATGATGATGATGATGACATGGGAGTTGGTGTTGGATTCGAGGATTGGATGACTACTACGTGGGTGACTCAGGTGGCAGGAGAGGGAGGAGAGAGGGATGATGATGATGTGGTGGAGATGGAGGTAGAGGATGAGACATCTCTTTGAAGTGGTGGGTATGGTAATGGGGTCGAGGCGTAGAGGTGGCACAACTACGCACGAGTTAGCTCAAGTGAGTACGGAGAGAGAGACACCACTCATCGGTAGTGAGATACAACTTGACATGAGGCACAAATCCTTTGAAAAAGAGGGACCTAGTGACTCGGGAGATGGAATGAGCCATCCGGGATAGGGGTTGGTACCTGGAGGTAGAGAGAGGTGTGCATGGATAAATTTGGAGACCTTACCTCTATAATGGCATCATATTTGGTGAGTGGTGTACCGGTGACACTTTGTAGGATCGGGATAGATGGCACCTCTTGATATGATACCAATGGATTGATATAGGGCCCGATGGCAGAGGATAAGTGCTATGAGAAGATAATGATAAAGAAATTACCACAGCAGTAAGATACTAGGAGTACTTGCGGTGGCGAGGGGCAGCTAGAGTAGGGCCATCCGGGAGTGCAACGAGTGTGATGCGGCCACACCGGGCTAAAGGCCGAGGTGGAGGAGATGAGTCTCGAGAGGAAGACAGAGGGACTTGTCCTAGGAGGACAAGACTTAAGGCTCTCTAATGTTCATTTTACTGATTTTGATGGTATCTCGGTTTTGAGAGAGGACCCTCGAGGTCAATGATGTACTGAGACACTTTATTTTGATGATATATGATATATATATATATATATATATATATATATATATGATTTTGTCATCTTCTAACATGTGTCATTTGCATTACTTTGGTTATTTGGTTATTCAATTTACATTGCTGATGATGTGATGATGATTATATGTTTGTGTTAAATCTGATAATGAAAGTGAATGTAGATGTGCGATTAATGATATGTGATGATAAGAAACAGTTGTTTAGAAATAGATGTAATGGATAATAGATAGGAACATGTGGTTAGGTGTGTGTTGGTCTGAAAATCTGTCGCTTGGGCATATCTATGGATAGACAGCCAACAGTGTGTAGGGCATAACCCCTCTTTGAGTCAACAAAGTGAAACTAGTTTATTGCTATTCTACCAGCAGGAATCTGTGCAAGTCTCACAATATTCTCGCCTTCGGGGTTTGGGATCTTATCCCAGTTGGGGTGTTTCCAACTATGAAAAGAAAGGAAAGAAGGGAAAGACGAAGATAAGATAGATCCGAAGGGAGAAAAGAAATGAATTCCAAAGCAGAAAGATCAGAAGGTCTATGTTTTGGGATTGGTAATAAATGGAGCCAAACCTACTTGCATAAATGAACAAAGCAATACTGATGAACAAATGACAAAAAGTAGAGATAGATCCAACAGAATAAATGCATAGATCTGACATAAGAAAGATCAAACGCCCATGACACACATATTTAGCACAAAGTCTTAATATTTGTATTATGTTTTCTTCCATTTACAAAAGTACAAAGCCTTTTCTTCTCACTTCTATTTTTCATCTAAAAAGTGTCCACCCCTTGAATACAACAAGTATTCAAGTATATATAGAAGAAGGAGAAGAGAGAAGGAAAAAAGAAACCAACAACTAATTACAAAAATATTTACAAAATATCTAAAAGTCAACTATTGACTTAGGGCAACTTGGTGGATGACAACATCCCATGATGCAACATGGATGATGTCATCATTTATGCCAACATACTTTTAAATATTACAAAAAGAAAGCCAAGAGGAAGAAGGCTATTCGTCATCATCCCGTGGCTAGAAGGAGTATCCTGTTGTTGCTTAGGAGAGGCATGTGGAATTGGGTCCGATACTCCATGAATTTTCTGATCATCGGTTGAAGTAGATCCTGGGCAGGACCCTTGGTGTGATCGCCGATGACTTCGCAAGTCTCCCGTTCATCTCGAGTTTTTTCTGGGAGCTTGAAGTATTCATTACCTGCCTCCATCAGGTACCCTATAAAATCACGACAGGCCAGAAGGTTATTGATGGATTCAGTGTCAAAAGTGGCTTCTGGCCCTAGCCCTTGCGAGATGATCTCTTTGAAGATCTGAATGGTTTCATCTGCCTTCCTCAAGGCATATGAAGGAGTGAGCAAGCCGGAGACATCCTCAGGACAATTTGCTCCATTTGATGCAAGGCATCTAGGGCTTCCTCCTTGACCTTATCTATCTTCTCCAGGACAAATTCCATCTGATCGACCCGGTAGTCCAAAGCAGCAAGGATTTTGTTGGGTGCTCTGGGGTGATCGAAGATGCCGAATTTAACTAAATCTTCAACTGAACAGTCGAGCATCTTCTGGAATGTCTCATGTTGCAACCTAGCATGGTCCAACTCTTGAAGATAGGTCCTGCAATCACCTAGAGTTCCTTGTTCACCTGACCAATGTTCTGATATAGCTCGGTGAACTTAACGATTACTCCCTCACTTTCTTTGAGGATCTGGTCTCTCCAGTGAATACTGCCATGCCTTGTTTGCCAATCTTGGCGTATTCGTTTATCTTATCCTGACTGAGGACCTCAGGAGTTTCAGTGGCAGTTGTAGGAGGTGCACTGCCCATTTTCTACAGGGCATGGAGAAGATGTTTATTCTGTTCTTTTAGTAGCCTCTTCTCTTCCTTTGCTTCTTGAAGCTTCTTGCAAAGGGCATCCACCGTAGATAGGGCCTCTCCTTGAAGGATCTCAGATGACGTTCCCATTGTGACCTGCGTCACTGTATAATCTGTAGGGGACAGATCCTTTTTATCCTTGGAGGGATCGGGATACGTGATCTCCATTACTCTTTCTCCCGATGCACTCTGAGAGAAGCGGGTTATCGGCTTTTGCTTCTTAGCCCCCTTTGCTTGGGATGACGGAGAAGTCCATAGGTGCAATGGGGACTTTCCTCTTATGCTAACTCAGGTGCTGGGAGATCCATGCTGGACTTAAGGGAGTGGGACTAGAGGTGGAAGAGGGAGTGGCTACAGTGGACAAGGGAAATGCGTCGAGACACTTGGTGGCGGCATTGAAAGAGAGGCCAACAAAGTGCTCACGGAAGGAGGAGATACTATAGGGGAAGTAGTCATGGGAGTGGAAGGGAGCTGAGAGATGAGAGAAGAAATGGTGGGGGACAGCTCCGTGAGGGGTGAGAAGATGGAGGAAGAGGAAGGGGGAACAATAGAAGATGGGGAGAAGAAACAACCAAGGGAATGGTTGGTTGAGTCACATGAGGAGGGGAAGGAGGAGAGGGAGAAGGGATGGAAGGGAACTCAACTAGTTGTAGTAGTGGCAACATCCTGAATGGATGTGCCCATCGAACACTTTCTGCCGCTTCTTTCTCTAGAGATACCAGGCTCACAACCTATTCTTGTGCGGCGAAGGAGGACTCTCAGGAGCTTCTTCTTGAGCGGAGCTTGATTCTCCCTCTTTATCTTTGCCTTTCCCTTTGGCAGATGCTTCGACTGGCAGTGCATTACCCAAAGGGGACGTGGTGAAATCTACTCCAAGGTAGATAAGGCCGTTCATTCTGCACCAATGCTCTGTTCACCGCAATGTTTCCTTAACCCTTGCCTCAATGGTCTGAGGTGCCTTTGTCCTATCAATTTCGGTAAACACCAATTATCCCCATCTATGTCTAGATATACCTGATCAACTTCTTGATCGGTTGTTTGGAAACCTTTTGGAACAATGGCCACGCCATATTGAATAATTTCTGCTAGGGCTAGACGAGAGTGATCCTTTCTTCTGAGTTGACCTCGTGATACAGGTCGATGTAGATGTCCTCGATCTGTGGAACGTGGATCGGATCGAGTTTTGCCTTTGGGAGGTAATTTCTTGGATCAAAGGTGGGCCTTGCCAGAAATTGTGCTTTAGGTTAAGCAGCTCCAGCTCTGTGAACATTTCCCGGGCTTTGGTGTGAGAAGTGCAGGTGTACCTACCCACTGTGAGGGGGAAAGGAGTTCCACCCTTCTTCCTTTTCAGGCACTTCTCGTGATATGTTATGAGCTTTCTGGATAGCTCCAATAGGATCAACTTAGGGCCTGCATACCTTGGTAATTTGGTGGGCTCCCCCAAGAAGTTAGCTGCTCTGAGATAGGTGAAAGTGGGGAATTGCGTAAATAACGCCCCCACTTCTCAGTTGCAATGACTATGCTCTTGGTCGTCCGACCATGAGTCATATTGGGCCTCAAAAGGCAGATGATGTCGTAGAAAAAGGCATCATTGATCTTGGTGAACTGTGGGATGTTGTTCTCCAGCTTCAACTCTGGGTAGTATTCGTATATTTTCACCTGAGGCCAAACCCCATATATCGGCTCAATCTTTGGATAGTGTCTCTCCGAGGTCAGTAGCGTAGACTACGTAGGAGTTCATGTAGAACCTCCCCGTTGTGGTGAGTTGTTGGACTGCTCGCCGAGATGGTGCTACTTATGATCTCTCGCCCACTCAAAAACTCCGATCGGCACATTTTTATTCATTATTTCTAGATACCTGAGCATCCATTTGTGGAAGTAATGGGCATCGAAAGTCCAAATACTCTACTTAGGAAGGTGATGGTATCACTCAGTTCCTCAGAGAAGTCACTGCGGTGAATAACTTGTGGCCACCTGGTTATCACCTTCTTATTCTTCAAATACACTTCGTTCATTAACTGCATGCATTTGTCTTCGTTTTCCTCCCACACCTTGATGCAGTCCTCTTGGCTTATAGCCACAAAATGTCGGTGGTGGGGAATACCTAGCATGATCTCGAAGTGCCGGGCAGTGAGGTTGATTATGACCTCGCCCTTTTCATTCTCGACACACCTTGTGTCTTTGTTATAACAAATGGGCCACCACCATCATAAACTCATTATTCACTACACTAACGGGATTCCCCCAGTAAAATGCAGACCACTGCCCACTAGTTTGTCCATCTAAGGACTTCCTGTGACCCTCTTGGTTCTAGCCCAAAAATCCTCCATGTCGATGTGGCCAAGCTTAGAATCTCTGATGTCCAAGTCGCATTCTGCATGGGACTCGGGCATCCTGACTCTTTGATATTTGTATTTCATCTCTTCCTCTGTGAGTTTGGCCTTACCCTTTGACTTGGTTGGCCTTTTTTTTATTATGAAGAAATATGCGGATATGAGTTCAGTTGCTGATTTGCAAGAAGGAGCGAAGTCCAATGCAGAAGAGCAATGTTAGCTGTTAGATTATCCATCAAGGCTTTACAAAATGAGGAGTTAGCAATTTAAAATCCTCTAGGCGCAGGCGCAGAACACCTTGTAGGCTGCAGGTTAATAAAGTAAGGTACACTGATGCTAAGTGCTTCAAGGAAGAAATCATTTCCAAAGGGCGCAGGGTGCGGGAACACCTTTGCACATAACATCAATGTTGTTGTAGAAAAATTTGTGCTGCACCATTATATAAGGGTTTTATATGGGCGCAAATAAGTTTGGTGTTGCATGGGAGCAGGATGCGCCAATGGTGCAGATATGGAACATGTTGCATGGAATTTTGGTGTGCCAAGGGTGCAACATTAATGTGTGTATCACTAACTTTATGTGCGTCAAAGGGGCCTTTGGCGTGGCACAGAAAGGATTGCATAACAAACTTTGTTGGTGTAAGCAGGATTGCACCTGCGCCGGGGTTAGGATTTACTTGGTTTTACACGGCACAGAAAGGATGCGTGCTACAATTGGGGACAGTGTGCCCTCTTGGCATGACTATGTTTTTGTAACAAGGATGGTGATTGCACCAAGAGAAAAATGCACCAGAACCGATCACCATTAGGTTTTCTTTCTTCCTGATGGGTTTGTGGTTTCAGGCCTCCTTCGACATGGATTTAGATGGTGAAGGGGGTAGAGCGAAGAAGATTGTGGGTTTGTTTCGAAACAAAGCCCTCCAGGCCAACAGATCTAGAAGGAGGGTGAAATTGGCTGAGGAGGGAAAATTGTAAAACGGGCTGGAGGGGTTTATGGTTTCTTCAGATTCATTTTATTACATCCCACAAACAACCAAACCAAAACAAAAACACAAGAGAAGCAAGGACCACTTACCGGAATATATAGGATGAGAGAAACGAAGTGGGGTCCACAAACGTGACACGAGGATGATGGGAGCGCTGACAGGTGTAGAGGAATAAATTTTTCACATGTTTTTCAATTGTGAAAATGACAGGGTGGATGCGCCTATATATAGCCAAAAGTGTAATAAATGCGCCACCCACTTTTTAAAGGGCACACCAAAATACGTGTCGACATGAAAAACTTTGTGCCCTTTGGCGCGGGTATACGTCTGTCAGCAAGGAAATATTTGTGCCTTTAGCACAAATTTAGGACTGTCAACACGGGATTTTGAGCGCCTTGGTGCACCAATTAAGGGCGCAACATTTTTGTTGTTGACAGGATGGCGCATGCGCCTCGGCGCAGGCAAGAAAGGTGCATCACGGGAGGCGCAACAATTGTTGTGTTAACACTCCAAAGGGTGCGCCAAAGGAATAAAGGGGGCACAAATTTATTCTGTGTTGCATAGACAAAAGATGTGCCCAGCCAAAAAAGGACCAAAATGACTAAGTTCAAAAAACCAGATTTTTTGGAAAGGGATTTTACACCATTCCGAACGCTGAGGGACCTTGAAAGGAACCAAAACAAAATTTTGGCAAGGTTACCTGTAAAATTGCCTATTCAATTTTACAGGATAACAGCTGGCTCTTTCTGGGGACTATTTTTGAGCGAAGCTTAAGGGTAGAGAACCCCAGGTCAACATGTGCCTATCCATTGGGTTACAGAGTCAAAAACAAGGGTGACAACAAAAGCAAACACACGACGAAAGCAAACACACAACATAAAGCAAAATGTACAAAGAAGAGAGCAGGCTCTACTTCCTGAATATTTTGAGATGTTGCCTACTATAGGGAAGCGGGAGATCAGTTCTGTCTAGATACGAGAGATAGAAGCTATTCTCTCTCGTTGAGCTGCTTGATCTTGAAAGGTCCTCTCCATAGAGAATCAAATTTCCCATGCATGCCCTTTGGCTCTCTTTGTTTGTCCCACAAAAGGACGAGATCTCCCACCTGAAAATCTCTTTGCTTGGCCTTTTTATCGAACAATCTCTTGACTTGATTCTGATGTTTGGTGATCCTGTCGACCACTCTTACTCTTTTTCTTCGAGCTCTGCTAGATACATGATCCTCTTTTCAAGAGAATTTTGGAAAGTCTCATCTTCAATCGCTCATGCCAAGCGTAAAGCAGGAAGTTCTACAGAAATGGGAAGCTCGGCGTCGATTCCATATAACACTTGAAAAGGTGACATACCGAGAGACCTCTTGGGAGTAATGCGGTCCGCCCACAAAGTGTCATACAATGATTTGTGCCACATCTACTGATTCTCATCAACTAGCTTTCGTATGATGCTCACTAAGTTTTTATTACTAGATTCTGCCTGACCATTTCCCTGGGGGTAGTAATCTGAGGCGTGAGCCAAGGTTATCCCATATTCATAGCAAAAATTGATAACTTCCTAAGAGGAAAGATTGGAAGCATTATCAAAGCAACAATCTTGCTTGGAACGCCAAACCTCACAATGATATTCTCTTTGATGAAATTGCAAACAACTTCAGAGGTGGCATTCTTGACAGGTATGGCTTCCACCCATTTGGTGAAGTAATCTGTTGCCATGTTAGGACATAACTATGTCCGGCATTTGATTGTGGGTGTAGTGCTCGATAAATTCGATTCCCCATTGCTTGAATGGTTCGTCAATAACGACCGGCCTGAGGGGAAAAGCAACCAATTTTGGTTTGCCAACAAATTGTTGGCAGAGCTCACATTTCACTACCTAGGTGGTTGTATCTTGAAATAACATTGGCCAATAGTACCTAGCCCGGATGATCTTGTGTGCTGTCATGGAAGAGGAGAAATGACCACCACAGGCTGAATCATGAAAACTCTCAAGTAACTTTATCTGTTGTGGCTTGTCAACACATCGCAAGAAGATGCCATCAATTCCACGTTTGTATAAACCATCATCCCAAATGACATATCTGGCTGCTCTGAGCTTTATAGCACGCTTCTCCTTTGAAGTCGATGAGTTGGGCACTCACCATAAGTGAGAAAGAAAGCGATATCAGAATACCATTCGTCACTAGTCACGACAAATAGAACCATGGGTAGAGAATCAGCTTTCTCCAGCTGGCCTTGTGTTCCATCGATGCAATCATCCTTTTCCTCAGGGTCTTCTGAATCTTGGTTTTCAGCCATAAGCTGACATAGGCCCTTGCCTCTTACCAGCTTGGTTGGTTTTATATCTAGATCATACTCTTGGACCTTTGCAATCCAATTTTCGCAAACTCCCTAACTCCTGTTGAGTTAAGATTGACTTGACTGCCGTGTCAGGGACCAAAGCACCACTATATGAGAGTTTAGAATATAATACCTGAAGTTCTTGACTACTTTGACAACAAAGTGAAGGCATGTTTTTCCAACTGAGACATCTTCAATTCGTGAGGCTTGAGGGGAGAGCTCATGAATGCAATTGGGGATTCAACATCCTCATAATTCTTTTGCATTAAGATGGCCGATACAGTATGCTCAGATGCATAGCTATACATGATAAAATCCTTGGAGAAATTGGGACATACCAGGATTGGTGCATGAGCGACGGAGGATTTTATATCCTCAAATGATGTCTTTCCTTCTTCACTCCACCGGAAAGTTTGCGACCCTTTCATCATGTTTGATATGTGGCGAGTCTTTTCAAAAATTCAGGAACAAAGCACTTGAGAAAATTCACTTTTCCGAAGGAGTGAACACCGGTTTTGCTCGTGGGTAAAGTAAGGCTTTGAATATCCCTAACCCTTTCAGCATCTATCTTCGTCCCTTCTTTTCTGACCACGTGTCCCAAAGAACTTTCATTCCGTGACTCAAAATAGAATTTTTAGATTTAGGGAGATCCTGTGTTCTCGACATCTATTCAATACTTGCTCCAAATGATCACAATGATCATTTCACTATTTAGAGAACACAGTTAAGTCATCCAAATAAACTACGATGACCTTCCCCATCATACCTTTGAAAGCGAAGTCCATCGCCCGCTGGAAGGTGGCGCCAGCGTTGGTCAAGCCAAAGGGCATCCTGTTGTAGGTGAATGTACCCCAGGGGGTAGTGAATGTTGTTTTGAATTGGTCTTGTGCAAGACTTCAATCTGATTAGTAGCCCGAAAAACCATCAAGCATGGACAACATTTCTGATCCAGTTACTGCCTGCAGAACCTGATCCATTATGGGAAGCGGGTAGTTGTCCTTCAAGGATGCCTGATTCAGGTTACGAAAATCTACGCAGATGCGTATTTCACCATTCTTTTTCATACTGGCATGATATTTGCGACCCAGGTACTATGATGGATAGGAAAATGATTCTCGCATCCAACATTTTTTGTATTTCCACCTGGATGGTACCCGAGACCTTGGGATTATAGTGCCTTTGTTTCTGGTGAAATGGTTTGACATCTCCCTTCAATGGGATGTCGTGTTGGACATCCTTCGGCTTGAAAGACTTTAGATCAGCATAAGACCATGCCAATACGTCCATATATTTCTTCAGCAATTTGACAAATTTCCACTTTTCTTCAGGTGTGCAACATTTCCCAATATTCACAAACTATGGATGTTCCATAGTACCTAGATTGACCGGCTCAGTTTCTGGAGAGGAGTTAGGATTATCTTGCCTATTCTTCCTGACAAAATGATCATGTCTGTTGAACAAATGTTCCAGTGGAAACCAAACCTTTTAGAATTTTGTTTCCTTTTTTGACATATACCATCACTTCCTTTTGATTCATCATCTTGATCAATAATGATTCATGGCATGCGAAGTGGATCCTTCAAAATGAAGCTCATCAAATTTTCTACCTTTTCCGTAAAGGCAATAAATTGATTATCATCGTTGAATACTTTCCAAAGGCTTTGAGAATTGTCTGGCACGCTTGGGCAGAAAACTACCTTAATGGTATATGTGTTTGTTTTCAAGCCTGGGTGATGGAGCATGATGGATGCTGAAACGGCTAATGAGTCGGCCATGTCATTCTAAGCTCTTAGAATGGATTTTATTGAAAAAGCATAAAATTCTTCAATGCTATCCCATACTATGTTGCGGTAATGCCCGAGCCTTTCATTTTTTACTTGGTATATCCTTTTACTTGATTTACGACTAGCTTTGCATCACCTTGTACTTTTAGGTTCTTGATTCCCCTTTATTTTGCGGCTTGCATGCCAAGTAGCAAAGATTCATACTCAGCAGTATTATTCATGTTGAAAAACTACAACTTGAAAGAGAGGAATAATCTCTTCCTCCGGGGAAATTAACACAGCTCCGGCACCGCATCCGCTAGTTGCACAGACTACCATCAAACTGCAACGTCCATATCTTGTTAAGATCCTCTTCTAGACGAGAATGTCCATTTTATCAGACTCTGTAGATAAGAAATAGTTCCCCATCCCTGATGATTCAAAGAGAATTTGGGCTTTGGGATCATCAGAATTAGTAACCAAGTACTTCTTTTGAGATTCCAGCTCCAATGTTTGCATTACACCTTTGACGGGGATTCTGGCCTTAGACCAGTCCATATGAATCTCTCCACCAACTTCACTACAAAAGCTCCTTCCTAGTAGAATTCCATATGCTGCCGGAATATCAGCAACGAGGACGGTCATCTTTACTCTTTTCTCTAGGAACGTTGCAAATGCGAACTACACGTCTTTGATTTGACCAATCAATGGAACTGTTTGGTTTCCAAGGAGTAACATCTGCCAAAAGGCTTGGTAAGGGTGAGGCCCAGAGCATGGGCTACTTTTTCCAGCATGACATTATCGGAAGCCCAGAATCAATTATGTAGTTGCTTAGTTTGTGACCATTGATTAGGAGGGAGAGATAGAAAGGTTCTATTTTGCCTGATGCGGAAGTCAAGGCAACATTTATGCGAGATGCAGGAGGAGTAGAAAGAATTCCTTTATGGGAGACCTGAGAAGTTATGACAGCTTGGCTTTGAATATATTTGGTCAACCTTACAAGTTGTTCGGGGTTTGACTGAAGATACTCGGCTTCATACATTTGGATCTTGGTCTTTTTAGCATGATCAATTATGTCAAACACGGCCAAGGGTTGCATTGATGAAGGAATGAGTCCCTCATTTCATGATGGTAGGGTAGGATTACTGGTCTTGATAGGAATATGAGAGGGCTGATTCGGAGGGGAGATAGGGGAAAAATATTTCTTCGAAAAGACTTAATAACAGGTTGAGCAGGAAGGGGATTACCTCTTTTTGCAATGGTTGGAGGCATGTTTGACACGGCCTTCTCTTTTTGTATCCTGGCAGCAACTTCTGCTTCTTTTCCTTGAGAGTGGGTGAAAACAACATAAGACTGTTTCGCTCGCATATCCTTGGGTACCCTCTTCTTCATCAGATTCCTCCTCATCAAATTCCATATACCCGATAGTAGAGTCGCTAGTCGGTTCGCCGACATATTGATTACCTTCACCTGGCGATGAAGGATCTTCATAATTCTGCTCCTCCTCCTCGATCTCGACTAAGGCATTAACCGGAGGAGCCTCAAGTGCCAACCACGGAGTAGTTGTAGGCAAACGCGGCCTTTGTGGGATGTTATTTGAAGCAAAATTTCTTCATGGGATATCTCGGTATGAAGAGCTCGGGGAAGCCTGAGCTAGTTGCTTCTTTAATGCGAGCAAGTCATTTGCCATCTTTTGAAATGCCGAGATCAGATGAAGTGGTGGGAGAAGGAGTTGAAGCTTTAGGCTTGGATGGTTCTCGTTTTAATTCGCTAGATATTAGCAAGTTATCTTCAATCCGTATGGCAGCAGCTTGGGCGAGAACCAAAGTAGCGACTTGTTCTTGCAAGAGTAAGAAACTTACTTTTGAGCTCATGGCATTTACGAAGAAACACTTCTGATTTTCTAGTGTTGGTAGCATGGCAAGGCGGAACATGGTTGATTAATGAATTGAAATGGGCGATGAAATCGCACATGGTCTCATTGACCTCCTTCTTCAGGTGAGTGATCTTTGACAATAATGCGAACGCATCTTCGGAAGGCTTATACCTGTCTTCAAATGCAGTTCGTAATGTGGCCCAACTAGTGATAGATCCGGCCGGCAAATGTTGAAACCATTCTTCTGCAGGTCCTTGCAAGGTCTCTAGAAAGAGGCAACTGACACATCTTCATGGGTCACATCCAGAATGTTGCATGACATGATGAATGTAGATATGTGTGAATCCGTACTTTGGTTTCCACTCCCATTGAATCTTGGGAAATTATTTCGTCCATGAGGGAGCGCGTGAACAGGATGTGGCAAAGCAAGAGGGCCCATAGCATTTCCCCATGGTACTGCCATTTGAAAGGCTGGAAAAAGGACGCGAGCCGGGAGGACAGTTCCACTGAGCAACAAAGCACTGCAAAGGGATGTGGATGCTCCTTGTAAAGAATGATACCTTCATGGAGGTGAGACACTCCTGGTTGACCGATCAGCTGAACTCAGCGACGAGAAGCATGCTAGTGTAACACTGAAGTTGTGCCTTTGAAGTAGATCGAAAGTAGGATCAACTTCTCCATGAGCTCTCCTGCTACGAGTAAATGGTTCACGCGCAAGTGTATCTTTTAGATCTGCAATGTTTTTAGAGAAGATTTGAAAACTCTTTTTGGTCAGTACTTGCTGATTTTCTGATTTTCCGACAAAAATCAGCAACATGTACTTTTCTAAATATTTAATTTTATCCCTCTTTTGAAAACCGATTTCAGTTTAATGACAAAGATCAACGAGGATAAAATGATGGTAAAACTTAGCAAGATGATTTTCGGATCTTAGAGTTGACTTTTGCAAGGGTTTGAAATTTTTTGTAAACTGTAAGAAATATCAGATCTACGGAAAAATACAAGTGTTTGTAAAAACTCAGCGAACTAAAGATCTCTAACTAGCCCAAATCTATGGATCTCTGAAGAAAATTTTCAGTTTGGATCACTTTGGTAAAAAAATTGGATTTTGAACAAAAAGTTAAAATTTGTAAACAGTAGGGGTTTCTATGGTTTTATTGATTTCCTAACATAC
Source organism: Taxus wallichiana var. yunnanensis (assembly GCA_018340775.1). Taxonomy (NCBI): domain Eukaryota; kingdom Viridiplantae; phylum Streptophyta; class Pinopsida; order Cupressales; family Taxaceae; genus Taxus; species Taxus wallichiana. The sequence goes on from CM031243.1 coordinate 394,903,252, forward strand.
CACTACCATAGATCTGTTTGAATCCCAACGGAGTCGCCAAAAATTGTTGGTCCAAATTTTTTTCGCTTAGGCGAGATCTATGGATAAATGAGCCAACAAAGCAGTGTGCGGGGCATAACCCCTCTTTGAGTCAACAAAGTGAAACTAGTTTATTACTATTCTACCAAAGCAGAATCTGTGCAAGTCTCACAATATTCTACCTTTGGGGGTTTGGGATCTTATCCCAGTTGGGGTGTTTCCAACTATGAAAAGAAAGGAAAGAAGGGAAAGAAGAAGATAAGATAGATCCGAAGGGAGAAAAGAAATGAATTCCAAAGAAGAAAGATCGGAAGGTCTATGTTTTGGGATTGGTAATAAATGGAGTCAAACCTACTTGCATAAATGAACAAATCAATACTTGATGAACACATGACAAAAAGTAGAGATATATCCAACAGAATAAACGCATAGATCTCGACATAAGAAAGATCGACGCCCATGACACACATATTCAAAGACAAAGTCTTAATATTTGTATTATGTTTTCTTACATTGCAAAAGTACAATGCCTTTTCTTCTCACTTCTATTTTTCATCTAAAAAGTTTCCACCCTTTAAATACAACAAGTATCCAAGTATATATAGAAGAAGGAGAAGATATAAGGTAGAAAGAAACCAAAAACTAATTACAAAATAATTTACAAAATATCTAAAAGTCAACTGTTAACTTAGGGAAACTTGGTGGATGACAACAACCCATGATGCAACATGAATGATGACATCATTTATGCCAACATACTTTTAAATATTACAAAAAGAAAGCCAAGAGGAAGAAGGCTATTCATCTTCGTCACACGGCTGGAAGGGAGTATCCTGCTGTTGCTCAGGAGAGGCAATGTGGAATTGAGTCCGATACTCCATGAATTTGTTGATCATCGGTTGAAGTAGATCCTGGGCAAGACCCTTGGTGTGATCATCGATGACTTCACAAGTTTGTCGTTCATCTCTGAGTTTTTCTGGGAGCTTGAAGTATTCATTACTTGTCTCTATCAGTACCCTATAAAATCACAACATGCCAGAAGCTTATTGATGGATTCAATGTCAAAAGTAGCTTTTGGCCCTAGCCCTTACGAGATGATCTCTTTGAAGATCTCGAAAGGTTTCATCCGCCTTCCTCAAGGCGTATGACCGAGCGAGCAAGCCAGGAGACATCCTCAAGACATTTTTCTCCATTTGAATCAAGGCATCCAGGCTTCCTCCTTGACCTTATCTATCTTCTCCAGGAAAAATTCCATCCGATCAACCCAAAAGTAGTCCAAAGCAAAGCAAGGATTTTGTTGGGTGCTCTGGGGTGATCAAGACGCCGAATTTAATTAGATCTTCAACTGAACAATCAAGAATCTTATGGAATGTCTCATGTTGCAACCTAGCATGGTCTAACTCTTCGGAGATAGGTCCTGCAATCGTCCTGGAGTTCCTTATTCACCTGACCAATGTTCTGATATAGCTCGGTGAACTTAACGATTACTCCCTCACTTTCTTTGAGGATCTGGTCTCTCCAGGTGGATACTGCCATGCCTTGTTCACCAATCTTGGCGTATTCATTTATCTTATCCTGACTAAGGACCTCAGGAGTTTCAGTGGCAGCTGTAGGAGGTGCACTACCCATTTTCTGCAAGGCGTGGAGAAGATGTTTATTCTATTCTTTTAGTAGCCTCTTCTCCTCCTTTGCTTCTTGAAGCTTCTTGCAAAGGGCATCCACCACAGATAGGGCCTCTCCTTGAAGGCTCTCAGATGACATTCCCATTATGACCTACGCCACTGTATAATCAGAGGGGACAAATCCTTTTATCCTTGGAGGGATCGAGATACACAATCTCCATTACTCTTTCTCCCGATGCACTCTGAGAGAAGCGGGTTATTGGCTTTTTCTTCTTAGCCCCCTTTGTTGGGATGACGAGAGAAGTCCATAGGTGCAATGGGGACTTTCCTCTTATGTTGGCTCAGGTGTTGAGAGATCCATGCTGGACTTAAGGGAGTGGGACCAGAGGTGGAAGAGGGAGCGGCTGCAGTGGACGAGGGGAAATGCGTTGAGACACTTGGTGGCAGCATTGAAAGAGAGGCCAACAAAGTGCTCACAGAAGGAGGAGATACTGCAGGGGAAGTAGTTGTGGGAGTGGAAGGGAGCTGAGAGATGAGAGAAGAAATGGTGGGGGACAGCTCCGCGAGGGAAGAGAAGATGGAGGAAGAGGAAGGGGAACAACAGAAGATGGGGGAGAAGAAACAACCAAGGGAATGGTTGGTTGAGTCACATGAGGAGGGGAAGGAAGGGAACTCAATAGTTATAGTAGTGGTAACATCTTGAATGGATGTGCCCATCGGAACACTTTCTGCCACCTCTTTCTCTGGAGATACCAGGCTCACAACCTGTTCCTGTGCGGTGGAAGGAGGACTCTCAGGAGTTTCTTCTTGAGCGGAGCTTGATTCTCCCTCTTTATCTTTGCCTTTACCCTTTGGAAGATGCTTCATCCCTGGCAGTGTGTTGCCCAAAGGGGACATGGTGAAATCTACTCCAAGGTAGATAAGGTTGTTCATTCTGCACCAATGCTCGGTTTTCCGCAATGAGTCCTTAACCCTCACCTCAATGGTCTGAGGTGCCTTTGTCCTATCAATTTCAGCAAACGGCCAGCTGTCCCCATCCGTGTCTATTATACCTGATAAACTTCTTAATCGGTTGTTTGGAAACCTTTTGGCCATATTGAATAATTTCTGCTAGGGCCAGGTGAGAGTGATCCTTTCTTTTGAGTTCGACCTCGTGATATAGGTCGATGTATATGTCCTCGATCTTTGGAATGTGGATTGGATCAAGTTTTGCCTTTGGGAGGAAATTTCTTGGATCAAAGGTGGGCCTTGCCGAGAAATTGTGCTTTAGGTTAAGAAGCTCTAGTTCCGTGAAAATTTCTCAGTCTTTGGTGTGGGAAGTACAGTGTACTTGCCCACTGTGAGGGGGAAAAGAGTTCCACCCTTCTTCCTTTTCAGGCACTTCTCGTGATATGTTATGAGTTGCCTAGATAGCATGGATGAAGTTGATGATTTGATTGGCTATGGTTGAGGAAAGTTGAATGGTTTCCACCCATTTGGTGAAGTAATCGGTTGTGGTGATGATGGAATGATGGCGTTGGGAAGAACGGGATTGATGGTGCCAATGAGGTCAAGCCCCCATTGTGAAAAATGACAAAGGTCATGGACTGGTTCTAAATCCGTACTAGGAATGCAGATAAGATTGGAATTTTTTGACATTTAGCATACTTCTTAAAATATTTACAACATTCTTGATTAAGCGGGATAATAATATCCCAGGTGAAGAACATACTTCGCAACAACTAAGTCACTAAATTGTCCACCACAGATACCATTGTGAACCTTTGATATAGCACAAATAGATTCAGAGGATTTGAGGCAACGAATAAGGATACTGTCAAATCCATGCTTATAAAATATGCCACCAAGAATGACATAGCGGTTAACACGTTGAAGAAATTCCCTTCTACCATTCTTAGAAAGATCGGAGGGGATTTTAGATTGGGATATGTAGTCAAAGATCTTAGAATACCAAAGGTCAGATGAATTGGTGTCAACGTGGTTGACACGAGGAAGCTCATGGGTATGGGATGGTTGATCGAGATGATGAACAAAAATGGATAGATTGGATTCTTTCGTTGTCTAAGGGATAAGAGAGGCAAGGGAAGCCATCGCTTCAAAAAAACCATTAGATGATTGCGGAATGGCCTGGATGGAATAAGAGTCAAAATATTCAAGGAGGAAGATGATGACATCCCTATATTTCTTAAGGATGCCATTTTTACATTAGTAGGTCCCTATGAATTGATTAACTATGAGCTAAGAATCATCGTAGATGTCTAAGATCTGGACACCAAGGAGAACAATGGTTTCAAGGCCTAGGATAAGGGCCTCATACTTAGCCATATTATTAGTACACTCAAAGATAAGCTTATACGCGATAGGGATAGGGGTGTGCCAAGGAGGAATGATGATTATGCCAAAGTGCCTCACCCTTGTTGACATTTGGATCCATTGAAGAAGAGGTTCATTTTAGGAGGGGAAAAATCGTGATCAAGAGCAAAGACAAAGACATCCTAAAATTGTTTGTGAGGAAGATGAGTGTCTGGAAGAGGGGATTCTACAAGTTGATAGATGATGGCTTGACCCTTAATATATTTTTGGAGATAAACTCAAGGTCAAACTCGGTCATGAGCATGAGCCAACGAGTGATGCAATCACTATGGTATGGCTTAGAATGCATGGTTTTGAGAATATGGAAGCTAGTAATGATAAAGGTTTTATGATTAAGGAGATAATGACGAAGCTTGGAAGTAATGAAGAAGAGGGCACAACATAACTTCTCAACTTCAGTTTTGTGGGTTTCATAGTCAAGCGAGTATGGCTGATATAATAGACAACCTAATCCTTGCCTTACTCGTCATGGTGTGCCAACATGACACCCAGAGTGTGATCATGGCAGAGATGTAGAGATAGAAAGGCTCCCCTCGCGTGGAGGTGTGAGCACATGTGGAGATAGGAGGTATTTTTGAGATCGTTGAAGGATTTTTGGAAGTTGGCATCCCAATTAAATTAGGTGTCTTTATGAAGGAGGTGATGGAAAAGTTGACAATGATCGGAGAGTTGTGAAATGAACCGTCGGATTGATTATAGATGACCCTAAAGATCATGCGGTTGATTAAGGTTAGAGTGAGGAGGCATCTCAAGGATAGCCTTAATTTTAGAGGGGTCAACTTCAATGCCCCTAATAGAAACAATGAAGCTAAGGATCTTTCCAAGTTAGTACACTAAATACACAGTTGAATGGATTGAGGAAAAGAAGAAAGTGGATAAGACTTTCAAAGATGATTTCAAGGACTAAGAGATGGTTGCATTGACGTTATGATTTACCTAGGAGTTCGTCGACATAATCTTCCATGGATAAGGTCATGGGAAATGTAGCTCATCGCACCTTGGTAAGTGGCCCCAATGTTCTTCAAACCAAAAGGCATGATGTGCTAACAAAAATTCCCTTAAGGCCTGATGAAGGAGGTCTTATGTTGGTCTTCTAGAGTGATGAGGATTTGATTATAACTTGAGAAACCATCTATCAAAGAAAGCATCTCATGTCCGGTCATGAGGCCGATAAGTTAATCAATGTTGGGAAGGGGAAAGTCATCCTTGGGGCAAGTGAGATTCAAATCTTAGAGACTGAGTGCAGATGCGGAGTTTTATAGAGGGCTTAAAAATGTGTATGATGTTGGAGACTCATTTCAGATAGTCAATATTTTAGATGAAATTAGTAGAGAGAAGGTCTGACAACTCTTCTTTGACAAGAAGGGATAAACGTGCATTCATACGACAAAATTTATGTTTAATGGGCTCAACGTCGGGGACGGTGATGATATTATGGAAGATAATAGATGGGTCAAGACCTTACATATTATAGTATGACCACACAAAGGTATGGATATGTTTGGATAAGAAGGAAGGGAAGGCTTCAAGCTCTTGATGATCTAGAGATTATCCCACCTTAAGGATGTAGGGATCTTGGGGAGTTCAGATATTGATGTCGACGGTGGACTCATTTAGAAGGGTGGAAGTGTCAAGAGGAAGGGAATTTTAGATATGATAATCCTTAGCCCCTTTGTAAGAAATAATGGAGTCATCATTTTTGCATTGAATGATGTCAATGGTAGGGGAATCTTCCCCTATCATTTCAGGATACTTGAGAGGAAAGGATCGATTTTTGTTTTCAACCTGATAAGTGACCGGTCTGAGGGAAATGGTGGAGACTAAAAAAATCTAGGGGAATGGATACAATATCATCTAGATCTATGATATAATCAGATGGAGAGAAGGGATGCGACTCAAGACTAGTGGGGGAGGATGAAGAAGTACATGAGGAGGAGTAGAGGGATCTTTTTATCCCAGGTCAATTTTTTCACAAGGTTCGTGGTACTATTGAAAGTCCGACTCCACACCTCCGCGCGTGACTCCTTCCTATACCTTCGCGCCTTTGCTCTTGTGTTGTTCTTCCGTGCGGACTCTGTGTGCAAGTTCAACTAAGTGTTTTCTCTGATCAACATTACCCCACACTAATCTCATCGTCACCTTGATAATGGCGATGTCAAAACTTACACAAAGAATGGATAAATAAAGAATGGTTGAAATAAAGAATTTTGACTAAGGTATACGCAACTAACAAAACTGTTCAAGCCTCAGGCCCCTCAGTTTCATCCTGAAGCAGCAACTCTAGATATTCTTCTTTTATATCTGCTTCTAGGTTCTCCCACTCCGTTAACGCTGCTCCCGCCATCTCGTGCACGCCTCGCAATGTTGGACCGTAGCTCTCCCATAGTGATTTTTCCTTACTCATTTTGTATCACAAGCATTACACTTGACATAGAGGTTTGCACCCCCTCCAATACATCCATCTTTTGAGCAATGAGCTTTCCAAGCTCATCTAACCTCTCCTTATGTGGTGCCTATGCCGCCAAAGCCGGTGTCTTGCGCTTTTGTTTCACCAGAGTAATCATTTAGTGCAGCCAGTGGTAGCATCCTTCATAGCCTTGTGTACTTCATTTTCCTCCTCCAATGTTTTTACCACAATCAACATCTGGGGCTGTGCATATCATTAGCGCATGATCGGATTTCTTTAGTTCGTCACGGGTGGCTTGCAGTAGGCCTTCATAAGTAGCAATCTTCCTTGCTACTACATCCTGCGCTTTCTCTTCCTTTTCCCCGGGGTCCTTGGGTTGTGTTGATACACACACCTTTTCATCCTCCAACACTAATGTTATCATTATCTTTACATAGTGCATTGCAGAAGGAAATTCTTTTGGCACTTGGGATTCCAAATGTGGGCATACCTTGAGGACATCATCTCCAATTTCTCTCGCCATATTAACAAAAGTGTCACATTTTCTCTTGATCAAATCCTTTTCCTGTACCAGGCACACTATCTCCACATCCTTGGCTTTCAATTTCTCCGTCAGCACCTTAATGGTAGCAGATTTATCAAGGTTTCTTCTTGCTACTTTAGTAGATACCTTTACTAGAGCATTACTTACCTACTCGTTTGACATCACTGTTGGATTAATTGTCATGTGCCTTCTTTAATCATCTTGACGTGCATGATTCTTCAATGACATCAAATTTTGGTTCATCCATATGCATGTGCATCGACCATGAAAGCTACTTCCTTTTCGCAAGCGCAGAGTTGACTTGTCCTTGTCCATGAGCAACCATCCGAATAGATCCTTCGCTCGATGGTGCTCAAACCGAGCGTGAATAATCAGCTTTGGGTCTTCTACATACCCCATGGTATGTGCCTTGGCATCCTCCCTTGTTCGATGGGATTTGGGCCCTCTGGGAATGGCTGCATCAAGGTTAGGAATACTAGATGTATCCTCACCCTTGTCCTGTGTAGCCTCTAATTATTCCCCTTCTTCTCCTTCCATTTTCTCCTCCTTGTGTTAAGGCTCTTCTTCTCGCTAAAGATGAAGATGCCTTCTCCTCAAATTATTCTACTTCCTCACTTAGCCTCGAGTTTTCTTCTTTACTTCTCCTCCGGCTCATTCACTTGTTGGGTTTCTCCTTGCGCCCTTATGTGCTTAAATACCTTCTTAAACCTTTGGTTTCCCTACTCCTCCCCATAACTCCTTCTCCTTGGGAAGCCTGTCGCATGCTCCTTCTCTTGGCCGATGGTTGCTTCCTCCTTCGCACTGCCGCCACTATCCTCGTGTTCTTCATCCTCTCCCTCATCATCTTGCTTGGGTTCAGAGGGCCTAGGTGCTAGAATGTTCTCCATGGTATGCTTCCCCTTCGGTGGCCTTGGAAGTGTAAACTCGTTTTCCACATACTTGTTATTCACCATTTTGGGCTTAAGTTGGAGGTATATCGCGTCCTCGATATCCGCAATGGCCGTGTTTCTAGATTAATGCTCAAAATCTCTGAGATATTATTCTCATTGTACGCATTCCACCCTGGATATCCATACATCTTCTATAGGGTGTGGTATTCACAGTCCACCTTGTCTGCATTAAACACTAACCTTCGTGTGTTAGTGAACCGATGAAATGAAGCTTGGAAGTATTGTGCGGGAAATGCGTAAGGTAGTTTACACCAGGGGCTCCACGACCCATCTACCATTGGAAAGCACATAATACAGAAATGTTGGTAGACTACAAACTGTACCTACTTCCCTAGAACCGAAGGAAAATCCTTGGGTATATGTCATTCCTCTCCAAAGACGCGCGGAGCCTATCATACCACATCTCTGCTCACTCCTTCACCTCATCCGTCACTAACCCCTTGCATAGATACTTGTTGAATCATTCAGTTGGAGACTTGTGATTCATGGGGTATTCCCATATATTCTATTTTAGGCCATATGATACCTCAATCTCCATGAAGACTAAACTTAGTAAGACACAACCAAAACTTATCTTATTTCCTGTGCGTGCTTCCTCTACTATCTTCTCTGCAATGAAGCCGGCAATGTTATAAGTGGTTCCTTCTTACATGTGTTTTGCCACATGTAGCCACATAGAGTTAACTTGTGACCAACGTTCTTGGTCATTCAATTTTGTAATTAGGTGTGTTGTTGCTGCCTCATTTCATGGGACAGTTTTTAGTTTATCAATGTCCATTCCGTGTGGTCCTTTCTGATAGCCCAACACTTTCTATGTCTCCAAGATGGCACTTTTGTCAACTAGGTTAGTCTTAATATCTTCACATGTTGCCCTTAATCCAGTTACTGTGGCAATAAGAATGGGTGTCAATCTTACCCTCCATCCTGCAAAATAGAAAAAGTCCTCATGGACTTAGCTCATCAGCCATCTATACAGTGGTGCATACTTTCCAAAGTATGGGAGCTCATATAGCTGGTAGACACCATTCCCTTTCAGTACCCTTTCCCGACATCATCATATATTGGCATAACATCCTCGCTTGTTTGCTGTTTGTTCAAGAAGTGAGCAAGTCATCTAATTTCTTCGGTTTTCATTGGTCCAGGTGATTATATTCACTTATCTTACTGTCGTATGTGGGTATCCCATTCTCGCCCACAATTACTTCCTCAGTGGTAATCGCATTTCGAAAAATTGCTTTTGGGGCCATCTCTTTCTCTTCTTCTACTACTACCTTCTTCTTTTCTTTTACCAAAGTGTTGATTTCTTCTTTAGTGCCATTCTTCTTTTGGGTTTTACTTTCTAGACCGTTTGCTGTAAGTTTTTAGTAGTTTGCTTCAAACCCTACCTTGATTTAACCGTGCCCTAATTTACAATCGCAAAATTGTGCACCCTAGCTCTGTTATGTTACCCTTCTTTGTTCAAACCCTTTTCCTAGGGGATTCAATCCCTTCCAATAAACAAATCTATCTTTCGTACCTGGTTCACTTGCTTTGTACCTTGAATCGCTTTACTTAGCTCTTCGCGTGTAGGCTCTTTGTCGAATTCTTGTAGTCACAAGGGTAAAAATGAAATCGCATCCCATCCTTATATAGATTTCCACTTTTTCTACATTAATTACTCCTCCACCTACCAAATTCTCCTCATTCATTACCCATTCTTATCATTTCCGCGCGGTATACCTTCCGCGCCAAACGTTATAACCTTCTAGCGCGCCTTTTTACCCTTTTCATATCGACTTCTCTTCACTTGCGCTCTAAAGACCGAGTACCTCATCACTGCACCATCTCCTGTAGTTACCATGGCCACCGCTTACCTCACGTTATACGTTCCATCATCCATCTTCATCCTTTCTTATCTTGAGAAGCAATATTTTGTCAATTACCCTTAGCAACCTTCTTTCTCAACACCGCAGCATGAAATCTTCGCAGCATATACTTGAGAGTCACCAACAATCCACCCCACATGAAAAGGATGTGTAGTCCTCTGTGCATCAACATGCTTCATATTGTAGTTATATTTATGTGTGCAAGCACGCTTATTACACAAACAAGAGCTAAATTGACAAAGCATAGCGACGATGAAAGAAACACATTAAGGAAATGTAGAAAGGGAAACCTAATTTATCTAGAAATACTACCTTATTACAAACACCAAGAAGACTTATTTATAGTAGGGCTTCAACCTACTCCAATTAAAGTAACCAGGAAACCTTGTGCCATTAATTATGTCTAGCTAGCAAGCACCTGACTCAAGTATATGAGTGATAACATACGGCCCCAACAATGCACCTTGAGCTTTCTGGATGGCACAAAAATTTGGAGTCATATGAAGTACCATTTGTCCTACCACAATTTTCTTATCCCCGATGTGTGATCATACCATGCCTTTTGGCGTGCTTTCTCATGTTTCGACTCCGGCGTGCGATGGGTTGGAACTCATCTAGTTAAACCATCTTCTCAATCCATTCTTCCAAGGTTTTCTCATCAGCTAGACCTCCAACACGTGCAATGCACAAAGAAGGTAACATAAATTCTATAGGAAGAACAACTTCCACACCAAACACCAATTGAAAAGGTGTGGCTTTGTTCAATCTTTTGTATGTTGTTCTATAAGCCCAAAGAACAACAGATACTTTATCATCCCAATCTTTCCTTCCAACATCACAAATCTTGGTCAATGTGTGGCTCAAAATCTTGTTAAAAGCCTCACAGTCCCATTTTCCTGAGGGTGATAGGGTGTAGTCTTATGGTGGGCAACCATAAACTCGTCTAAAAGAACTCGTATTGTCTCATTTAAAAAATGTGTGCCCCTATCACTTGTTAAACTTAAAGGACAGCCATACCTTATAATAACATTCTCCCATAAGAACCTTGCTGCTGTAGCCGCTATACATCCTTGGTAGGTGCTGCTTCTGCCCATCTGGTAAGATAATCTATACAAGTGATGATATAACGCGATCCAGTCCTACGCGTGGCTAGTGAAATAGGCCCGACAAAGTCAATTGCCCATTTCTCAAAGGGTTCTACACTTGTAATTGGTCATAGAGGCATCTCATCCCTTTGTCCTGGTCGACCGAGATGTTGACAATGGTCACATGTCTTACAATACTCTTTACAATCCTTGTACAATGTTTCCCACCACAAACCAACAAGTAGGATCTTGTGCGTTATTGCATCACCTGCATAGTGGCCACTTGTAATACCACCATGTGCTTCTTCCATTATATCCTTTTGTTCATGCTCCAATACACAATGGCGTAACACCTCATCTCTACCTAATTTGTATAAATCACCACTGATTAACATGAATGGTGTTGCGTGAATAGCAAGTTACTTCTTCTCTAAAGCTTTCATGCCTTCTGGTGCCATACCAGTCTTTAGAAAGATAGCAATGTCCTCCAATTCCAATGGTGCGATCATTGTAACCTATACACTGCATGCATCGTGCATGGTCTCTTCTATTGTTTGTGCCTCTTCTCCGATTGAATTCTAGACAAGTGATCTCGGTCCAATTACTTTTTCCCGGTTTTACCACAACCGTAAAGTCAAACTCTTGAAATAAGACTATCCATCGGCATATGCGCCCTATAAACGGGCTTGTTCACCAAATACTTTAATTCCATGTGATCTCAGTATAAAACAAAAATGGTGTGGCCAAAAATACTGATGAAATTTATGCAAGGCATAAATCATGGACAAGGCCTCGTGCTCTGTAGTGGTATAATTTTGTTCTGCAGGGGTCAACTTCCTACTAGCAAAGCAAATGGGATGATCAACAATACCTTCTCCTGGTTGAGCTAAGACAACACCAATGGCTATGCCAGAAGCGTCCACATGAACATGAAAAGGTTTATCCCTAGAAGGAAAGCGCAAGATAGGCACGGTAGTAAGTTTCTTCTTCAATATCTCAAACGCGCACTGCTGTGACTCCCCCAAGAGAATGTACCTTTTCCCTTGAGCAATTCTTCCAAGGGCGCAGCAAATTTTTCATACCCTTTTATAAACTTCCTATAATACCCTGTATGACCCAAAAATCTACACACCTCACACTGACTGGCTGGCACTTTCAAGCCTATGATGACTGCAACTTTAGCTAGATCAACCAACAACCCTTCCTTGCAGATAATGTGTCCTAAAAGTGTGCCAAAGGGAGTAGCAAAGATGCACTTCTTGATGTTCAATGAGATACTCAACTGTCAACATCTTTCAAACATTAAGTGTAGATTGTCACAATGATCCTTAATTAGCCCATAGATGGTCCAATCATCAAGATAGACCTGTAAGAAGTTATGAATAAAATCCTTGAAGGCTTGTACCACTATCCTTGAAAATACAACAGGTGCATTCTTCAATCCAAAGGGCATCACAGTATAGGCAAAGCTTCCCCATTCAATAGTGAAGGTGGTCTTCTCTTGATCTTCTGGGGCAAGCTTAACTCGATGATACCCCGAAAACCCATATGTAAATGAATATATCTCACACCTGACCACTCCTAATATTTCCTCTCGTGAATGATGTAGGAAAGGGATCTGTAACACATGCCGCATTCAACTCTCTATAATCAACACAAATTCGAATGCTACCATCCTTTTTATGCTTATCACCATAGGATCGACCCATTCTCGATTCATCCACTCGGTCGAATGATCCGCATTTTAACATCTTGTCAATCTCCTCCTTTACTTTCTCGCAAATTGGGATTCATCCGATATGGTCGCTTCTAACAAGGCGCACACCTTCCTTGAGCTTTATCTTCATTTCTCCGAGTAATATATGCACGCCTTTAAGTTCATGGTATCCTCTTGGGAATGAGTCCTCATAATCTCGAAGTAACTCTATGATCTTTGCCACCTCCGATTCTCGACCAAGAATACCCAATTATCCCCTCCTTAGGTTCAGCTTTTATGCCTATATTGACCTTTATTGTCTTCATAGGTTCATGATATGCGCGTGCATCTACATCCGCACTGGCTAACACTTCACATGTTCCATGTGAATGATCCACATCCAAGTGCTCAACTTCCTCCTCATCAATTATGTAAACCATCTTCCCCTTATCTTTTTCCAGAGAAGCGCGCTCAAGTAATATGATATCATCTTCTTCATCCATAAAACGTGCCCCTGTCTCTATCTCACCAAATAATTCCTGAATAAGTTCTTCCACTTTCCCACTGTCTCCCATGGTTAAGCACTTGATAAAGCTTAAAGCTATGTTCACTGGTGGTGTAGATGAAAAGAAGTCAAAAGTTTGGATCATCCCTGTAGTCAAATTTTTCCAATTGCCAATGTCGCGATGTAATTCAGCATATACATACCAAACACGTGTGCAACCTTGTAGAGTAGAATAACACCGATGCACCCAAAGTGAGGGCGGAAATGCTTCCTATCCTACTGTCTATAGTCTCTCACACTGCTGGATATGATCTTTGAGTAGGTTGATCACCATGATAAGGGAAAATTTTTGCAGTGCATTACTTCTGAAAACCCGGTTGATAAGGTGGTCCCGGTCGTGCCCCATTCTAAGAGATTATCCATGTGGACAACCCACCAACACGCGGCTATCCTGCCCAAAGTATATGACAACATATCTCATCATTTAAACTAGTCATCCCAGTTTGTTTCCATGGCCTGTAAGAATCTAGCCAAATCTTCGGATCCAGTATAGCGGGGAACTGAGCGACCTATACACCGAACAGAGAGAAAACCCTTTTTGTAAGCAACCGCGCACTTAACTTCGCACCCCACCAGTTCATAAGTGCCATGAGCCCAATTATCACAAGCAACAATGGTAGTATCATTGATTGATTGAGAATCTTCCCAATGAAGGATTCCTTCCTTAGATGGATCATGGACCTCTGGGTCCCGAATAATGCGTATATAGATTCTGTTCAAGTCCTCTTCGCTTAAAGGTTGCACATATGGCATGGATTTCCCATATGTCAATGGTATTATAACCCTTTCCTCCTTGTTCTTGAAGCTGATATACCCCTTGTTAAACCTCAAATCAGCATTGTTCATATAACACCAAGGGCGCCCAAGCAAAGCTGGGAAGCTATCTACTTCCGCAAGCGCTAGCACTTCAAAGTCTCCTGTGAACTTGGCCCCTTGTATAGTGATAGATGCATCCTTAAAAACTCCTATGGGAGTTGATTTCATTCTATTTGCCATGAACAACACATTAGATGATGGCTGCAATGGGGGTCTTCCCATTTGTTCCCATGCATCCAATGTAAGTACATTTACTTCCGCACATGTGTCAATCAAGATATTGCTCAACAGCCACCCATCCACAACAAAGCATTCAAAGTGATCTCCTTGTCGTAATCAATGCTATCGGGGGGAAGATTTGCATGAAGTATTTGTCTTCTAGTCTCAGTTCCCACGTGCGAAGTATTCCCCTTCAACCAATTTCCTAATAAAGGAATAATATTCTCCTGGCGCAACGTTCTACATACCTCTCGATGTCGCCAATATCCAACGGGGCCTGTTTTGTATCCTTATGTTCAATTTCGAGATTGCTCTTTCAAACTCAGATCTCACCTCAAGGCTTTTAAGAACCTCCATCATTTCATAGACTTCTTTTTGATGAGCTGGATCAGATATCTAGCATGCAAAACCTCCTCCCTAGTGATTGTCAGTTTCTATTACAACACCTCTCTTGCGCGTGCCGCTTCAGCTCGTGTGGTTATCTTGACTTTTACTGCCTCAGGTTCTGGTGTTAACTTGGGAATCCACTAATTCTCTATTGCACCCTGGATTCTAACCATCCCCGCACCCTTGTTTTCTTGCTTGTGCCGCTGCATCGAGATGCTCATATAAGTCCGAGACACTCTTCATAACTTTTCCCCTTTCCACAAAATGAGCAGTGAAATATTCTCAGGCATTCGCGCCTATAATGGTCAGGTGAACCACATGTATAGAAAGTTCCTCGAGGGAATTCACTCCTTCCTCCACCTCGGCCTCGTCCTCCATATCCTCCTCAATATGCTCGTCCCCTTTCACAAACCCCTTCAAACCTTTCGTCATTCCTGTCATAGCGCGCTTTATTATAATCCCTATCCTGATGCTCATTCTTCCCTTTAGAATTATCAACCACACTCGCCTGTCTTACCCCAATATCAATGGCATCATAGATCTGGCCAATCAATCTATAGTCCTCAGTATGGGTCATGGACCTACAAATTTTACAAAAGGAGGATACATTCTTCCTGATCGCGCATTGTAGTAGGGGGCAGTGACTAGCATCATGATTCAAATGGAAAATCTCATAGTCTAACAACAACAAATGTACAGTTCTACGAGGGAAACTATCCTTGGTGTGCCCTTCTACTTCACAATTTGTACACCAGATTCCTAAGCGCGTTTCATGAGCTAAGTTTGCCAATAATTTCTCTAACTGTTTTTCCATAGCTACTATCTGAGCTTCCAAAAATGGACTAACTCCAATGTCAATACTCCCAACTGCTTCAGCATGTAAAGTGGCTTCCAATGCTTCGTGCGGGTCGGTATAAGTTTTATGCGACAGTGCTCTTTGAAATGGGGTAATCAATCCCCCGATAAACCATTGTGCATGTTGACTTGCATGAATGTCATAAGAGAGTTTAGATAGAAGCGTTTTAAAATGGGCATCATACTCACGTACACTTTCAGTAGTGCCTTGCTTTATATCCTTGAGTGCACTTATACTCTTTTGCTCAAACTCTGGGATATGGAACTCTTTTAAGAAAGCATCTTTCAATGCTGCATAGTCAATACAAGTTTGATTGGGATCAAACTTCCTATACCAACTGTGCACGCACGCTTGTAATGTAGTAGCAAATTGACTTGCCTTGCACTCAAGAGGTCGTAATACCTTTCATGTGCACAATATTTCACACATATGAACATGTTTAGCAGCATCCTCAATACCTCTATACTCTGGGAGATGAAGGGACATCTCCATATAAATGTTTTGGGGTTGCTGCAGGCCTTGACCACCTGACCCAGAACCTCCTTGGTTTCCTCTTCCTCCAAAACCACATGAACCACCGGAACTAGAACTGCCCATACCGCCTGATCCTCCTCCAGGATTTAGAATAGGGCCCGTGGATGCACTCCCCTATGTCCCAATAGTGGTACTATACTGGACCCCTACAGTCTGTGAAGTAGTCCCAGTTCCAAAGGTGAATCCCACACTCGGCGTGCTCATATTCTATGCATATGATGAGCCTGAAAATGTACCCCCAAAGAATAACAAAGTTTTCTATGTTGCCATTGATGTACTTGCTATCTGTCCTATTTCTGTGCTTTCACTTCCTAAATTAAAATTATTTTTACTTGTTGTACTAGGTCAACAAGGTTGGCTTAGATGCACGCCCATGGCACAGGTCATATCTACTGGCGTGCTTCCATGTGAGGCCGAAGAGGGTTCTCTGTCATGCTTTCTTAGATGGGGGAGTTCCTGATGCTCTTTCTCTTCTTCCTCCCCATGAGCCTCAAATCCTTCATGAGCCATCTCTCTCCACAACACCATCTGTTCTGTAATTTCTTGTTTCTTGCATAATTCCTCTCGCGCCTTATCATACTTCAGTGCCTCTCTTCCTCTCGCCATGTTGCGCTAATTCTTCCACCTTTCACCAATCATGTTCCCGCCCCCGCGTGGAGATTTTTTAGATTTCCATGGGTTTAGCTTCCAAGTTCAATGTTACCATTAGTATTTTTATCACAGTGATAATACCTTGCAAATACGTCCCTACAGGATATCGTAGAACTAGAACTCTGCTACCTCTAGGGCATGAATAAGTCAAAATTGAATACTCAGAATATAGCTGTTTAGGACATCAGAAACAAGATATCCACCGCGCGAGTCCAGCTCAGTCAAGCATCGTATAGTGTCGAAATTCCTCCCGTGTCCAAACAAGTGTGTGATACCTCCAATTCCGCTTAGATGCATATGTAGTCAACCATTCGTATAATTCTACTAGAAAGATAGCAAAGAAGCTTTCGTAAAACTGTCATACAGATTCTGCTCTACCCAAGTGCGTGCACTAAATCCAGATCCAATGTCAAACCTCCATGTGTATTCTTCCTCCATATCATGAATCCATTCTTCAACGCTCGCTAAAGTTAGCTTGAAGACGTCTTCATTGCGAACCATTCTGAAACAACCGAAAAAGAGGTCTTAAAGCAATGGAACCAATGATGTAGCCTAGAATTCTTAGTTAACACCTATTCGTGTTGGCACATTACTCGGCCCTAGGCTGAGCGCTCACCGAAGCGCACAAAGGTATTGGGTCCTCTTAAGTGTTCTTTGTAGCGAGAATGGTAGCATGATAAAGTAGTAAACATATATTTTAGAAACTAATCCATCTATTCATCATTATACTAAACTAGATCTATAAGCGCTTAAATGTAAATCATCATGATAATAATAATATACATTGACAAAACATATCAGACACTGTTGTTCGCCAATATTCTTTATATATTCATCGTACCAACAGTACAAAAGCTTCATACAATACCAGACATGCGTGCATGGATCTATTACAATTATCCAGTCTCATGTACTCATGTATCTCTCATCCTTCAAAGCATGTGTCTCTATCTATATCTTACTAAGTAATTCATTACATATATATATAGGGTGGGGAACTAGCCCTTCACCACTTAACTCTACCAGAAATAGGTCGCATGCTAATAAAAGCCATGCTCCTTTTACAACTATAGACATACATGCAAGTATGTTATCTATAGATTGTTGATAGTTAACTATAGTGTTGGATCTATCCTTAGCTTATGCCCATGCAAGAGTGACTTGACATACTCTTTAAAAATCTCCACGAAGAGTGGCGCGCAAGTCTCAGCATCGCTTTGTGTGCTCCACACGCCAATCTCTAAGAATAGACCTGATCTCCAAAATTGGCAAAGTCCTGAAAGTCTGACTCTACACGTTCGTGTGTGACGCCTTCCTATACCTTCGCGCCTTTGCTCCTGTGTTGTTCTTCCGCGCGGAATTTGTGTGCAAGTTCAACTAAGTGTTTTCTCCGATCAACATCGTCATCATATTGTCAAATGGTGTATAGGTTTGTAATGGTGACTTTTTTCTCAATATTAATTGAGAAGTTTTCTAAGAAGAGCTGCACAAGTTGGATGAATGAGAACAATAAGGGTTGGGGATGTCATTGATCCAACATAGGACTGACCAAGGACATAGGAAAAGTGTGAAGCATAAGGTCCTGGTCATGGGCAATGAGATAACAAGCATACCTAAATGCATGAAGGTGATGTTGGAGATCTTCCTTACCGTTAAATTTAGTGAATTTCAGAAGTTCCCAGTGAGGAGGATAGGGGTTGACCGGGGACCGAAACGGATGGATAAGTTCATTACAAAATTTTTCATAAGAGAATGTGACCTTGGGTCCCAAGGTAGCAGCTTCGAGGCTGGCCAATCTACTCATTAAGGCATGTATGGGATCGTTTGAAGTGGTTGAAGGGGAAGTAGATGGTGGTGGTTGCATGACATGAGAAGTGGTTTGATAAGATTATTGGTAAACTTGTGAATGAGTGGGTGTTTGAGGGATTTTTGATGCAAAGAAATGTAAGTCATTGGTTGGGATTGGATAGGTTGTTATAAAGGTTGATGTTGAGAAATTGGAATGTGATGTGATTGTTGAGATTGGGTGAGTTGTTGTGAGATGGGGATATGGATTTTTGAGGTATATGATGAGTGGGGATATGTGTGTTGATGGGTTGAGATTGTTGAGGAAGTGGATTAGAGACTATGTAATGGTAGGTGCTCATAGGAGGAGTTTGATGGGTGTGGGTAGACTCCATGGGATGAGATTGGGAAGTGATGACATTTGCATGAATGTGGTATGTCGAGGTAAATATAACTATATTGTTTGGATATGAGGGGAAATGGTTGGGATTGTTGGAAATATTGGATAGGGATACTGGTGATGATGGTAGATGTAGAAGTGATAGGGAGAGAGGTAGTGATAGTTGTGTTGATGGGAGGTAGATTAGGAGGGATGGGTGTGACTAGTTGGGTGGTTTGATGAGGTTGATAGTTAGTGGAAGAGGATGGATCAAGCTCATGTTGGGCCATGGTGAGCTCATTCATGGATCTAGGAAAAAAACACCGCAAGTTGTGAAGAAATAACTTGGGTTGTTTCAGGATTGGAATGATAATCATAGATTTTTTTGGATAGGTGGCCCATCAATAGGAATTTGGGTTGATTTTCTAAGAAGATAATCATGGAGGGATATGAGATTAGTGTCAAGGAGATCTTGGAACTCCACACTTCCATGAGGGATGATGGGAGGCCCAAAAGCTTTGTCTAACGTGGTGGATTGAGGGGTGGTTGGTCTAGAGGGAATGGATTGATGATGTCGAAAGGGATTGGTCTCCTCATGGGTGGTGGTTTGGACAAGAGGATTTTGATGAGGTGGGTTGATGATCAAAGGTTGGGTGACCATATGAGAAGTAATCAAAGGCATGGACAAAAATGGTCAAAGTAGAGGTCTATTGGGATGAAGCGAATAGATTATTCGATCGATGCAAGACTTTGTTCCATTTTCCTAGCTAAAGAGCGTGTGATAATGGGCATGAAAAAAAACAAGAAAACAATGACTATACTAATTAAAGAAAACAAGTCAAGCATGTAATGTTTTCTTTATCTTGATTAATTAGAAAATGTGAAGAAGAAAAAGGGGAGGTGGATAATGAGGGTACCTAAGAAATGGAAACCTAAGGCTGGTTTCGGGTAGTTTTGGATGTGGAGTCCTCGATATACCTGAAGGTACGTGAGGCCCAAGTCTATATAGGATTTATAACGTGGTCATAACACTACGAAGTTTTCCTATTGGGTGATGAAATCCCAATTAGGTCCACCTAGTAAGGGAGTGTTTTGATGTGTGAATTTGATGAGTGTGTTTGGATGTGTGTGGAGAAATGTGAAATGCAACCAATTAAACCCCTACTTACACTAGATTTGCAAGCAAGAATGCAAGAGGTTCGTTTTTAAGCCCAAAACCAAATATAGAAATTCGATGAGAACAACCACACAAAGAAAGGAAAATGTGATGCAAAAAGGAGAAAATAAGGAAAAATAGGAATACTTGACTTTCGATTTTTCTTTTCATCCGATATTCAAGAGAAAGAAAGTGATATCCAAACAACTAAGAAGCCCAACATGTACAAGCAAAAGCAAGGCCCTTACCTGCAATGTTAGTGAAGAATAAAATAAATATGGAAAATGAAACAAAATTGAAGAGACTCACCTAAGAGGTCGGTCTCACCGAGTGTGCGAGAATGTTTGATAAGATTTCCATGCTACATTGCTCGATTAGTGAAAACCAAGCGAGAAACCAAGAAACCTCGAAGTATGGGAGGGTTTAGGGAACCTCCTGATGTGGATATGGTATGGGCGCACAAGAAATGATCCTCCTTGTAACGATTCTTCCACCCGCACAACACAAAAAATAAACATGAAAAAGGATTAGTAATTATATGGTGAGCTACCCGACAAAGTCAGCTATGAGAAGTGAGAGCTTCCTAGAGAGGATGTCAGCCCACGTGATGATAACAAAGAATGATGATTTGATAATGAAATAGAAATGTGGATAACAGAATCAGAACAAGTATTTTCTAAGCTAAGATAAATTGCTATGATGATTGGTAATGAAAATGTTAAAAACAAAAACAAACCAAAGCGGTTTGATTGAGACCCGAGTGCAGAGCGATGCGGTACGGCGACGACACCGAGTAGTGATGGTTTGGAATTGTGTAGAAACATAACTAATATTGATGCATAGTCATTGAAGATGGTGCCAAACACAGGGGAGATATGTGGATGCCACAAACATTATATCTAGACAAGAAGAAGAAGGATCAAGTCGACAATGACTAGGGATTGTAAAGCAAAGTCGATGATGATGTATGCACGGTTGAATGAAGATATGAAAGGCAACGACAAATATGGATTTTGGGATACTAAATTGGATTACAAAATGCTGACAGATGGATGGGATGTCACATGGATGGATTGGATGCACAGTATGTCAAATAGGATAAAATGCAGGATAAATAGGATGGAGAGTGGATAGGATTCGACATATATGGG
This sequence comes from Taxus wallichiana var. yunnanensis, assembly GCA_018340775.1. Taxonomy (NCBI): domain Eukaryota; kingdom Viridiplantae; phylum Streptophyta; class Pinopsida; order Cupressales; family Taxaceae; genus Taxus; species Taxus wallichiana. Next base: position 394,924,311 of record CM031243.1, read on the forward strand.
CTATAGGTTGATGATGACCGTATCAATCGACATCAACTAGACCAGAGATAAGGTGCTAACAAAAAATATGGGATAAGTTGTTGGACTTGATGATGACTGAAAGTTGAAGCAGAGCTCAACGAACACCTACAAGTATTTATAAAAAACAAATGCATGCACAGATAAAATCTCCACAACATTCTCTAAACTTCAAGCTCTAAATGCCAAGGATCAACAAGATGTCTTAACTGATGATAAGAAATCCAAGAATAACTCGAAAGAAATATTCGCAAAGCACACAAGAGATTGAAGATTTTCCATCCATTTGAGAAGAGGGGTAGGGGTGATTAAATAGCTCAGGGAAGGGTCGACAGTGACTCGGGTTAGTCGCCGACGATTGGGGTGAGCATACTGCCACTTGAATGTTAGAATGATAATGGAAGGCAAAAATAGGATTTGAAACGACTAAAGGGCTATTTTTAGGACTGTGTGTGTGTAAGAGGTTTAAATGGGTGAAAGGGAGTGGGAGGAATCTTAGGAAGGGGTAGAATGGGTGGGGGAATCCTAGGGAAGGATTAATGAAGGGTAATAATGAAGAGGGGTGGGAATCCCATGGGGGATGATTAAATGAGGGTGATTAGGATAATTAAATGGTTGTGGATAGATTTAGGATTAATTAGATTATTTTAGGATTAATGGGAATTTTAAAATTGGAATATGGGAATTATTGAGGATAAATGGGGGAATATGTGAGATAAATGTGGTATGAGGAAAATAGGGTAATTTAGGAGGGAAAGAAGGTAATTTAAAAATAAGAGGGAAACAAGTGTGTTAGGCGAGGGTGGAAGGAAAACGAGGGATGAAGGCATAGGTAGGTGCCAAAAATAAGTGTCTACATCTACGCTTAGTCACTTTATTAGCTAGCACTTTTAATATCCCGCTCCTTACTTCCATATGCAATGATGAGGGCCCCGAGATGCTTCCATCGCTTCCATCCCCACATTTCCGTTTGGCTAAATTGTTGGAATTTTATTGTGTGTGACACATCATGCCAATTGCGTAGAATCTCTAGCCTTTACTTTTATGGGCGGTTTATAAAGTTAAGGGGGTATGAGGAAAAACACCAATACATTTTATTAAGACATGTATCATTGGGTAATGACAACTTTTACATTAGATTCCAATAATGATGCATGACCTCTTCCTTTTGCTTCATGTCATCATCTATATCAATATCACTATCATCCTTTTGTTGGATGATGTTTCACAATTTATTTTTCGCTCTTGTAGTGATTTGATCTGGTGACTAGACTTCGGAGAAAAAGTGTTGTTGAGAAAGTTATGCTTAGTGAAGACGCGGTAGTGGATCTTAATGGCATGGTCATTTACATGATCATATTCCTCGTAAGTAGGGAGGGTTTCGAGCAGAGGCAAGCCCCGCAAATGGGCTCCCTTAACTCTACAACTAGGTGTTGAATTTAATGGACACCTATGTTTGTCAAACATTTTTGGTGGCATTAATTTTATAATATAGCCCTTCAAAAAGGAAAACAATATTATTTATACACTATTAATAAAATATATAGAACATAAATCTATATTTATTTAAATATTTTTAATATATAATAAAATATATAGAATAGTAATCTATATTTAATAAAATATTATTAATATATAATAAAATAATTTATACATAAATCTATATAAAAATGATAGTCACATTTTTAATATGGAAGTTACATGTGTTGGTTATTTCAAACATGTGTATGTATTTTATGTCTAAAATTGAATACGCCTATGCGAATGTCAAATTTAATCGTTGTCTATAACCATTTCCCCACGTCCTTTACCTAGCCCCTCTGTAATTCCACAGAACATTAATGGGCTTGCCTCTTCCCTTCTTAGACCCCTTTCAATCCCCTTTCTGCGGGGGTCAAATGAATCCATAGACATAGTGTTATTATTACATTGAATAATATGTGATTTAATGTCAAGTTAATGTCCCCTACATTTTGATGTACGCAACATATAATGCAACCCTTATGTAATATGAGTTGAAATGTATGCGTAATATACCATGTTTTATCGATTTTGAAGTATTATCCATTTTCAATGCTTATGTTATTAAAACATGTAATAATGTAAGATTTTGTTGGTTTTATTATTTCAACGCTTATGTTATTGAAACACATAACAATGTGTCATTGTATGTTGTATCCCTATTTTTTTAACTAAGCAATTCACCTTTTTTTCGTCACAAAGCTTAATACCATGACAAATCACAAACAACACCTAAAACAAAAATATCTCTAGTAATTTTTTTGCCTTCCCTTTCAATTGAGTACCTATTCGTTTTGCATGGTATTTTGGATTTGGATAGAGGAAATATTTCTACGAGAATGGGGCCATCGAAACAAATATCTTGTGAACTCGCCTACCTTGAAATTCTTGTCATTGTCATTAACTATTGTTATGGATTGTTAACTAGAGGGACCCAGACAACGTTGTAGCCATCACATGTTTCCTTATTTTAGTGACAATAACAAAAATCTAATTGCGATTGAATACACTTTCCCTTGAATTTCGAGGTTATGAATAACATGCGATTTCATGTCAAGTAAATGTCCCCTACATTCGATGTGTGTCACCCATATTTCATTAATAATATTTCAAGTTTTTAAATTTAATAGGATTGTTGATGAGGGAACCCTAATCACTACCTTAATCACTAAAGAGAAACCCTAATCATAAATATGAATGTAATTGGTGATAGAAGCAACACTAAACACAAATTTTCCTATCTAACATTTGTAAAGTTTGGATTTCAAACATTTGCTAGTTTCCTTATCTACATGTAATATTGAAGGAGAGTTTGTGATGCGACCAACTAACACGGCTCTCTACGCATTAAACAAATGGATGTTACTCAAAGACTAATTAGTGTTATCCTATTTTTGTCAAACATGCCAACAAGGTAATCATTATAAGACCGGTGCTAGATCATGTGTTCAATCCTTTATTATAACATTTCTAGTAGTAGAGAAGTTGACAAAAGAGTGGCGATCGTGAAAACCTTTACGAATATAGACACACGTGACAATGCTTTGAATTTAATGAGTGTTAAGAACCTGGAATGTTGAGGAGGCGGTGTCAACTATGAATCCAGAAGGAAAACTCTTGTGGCTAATATATGTTGTTTCTTGAGCATGTGTGGAGAACGGCCTAGATAATGGTCTATAAAAATGGTGTAAAACTACAAGAAGAACCATCTTTTGTGGTTATCGAATTCAACTACTATATTGGCTCGATATGGGAGGCCAAATTCACTCCACTTATCCCTATCTCGACATTGTCTCGGGACATACATAAGAAATTTCCCTTTAAATTGACGTTTTTTCTAACTACCCAAAAATCACAAGGCCAAACATTGTAAACAACAACTTGCAGTGTACCCCTATTTCCTTCAAACAATTGACAAAAAGGCACGCCATTCATATGTCCTAGGTCGTAAGAAAGAAGATATTCACATAGGTTTCCCCAACATTTTCTACATTTCTCCTCCCTCTAACCCCTTCTTATTTTCCTCTATTTCTCCTAGAATGATTCACTCCCTCATGTTTACCATCTTCAATGCATCCCCTTTGGCATCTCCATTGCACCATCATACAATTGCTAGTGCAATAATCTACTAATGCTAGGAAGTTATAGATGACACAAGTTTATTTCATATTTCATTTGAGATAACTTATTGTTTACATGGTCTTGACTATTCAACACGAGAGAATCTAAGTTTTTATTTTCAAATTTTTTTCCCATTAAGTACATAAAAAATATAAATACGACTTAAATTTTCATTTAGATGTTCCCAAAAAGAAATGTGATTTCAAATTTCATTTAGATATTCATAAGGACTTAGATTTCATATCATCATTGAAATTACGTTCTCATATAGTGTAGATGCCTCTACATCAATTGTAGACTCGTATATGAGATTTGCTTTGCATCGGTAAGACTTTATTTTTCTACTGCATTTTTATGTCTTGAGTAATTTGAATAATATGTTTCAATGGATAAGATTGTCATTATACTAATATGTTTAATTGTCTCATTTGATTGTCATTATACTAATATGTATAGTTGTCTCATTTGATTAGAGAAATATGTTTAGTTGCTTTATTAATAGAGAGGAATCAATGCGCTTCATTGGGTAAGATGGTTATTTTAGAGAATCAATGTGCTTCATTGGGTAAGATGCTATTCACTGAAGACAATCTCTAGCTTGTGAGACACTTAAAAAATTGCAGAGACCTTTAATGGTGTGAACTGTGTTTGATCAATGAGTGTGATAGACTACTTATAGCTTTGGGGGCGCATTGGCTATGTAGACAACATTTCTTATACTTAATTTTATGAGTAATGCATACGGCACATGGTTGTAAGCCCAATTTCCTATTGATGATTTTTACTAAGTCGTATCAAAGGAATTTTATGTGTAATTGAGCTAAGACAATCCTTCTGTTACCTTGCCCTATGTGGAGTATGAAGGAATTTTATGTGCAATTGTAATGTGTAAATCAAAGTAATTGTTCATATGTTGGTGGAGTTAAATGGCTATTCATTAGTGTGTTGACCTTCTGTTGTTGCTTGTCAGCATCAATTGGAATCTATGCATATGTGTGATCAGCTGTGATCCTTCACTTTTATATTTAACAATTGGAAGTCGTGTACATGAACCCAAAAAAATCTTGTTTTTCTTGGTTTGTTGGGTGAAATTTTGGAGCATGACACAATCTCTCTCTCCAAACCTAGCATGTCAAAACAAAACATAGCTTTAATTAGAGATCTTGAATCAAACAAATGGTATGGTCATCGTAGGCACTTATATGAGGAAGGTTATATAAATATATGAAAAAGAGTGGCCCAAACAGTTTGGGAGTAATGGTGGGAAACAAATGAGTTAACACCATTGAACAAGGTTCCATTCTCAAGGGCTCTATGGCGTCTCAAAGAGGCTATGAAGAGAGATAAATATATCAATTACAAAGAGACCAAAAGAAAACAAAAACACAAAGACAACATTGAAATAAAAGATACATGGAAACTCAAGTACTATCATGATACAGAGACCACTATGTTTTAAGAGACATACATAATGCCAATTACTTAAAATAATGTCCAAAATTAAAGCCACACCGAGCTATACCTGTTCTAATAGCAAACTGCCGGACATCTTTACTATTGGGAGAAACATCATAGAGGAATGATTTTGAGTGGCCAGGGACAGTTTCTTATCCTTATGGGAGAAACATCATGTGTTCATCAACAAGCTGTGCACCTATGACCCTACTTCAGCTTGTAATTCAATCCTGACCTTACTTCCTTTTGGGCAACCTGTTAATTGAATCCTTGAAGGTATTGCCTAAGAAAGTATCAGACTCCTGTAGTCAATTGAGATGAGCTCAAGAAGTGAATCAATGGGCTTTCATAGAAAATACCCACATTCATATCCCTGAAAGACATGTTAATATGTACTATTGAGTAACATACCACATCAAACTCTGAGCACGGTTGTGGCCTTGTGAAATTGCAAAAATTGTTTCATACTTCTCTCCTGTAATATCATGACTTATGGCCTACCACCAATTTTCTGAATGACACTTTTGATTTCTGATGTGGATCTGCGTCTTGCAACATTTCAACCACATTCCTCATGGCAGGCCTGTTTCCAGGCAAGGAATTGGTACAGTGAAGAGCAATTCTGAGGACTGCAAGTATTGAGTCTCTGTATAACTCAAAAGCTTGAAAAGCTTGAAGATCAAAAAGCTGTTGCAAACCATTTTCCTTCTCAAGCATCCTGCAAACCCACTTGACAATATTGGCTCCCTCTCCATACGACGGATCGACTGGCCACTTGCCAGTCACCAGTTCCAAGAGCACCACTCCAAAGCTATACACATCACTTTTAGTTGTAGCCTTCAGTGTGTAAGAAAACTCTGCAAAATGAGGGTGCAAGATGAGTAAAATAAAACACATCTTAATTCAATGGTGAGGAAAGACTAAATCAGGGTCTTTCAAAAGTCTCATTCAGATTTCCTGTCTGCAATCATGCTGTCTACGGTACATTCAAATCCTCTGCATTTATGCATCCTATGGGATACTCTGGTCCCTTGCACTGAGGTTTCTTAATATGACTTTTAAGGACCTTTCTAGAAATGTGGATTGCTGTCCAACATAATTGCTGCAACTTACCATCGATTTTTAGGTTCTCTCTAGAAATTTAAATTGCAAATTCAACATACCTGCTTTGATACCATGATATAAGTTTTGGAAAAACTCTTGTTTGAAACAAGGTCCTACTTGAGTTTTGGAAAAACTCTTGTTTGATACCATGATATGGACATGCTATGAAGGGCAAATATTTTTTCTATGCATCCAATGTATGAGCAGATTAAAAACAGAAACAAAATCAAGCACAGTTAGTTCTGGTTACCTGGTGCAATGTATCCATAAGATCCTGCAACCGCAGACATTGGCTCATAGCCCTTTTCACAATTTTCCAAGATCTTTGCAAGGCCAAAATCAGCCACACGAGCATGAAATTCATCATCCAGCAAGATATTGTTTGATTTTATGTCACGATGAATAATAGGAGGATGGCAATCATGATGAAGATAAGCAAGACCTTGTGCTGAACCTAAAGCAATTGTATGCATTGTAGGCCAATCAAGGCTGCCGGTTTTAGGTCCATGAAGAATCTCTCCGATGCTTCCATTGGGCATATATTCATAGACTAGCAGGTTTGAATCCTCTGTAGAGATACAACACCAGAGCTTAACAATGTTATTGTGTCGAATAGTTCCTAGAGTCTCAATTTCTGCTTTGAATCCATTGTCATACCCTGAATCCCCAGTCTTTGCCCTGCCAGGAAGCCTCTTAACAGCCACAACCTCACCATTAGCCAAATGTACCCTGTAGACTTTTCCAGCCCCACCAGTGGCAATTACATTGGCCTCATTCAGGGAGTCCATAATTTCATGCTCAAGAAAAACCAGTTTATGGAAGGCCACCATATTTGAATAGCCTAAATCAAGCTTTTCCTTGCGCTTGACACTGAGAAGATGGCAATATTTCTTGTAGAAGCATCCCAACCCAATACCCAGAACCATAGCTGCAGAGAAAAGGATGATACAAACAACCCATATCTTCAAATGGCTTGTTTTGAGGACACATGGTTTGATGCCTGTGAAGCCATCTCCACAGAGCTGCGGATCGTTCAAAAATGTTCCCTTGTATTTGTTCAAGCCGGTGGGGACTGGTCCAGATAGCTGGTTGCTTGAGAGATTGAAGAAATTCAGCTTTAGGTTTGCTAAGGATGCAGGCACCTCTCCACTTAGATGATTATTGGATAAATCAAGGTACGTTAGGTTTGCAGATAGCCAATTTGGTTAGGAATTTTACCAGAAAGATCATTTCCTTTCAGGGTAAGCAGTGCAAGCTCTTTCAAAGATCCAATATTAGAGAAAATTGCTCCTGACAATGAATTTCCTGCTAGATCCAATACCTCGAGTTCATTCAATCCTTCGAACTCATCAGGTAAGCTTCCTGAGAATCTATTATTGCTTGCATTGAAAACAACCAAAGAGTTTATCATCCCAATTTCAGATGGAAGCTTACCTGAAAGTTCGTTGTCATCAATTGCCAATCTTGACAGATTTCTTGCATTCCTGATATCTGTGGAAATATTCCCTTCAAACCTATTACTACTGAGTTGTAGAATTGAAAGTCTTGGAAATCCCCACAATTTTTTGGAACCTCTCCAGTAAACTGATTATTTGCAAGTCGAAGCCGAATCAGACCTGGGCAATTCCCAAGTTCTGATATGCTACCATTTAGCATATTATTGAACAGATGCAAGGACCACAATTTCCCCGTTACAGAGCTGGGATGGTAATGGCCCGCTTAATTGGTTGCTCGATAAGTCAAAACCAGTAACTGGGCATTGCTCCCAAGCTTCTGAGGAATTTGTCCGTGGAGGAAATTATTAAACAAAGACAAATCACTCAACATGGGTGGACGTTCAAGCCCAGCAGGAATCTCCCCAAACAATTCGTTATCCATCAAATGCAAAGATTTCAACTTGCTTAAATTCCCTAGACTCTCTGGAAGCAATCCTGTGAGCGCATTTCCCGAAGCATCTAGCCATTCCAAGGAGCTCATCCTCCCAATATCTGTTGGAATCCCACCCTGAGCCTATTCTCGTAAAGCTGCAAACTCTGTAGTTTCAGAAGGCTGCTAATGGATTCAGGCCAAGACCCAGTAAGATTATTCTGAGAAACATCAAATAGCTGAAGCTCTGCTAATCCGCCAATGGAGTCTGGAATATCCCCTTGTAGATTACATTCAGTCAGCCATATTTGCTGCAGTTTGCTCATGTTTCCAATCTCCCGAGGAATAATGCCACCATCAAAAGGATTGTTGGCCAGTCTGAGATGCACCAAGTTTGTCAGATTGCCCAAAGACCCAGGAATAGTTCCTCCCAACAGATTGTAATACAGATCAAGTACCTGCAATTTTTTCAACTGGGCAAACTCCGAAGGAATTGGGCCAGAAAAATTGTTGCCTGATAAATCCAGCACTTCGAGACTTGATAACTCTGATATAAAACCAGGAGCAGGCCTGTAAAATAATTTTGAGACAAGTCCAGATGCTTTAGATGGGTACAGTGGGTCAAATCCTTGGGTAGTTCCCCCTTGATTAAATTGTTGCCCAGGGATAGGAATGTGAGATTTTGCAGGCTGCAAACTACAGACAGGAATGGCCCTTCAAGACCGAAGTTTCCTAGATCAATTTCCACAACATGGGTGCTGCTGTTATCACATTTAACCCCATTAAAGGTGCAGGGAGAGGTGCTACTATTCCAATTTTGGAGGTGGCGGAAGGGATCCGAGAGAGCCTGTTTCAGGGCCATTATGTAGACTAGGTCTGGAGAAGAGGTTTCAGCAGCTCCCATGATGGCGAGTAGCAGGAGCGAAAGGCTTAGGAAGGAGATTAAGGCCATTTTCAAGAAAGAAGCCATGAATGGACCTCAATTCCAATGAATTTGAAGATGGGTACTGGGCAATTTACCAATGGCTTCGCTCCACAAGAAAAATCTACGTGACATAAGGGAATCACCAAAACAATCAATTTTTTTGTATTTCTTGTTTGGGTTTTTACGATGGCATACAAAATAACCGGAACTGACATTTTGACCAGGCATTGACGATTTCAGTGGACGGGTTTACTCACGTTGAAGATAAAGTTTTGGGCTTCTGGAAGCTCGGGATTCCAGGTTGGGGAATTGTCCTAATCTTGAGCCAAGAAACATTATCTTTTGCAGGGTTAAGCGCCAAAGGTTTCGCCAAACCTCTTTACTGATGCAAAAGGCATTTTATTCAGTCATCTTGATTCCCTACACCACACATTTGCAAAAAAAATTGCTTTTTGAAATTGCTGTAGTAGGTATTATACTGAGTGGGCCACTTGTAGATGCCCTGATTGCAACAAACACTCCCAATACCCTAGTAACCACTCGACTCCTTGGCGACCTCCTCTTCTAGAATAACCTTGAAAAGAACAACTTTTTATTGTAATCTGATGTAAATGTGAATATATATTGATGTCTAATAGTGATTCTAAGAGGTTCTCACTGTCTTAGTTTATATACAGTATGTGTAATGGGGTATTTGTACGTTGAGAAGTGATTATAAAGTATATTGATGGAGTAAACGAAGTAATTCGTCAACCATGTATGTATAGTAATTTGGCAACCATGTAAATTTGTTCAATGGAATGTGTATCTAACCTTGAACTTCAATGTTATACTAAATGTTTGTGATGATTGTTTGATTCTCTAGAATGCTTGTTAAATTTATATAACAATAATTAAATACTTTTTTATTGTTAAATGGTATAGTGCTCCTTGATGGATTCTAGATGATCTAAATGAACTAGAGTGCTTATGTATTAATATTAAATCCAGGCCTTACTAGAGTCCAAGGAGACATAAATAACAACCATAAGTGAAAATTAAGGGACTAAAGAAGAGTGTACACCCTTAGCCAACAAAAACCTAAAATTTCACTAGGAACATGCACTCCACGTTTTTGGCATGGCACGAATGTGAAGTGTACGATCTGACAATAACTTGAAAAGTACATACAATTAGAGAGAGAGAGAGAGAGAGGAGGGAGGACATAGAAGAAAGAGGAAGAGACAGAAAGAACAACCAAAATAATGCACCAATAATGCCTAATTTAGACCAATAATCGCATGTGTACACAACCACTCTAAAAACACACAATTTAATGACTAATAAATTCCTTGGGGCCAATTCTAGGTGTCCACATGTTTTTTACTTTGATATATGTGTGAATGCATATTGAAATAAATGAAGACATGATATGAATATAGGATTATATGCACCTGAAACTCCTAAAGCAAACTCCAATATGCCTACAAGAACATTCACACATGGATCTAAGTTCCAATATCGGTAACCTCATAGAATCTAAATAGGAAATATTGAAATGGTACCCCTAATATAGTCAAAATGTGGATATGATAGCCTAAGTGAATCCAAGTGAAATCTAGTGCCGTCAAATCTATACTAAATCAAGGACACATTTATAGAACATTTTTTTAGTGACAAAAAGAAAGCTAAGATAAAATACAAGTATGACAATAAAGTGGATATAAATTCAATGTGAAGCGAGATGTTTTCAATGATATATGTCATCCAAAACATCCTCTAGGTTTCTTCAAATCTTGCACTATGCCTAACACTTCCACATGGTAGATAAGTGTTTATACCTAATTAAATTAGATGTTATGGAAGTACACAACAATAAGAAGGATGTAAGGGTTTGTAACAAGGGACTATTCTGATTAATTAACTTCCAACATTAACCATTCACAATCAAAATAATGCATTAATACTTGTAATGATTGATAAAATGATAATTAATTGCTCAAATACACAAGAGGAGAAAGAAACTTGGTTGTATATGCTAGAATAGAGAGGATTTGGATGTGCAAAATAGTGAAACAAGTATATTATAGTCTAGAAATGATTTGGTGTAGATTATAGAGCTAGAAATTGAGAAAGGATGGGACCATACAAATATTGTATTATCTAGGAAGATATTGTATGGTCATGACTGAATCTATACGGTCTTTGACCCTTAAGCGATCTAGTTCTAGAATTTCTGCTTCACTTTTCTAGAAATGACCTTTGTTATTTTTCACTCTTGCTCGCATAACTTCGAGATAACCTATAATCACTTGCATCAAAGTAGAAACCCTATGAACAACATTAGCAAACCAACAGGAGAAAATATGTGTGTGGTGAGGTTGGACTACCCTTGTCATTCATACTCTTAGCTCGAATTAATCCAAGTGTTGCACTACAAGCCCTCATTGTGAGATTAAGCCTCATGTAGTTTTTTTAGGTGCTTGTGTAATTGTGAACAACTAGCCAACCCCCTAGGGGTGCCATTATGTCTCGTGACACCAAGATAACATGCTAACTATATAATATAAAATGTACCCAATGTGGTAGCAGTGTGATGTATTGTGTCTTAGCTACGTGAGCTAACCATTTGTTCCGTAAAACCCTTAAACAATGCTAGGAGTGAATTTGCTCTTCTAAGACATGGCTCTATGACCTTTGCATGCTTGGAAATGGAGGAATCTAGACTATTTGACTTGGTTGAGTGCTTCAAACCTATAGTAGGGACTACTGTAATTGATGTATAGTTGATTTGGGAAAATTTAGGAAACCCTTGAGTGCTTTTGGAATGATATTTGTAATAGAAGCTTGTAAGAGTGTCGAGGATTTATAAAGTGACAATGACTTGCTTATATAGTCTTCCATAGGTGAAATATTGTTATAAGACCGACCCTAGGAAATTAAATAACCCAATTAATATATTTGAGTTAAAAACAAAGTCAATTAATCAGTATAGGTTGGCCAAGATTGGAACCCAATTCTTGACCCATTTGTACGGTCCTAGACAGAGAAGAGGAAAAGTATAACAAGAAGTTGTGACATAAAGAAAAAAGGTTGTTTACCACTTTAATTATATAATATTTCCATAATTGACAAGAGGAGAGTGTAAAGATATGCAAGTCACAAGAAAACTATAGAGATGAATTGAATGAATTCTCAATGTGGGCATTTGTCTTAGAAGGCGCATAGTCAAAATTGGCATTGTAAAATGACAAGTTACCAAATTTAGTGTCTACAATAAGCATCAAAATAACTCTCCATGCATTGGCATTTTCACTCGATCTTATGCTTAAGAGTCTTACTATAACATCAAAGATAAGACCAAATTCATTGTTAGAGGAGGGTATCAAAAATATCATCCAAGCATATACACATTAGTAAGAAAATGTATAGCTATGTCTCACTTTTTGCCATTTTTATTTCATTAGAAAAATATGTCCCACAACCAAAAGTTGACCAAACATGTTTAAAATCACCAACACACATATTTTTAAGAGATTAAATATATCGACGTGTGATGCATCCCTAATTAGCCTAATTTTTTTATTTTTTAAGATTTATTTACTAGTTAGTTTTAAAAATATTTTTTGCCACCAAGTGGGACACACTTATATGATTTGACATGATTCAACCCTTAATTAATTATGAATTCAAAATACATACAACTACATTGTAATTGTAGCACAATCCACCCTAACACTACATATCATGAACATCGGACTACATAAATCACATGTTTTTATTCCTCATGACAAAGGTTATACATTGCATATATCTATGTGGCATGTGCTACATTAGAATAAGATAACAACATATAAAATATCTAATGAATTGTTTGTGTGAGGAGAATACCACTTTGAACTAATTGAAACCATAATCCCTTTATTGTTCCTTCTTCTTCTTCAACATTACACATGTTCCTAAATTATCTCTTTTGAAAAAGTGTCCAATCTCTCTAGATCTAAGTTTTTCGAATGAGGACCCATGTTGCTATTTACACTTATTAATGGACCCTAGAAATACCACTTGGTGCAAAAATATTTTTAGATTTTGTTGTAGATTCCTTGGAGGTTTTTGGTTTTCATCAAAACTCTCACATACTCCAAGCCTTAAAATCTTCTCCATGTGATCTTCTCTTTCCCCTAAATTTTGAGTTTTCAAACACATAATATTCCTTATAGTAGATGAAATCCATATCTTGTCAATTATTTCCCTTATCTTCAACTTCTTAAATCTTCTTAAATCTTCTTACATCTTCATTCTCGACATATTTGAATCACTGTTATCCTCAACGAAATTCCTATTATTTTGGTTTTCCTCTCGACAATTGTACATCTCCACAAGTAACCTCATATACTCACACCTTCATGTTTTCTATCTCCTTTTTACATGGATCCCGTCCTTATTATTCTCTTTTACCTCTACATTCATTTTGCACTTTCTTCCACTTCCCATTCCCCTATAACACTTGGCTCTTGTCTTTCAAGATTATCAACACGTGGATATCCAGCTACCCCATGTTTTTCATCTTTGTTTGGCATGGCCACACCTTTCCTTAGTTTATCTTGGGTTCTTCGTATTTCTTGTTCCCATGATTTCCCAATTATTTACACTTTGTGTGTAGTAACCCCATTTTGTGCACCAACTTTCATTGGATTATCCATCTATGTCACACATAGAGTTGATGTCCTTCTTGATGGTCCAATCAAACTTATGGGTTGTTTATCCATCTCCAAAGAATCCTCCACCAATTTTTACTTCCATTTTCTCGTAATTTCAAGAAGAGCCTTATATTTCTTAGGATTCTCCTCTACCCCAAACTTTGTAAAATCATCATCAATATGGATCCCTCTACCCACTATTTTTGTAGACGATTGATATTTTAATGGGATCCCTCTTAATTTGATTTTCCTTGGCTTTATTATAAGGTAAAAAATAATGTAATCACTATCAAGGATATTTTTCCTATGGTGGCCACATATTAAAAATATTTTACCTTCAACTCCTCATCAACATGCCTAGTATCTCCCTTCCAATTATATTTTATAACATATAATTTTCTTCTTGTAAATCTATGTGCTAACATTCACTCACGACACATCCTTTAACTCATTAATTGCTCACTCAATATACTACACATTCACTACATGTGTTAGTATAATCCAATTTTGATAGTCTAAATCCTATGTGATTTTTCTTATTGTATTCATTTAAGCAATTACCTTAAACTCTATGTACCCAAAATACACAACCTTAGAATACTAGGTTGAGGAATTATCCTCAGTAGTGAGCCAAGAGACATTTTATTTTGCAAGGTTAAAGACCAGAATTTTTCCAATTATCTTTAAAAATGAAAATGAAAATTTATTTTTTTATCAGTCATTTAGATGCTCCTCCATTGACACAATTTTACTTTTATAAATTTCTCAAAAGTATTATCTTGAGTTAATGACAACTCACTTTAAAATTGGGCCATGTAATAGATGTCATGATTACAAAAAGCACTCCCACTACCCTAGTAGTAACTTGATTCCTAGAATGGATTCCTCTTATAGAATACCTTTTATTTAAAAAAATTATGTAATCTAAAATATGTAAATTTAAATAGATATTGATGTCTGATAGTAATTATAAGAGGTTTTGAATTTCTTAGTTTGTTTATGGTATATGGAGTGGGGTATTTTCATGTTGCCCAGTGATTATAAAGCATACCAAAAGATTAATTTGTCAATCATGTATATATAGTAATTTGTTAACCATGCAAATTGGTGTAATAAAATGTGTCTTTAAACATGAAATTTAGTGTTACTTTGAATGTTTATGATGATTGTTTGATTCTCTAGAATGCTTGATAAATTCCTACAACAATAACTAAATACCATAATGTTCTTTGATAGATTATAGACGATCTAAGTGAACTAAAATGTTTGTGTATTCATATAAAATTCAAATTCAAGGCCTATTCATCTTCCGCATAACCAAGCAACCCGCCCCAATGGCCTTTTGAACTAAGCTTTGATGGTGCAAAATGCATATGTTCCTCAAGAGGCACCCATAGAAGAAGGTCAGCAACAGGGAATTATTCAAGAGACATCGACAACTAATACTTCACTTGTAAATTGGCAAATGTATGATTTTTGTGGAATAAATCAGACCCCTCCGCAAGGTGTGCCTTCCAACACTAGATCTAAGAGAAGAATTATGGAAGAAGGCAGACAACAAATGTAGGTCCTTCCCAATCCTCTCCGACACCTCGAGGAGTGGCAATTTGAACATGGTTCAAAATGTGCAAAACCAACTCAATGGTTCTTCCACATCATCTCAAATAAAAGAAAAGGTTATTCCAAGTAAGGTGAAACATAAGGATAATCTCACTCCTTTCAACATCCTTGTGATTACGCTAAAATGTAAAATAATAGCCTAATCTAATGCAAGTTTGCAGTAAATAAATGAAAAAATGAAATACAAAAATTAACCCAAGCAACTAAGCAATAAAAATATGAAACCCTAATTATAAAGAGGGTTAGAAGAATCTTAGCTGATTTGAAGAGGTCGATGTAATCGTGTCGCAAAGTGGAGAGTAAGCTAAACAAATATGGAATACCATCACACAAAATCCTAGAAAATTGTAGATTTGGAAGATTTGACTGGACTAGGTGCCAGAGAGTAATAGGGGCACTCGTGGGTGCCCTGGTCTTGTTTATGGGTTCCCGATCCGCATAGATGCTCATAAAACCTCCTCTGAGGTATCACAAGAGGTTCACACTTTTTCACCTTTTGTCACGTGTATGTCATTGTAAGATCGCTAAAGTCGCTTTAAAACCTGTAATGAAGAAAGAGCCTATAAAACCCTCAAATAGACATTAAATCCCAAAAAGAAAGATGCAAAATGAGGGGTTAGATCGTCTCTCGCCACCATAATGGTGGACTTATAACTAAGACTGCAATACATCGTAGACTCAATGTAGTTCTCTGTGTGTGTGCGGAATTGTGACCTAGGTTGCTCTTTTCCGTATGTCACACTTGAAGTAGTGAGCAAGTAGCTAGATGTAGAATGTGTAGTCACAAAATCACGCACTTTAGACATTATTTAGTCTCGATCTCATACTACTATTCATATGGTTTTTGAGTGAAGAAAGTACTAATTAACCCATGTCCTTTGGCCATTTTACTTTGTTTTTTTTTCGTCACTACCGACCTCCCACGGCTACTCGCCCAGCTTAGTTCCGCCATTTGGCGTCATTTTTATCTTTGACTAGGTCGCCCAAGTGCCCCGGTCCCAATTGGAGTTCCCGAGCCTTCTTACACTTTCCGCCACTTTTTGGGCACTTTCTAGCCATTTGAGCTTTCTATCTTTTTAGTGGTCATCCTTTTCGAGGTTAATTATGAAATTAGAACAAAAGAACCATATAAATATAAAGTTATGAGACTATAATGAGGGACCAAAAATAAGTACTACTATCATCACCTAAGGTTGCATCCATAAAAGTCTCCATTTGCATCCATCTAGCTCAATCACAAGGCACAAGGATGGTTCATCTACATCACACTACATAGGAGGGAAGTTTATTCTATTCCATCCACCATTTTATTACATTTTTACATAGTTATTCCTCGCGACTTTCAAAAGTGTGGTGACACAAGATAACCTAGGGAATGATTACACACACAAGCACATAGAATTACATTGGGTATGAAATGTAGTGTAATTATCAGTTAGTAAGTCCACCATTGTGGCCACTAAGGATAGTTCGACCCCTTCACATGCATCTTTCTTTTTAATGGGTTTGATGCTTGTCTTCAGTTTTCAGAGGTCCCATTTTCATAACTCGATTTCCAAATGACATATATGTGCGGTCTAACGAAGCTAGTGTGATAGGAAGAAAACATAGGTGATCACTTAGCGACACCTTAGAGGAGGTTTACAGAGCTTTTTCATAGACCAGGGCACCCATATCTCAAACTAGGGTGCCCACATACGCCCGTACCTCTCCGACTACCCAGTTTAGCCTCTGTTTCTAGATTTGTGTTTTCTAGAGCTTCTTTGTATTCGTTCATGCATTCTGTTCATCTAGTTTATTCTATGACACAATCCCGAGGAATCATTGAATCAACTAAGCTCTTTCTAACTCTTCTTACACTTTAGGGTTTTATATTTTCATAGCTTAGATTGCTTGGGTCATTTTCTTTATGCATTTATCTGTTATTTACTGTTGTTCTTTATATTAGATTAACTATAGAATTAGAATAAATTCCACATTTTAGTTAATTAGAATGTAAATAATGTGTGCATGGAAATAATAGACTCCCCTCCTATGAAGTGTGATGTAGATGAACTAACCTTTGTCCCTTTTGATGGAGCTAGATGGATGCAAATGGAGCTATAAATGCCTTTGATGGATGCAACCTTAGGTGGAGATAGTAGATGCTTAGTGCTTGGTCCCTTATTATGATCACATAACTTTATATTTATATGATTCCTTTTCTTGAATTTCGTAATTAACCCCAAAAAGGCCGACTACCAAAAATATAATATGCTCAAATGGCTAGAAAGGACCCAAAAAGTGTGACCAAAGTACAAAGAGGACAAGGGTGCCCAGAGGGGACGGGGCGCCTAGTGCTGACGTGTTGGCTAGGCGTTAGTGTCTAGAATGACAAATTCTGAAAGGTGAAAAGATAGATTGAGCAAGTAAGAGTGCAAGACTGAAATTAGAAGCATAAAAAAAGAAAGGTGGCCAAAGACATGGGCTAATTAGTAATTTTCTTACTTAGGAACCATATGAATAGTAGTATGTGATCGAGACTAGATAATTACCTAAAGTGCATGATTTTGTGTCTACATTTTCCCCCACTTTATGTTGGTGATAAGAATGCTTGATAACATAAAGTAGATAGAGATGTGTACCTAATATCCATATAGATCTATGTAGAAAGCGTGTCAAGGGACTAGATAAATCATAGAGTGATAAAAATATGGAACATGGAGACTAAAGATGAAAAAGGATAAAAAGGTGATGAAAATGAACCTAGGGTAGGAACGTGTGTGTAAATGTCGATGGTGTACCTGTTGTTGGTGCCGATGTGTGTGATGTTGACTACCTGCTTCCCATACAGATGAACCTATAAAAGAGAAGACGATCAAGTAGTCAAATACACATGTATATGTATAAAAAGTATGTAAAATAAAATGTTGAAAAATGTGAAAAAGGAACATGTGCACCTGATCCGTGAAGAGGAAAGAGTGTAGAAAGGATCTTGTAGATGATGTCGATGCGCACAAGTTTTTCGGGAAATATCATGCTAATGTAATGGAAGATGTGTAGGAGAAACTGCTTGGTTTCATCCTCCAACCTTTAACTGCTTCCGTTGTATAAAAACCACCCTTTGTAGATGGTGTGTACGAGTGATAAGGACTGTCTACCCTATAAAATTTGATGTGTATGGAGTTTCAGAGACTGCTTTGAACTACCAATCGCTATGTGATATGCCCCTTGGTTTTAGGTAATCTAGGTAAGGTCATCATGTGATGTGCCCCTTGGTTTAAGGAAATCAAGGAAAGGCCACTGTGTTATGGACCCGAGTTTGATTATGAGCCCCAAAATCTGAAAAAATTGTACTATACCAATACTTTTTCGTGTTGTGTATACTCTGTATGGGGTTACTTATTCACCCAAATGATTCCCCCCCCTTGTTTGGGGTGTATAACGTCACCGAAGGATAATTTGGCCCAAAGGAGGATCAACCACTTAAAATTTCCCCGTAAGGGGTAAGGGGATGTGCTTGGTAGAAACCAAGGCACATGCAAACAAGTGGTTGGGAAAACTAGTGTTAGTACAAGCAAAGACATACACTCATGTAAAAGAAAACATGTAAGCTAAATAGAAAATGTATATCCTAAGATGTAAGTAAAAACACAAGAAGATAATGTAGACCATGAAAAGTGGGTTGCAAACATAGGACATCACTCATAACGCCGTAATACAATCAAGTCCAAAAAATCAAAAAGCATACAATTGTGCACACAAGATAAAGGGAAAATCCCGCAAACAAGATCAAATAGTGAAAAGCAATGGCAAACAATGTAATGCAGACAACCATGGAAGTAAATAGTCCTATAGAACAAATATTGCATATGAAATACCCGTTAGCATGTTAGAATGATAAAAAGTATGTCAAAACATGTATAATATGATAAAATAGTGTGTTATGAAACAAAATGAAATAATATAACTTTTAGTGTATGAAATTTTATGCCCTCGGGAGCCACGTGGGACTAGTACTAGGTATTGCACAAAACATCCAAGCTATGTGTAAAGGATCTGTAGAATCTACAATCACAAATAGAAAGAAAGTGAATGTGCATGTGTATATGATAAAGATAATGACATACAAGATATCTATCTAGCATGTGTAATAAAGTGAACATGTACCAATAAATGTAAGCAAGAGTAAATGCAACCAAGATATGCAATATGTTGTGGATGGATGGAATGGAATGCAAAATGAATGATAAGAGCCACGTGTCCCCGAGTGAATGGAATTATATGCAATGAGGTTCATTTATTTATGCCCCTCGTAGTAAAAATGAACCGTAAATGAGAGTGCGTCATTAGGAAATGGTTTGAACAATATGTTATGTGTGGCATATGCCTTGATTTTATAATTTAAGTGAGTTGTTTCAGCAAGTAGATGTAAATATATTCCAATCCATATGCTACTTTTTCCTTGGTGAAGAGTTTAGAGGTGTGAACCATCTTGATTCTAAAGACCTAGTTTTGAGACTTATCTACCAGTTTGAGTAGTGTTAGTGAAGGAGATGTTTTTGTGCCTCATTTATTGAGATGATGGTTATAATTAGTTTCATGAGTTATATGACATAAATAAATTCTTTTTGATGTATAATTTGTGTCATGGTGATGAGTTTTTATATGCCAATTCATTCACTTTTGGAGGTTGATTTTTAGGTGCTTGAGACTTAGTTCAAGATGTTTGCCAAATGAACTATGACATGACGATGATGGAGGTTGCAGATGTTCCTAATAATGGTGAGAGTTTTGGGAGGATTTTGATGAAGTTTCATGAATATGAGTATTATTGGTGAAGTTGTTATGATCACTTGAAGTTCAAAATCATTCGTTGCAGCCTAGAAGACCTTGTTTTGGGCCTAAGATAAGTGTGCACATGTTCATGTTTGTGTGACCTTTCTAACGTAATTGGTCCTTATAAGTCATTTATATGATGTTGTAGATGTGTTTTTTATTTTGAATGATTGACCTTAATATTGGTCTTGGCTGACCTATATGGTTGTGTAAGTAAGATTCAAATATGAAAGTGTGTTATATTATCTCATTGTTATAAGGAGTGATGATCGGGATGTGAGCGAGCTAGAGGAGGTGAAAGAAGAGGATAGAAGGGTAAAGGGTAGAGCTAAGAAGAGGCATGAAGAGCTGATAAAATTAGAGGATTTTGTGTTCAAGGTCATTAGACTGATTAACATGATATGATGCAAGTTTGAATAAAGTAGGAGAAGAGTTTGTTTGAGAGAGTTTTGAGTGCATGGAGTTGAACTTGTTATCACAATCAGTTGTTTGAGAAACAAGCCATAGGTTATCTTTATCCTCAAGTGGATGAGTTTATTATTGGTCATCTTAGTGGTTTTTAGCCTCTTTGCAGGGGTTGGTACCTTGTTTTATAGGGGTTGGTGCTCCTTGTGGGATTGGTGTCTCACTAAATAAATCTTGTGTGATGTGTAATATTCATACAAGTCCTTTGTTTTGTGTAATATAAGAAAAGGTTTAGTGGGTTTTCTTCCCCTTGAGGGTTTCCCACTTCATATATGGTGTTCTTGTGTTCTCTTTTGTCTCTTTCACTTGTGGATGGTTGTAACACACTTAATAAGCTCACATTTGATTATGTATGTTGAATGGTTGATTTAAATGATATGGTAAATGAAGTGAAATTTTTGCATGAATTATTCACCCCCTCTCATTCATTGTGCTTATAACAATTGGTATCGAGTTTTAGATTATGTTTAACTACTTGAAGGAGATCCTCTTGAAGCACAAGTTTTTTTGATCAAATGGAAGAAGAGATCTTGTCATATCGGGTCTTGTGTTTAATGGAACTAATTATTCCTTTTGGAAATTCAGAATGAAGGTCTACCTAAGTTCTCTTGGGTATGATGTTGATATTGGTTACATTGATTCATCATACACCATTGAAGAAGTATCTAAGAATACCATTATGTTTTGATTAGAGGAATCTATATATGTCATGGTAATGGAGTGTGATTTAACCAATGCCTTATGGGATAAGTTGGAGTACTTGTATGAAGAATATAGCAATCCTTCTAGTGTTAATGAATATGATGTTGTCAGCAATGCAAAAAGGCATGAACTAGGAAGATGAAGATGTTTCAAATAAGGAAGAGGAAGTAGTATTTCTTGAAGTTGAACTTTTTAGTGCCCTATAATACCTACAACTCACAAGGAAGGAGAATAAAAAGATGAGGGCAACTCTTAAAGAGCATAAAATAAAATAAAAGGAATGTAATCACTTAGAAACTCAAGTTATTATGCTCACTTATAGTCACAAGGCTAAGGAGGATGAGTGTATCAAGTTCAGTATGGTGATGAAGTCCTTAATAGAAGAGATATAAATAGCTACTAGAAAATTGAAGATGTATCAAAAACTTGAGAAGAGCACAAGTCATCTTGATGATTTATTAAAAATTCAAAGTCACTATTGAAAAATATAGATTGGGCATCAAGGAAGAAACAAATAAGGATGATGAGCCAAGTCAAGGACTTGCTAAATCCTTAGAGGATGTCAAAAAACACAAGAGAGTCATTAGATAACCCAATACATGAAGGTCTCAAGTAAGTTTAATGGTGTTTGTTACTCATGCAATATTTTTGGTCATAGAGCTAAGGAATGTAGAAGAATAGTCAATGAATCCTATCTACAAAGCAATGGGTGAAATGATTATTCACATCAGTCAAAGGAAAAAACCTTCTATAACCGCCCAAGAAAGGTCATATTGCTAGACAAAGTGTCATTATGAGCCACCTAGACAAATTTGGAGAGATGAAGCTCCTAGAGGTAAGAATCTTGTTATTTGTTTCAAATGTAACATTGTTGGTCATATTGCAAGATATTATAGAAGGAATATGAATAAATACAAGAGGAAGGAAGATGTCAAGTTTGATCCTATAGAAATAATTAAAGAAGAACCAAGTACAACCATGATAATCAAGGAGAATGAATCTAAGTTTGATAAGCATAATATAAGATATGATGAACCAAAGCATGATATGAAGGTAGAATGTGTAGATGGTGTAAAAGAGAAAGAATCAAAGACATGAAATCCATTCAAAGGAGAGTCAAGCTCAATCAAGATGTCAGATATTGTTGACAAGGTCAAGAAGGAGGAAATCAAGTCTTTCAAGCCTAATCCTGATATGATTACAAGTAAAAAGGATTGTTAACCCTAGTTGGAAACAAGGTAGAAATCAAGGATGTTATCATGTCTGAAAAGCCATCCGAGAAGTTAAGAATGAAGGAACAGTGGATTATTTAGGCTCATTTTATGATTTCATTCTTTTCTAAAGTGCCCTAAGATGCATGAGGTGTCTTCATTATTCTTCTTAAAGGCATTCATATCTCATAAGAAGTAATGTAGGTGTATTGTCATGTTGAAGATTTGTTGTTATTGAGGAAAGGTATTGATATCCTTTTTCACATCTCGGTGAAAATGGACAATGGAGATGCCTTGCTTTAAACCAGTTGTTAAAGGGAGCTTTAAGGGGTATGCAAGCAATTTTTAGCAAATTTATAAAAATGGGGTGAAGTGCTAATACCCTCGATATATTCACACAAAGCTTTAGTACACCTCAAAGATCCAAAATTACATAAGATTTGGTGAGAATTTGAAGAATTTTAGAAATGGCTTAAAGTTCCCACCCGGCTCCCTGAGCCGGTGGTGAGGTGCTCCTAGCTCGGTGAGTCGAGTTGCATTACATCAAGCTCAAACATAATGAATTGGGACATTTAGAGGGAGACCAAGCTGGTGCCAAGTTTCATGAATTGAGCCCTGCAAAGCCTTGGGGTGAGCCATAAGTGTGGTCCAAGTCAATAATATAATGAAGCAACAAGTTAGTTGAATAGTGATTGAGCATTTGTTGACAAATATTAATGAGGTGCGTTGATACCTAAGTTCATATAATGAAGATAATCGAGTACATCCATGGGGTCAAGATATTCGAGAGGTGAGACACTTCATATCATCTAATGAGCCTTGTCATTTAAGCATCCCGAGAAGAGTCGTATTGGTTGGGATTGGCCTAGGGAAGGAACAAGTTATTTCAATATTAGACGTGGTAAGTCGCAGGCTTTGGGAGTTATTTCACGACCAAGGTAGGAGGACGAGTTAATCACAATGAGGTTGTAGAGGCTTAGATCATATTTAGAGAGAGTTTAAAATAATTTTGTGAACATAGATGAGAAACCATCTCCCACCATGCAAAACATAGCATCAAGCTATGCATCCGGTGGGAGGAGGAAACTTGTTGGAAACATATAGGCTCACTCGGGAGGCTAAGTCATTTTGAGAAGTGTGGCAATGTTGCATCATGGTGGGAGTTGGGTACCAAGCCTTCAAAGATATTTGTTCTAGCATTGATAGGATGGGTCATAGGTTTTGGTATCAAGCATGAACATAACAATCAAATGGTTGTGATACTACATATGGGTAAGTTCAATGTTTAATGGATCGGCAGAGATCAAATCAAGATCAAACCAATCTAAGAGTGGTGGACTGAGCCGTTCATAGTGTAAGCATAAAATCAAGTTGTAAATTGAAATTGAGCACTAAGCCATGCATATGGAGGAGTGGCCAAACTTTTGATAGCATGACAGTGTTAAGAAGAAGGACACGAACTTGGGAGAGATCATGAATGCATCCGGGGATGGTGATCTCAAACTCTACGATGGCGTAAAGATGATGGTCAAACATTTAGCATAACTATGGAGTAAGAAGAGTTGTCTCACCGATCTAACTCAAGTAATCCAAGATGGAGTTCCATCGAGGCCTTTACGGCCGATGCAAAGTTTCAGTGAACCAGGGGACCTCGGAGGAACTTAGGTGAGTTCCTCGTAGGCCCGAAGTGTCCGTAATACATTAGGTGTGGGTGTCGGGTAGGTCAATGGCCCAATGCGGGTCAACGCATAGGCTAGGAACATTATGCAGAGCCACGGTGGGTGGTGAGAACCATTCGGCCTCGATGGGTGCTCGTAGAATGCCAATACAAACTGGGAGTAGGTGTGGACACATAGATGATTGGCGGAGTGGGTTATGGGAAGCCATGTTCCCGCACAAGGATAAAATCTGCAATACACTATGGGAGCATCCCAAGCCATACCAACGTGGAGGCATGGGGAAGAAATTTGGTGATTAAACCCCACCGAGTGGAGTCAAGGTGGTTTCCATGGCGGTGTAAGACGTAGTACCCTATGCAAAAAATAGCGACGGATAACTCAACGCAAATATTAATCCCAAAGTAATGTGACATGAGGAAATTCAACATGGAATAGAGAGGTTAATTGGTAATTCAATGAGTTTAACGATGCATTGGGTGGAATGATGAGGTGACATTATAGGAGGTAACCCGACACACGAAGAGAGCCCGAGAACAATGCAATGTGAGGTGTTAGCTCTACTGAGTTGGCCGAATTGGCTTTT
The DNA here is from genome assembly GCA_018340775.1 of Taxus wallichiana var. yunnanensis. NCBI lineage: Eukaryota > Viridiplantae > Streptophyta > Pinopsida > Cupressales > Taxaceae > Taxus > Taxus wallichiana. The sequence goes on from CM031243.1 coordinate 394,949,078, forward strand.
CATTTAAATGCCAAACATAAACACACAACCCCCTCTCATACAAAACATTTAAAAATTGATGGGTCCCACAAGGAAAAAATAAATTCCCCAACATTAAATCATGCAGAAAACATTAGAAAGGGAGATAAATCTAAAATTTCATTTCCACCTAATTAATTCACAAATTCCCATAAGAGAGAAGGAAAATTTGGGAGAAAAAATAGATGCTTGCACTTAGAAGCCATATCTTTTACATTTCTCAACGGAATCACACAAATTTGGACTCATTGGAATTGTGGCTCCAAGTTCTACACATAACAATAAATATATTCAAGAATTGATAGAGTTTTCAGTTAAATTTTTAGAAAACTAGCCTAGTTCGAATAGAGATTTCAAAGTGGTCAAGGAGCATTAAATAAGCATGGGCATCCATTTTATTCAGCTGCAAGTTATGGGACAACATGGGGTAGCTTTTGCAAGTCAAAAATCATCATTTTGCCTCAATTATGGAACTTTGCAAGTGGCTAGAAAGTAAAATTTTGAGATTGCATTCTCTCTCTCTCTCTCTCTCTCTCTCTCTCTCTCTCTCTCTCTCTCTCTCTCTCTCTCTCTTCTAATTCTATAAATTGTAAAGGGGCTCATTTGTAAAAATTTTGGACATTTTTGGTGTTTCCCCTCCCTTCTTCTTCCCTGCAAGAATGTTCTAGAGCCTCTAGCCTCTCATTTGTAAGAATTGTTGTAATGAATGTTTCCTCTCTCTTCTATAATGGTACATTATGCATACTTTGAAGCAATATAATTAGTGTGTTGTGACTATTTCTCCGCCCTTCCGCTGGTTGTATTGTCTTTTCTTTCCTTTCTCCATGCTTGTAGGTGAATGTGCATATCTTGTTCTTATTGCATGCTTATACTTATCTGTGCTAACTTGAAAATGGTGTGTTGTGTATATCCATATTTGGTCTATGGTGCATCTTTTCCACCCTTTCCATTGCTCACCTTCCTCTATTTTTAGGCATCAAGCTTGTTTGACAACCCATTTTCTTAGTGCTATCACCACTCTTAGTGTAGGTTTTTTTATTTCATGCAATCTCTCTCCCTATCTCCTTAGAATGTTAGGTTATGATTAGGTAGTTTTTCTCGCATTAGGATTATTTGTAGTATTAGGATTAGGAAGAGGAAACCAACCTTCTCTAGAGGACTATATCAAGCCCACAAGTCCCACATCTTGAGAGGTAATCCCATGTTACCCAGTCACACTAAATTCCACCAATGCTAGAAATTGGGGGTATTGTGATTTGGTGATAACAGGTATGTTTGTAATGACTTAGTTGTTCAGGTGGAGTGCTCCATGAAGATGTGTTGTTAGGAATGATTGACCAAGAAGGTTTGGTTAGTGTTCTGGAACTTTTTTCATGAGTTTCGAGCTTAGGTCTATGATTTGATAAATATTAGTGGATTCATGCTTGAAATGTTGGGATGTGTGTCAAGGAAGTGGTATTCCCTTTTAGGCTTAAGTCCGAAAGTCTTCAAGTATGTCTTACTCATGAAGTAATTACAATTATATGTGATAGCCCATGAAGGTGTTGAATAACTGTGTGATGATGCATGGTTGAGGATTCATGAATAAATACAACATGTGTGTAACTCATAATCGAAGTCATAGTCTAAGTATTCAAGTCATCATTTAGGACCAAGTATTCCAAGGGTGAAGTTATTAACAAGACAAATAGAACATCATAGAGTGTTGAGAAAGACTATGGTTTAAAACTAGTAAATTTGCAAGGTCCAAGAAGATGATAAGATTCTAGTGGATCACAAAGGCATGTTATGGTACACCAAGAAAAATAAATAGATAATTTTGGAGTTTAGTGTTATGCACTTAGGTATGAATGTTGAATGTGATATGAGAATACAATTATGATTTTTGTGTATGTTGATGGATAAGATTTCAAGGCAAAGAAGTATTTTCAACTATGTAATTCCATTGTTCTTAAGAGATGGGTATGACTTTTTGGCTCAAAATGATCAAAATTGATGTATGGCTCTATTTTTGTGTCTTCAACTCATGTTGATACCATGAGGAGGATCAGTATGTGCTATCTTAAGGTATATGATGTCCACTTATGAGTATAATAAAAAAGATCATATCAAGTATGTCAATGTCTTAAGAAGAATGATAAAATGCTTTAGGTCACAGGAGTTAATACTCGAGTTTTTATTTGCTCAAATGATAAGATTGTGTGATTATACATGAAGTTAAGACCGTGAGTTGTATGACTATGTCTAGGTCTGTGACATGTTGAAGTAGGTATGTCAAACAAACATGTACATGAAGGTATCTAAGAGACAAATGGATCAATAATGATCTCAAGGATTGTAAAGATGATTGAAGGACATCGAGGTATGTTTCTATCATTTGAATCTATAAGTTGTCTCAGTTTCGAGTTCATGTTGAAGAGGTAAGGTATGTGTTTGTAGATCCTAGAACTATGTATCCATGTTGGAATAATGTTACATCATCCCATGGGGATCATGTCAATGTGTTATCTATTTTAAGAAGATGTGAAAAGGTGTGTCTTGTATTTGAGGTTTGAATAAGTAGATTATTATAGAACCATATATGGTCAAAAGATGACTCTTAGATGTTGCAAGACAATATTGATCCTAAGAATGGTCAAGGCCTTATCAATATTAAAGTATGTGACATGGATGTTATATGGATTAGTACAATGTGGATTGATTCAGTCAGAACAAAGTTTGAGAAAGCACTAATGTTTATCAATTAATGAGTAAAAGTGGCAAAAGTAACAAAGATGATGATCAAATATGAAATCTTATCTATTTGAAGTTTGTGTTTCTTTCATTTCAAGGAGTCCTTCAAATAGGTGTATGTCATTGATTGCATGATTCAAGCTAAAAGAGTGCATATTAATTTCACTTTTTAGTCCTGTCTGTTGAAGAATATTTGGTTGAATCAAGAAGATTCACAAAGTTGATCATCAATCCTAGTGGGCGATCATCATCAGTGCATAAGTTTAAGAAGCATTGAAATTTTTATCAAGACTATAATAAATGTGATATAGTGTTAAGGTATGGGAAATATATGAATCCCGAGCATGTGGTCGTCTGAGGAAGTATGTGAGTAACAAGATGGTGAAAAGACAAAAGAGATATAATATAACAAGGTATGTGACCTAGAAGGTTTTGTGTACCTACTATCACTGAAGAATGAAGAAGCATGGTTGGTTGGTAGTCTTTGAGAAAGTGAAGAACAATGCCAAGATATGATGAAGTGCTCTCTTAGGGGGAGCAATGTGATCATATAAAAATTCCATGAATCATTTGTAATAATTCTTATGGTCAAGGAAGTGTGTACAAGTCAAGAGAAAGTAAGTCTATTTTTTTGTTGTTGTAAAGTTATTTTCCATGACAAGTTGTCATTAGAGCCTTTGTAATAGATGTCAAAGGGGGATAGTATTTCGTAAACAAGATGTTAGAGGTCCGTAGGTGCTTTCTTGTATGGTTTACATCAATATTTTTAAGGTGGTTGCCATCAATGACAAATGGGGAGATTGGTGGACTTAATGTCTCACTTGTTGTCATTGATGTCAAAGGGAGTTTAGGTTGCATAGGTGTCTCCATGAGGTGTTAATCAAAGTAAAGGATGTAGGTTTATTGATAGTGTCCAATTTTGTTGTCCTCCATATGTTTTCTTGGTGCATTTGCATGGTTTTAGGCATGGTCAAGCTAGTATGATCTAGTGAGTGTACTCCAGAGGTCAAACATGGTCAATATGATGAGTCAAAGGTGTTAATGATTCTATAAGCGGTTGTCAAGATAATATATTGTGTTGAGTAGATAAAATACAGCTCAAGTATGAAAGCGCATAAGGATTGGGTGTGTGTACACATGGCACATAAAAGGGCATGGAAATATAGCAGAACAACGTGTGCCTAGGACAAGTGTACATAGGACTTAGCCACTTTTGTAGATCTGGGCTATTTTTGGAGATAGAGTGTTGAGCATGCAATGACATGGAGACTTGTAGTTCATGCAAGGCTATTTTGGGATGTGCAATAGTTTGAGCGCTATAAATTTTTTTGTTTTAATAATAGGATTTCTACTTAGAGTTAGCTATAGGAAATCTATTATTAGAGCACTTGCATGCTTTTGTCTTCTCTTGCAAAGGCGCATGGCTATTCTTAGCATGTAGTCTATTTTTAGAAGGTGCATGAGTAGTGAAGGGCAAGTCCCCAACCTCTGTGTGTGTGTGTGTGTGTGTGTGTGTGTGTGTGTGTGTGTGTGTGTGTGTGTGTGTGTTTTGTTGATTTTCATAGTTTTGATATCTTGTCGATACTATTTTGAGTGTAAAGTTATGCTTCTAGTTTTTTTCACACGCATGACTCATGATGACATTACTATGATGTATGAAGCTTATGTGTTTTGCAAAAGTATTTAATATAATGGATCATATTGGCTAGATATTGGTGTTAGATGTGACTGAATATGGTTCTTGCATGGTAAATCTCATTATAATCATTGTTTAGTCAATCTTTCATATGGTTTAGATCTAGATATGGTTTATGCACTATGGATTGGTTACTATTTGTTATGGATCTGAATATATACATGCCCAATCATGCTAACATTTCGGATAAAAACTCTAAAGAGAGACCTAATACTCTTGTGTGCTTGAGTGGGCACTCATTTCAGCCGAGTGATGTTATGGCGCGTGTTGGGATATTTTAAGTGAATTATAGGCTACACCATCGTTCTGCGTTTTCGAGACCTCTTTCTCGCTTTTTTTTAGGATGTTACGTGATGAAGACATAACAATTGACCTTGGCTAGTATTGAGGAGTAGTTAGTAGATCCGAAAGAAGAGTTTGCTCACGATTCAACACCTGGACCTGATTTTAATGCACGTGCATGGGTTGAGAAGAATCAGATGACGTATTTTATGAGATGTTCTTTGATATCTTTCATATAGAGGTGTACAAGTGGTGGTTGCTTATGCGTAGAAAAGGAATTGGAGGTTTTACCCGCTTGTTTGGACGCAGGAAGAATTCAAAGCCTTGTATGATGTAGATCTGATTTGGATGTGCTCTGTGGATATTTGGTTCCGTGGTGTTTTGAACAGGATATATTCTTGAGTACACAATTTTGAATTACTCTTTCTCGGAGGTCAGCCGAGTTTAAGTTTTGCGCGAACCTAAAGGATTGTATTTCATGCAAAGATTCCATTGGCGATCAAGATCTTGATTGTAACCCTGGATTTAGAAGAGAAGTCGATGGCTAACTAAACCCCACCACACATGGGGGAAGGAGCAGGTTTGGTAAGGATGGTGGACCTAGTGGCAAAAAGATAGAGGGAAGAAAGGTGGATTAAGTTCAATGAGGTGCATGAGAGGGATTTAGAGAAGCAATGTGAAGTTGTAGAATGAATGGCATTGTGGAGAGAGATGGCTTGTGAAGGATTTGGAGCTCATGTAGAAGACATGGAGCTAGAGCATCTGGATATCCCCATTTGGGAAAGCATGGTAGGGAACCCTCTTTAGCCTCATATGAGAGTGCACCCAGTAGAGACAACATGGGCCGTGGGTGCGCATCTGAATCCGCTTGATGCCCTATCCCTTGTGTTTGGTTTTCCAATTTCTACTATGATGATAATAATCAACAAGTTAGTGTGAGCAATAGAGTTGTAGTAGATAGAGTTAATTTGCAAGTTAATTTTAGGAGTTAATTAGGAGCTTATTCATCTATGGTGCAATCGTCATCTACTTTATTTGGAGGACCATTTGGAGGTATATTTTCTAGCGCATCGTTGGCACAAAATGTAGGTGTGCAGAACCTTGGTGTCACATCTGGAAGTAGTGCAACTTCACAAACTGTGGGCGTTTAGTTTAGCACAACCATCGAAACACAAGGTAGTGCATCTTCCGATCCATTACCTATTGGAGGGGGTGGATCAGGAGGCTCGGGCACTGGAGGATTCGGGGTGGTAGAAAACAGAGGAAAGACAAGCTTTGGATCTAGTGGGCAAGGGTCGCACCAACCTAAACAAATTTACATGGAGATGTCTCTTCATCTACTAGAGTATAGAGGTATTTAAGATCCATTGATCACGTGCATATGTTTGAGATATCGTGGCACGCAAAGGGGATTATAGCTCCGCACCGTAAGGTAATTTAGTTTGCAACTAAGTCAGAGGGGCACGTGCACAAACTAGTATAGAAATTTTGATCTTGATCAGACATGTCTAGACTATACAACACTACGAGATGTTTTATTAAAGGAATTTTATATCCCTAAATTTTAGCAGTAAAAGCATGAGTGCGCTCAAAACATTAATCAGGGAACTACTAAAAGTATTCGAAATATGATGCTTGGTTTAAGACTCTCTTGTCTATGTTATCTTATGACATCCACACAAACCAACATTCACAAAGTGGTTCTCTCGGAGGACTGATCACATCTTTTAGGAGGATGATTTTACACAAGACATATATAGATCCACGTGAGACACTTAAAGCAGATTTCCGTGTTGAGGTAGTAGGAAGTGTGGACACATGAGTGAGCATGTTCTTAGAAGTTCAAATTGTAGCAATGTAAAAATAGTCGGAGAAATTATTTGCTAATTCAGCATATGAGATGCACAGTGGAATTTGGTTTATAGATTGTGAAGTAGAGGGGCATACTAAGGAGAGTTACCCTCGAAATTGGTGCACTCCTTGTTGTTGGATTGCGAGATGTGTCACATGGACAATAGTTCAAGCTTGTGCCCATTGTTGTAGCATGTGATATGAAATAATTTGTCCGCCATCGTAAGATTTGCAGTGTCCTCGACTCATGATAATCAAGATTGCAGGTTCGATCGATCAGATCCATGATGTCATTGATATTGGTGTATGACATGACCGGGTGTCGGGCAAGTAGTTCCAAGGAGAAGGGTGAGCATCATGACTATGATCACATCAAGGTGTTCGATGGTGGCCATGGTAGAGTTTTAGGTTACAGAGGTGGATTTAGAGGTCGAGGTCACAAGGGCGGAAGGAGTGAGATTTCTCTCATGGGACTTTTTATACATGTGGATCTTCTTATCACTATAGGCGTGAATGTCCATAGAGTATTGTGTGTGCTTTTGAGGAAAGAATCATAGTTATGAAGAATACCTGGACTTGTATGAACACTTAAGTAAGAAACAAAAACATGAAAATAAGGGTGCGGGAATGGTTAGAGTAAAGGGTTCCGTGGAAGACCAATGGACACCAAAGTTAGCACTTGACATCGAGTTGGTACTTGTAAATATTTCTACAAACGTTGAGGCTACGCGCACCGAGAATCTCAACAACATAATCCTACCATTACTAAGGAGGAAGTCTTGCATGCCAAGTATCCAAACCCTATGCATCAAAAGGAGGTTTATCAAGAAACCATGGAGGTAATTTGAAATTTACAGGTGAGATACAATGTTTGAAGGAATAGTCACGGAAGTTGGAACAAAAGAAAGCAGTTGATCTCCATCAGACAGATGTTGATGATTTGAAAGAGGTTTGCAAGGATTAGAGATTTTGTGATCCCAAAGAAACCCGTAGTTCACATAGACTAGAGAAATATTGATTATGATGTGATAAGAATAATGATAAAATAGAATCCAAACAGATAACATGCAAGTTGATAAATAAAAGAACCTGAAAGATGCCGGTATGCAGATGGTGTTATTGATCAGATGCGTGCAACATGAATCTCACTACATGAATCAAATCACGAGTAGAGTACCATGGAAATTCCACATGTTATCACAAAAAGATAGAATAATAATGATATTATGATAAATGGCTAAAATTCCTCAGCATTCACCCAAATTTCTAACTTTTTTTTTTCTTCCTCCTTCAAATATGGGAAAAACCCATATTTATAGCTTAATGGTGAGGTTAGATCTAGGTTAAAAGATACTCAGGGTTGAGTAAAGTAACTCCGAGTTAAGAGACATGATGTGATCAGTGGGGCTCACAATTTGACTTAAAGTAAAGAAAAGGATAAGGATGTGATAAGAGGTGGGGATATTAGGTGAAATAAAGTATTCTCTTTTTGAATGATTAAGAGTGGGATGTCGGATGGGTGCATTATTGCCCATGTTTTGAATAATTTGTGAGAGATGGGGATAATGCCCAAAAATTTGAATTATCAAATGGGTCCACATGGAGCTCATTTGGTAATTAATTAAATAAGGTGAATAAATGGATGGGATTTTATTTAAATTTAAGAAAAGAAAAAGGTGAGAGGGGAAGTTATATGAATGTGAGATGACGAGAGGGTGCTATACCAAAAATTGGTATCTACATTTGCCCCTTTTTGTTGAGTGGTTTGCGATAGCAAGCCATGAGACAAAAACAAAAAGGGTTAGATGAAATATGTGTCCGAGGATGGATGAAGACATGACCAAAGGCAAGATGCCCAGGAAAAAAAGGATTGCAATAACAATGAAAAAAAATGTATGGCGGTGACTCAATATCACATCGGTAGAGGACAATTGTGGTCTCAACGAGAGATAGATGACAATGTTCTATAGACCAGTGAGTGGGTGAAGACCACTATAGTATGGATGTAAACCAAGATGACCAATGGGTCATAGGAAAACATCAAAATATGTGCAACTAAATGTGAAAAGATGTGCACAATCCTTTGTCTGCATGAGGAATCATGCAAAAAAAATCATGCATCCACAAAAGGGACGAGGATGAAGATAATGATGCCCCAACACAGGGCATGAGAAAGGACAAAAGTGAGTTATATGTGTTGACAAGTACAAGGATGAAAAGATGCCCCAAGATAGGGCATATGAAGATGACATAACGAGAAATGGATGTGTAAATAAAAATGCCCTAGGGGAATAATCATAAATGTGCACATGATGAGCAGATAGGATAGAAGGTGAGATAAAATGCCCTAAAGGGTGATAAATATGATGGTAATCATGTTTCATAGGAAAGATGCATAAGTGTTAGCAAATTAGAAGATAAAAGCAGTCCTACTTGTTTGGTAAGTAGGATAAGAAGTCAAGATACTTTTTTGAGATAAAAAAAAGAGAAAATATTCATGGAAGAGTACAAGATCAGATAGGTGTTGTTGTTATGGTATCCTCCAAGACAAAAATGTCCAGGAAGATGGGATGAAAGATGTGGATGATAGATGATAGAGATAAGAGAAAGCGGACATGGTTGGAGTAGAAAGGACATGGTGGAGGAGAGGGATCAAATAGTAGAGAAGGATGATAAGAGAGGTGAGAAGATAGATGAAAGAACAAAAGAGAGAGAATGATAGTTAATAAGAAGGTAGTGGGAAAAGATAAGGGGAAATAAATAGGTAAGGTACGAGGGACCTGGAGAAAAAGAAAATAGAGAAAGAGAGTAGGAGAAGAAGGGAGGGAGGAAGTCTAAACAAGAAGAAGACGAGATGAGAAGGGAAAAGAGATTAGAAGGGAAGGTGAATGTACGAGAGATATATCATAGTAAAGAAGCAGCAAAGATAATAAAGAGGAGAAATGGTGGAAGAAAGAAATGATGAAGGACAAAGAAGAAGACAAGAAAATGATAGAAGAAAGGATGAAAGGGAGATGGAGATCAAAACAAAGGGAGAGAAAGAATGGATCATGAAAGAGATGACAGAGCTGAGAAAGAGAAGATGTGAAGAATATGAGAGAAGGATGATAGGAGAGATGAATAGGAATAGTAGGATGGAAAGATGAAGGAGATGAAGAAGATGAAGAAGTTAAAGAAGATGGGGGAAGAAGTAGAATAGAAAAGAGAAAGAAAGGAACTATGAGGAGCTAGGAAGATAGGGGTGGTAGAGAAAGAAGTTCAGTAATGGGGAAATGGAAATAGGAGGGAAAGAAGAGATGATAGAGCCAAAAAAGAAGGGAATTGAATCCCCATGTTAGGGGTAAGACCCAGGTAAAGAATATGAAACAAAATGCATGGAAATGCATGTGGATGGTGGGATGATTAAAAATATGGGACAACGCTGGTGAGTCAAGGTTATCAATGGAGAAGTAGGATGAAAGTGTAAGGAGAAGAGGAGATGAAGATGATACAAATGAAATGAAAGAAAACTAGGGTAGAAAGGAGGAGAGGACAACAAAGAAAATGATGCAAAGGCAAGTATGTGATGAAGATAGTAGAGATATTGAAGAAGGTGAAGGGAAGATGGAAAGGCAATACCAGCGGAGGGATGTTAGGAGAAATCCTTCGATAATGATCAGAGGGCACAAAAGAAAAAAGGAAGGAAGAGAAAATGGAGGAGGTAAAAAGGAGTGAACCGGTATGAGTAGAATGGGGATAAATGAATTTTAGGAGAAGTCCACTGATAATTCTTAGCACGAGAATGGAAGATGATGATGACATAATGTTAGATGAACAATGATAATGATGAGTAAATATGGTGGTAGATATGGGGAAGTATTCTAGAAAATGGACTGGAAAGAGTAAAGAAAGGAGGGATAACGAATGTGTAGGAAGATGAAGGTGAGGAGAGAATGTAATGGATGAGGATGTGGATGAAGATGAAAGAAGTAAAGATGAAGGAATGAGACATAGTAAGAAATGGTATGAAGTGGTTAAGTTAGATTTCCAAATGAGGGATGATGGAGATGATATTTGAGGAAGTTTGAGATATTTTGTGTGAGAAAAAAAGAGAAGGGAAGAGGATGTGTTTATGGGGAATGAAGAGAAAATACGGATGGTGGGAATGTGAAGTAAAGGGGAAAGGAAAGAAGACAGATCATTCTTAAGAGAGACTCTTAAGTAAGATCGCCATGCCGTAGGAATGGTTAAGTAGGATCGCCAAGCCAGAAGAAGAAGAAGAATGATGAAAATATTGAGCGGTGTATACCAAAACGGAACAGAAATGAAAGGAGGTGATAACAAGGAAACAAAGGAGTGTGACATGAGTGGATGGAGGAATGTATGTGGTGTAGGATGGAGAGTGTAAGGGGAATTCTTAATTAGGATGCCTATGTTGTGTGAGTGATGATGTAGAGTGTTAAGCAAAGTTATGGAGTAGGAAGATGTTTCTAGTGTTGAATGGAATAGAAAACAATGAAGGAGTTTCTACAGTGGTAGGATCTTAAGAAAGAGATGCATTGTGATTAAGAAGCCTACGTGGAATGGGTGGTTAAGTAGGATTGTCAAGCCAAAAGAAGAATGAAAGGGAAATGGAATGATAAAATAGATGGCAGTAAAAGGATATTAAGAGAAAAACACAAAAATAATGGCCCGGGTGGAGGACATGTGAAGTATCGAAGAAACAATGGAGAAGGATGAAGTGGGTGAGAAGAGCAATGGAGAATGAGATGAGGTGAATTTTAGGAGAAAATTGGGTTGATAAAGGGGACTAGGAGGAAGGAATGGTCAACAGACATGATCACGAATGAGACCTTGTCTAGAATGACAGGTCTACCTCGAGTAGGGTTTTTGTGTTGCGTGGGGAGTTACGCAGATGTGCCAAGCTAGGGATGAAAGGTCTGTGATGATGAAGAAGATGATGTCAGTGCTAGATGACAAAAAAAAATAAGAGCGATGGAAAAGAAAATTGGTGGATGATTGTAGAGAAGAGAAGGATGATGCGAGAGAATGGATGGAGAAAGATAACATTGGTCATGGTGGAGGATGAGAAGTTTTCGGATAATGAATGCTACTTGAGAGATAATCTCAAGTAGAATTCACAAACTACAATGGAGATCAAGTAGAATTCCCAAACCGAATAGTGTATTAAAGAGAGTGTGTAGAAACAGTAACAGATTTCATAGATTTATGGATGATATTGATAGGGGACATCCTTAAGAGTAAAAAAATATAGATGCAGATTTAATGATATAAAATTTGATTTAAAAATTATAATTGTAATAAAATATGATTTTGATGAGATGGGTGTCACATAACCATAGCAAGGGCCATGTAAGAAAGTTATGCTTTTAACCGGATAAGAGGTAAACAAGAAAAGGTACTACTCAAAGCATTGCACTTGTAAGCCGATAACAGGTGTTAGTACATAACTAATGAGATTTGATTATACCAAAAGACCAAGAGGAAGATATGGATGAAATATTCTCATAATCTTAATATCGACATGATGAGGGATTTGAGATGTAACTTGTATGTGGGAAGAAGGTTCTCCAAAGGTGGTGTTCCTTAAGTCTATGCCCCAGCTCTGGGAAAGGGAAAGAACAATAATAGAAGAAAGTTGATCAATGGGAAGCTTTCGAATGTCATAACAAAAGAGTAGCCATCCTTCGAGGGTATGGTCTACTATATATACAAATATAGATGGCGAGAATGATAGAATGATGAGGGATCCGTCTATTTTAATTAATATAGAGGAATAATATAATATCATCCTTGAGGATTATTTCTATTTTTTTGATTTTGATTTTTGATTTTTTTATTTTTTTTTTTTGCATTTTTTTTTTTATATGAACATTGTCCTTCGAGGGATCAGTCTATTTTTGGATAATTTTGACTTCTTTTTGCATGCATGGATGTTAGCTTTACATGGGGGAGAGCTGGGGATAGTGAAGTAAACCACTTAGGAGGGGATAATGATGGTACAAGAGACACCCGATACCCTTTACATGACTATCATAGGAGAATGAGAGGGTGATGGATGTAATGATTATGGGGTTCTCACCGAATGGGAGAACTTATCCATATTGAATATGCTATAAGTAGATCCATGTGGTACTTATATTCAAGGTCATATCAAAGTAGTGATGGTAGACCACATAATTCATATCATTACCATGATAGATGGAAGTGGATAATGGTGGAGACATGGTCTAAAGATAAGACTATGCTCATAAGTGTGTGTACTAACAATAGAATGGTCGTAAGTGCAATGCGTTAAGGGGTTTGATCTCTAGTTTACCATCAAGAGAAGCTAAATGATAAGCCCCAGACCCATACTTATGTGTGATAATATATGGTCCGATCTAGTTGGGAGAAAATTTTCCCTACCGACTCCTTGATTAATGTTACGTCCGAGATAAGATAAGAATTTTGGGAGGATGAGTGAAGGTAGAACTATGCGCTACCCTTTCAGGAAGAAAAAAATATGTCCCTAATGAGATAGAATAGATGGTGCTCGAAGAAGGGGAAATTATGACCACAATGGTGGATTTTGAATAAGATGGAATGGATTAAATAGAACACCACGTGAGATAGATGAGATGGAATCTATGTGTTGCTTTTAAAAGTGAATAAACAAGAGAAATATATGCATCCCATCGAGATGAAACATGGCCACAAGGGTGGACTTTGGTGAAAAATATGGTCCTTATTGGAAGGAAAACATGGCCTCAATGGAGGACTTTGATGACACAATCATGGCCACAAAGGTGGACTTCAATGAAAAAGATAAATATAGTCTCTTAACGAAGAGACAAACATGGCCACCATAGTGGGCTTAAGATGAAAATAAATGGTCCTCTAAGGGATCGATGCAAATGGCCACAAAAGTGGGCTTCAAATGAGATGAATATTTGGATGGGGTTAGTTTAGATTGGATGTATTTGGATGAGGTAAATAAAACAATGTCAAGGATTAAAGTCTCCCAGCGTGAAAGGAGAGTTGTTTAGATATGAAATGCATTAATCGGATAAGGATAAGGACGAGGGAGGTGACTCCCTAGCGAAAGAGATTGTATTACTGTAGGAAAATTAGATGTGGATGATTAGGTAGATGTTGGGGATCATAGGAAAACAATGTTGATGAATAAGGGAGGACCTTTTGTATGAGTAATAACATGTGAAGGAGAGATGTTAATGAAGGATGGAGGAGAAGACTTAGAGACTTTGATAGACGTGGAATTAGTTGCGGATAAAATGGTAGAGGGACAATCCTCAAAAAGGTCTTCTCTTTCAATGAGATCATGGATGACAGTTTGAAGAGCCTTACAATGCTCAGTGTGCTATGACCAGGGTACGATGGTAGGCACAACTGAGGTGGGGATTAAACCACGATGGCCTCTTACTATGTGGGTTAAATTCCTTGACAGGTGGAAGCGTAATGGCAGAAATTTGTAATAAGTGTTGAAGGGGTTTTCGCATACGATTCAATTGATACATTAGTATATGTATTTTTTTGGGAATCCTTTAATGTAGATCTTGATGAAATTGCTTGGGGTGTGGTTGTATGAGTGGTCTTGGAGGATTGCTTCATGTCATTCCACAATTTTGATTGAATCTCGAGGGAATGCTTGGATGTTTTTGATTTTGTTTGGTGGAGTGATTGTGATGCCTTAGATGGAGATTGATGTTGCCCCAAAATAGATGATGTATATTTGGTATTCATTGGTGAAATGTCTATCTTCTTTTGGGGACACACAAGAGATCGTTGTGGAATTGTACCAAGGATCTTAGATTTGGATGGCAAAGAAGCATTCTTGGAAGGGATGATATTGATTTTAGTCGAAGGATCTAAAGGTTGTGTTGTAGTTGATATGGGTGACAATCTTAGTGTTTTCATGGTGATGTCGATGAAGGTTGGTTTTTTGGGGAGGAATTTGTAGATGAGATGAGAGGGTTATTGAAGTTTTTGTAAGTTGCGGTTTTGTCCAAGATTCTGCAAATGATGTAGAAGAAGAGGATGATGTGTTTGACATGATTAGAAGGGTGGAAAGAGGAACTGAGAGAGAATCAATAGATGGTATGATAGGTAAAGAGGGAATAGATGTGGATGGGGGAGTGTTAGGAAACCCGATGGATGAGGATGTAGAAAGATGAGTTATATTCATTGTGGATGGGGAAGTATGTTCCCCCTGTTTGAGGAAATCATCTTCCTGAATGAGGTCATGGACGATGGTCTGAAAGGCTCTACATTGCTCAATGTCATGGCCCGGAACACGATGATAGTGCACAAATGCAATTGGGATTGAACCATGGAGGTTTACTACTATAAGGATCCCGATGTCTAATGGGAGGAAGCATGATCGTAGAAGTTTGAATTAGATGTTGAAGGATGTCTGCGTAGGATCCAATCGAGGTGTCAAAAAGAAGGTAACTCTTATGAGTTTTAAGATGGTGTTTTGGCTTGGATTTAGACGTGGAAATATGGGATGTTGATGTATAAACCGGTATAGATGTTGATGATGGGGATGGATTGCATTGTGGTTTTAATGTTTTAGTTTTAGTTTTAATGTTAGTTGATGATTCAGGGTCACATGAACTAGACTGAGGAGGTACTTGAATAAATTTGATGGAGAATGAAGGATCCTCTTTAAAATATTCTTCACTTGGAGGTGACATGGTTGTGGAAGTGTGTGAAGAATGAGGGACATTTGCATTTGAATAGATGAGGTCAATAGTGCAGATGTTGAAGTGGAGGGAATAGACTGGTTTGGTTTGGGAAAGATGCATCCTTCCTTAATGAAGTCTGAACAATGGCTTGAAATGCTCTGCAATGTCGATATCATGTCCAGGGGTATGATGATATGTGCAAACAAGGCTGGAATTAAACCATGGTGGCTTCTTACTACCGGGGTCAAAGGCCCTAATAGGTGGAAGTGTGATTGCAGAAATTTGTAACAAATGTCGGAAGACCTCCGTATATGATTCAACTGAAACATTCGGAGGTGTTGTGTCTATGCATGTAGAATCTCTTGGTTTTGGAGGAGTGGATGTTTGAGATAATTCAGATGTTGAGGAAAAGTTTGAGTATGTTCATGTCTTGATGGCTGGAATCCATTTGTGATTTTCATAGTGTTGGATGATTTTAGTTGAAGGGATTTGGGGTTGGATTGTTTAGAAGAAGGAATATTATTTTCCTGTATAAGGGAATTTTGAGGTAATATTTGAGAGATTTCATCCTTGGGAGGAATGACAATAATTTCTACCGGAGGATCCAGAGGTGGTATTGATAGAGGCGTAGGAAGGAATATTTGTTCGTTGGAATCTAAGGAAGGTGGAAATGGATTTGGTTGTGCTGATGTGGTAGAAATATTATTTGCAATTGAATCCATTTGAAGTTCTTTCAAAGGTTCTTCAAATGATGTAGGGGGGAGAACAATGTGGATGTGGTAAGTCCTGGAATTGGGATTGGGTCTATGGTTGGCATTATGGGTAAAGATGGAATAGATGTAGGATGATGTAGTGTATGAGGTATATTCAGATGTGGAATCAATGGTGGATGTGGGAAGAGGTGTTGAGGTGAATGTAGATAGGACCGAGGTTAGTGTGGGGGTGAGGGTTAATGGATTGAAGAAAGGGGAGCTTCTAGTGAGGTGGATATGGTGATTGATGAAGAAGGTATATGTGGATGGAACTGAATTTATACCCATAGTATGTATAGTATTTATGGTGTGGGCATTGGGAACTTGCGATGTAGAAGTAGTGGTGGTTTGACTTATTGATGTGGGTGTATGGTTTGGAAATGGTTGTTTAAAAATATCTAGTGGTTGATTAGGTGAGGCATTTGGATTATCTACTTGAAGATCTCCTTGATTGATGAGTCTTTGGACTGAATCCTTGAAAGTCGACATCTCTCTATGTCGTGTCCTCGGACTTGATGGTATTTACAGCAATAGTGATCCTCACGATACCACACAGGTCGTGGTCTAGATTCGTTAACAGGTTGGATAGGTGTAGTGTGATCAAGTGTGTTGTTATTAATTTGTCAAAGATGGTGTTGTATGATTCTCCTAAGGAGTATAATTGGGCATTGGTCATGTGAATCATTGTTGGGTTATTGTAGTAGATGTCGGTGTAGGAGATGATTTGACAATGACAACATTGGCAGTTGTCTTTGACTTATCATTTGATGTGGATGGTTGAAAATTCTATTTTGGGCTTATTTGTCTTTAATTTTAAATGCCCCTATTCTAGGGCACGTGTCTCAAGCTTGCGGGCCATGGTGAAAGCTTCTTCAAAAGTGTGAAATGATTGGATTTGCAAGGTCGATGAAATATGCTTAGCGCAAGAGTGCGTGAAGAGCTCGATGAGGTCAGTTTGAGGAAGTGGAAAAGATAATTGGTTTATCATATTGTGCCATCATGTGATGAAATCCATGATGGATTCATCTTTGAATTGGATGGATGGTATACAAATCATTGATGGTTATTTTTGTGCAATATTAATGGAGAAGTGCTCAAGAAATAATTGTGCAAGCTGAGAAAAAGAAAATATGGAGTATTGGGAATATTATTATACCACTCTAAGGTAGGACCAGCCAAAGACATGGGGAAAGTATGAAGCATCAAGTCTTGGTCATGTGCAATGAGATAACATGTATGTTTAAATGCTCAGAGATGTTGTTGAGGGTCCTCCTTGCTGTTAAATTTGGAAAACTTTGGAAATTCCCAGTGTGGAGGATATGGTTTCATGGGCACAGATGGATGGATGGGTTTGTTACATATTTGTTCATAAGACAATGTAACTTTGGACCCTAACGTGTGCAACCTCTAGGTTGGCTAACCGACCTATCAAGATTTGCATGGGGATCATTAGGAAGTGCTTGTTGAGCAATGAAAGGTGGTGGTTGGACTTGCATATGTGGGTATCTGAGGAACTTGGTATGGGTGAGTGTAAACTATGTGTTGTGGTTGAGGTGGATGTTGATAGAATGTGTGTTGGTGGGAAACAGGGGCATGGTATGATTGTTGAGATTGTGTAGGTTGTGGAGGTAACTGTTGAGTGGGGATATGGGTATATGTGGGTTGATAGACTGGAAATGACACTGTATGTTGCAAAGGTATTATTGGAGGAAGTTGAGAAGTAAGGGTATAGACTTGTGATGTAGAAGGAATTTTTTGTTGGATAAGGGATTTGACACATGGGATGGTTGAATGAAGGTACCAAGTGACCATGGAGTTGTCGTAGTGATAGGGATGGCAGTCACGATAGTCGTGTTGATGTGAGGAAGATTGGGCGGAATGGGCGTGACTACCTGGGTGGTCTGGTGTGCCGATGGGTTGGTGGAGGATGAAGCAAAATCATGTAAGGCCATGGACTGAGGAATTTCAGAACTAGTACTATAAGGATAGACCTGTTGAAGTGGTGGGCCATCCAGAGGAAGGTGTATGTATCTTCTTAAGAGATAATCTTGAAGGGCCACAGGGTTGGCGTCAAGAATTTTTCTGAATTCTGGGTCCCCAAGAGGGAAGATGGAAGTACCAATAGGCTCTGATCTGACAGAGGGTGGAGTGGTAGGCCTGGATGGGATGGATTGGTCTAACATCAAAGCAGTGTGGGTGAAAGATATTGAATGAGATATATTGGTGAGAGAATGGGTATTTATGGGAGATAGGAAGAACATGGATGATGAAGTTGTTGATGTGATGCTTATGACTGAGATGAAGCATTATGTGAAGTGGGGTTGTGTTCCATTTTTTAGTACTGGATCGAGTGATTACGGGCATAAAAAGAAAATTGTTATTATATTAACAAACAAGTGAGGCACACAAAATTTTTTTTTTTTTTTTTTTTTTTTTTTATTTTGATTATGTGTAAAAAAAAAAAAAAATGGTTGTAAGAGGACCTAGAAGGAGGTAAACTATGTTTGGTTTCGGGTAAGTTATGGCTGGGAAATGTCTGAAATGGTTTTGTTGGGTGATCAAATCCCAATCAATGAACCAGGTGCAAGGAATGTTTCGATGTGTTGATTAGTTTGTGAAATTTTAGGTAGTGTGTGATGATAGGTGTGATGCAAAAAGTTAAACCCCTAGTTACACTATGTGAGCAGGCAGAATGCACGGGTTCGTTTTACTCCAAAATGAAAGATGAAATTTGATGCTGACAATCACCCAAAAAAATGACAAGTACCATGCAGAAAAGAGGAAATAGGGAAAACTAGAGAATACTTGTATATCACTTTTCCTTTTTATCTAACAACAAGTTGAGCCAAGTGTAAGCTTTAAGCAATCTAGAAAGCACCTTTTGTCGTATCCAGGTAAACGATGTTTGAAAGTGATAATCGGTGATCGGGAACATCCAAGGACCTTATGACTGCAGATGAGGTTGACAAGAGATGATTGGCGATGTGGTTTGAGTTTAAGATTTAATTGACGACAATGCAATCTGTAAAAGCAAATATGTGTCAATTAGTGGATATGACCCAAAAAGAGAAAAAAAAAATAAATTAAATTAAAAAAAAATTATAGGATTTAATCAATTAAATTTAAATTACAAAAAGTGCAATTTTATTATTAAGTAATGAAAATGATGAAAATGAAAATAATTAATCTAATGAGTTAATGAAAAGTATAACATACAACATGATAATCAATTAAAATAATAAATATGACAATATAAATAAACACGAAAATTTTAAATATAAAATGAAAATAAAAATGATAAAATAATAATTAATGATGATAAAAACAAATCAAAACAATGTGAAACCATGAATTTAAAATATCAAATGATAATAAATGAAAAAATAAAAATTAAAAAATAAAATAAAATTAATCCTATAAAAATAATATGAAATAAACAAAAAGAAAATGCTAAAATGTCTTAAAATGAAAAAACTATCTTATTGATTTAAATTTATGAACTAACATAAAATCAAGAAAAAAATGAATGAATTAAAAAATATAAATATAAATGGAAAAACTATACCAATTATAGATGATGAAAAAATAACCTCTAACGAAAAATATAAAGATTATAATGAAATGTTTATAAATTAGATATGATAACGAAATGGAAGATTCTAGGATATTGATAGGCTATATTTACTAAACTATTGATTTCAAAATGAGAATTCTATAAACTAATGATTTCAAAATTAATAAAAGCAAGGATCAGATAAGAGGATTCGAGTCATATATGGGTAATACAATGAAAGGATCAATTGAATTTATGAGATGAGATTTGGAAAAATCGACTAAAAAGTTAATCGTGGCCCATGCCATAGATTATAAATCCGTCATATAAAATTGTTCCTAAACTTTATTCACCCACCTAATGGGACTACAAAAAGAGATTGTAGAAATCAATACCAATACAATTTATGATGTGCATGTGAATGTATTAAAAAACCAAAAAAGGTAAAGATTCAACAATGCAGATCACTTTAATGCCGCGGAAAATTAAATCAGATTGATATATCCATACACTATATAGAAGAAAATGCAAGATCGAAAGTTGAAACGTAAAATTTTCATAATGCTCATGATGACGTGGCTCTTCACGTGTACTGAATTGAGATAATGAGAATCAAAAAGAATATAAATGAGAATTATATAATTGTGGAAATGATGGTAAATAAAAGTGGCATTACTTTCAATAAATGCATAGGATGTGAAAATATTTAGTGAAAACTGAGTTCTGTGAGACTGTTGTGATGATCAGAAAATGTATTTAGAGGATTTGAAATGCGTTGAATGAAAATAAGTAATTATGGACAATGATGTGTGAATTGAATGGCCAAGGAGATAAGATATAAAGAGACTGTGAAAAAAGTAATAAATTGAAGGGGAAGAAACTGAGCAATGAAACGGCTGGATGGAGATGGATTGGAATCATGTGGACTAATTTGTGTTTATTCCTTTGGAGTGAATACCGGTGAGTCGAGGATCAGAGTGGATGGAGATATGGGAAGTGGAATAGATTTTTAGAAGATTGCTTGGGAGAGAGATGAGGAGGATGGAGAGCTGAGGGGCAGAAGGAGTTTAAAGGAATAGAGCTGGGAGAGGAGGATGATGAAGTGGGGCTATGGGCTGAAAAGAAGGAAGGAGTGGAGTGGGAGGAGTGGAGTGGAATGGCGAGAACTATGGTGTGGAGGATGGGAGTAGTGTGATGCGAGGAAGGTGAGGGATGTTGGGAGGTGGGAAGATGGGTGTAGAGGGAGGAAGTGGGAAAGTCGGAGAGTGGAGAGTTAAGTGGGGGTGAGGGGAGGGGTGAACGGTGGGGCATGGTGGGAGTGGGAGGATGAGAGAGGATGAAGGAAGTGTATTGAGGATAGGGTATGGAGTGGGAATGGAGAGGGGAAGGGTGGACGTGGGTCGAGAGGAGGAAGAGGAAATGGTAGTTGGGTAGAAAGTTGAATGGGGTGTTAGGTAGGGTGGGGTAGTTTAGGATAATGAGGATTCTAATTTTTTTTTGTATTTCTTTTTATAATTTAATTCAATTTTATTTTTTTTTTATTTTTTATATTTTAATTGTTATTTAGTTATTTAATTAATATTAATAGTATTATTAACATTTGTAATTAAGAGTGATAAGAATAAAATTTTACGCTTCTTATAAATAAATCAATAACAAATATTTTCAAATGATAAATCGACGTACCTTAATGGCGACATAAACGACTACTGTACGCATCACAACACATGGATGAAGATAGTACCAAAGATCTGCAAGTAGGTGAGTCTACAAATGAAAACTACAGAACATATATCTAGATTGACGTGATGTCATACTTTACAATAATATAAAATACAATAACTATTATACATACGACACCTATACAAAGTGAGCAAGCAAAAACATGACCAGAACTTGGATCTGGTCCCACCGGGCATGCCAAATGTTGATGAGTTTCTGCTTCTTGTCCAGATGAGTGTACGAGAAATCAAGAAACACAAAACAATGTCGAGTATACAAGGGCTTAGTACCTTGGAGATGATGATGGATAATACGGGTGCAAAGTTGATGTCGAACTCCTCGGTGTGATCCCAACAAACCTGCAGTTCACATACACTAGAGAAAGATTGATTAGAGATTTTATGCGGGGGCTGCTTGACAAAGCAGATCGGGAAGCGTTAACTCCTTGGTGGTTTCATCAACCCCGTGTGATAAGAATAATGATAAAATAGAATCCAAACAGATAACATGCAAGTTGATAAACAAAAGGACCTGAAAGATGCCGGTATGTAGATGGTGTTATTGATCAGATGTGTGCAACATGAATCTCACTACATGAACCAAATCATGAGTAGAGTACCATGGAAATTCCACATGTTATCACAAAGATAGAATAATAATGATATTATGATAAATGGCTAAAATTCCTCAACATTCACCCAAATTTTCTAACTTTTTTTTCTTCCTCCTTCAAATATGGGGAAAACCCATATTTATAGTTTAATGGTGAGGTTAGACTGTAGGTTAAAAGATACTGGTTGAGTAAAGTAACCCGAGTTAAGAGACATGATGTGATCATGGGGCTCACAATTTGACTTAAAGTAAAGAAAAGATAAGGATGTGATAAGAGGTGGGGATATTAGGTGAAATAAAGTATTCTCTTTTGAATATTAAGAGTGGGATGTCGGATGGGTGCATTATTGCCCATGTTTTGAATAATTTGTGAGAGATGGGGGATAATGCCCAAAAATCTGAATTATCAAATGGGTCCACATGGAGCTCATTTGGTAATTAAGCGAAAGAGTGCGCTTAATGCGCGAAGAGTGCTCGTGGATGGTTCATAGGGATAATATTTTGGAGTGGAGGGAAGAATTACTTTATCTTCTCGGTTTCTAAGAAGCAATGTGCCTACTTAGATATGTGTCTTTCATGGTAATGATCTTGTTCAGCACCATGTTCAGCAGTGTGAGAGACTCTGGGGACCGGGGCAAAAATCTTTACCACCTTCTTTGTGGGTGCACAATTTTTATTTCACCTTGCGAGGTTGCATGCGCATGGTATGGCTACGCAAAGTTAAATAGGGCAACTAGAAATTGGCAAGAACTTACTAAAGGTATGACTCATACCTTTTATTACTTTTCTTTTAAACCTCCTGAATGAGGTGTTGTAGGTTATGAAGTTCTTAACTATGGGAGATAGTGCAAAATTTGAAGAGTTACTTCAGGAGTTGTTAGGAGAGTCGACCGGTGGCTTGCTTTCAAGAGGAATAATCAAATGCTAAACAACTTGGTTGCATCTATTTAGAAAGAGAAAAGGGTAATATGATCTACATGATTGATGATGACGAGGTAGAGGACCTAGACATTGAGCACATAGAGGGTATGCGCAAAGTCTTGGAAAGTGAAAATTAGAAGGCGCATGCCTACCATGAGCCTATAAAGACCAAGAAAGTGAACATTGGAATGGATGTTAAACCTAAGGAAGCCATTATTAGAGATTACTGGTTTGACTTTGAAGTTGCTAAAATCATTGAGCTATTGCACAACTTTCAGGACTTTTTCCTAGAGGTTATCATGAATTGAAAGGCATACATGAATCATTGGGAGAGATGAAGATAAAGCTAAAAGAAGGTGCACGCCCAATTCGGAAGAGGCCTTATAGGATGAATCCAAACTTGCACGTCAAGGTAAAAGAAGAAATTGATAAAATGTTAATTTCTAGAATCATTGTGCCAATCGAGGAATTAGAATGGGTGAGCCCTATGGTGATCAACATCAAGAAAGATGGCAGAATCAAAATTTGTGTGGATTACAGGAGTTAAATATTGCATGTGTGATTGATCCCTTTTCCACACCATTTACTGAGGAAATCTTGGAAGGTGTAGCACGGTGTGAAATATACTCCACTAATGGATTCTTTGGATATCATTAGGTAAGGATAGCTGAAGAAGATCAAGAGAATAAAACTTTCACCACCGAGTGGGTAAGTTTTACATACACGATTATGCCCTTTGGATTAAAGAATTCACCTGCACTATTTTCATGCATAGTGGTACAAGCGTTCTAGGATTTTATTCATAAGTTCTTACAGATGTACCGAATGATTGGATAGTCTATGGGATCGTGAAATATTATTGTGATAATTTGAGGCTGATGTTTAAGAAGTGTCAACAATTGATAATCTCCTGAACATTAAGAAGTGTATATTTTCCACACCCTTTGGAATTTTGTTGGGGCACATAATTTGTAAAGAAGGCTTGCTAGTGGATCTTGCTAAGGTAGTTGTTATTTTGGGCTTAGAAGAGCCTACTATCCAGAGAGAGGTGCGTGGATTCTTGGGGCACACAAGTTATTATAGAAAGTTTATAAAGGGATATGCCAA
The DNA here is from genome assembly GCA_018340775.1 of Taxus wallichiana var. yunnanensis. Lineage (NCBI taxonomy): Eukaryota > Viridiplantae > Streptophyta > Pinopsida > Cupressales > Taxaceae > Taxus > Taxus wallichiana. The sequence continues at coordinate 394,973,012 of CM031243.1, forward strand.
GATCATCGTGCCCTTAGAAGAATTACTCAAGGGAAAAGGAAAGTTCTATGGGGTGAGGCAGTGAGTGCGTGTTAGACACACTGAAGGAAAGGCTTACTACAACGCCTATTTTGTGCTTTCCTTCATGGTCCAAGCCTTTTCACGTTCATGTAGATGCCTCTGACATGGCCATTGGTGCCATATTATCTCATCCTGGAGAAGGGATTGTTGATCATCCTATTTTCTTTGCTAGTAGAAAGTTGACTCCAACATAACAAAATTATACAACAATAGAGCGTGAGGCCTTGTCTATGATCTATGTGCTCCATAAGTTTTGACAATATTTACTAGCTACACCTTTCATCTTTTATACAAACCACATGGCATTGAAGTACTTGGTGAACAAGCTCGTTTTGCAGGGGTGCATATGTCGTTGGGTACTATTGTTTCAAGAGTTCAATTTTACAATGGTGGTTAAGCCTGGTAAGAGAAATTCTGGTCCAGACCATTTATCAAGGATTCAATTAGGAGAGGATGTGCAGTGCATTGAGGGCATAATGTTGGATCTCTAGCTATTCGGGTTGAACCACGCGCCCATAGACATGGAGGATATTATTGTATTTTTACACACAGGTGTGGCACCCGAGGGAATGAAGGCCTTAGAAAATAAACAACTTGTTATTTGTGTCGTACCTTACATGTTGATCAATGGATACTTATATAATTTCGGTCATGATAAAGTTTTACGTCGGTGTGTGCTTGAGCATGAGTGCGACACAATTATGGTAGAGGCTCATGGAAGTATTGCAGGTGGACACTATGCAGGGGATGCCACCACGCATAAGACACTACTAGTTGGTCTATGGTGGGAAACATTGTAAAAGGATTATAACACATATTATAAGGCATGTGACCATTTTCGCACTGGGAAGCCCGGGAAATGAAATGAAATGCCTTTAAGGCCTATTACTAGAGCAAAGCCTTTTGAGAAGTGGGCAATCAACTTTGTGGGCCCTGTTTCCCTAGCCGCACGTAAAGACAAAAAGATCACACTATATTATAACTTGTACAATTTATCTTACATGGTGGGAAGAAGCGACACCTACAAAGGATTGCACAATAACTACAACAACAAGGTTTATGTGGGAAAACATTATTAGTAGGCATGAATGTCCTTTGATTTTAACAAGTGACAGGGGTACTCATTTTCTTAATGAGACTATCAGGATATTGTTAGATGAATTTATGGTTGCACACCATCGGAAAAACCTGTATCTCCCTCAAGAAAATGGAACTACTGAGGCTTTCAACAAGATATTGAGCCATACCTTGACCAAAATTTGTGATGTTGGAAGGTGAGATTGGTATGACAAGGTTTCTATGGTACTTTGGGCATACTGGACAACCTACAAGAGGTTGAATAAAACAAAACCCTTTCAATTAGTGTATGACACATAGGTAGTTCTCCCCATGGAATTCATGTTACCTTCTTTATGTATTACACACACAAGAGGTTTGGCTGATGAGAAAGAATTGGAAGAACGTATTGAAAAATTGATGTAGCTGGATGAAAGGTGCGCCATAGCAAGATGGATTCAGAAGCAAGAAAAATCCAAGCAAAAGGCATGACATGATAGGAACATTAAGGATAAGAAGCTTAAGGTTGGGAAAATGGTACTTCTGTATGATTCAAAGTTTTGCGCTAACTTGGAAAGCTTAAGGTGCATTGGTTGGGACCGTATGTTATCACTTATATACTTGATTCAGATTTTTCCAATTAGAGGCGCTGGATGGAACACGGTTTCCTAGTTACTTCAACGGGAGTAGGCTAAAGCCCTACTATAAATAAGTCTTCTTGGTGTTTGTAATAAGGAAGTATTTCCATTTAGATTAGGTTTCCTTAATGCACTTCCTTTATATGTGTTTCCTTCATCATTGTTATGCTTTGTAAATTTAGTTCAGTGTTTGTTATAATAAACATGCTTGCATGCGAAGTTGATTACAATTTAAGTGTTTTTATGTGCAGAGGACCGCACACACCCTTAGTATGGGGTGTTTTACATACAAGGTTCATTACCAAGTTGAATATAGTTGATTTTCATCTAAAGATGGGTATTTATAAGGAATTATTTTTGCAAGTGCTTTTTGGAAGGGTGCGTATAGAAAAAATTACTCATAATTGAATACTACGTATGGAAAAATGGACGACAAAGTATAACACAAGGTAGGCTACAGTAGTGGAAAATACTTGGAAGGAGGTGTAGTGGTGAAGTACTTCGGTGCATATGGGAACGTGGAAGGAGGTTTATGGCCAAGATGTAGAAGGTGCACCAGAAGGTTATGATTGTGGTGTAGAAATGAGCAGATGGAAAAATTTGTGAATGATGTATTAATGTTGGGATTGGTGGTAGGTGAAGGAGAAATAAATGTGATAACTTTTAAAATCTATATAAGGAAGGGTTGTGAGGTCATTTTTTACCTTTGCGATTATGAATTCTTGAGCGAGTTGTTTATGAGTGAGCTAGCTAAGATGGTTGTGAATAGTGGAGAGTTGCAAATTGGTTGGGTTGGTCAGATCTGCACACAAGGAACTATTATGCTTTATTTGTTGAAGTGTTTAAGCAAGACGAAGTCGTAGAAAGGAGATTGACGGATAGGGTTTGAGTTTGAGCTAGGGCACAAGGAACCGAGTTGTAGAGCTCGAGGGAGGTAAGAGAACACATCTTTTTATTGAAATGACACCAAAAAGAGCACTAGGGGTAGGTACAAGGGGAAAGAAACAAAAGAAAGTTGAGATTGAGATCGAGGATGCCCTTGAAAGTAGGTTTTCTGAAATCTATACCCAGAGGAAGTGATCATGGGTTGTGATTAGGATTCCCATGTCCTGTCGAAGCAAATTCAATGATTAAAACCATAGGACAAATGATAACAAGGAGTATTTGGATGCATTGTTGAATAAAATACAAACAAATGGACATCAGATGACATGCCTTTATACGACGATGCTGGGGAGAAAATCCTAAGAAAGGTAGAGTTTTTACAGTTGTACGAACTTCCTTATTTCGGAAAGCTAAAGAAGTTATACTAGTGGCTTATGAGTAGAGTCCATGAGGATTTTTCTATTTTGTTGGGCGACGAATGAGGATCACCATGCCCTTGATTGGAACTTTGATGGGTTTGAAAAGCATAGGCACAGAGGTGAGTAGTGACCTAACTGATAAAGTAGAAATTATAGCAACCAAAAAGGAGTTGGGTTATACAAAAGGTGGGCATGGTATGGATATTTACAAGATGAGGAAGTATCCGGTCATATAGGCAGCCTCACAGTTATTGAAAAAATTGAACGACCAGGAGAGATGGTCACAGGTGAACACTTTATAAGTAAGTTGGAACAAGATGTAGTCTATTAGCATTTTTGCATTGCAGCTTTCGATGAAGGATGGGACATGGAGTCCTTGGTGTAAACTACCCTATAATTTCACCACGTGGTTCTTTCGTGTAGTTGTTCACGACTCTTAGACATGCACAATTTAATCTACAATGTTGATAAGGTAGACTATGACTACCACACTCTACGGAAGACTTACGTCTATCCAGGTAATTCTGCTTATATTGAAAGATACATTTCAGATGACATAACTATGAATCTGTGAGTTTGGAAATAGGTGATAGTGGGGCAACATTGGTATACCTTCAACTTAATCCTAGGCTAGAGAATGGAAAGTATGTAGAGAATGAGTTCAAACTGCCAAGCCCGCCTAAAGGGAAGCACAATTGACACATCAAGCAAAGAAAAATACTACTTCACCCATTTAGGAAGAAGAATAAGAAGAACTTCATGAAGATAGTGGTGGATTTAACAAAGAGGGGTAGAAGACAACCTATGGATAGAGAAAGGAAAGAGCGCAAGATGACACCCCCATCACAGGAGCAAGAGGATGAAGTGTTTGAGACAAACACAATGGAAATCAATGTGGAGTAGATAGTCAAAGAGCCATAGTTTGAGAGATTGTTTAAGAGGATAAAGGTTTAGAGTGTAGGGTCATCACAACCATTAAGAAGACCACCTCGGATTTCACCACGAAATAGAGCCTGAAAAGAAGATAAGGCGCAAGTTAAAGCTTAAGGAAGGAGAGGAGTATGAGTCCAGAGAAAGCATGCTAGGAACTCCAGTGCAACCTAAGGGTATAGAGGAGCCTCGTGATGAATGAAGGATGGTGAGGAAGGGTTAAAGGGCACAAAAACAAAAATAGAAGCAAAAAATGGTGAAGGATCGATTCTGGATTCAAGTACCGGGTTCCTAAGGGAAAAAGAACAAGGAAGAGAAAGAAAGAAAAGACTATGTGACTCCCGGTTGGATATGTGGATGATACTAGTAAGATCATATGCATGTGCTTCCAGAGTACTGTGGAAACTAAGGACTTGTATGGTTGGGAGTTGATGGATGTGGAGATGGCAAATATACGTGACAATGAAGAATTTTTCATGGTTAATGCAGGATCATATGGATGAGCCTCGATTTTAACTTGTGTGAAGAATCACGCATCTCACACGTAATGAAGACAACACCCCACATCCGCACGCAAATGTTAAGCCAATTGTTATGTCAAAAAAATAGGTGAGCAATGCCTTGGTAAAGGTATCTGTAGAGGTTGTGTACTGGAACATAGACAAAGTGGAAACCATTAGGGCGCTAATGGATGATAATAAGGATAAGGATACAGAAATAAAGTGCCTCACAACAGAGAAGGAAAAGGCCAAGGAAAAGATAGAATCCTTGATTGGTATGGCCAAGGAGATTGGTGATGATATTCTTAAGGTAAGGCCACATCTGGAATCTCAAGTTCTAGAAAAATTTCCTTCTATAATGCACTATATATGCACACTTGTAAAAATGGTCATATATAAAGGGCCCATGTGTATGCCTGCGTTAAAAGACTGTTATCCAAAATTCACCCCCAGGGTAATTTTGATAACATGCATAAGATTATTCGATTCTGAGCAAAGCAAGTAGATTGATTCAAGGCCCAAAATCATGTTTTTGGGCCCTCGACTTCCTTCTAACTCTCCCATCCAAGAAGAAAACCCAACGAGTTAGAAAAGGTGAAAGAAATGCAAAAACCAAGCTTGGGGCCGAAAAAATGAAGAAAATCGGCTAAGTCCTAGTCTAGGCGGTCAGTGGGACAGTTGGGACGTCGGGGTGTGAATCGGCCAAAAAGCCGCCAGTGGTCCGCGCGATAGTCAAGACAGTTGGGACATCGGGACACGTGGGGGCGCGAAAAGCCAAACCGGCTGAAAAAATGAAGAAAATTGCCTAAGTCTTGTTTTGCGCCATCTGGGACATTCGGGCTAAAAATACGCACGGACGGCGCGGATCGGCCGGTTTGGCATGCAAGTCACCCATTTCGGGTGGTTCGAGATATTTGTCCTGTGCGATGGGGACGGTTGGGAAAAAGTACGTGGAGGATGCGAACCGGCTGATTCGGCCGAAACAAGAGACAGACGGTCCAGGACATTTGGGCCAAAAGTTTGTGGAGGACGTGAAAAGCCGAAAGAGCCGAGAGCCAATGGAATCTCGCCACGTGTCTTCACCGCAAAGAGGGACAAGGAAGCCCGAATCAGCCGAAGAAGGAGATTTTCGTTCGGGACATCCGGGCCAAAAGTACGTGAGGGATACGCGGGGCGCAAAGCCGAAAGAGCTGCCAACGAATCAAATCTCGCCACGTGTCTTCACCTCATCGGCCCGGCAGGAAAATTTTAAATTTTTTTCCAAAGGCAAAAACAAAAGGGAAATGGTTAGGAAGGGCCCGCATCTAATGAAATCGTGCCATGTGGCACTTGAGTGGCGGAGTGCAGGGGAGAAATGGGAAAATTTTCCCAAAGTGAAAAATACCAAATTTTAAAAGGACAAAGTGTGCCCCTCAGGCCCGAGCCAATAAAATAGTGCCACGTGTCCAAGTGGCAAGAAATTAAGGAAGGGCCCGAAAGAAATTTTCAAAGGATGAGCCCGCGGATGAATCAGATCCTGACACGTGTCATCCAAGTGGTAGAGCGTGGAAAAAATTCAAATATTTTCCCGCCGATCCGTTTTGGCCTGTTTTTGCCCTAAATCTTCAGATCGCCATAACTTTCGATCCAGAGCTCAGATTTTCACGTTCTTTATATCAATGGAAAGATGGTGAAATTCTCTACATGATTCCGGGGTCAATCTTGAATTTTGGTTCAGTTTGGAGAGATAAAATCGAAAACACCTCTGGCACGTGATAATGGCCAGAAATGACGTTTCAACAACCAGCTTAAATGCAAAATAGAGCTCACGCTTTGCTAGAGTCCTCACCTACCCCCATAATGAGATGAATTAAATGCAACCTAGAAGTGGTTAGGGTAGATCTGGATTTCCTCTCTCTTCCCTCTCTCATTCTTCCTATAAATTGTAAGGAGGGGCTTCTTTCAAAAGGTGGAACATTCCTGTTTTGCCCCTCCCTTCTTCTCTTTGGCAGGTGAATTTGTGGAGTTCAAACCTCCCATTTAAAACTGTAATGCAACTTTGCCTCTTGGCATTTTGTAGTGTATTATATCGATCTTTGGAGCAAGTAATGCATGTCTGTGGATGATTCTCAACCCTCTCTGTGTTCATTTGCATCCTCTTGATCTTTCACTGCAAATTTTGTTATCTGTGCATGATCTTGCATCACATTTGAATGGTTTGTGTTTATTGGCAAGATAGGTGTTCTTCATTCCTCGGCATCACCTCTCTGTTAGCTTAGGTTTATTTTTATGCATCTTCTTACCCTGTCTCTCTCGGGCAAGATTATATTAGGTTTTAAGTAAACCCTCTCGCATTTTCATGTGCATCTGAATAGAGGAATAGGAACCAAACCTTCTCTGGAGATTCCTTTCTCATTTTGCAAGTCCCACACTGGAGAAAGGATTCCATATCATGCAATCACACCTGGATGCTAGCATGATCAAACTAGAAATCGATCAACATCCGTGGGTGCTTTGTGATTTTGCACTAATGCTTTTATGCACGCCGGTGGGACATTAGAGGTCTTCACCTTCATTACAACAAGATCGATGTGCACTTGTTCCATGTTCCAGCTTTAAAGGAGATTTGAAATTACACATCTGGTGACTCCAAAAGAGGCATAATCCACTGGTTTCAGCAGTCAAGCCCGAAAAATTTATGAGAAGAATATGCATCAGTCAAGAAGTAGGGAGGAAGGATTGTTTGTTTATCTCGCACCTATCTCCAGCAGAGAAAGAAGGGGAAGAAGAGCTCAAAGATCACCATCTCCACCGAATGTAACTCTCTCTACACCTCCACCGGTAGACCTTTCGCCCAATCAACAAGGGTTCTCAAAGCCAATCGAATGGCGCAACCACCGAATCCCTTTGTCAATTTCATCGGCAAAGAGCCCACTTGCCCTCAATGCGCGAGTAATCCAGCCCAATTGTGGCATCAAGAACATTCCATTTTTCATCGAGAAAATCATACCACTCTGGTGATCATGTCAAAGACATTGCTAACGTCTCAGGCAATCCATGAGATAAATGAAATGGATGTGGCTATCAAATTGGCTTTGGCATCTTCGCTCAAAGGGAAGGCATTGCAATGGTTTAGGAGCCTTTACATAAACTGGTTCTATCACAAATTGGAATCGCTTATGCATAGTTCTCGATGAGCAAGTTTGGGGAAAAGGGAGACAATTTGTCTCTAGTAGAACAATTGACAACTATCAAGAGAGCTCCCAACGAGCAGCTGACTGACTTCAACTTCAGATTTCAAAGGTCTTGGGAGAGGATTCCAGTGGCAGTAAGGCCAGCAGCAGAAGGTGCTTTTCTATACTATCTTAAGGCTTTGAATTCTGATATTTCTATGTTAATTCAATCTATGGGAGGCACAACCTTACCTGCTACTTATAGCATTGCCATTAGAGCCGAAAACTGTCTTATTCAAGCTGGTAAACTGGCTCCTAGGCCTCCCATGCCCTTGTATCCAAACTTAGAAAATCCAAGCACTAGTCAAGCACCCACTTTGGCTCCTATTCCCACTCCTAGAAATCAAATTTCAAATGAGACTTCTACTTCATCCTCTAGTGCTTCAAATGAACTCCAAGAGGTCATGAAACAATTACAAAATTTGGGAAATGAGCTAGTTACTATCAAAAGACAGCAAGCTCAAAGTGCTAGACCATATCAGCCTCAAGCACAGTACTAGGCTAGGCCCCCATACCAACAAAATAGGTCACCAACTCAGGCTACAAATCAAAATCAAATCCAAGTAAGGCCTCTCGCTAATAGACCATTTCAGCCCTATAACCCCAATGTCGTATCTCGCTTCTAAAGCATTAGTGCCACCAAAATAACATGGCTCAAGAGTATGATTGGTGTTTCCCATGCAATGAACCTCACAACCAATCTATGTGCTTTAATGGTGCTCAACCAAGCCTCGATGGTGACAACCACCGGTGTTAAGGGTGAAGTGAGCCAAGAAACAAATCAGCTACAAGAAGCACCTCAAAGAAGGAACATCTCCAAACGAAACTACTCTTGTCAATCGGGAAAGTCAAGATTTCGTGGTATGAATCAAATACCCTCTCAAAGTGTCAAGCCAACACAAGGTCAAAGAGGAGAAATTTGGGTGAAGAACAACCATTAGCCCCAAGTGATCCACAACCTTCTACCACTCCACAAGTCACTGGCAAACAAAATGTAGTTCCAAACACGCAAGGGGCACCCAAACCAACTCCTAAACCAACTCAAATGCTAGTTGCTACTGCCCATGTGCAAGGAATGAATGTGTAGGCCAAGGGACAACAGAGGGATAACTCATCTCCATTCAATATCATTGATCAGATGAAGAAGACAAATGTAAACATATCAATGTGGGAATCACTATCTATCCCAGACAAAGATATTTTCTACAAGCTACCATGATGAAGGACTCAACTTCAAATCAACAGTCCAAATGCAAGAGAAGGTACTCACAAATGCTGCCCAACCTGAAAGAAATTAGGGAGGACAACAAGGTAAAATGTTGAAACCCCCTCCTTTTTATGTCTTGTTAATCATTGGAAACCAATTGGTGCACAATTGCATGATTGATTCTGGGGCAAGTAGCTCAGTGAAGCCCGAGAAAATAGCTGATCAGCTAGGACTCCAATATGAAGTCATCTCCAAGGGTGTAGTGCAATTAGACGGGACAACAATGACAACGGTTGGAGTAATCAAAGGTTTGAGCCTCAAACTGCACGCATGTCCCAACGTAATAGTGTTACAAGATGTGTCAGTCATAGACCTGCCACCACTCTTTGCATTGTGCTTGTCAAGAGACTTCACTGCTAAAATTGGAGGCTATCTTTCGGTGGATTGGTCACACATGTTGTTTAGAACAAGGTATGGAACTAAGGCCACAATCAGATCTGAACCTATCACAAACTTTCACATTGAGCCTTACACTCCAAGCCAAATCAATACCAACTGTTTAGTGTTTGATCAAGAAGATTATCCAAGCACTGATGAAGCTGACACTAAGGTTGGAAGCATCCCAGATTTGACTCTTGATGAATGGGCAAGCAAGGTGCATGCTTTTGATCCTTATCAAGAAATAGAAGAATCTGAGCTAGGAGTTTATTGTTTACATGAAGAGAATCAACCTCTCCCCAGCATCACCAAGCTAGATCATAAAGACAAGAATGAAGTATGGAAATTGTTCTTTGATGGGTCAAGGAGTAGACAAGGTGCAGGAGGAGGAGCTATGCTCATTTCTCCGCAAGGTACAAAGTATTACTCAGCCTTCCGTTTTCAGTTTTCTTGCTCAAACAATACAACTGAGTATGAAGCCTTAATTCATGGACTGCACTGGGCAAAGAAGAAAGGCATCAAGAATTTGCAAGTATTTGGTGATAGTGAGCTGATCGTAAACCAAGTTAAGGGGCAGCATGCTGTCAAGAATAATCTGCTCAAGTGCTACAAAAATCGGGTATGGGATCTTATGGAAGATTTTGAAGCTTTTAGCATCAATTCCATCCCAAGAAAAGGAATGAAGCAGCAGACAGACTGGCAGCAATTGGGGCTGCGTTTGATGTTGTAGAAAATATCAAAAGTGAGAAATCTCAGCCTCATATCAAATTTGTTGTGAGACCAGCTGTTCCGGATAACAATACAAGTTGGCAAGTCTTCGAGAATGATCAGCAAATTGTTAATTTCCTACAAGATGAAGCCGAGTTCTCGCCAGTAAATCAAGACAATTTGGAGCAGCATTATAATGACCAAACTAGTTCGTGGCAAAGGTTTGTGTGAGCAGCTTGCTTCCAAACAACCAGACGGCTCAAAAGGTGAAGAAGATGTTGTCCTACTACTACAGAATGATCAAGAACAACCAGTTGATGATGCACTCATCCCATGTTGGACTCAAGACTTGGTGCATTACCTCCAAACATGCTTTTGCCCTCCAGAAGTGAGAAAGGTGAAGAGGAGATACTTTAGATTACAAGCTATCTCGTATGTACTCATTAACGGTATCTTGTTCAAGAAAGACATCCATAGTGTTCTATTAAGATGCATTGGAACAGGTCAAGTTGAGAAGATCTTACACGAGTTCCATGACGGGGAAGCAAGAGGCCACTTTGCTCCACGAGTGACACTTTCAAAATCATGAGAGCTGGTTACTATTGGCCTCGTGTTCAATGATTACTACTTATGGGTCAAAAAATGCAAGAGATGTGCATTCTTCACAGGAAAAGAGAGATTAGCAGTGCTGCCCCTTCATCCAATTTCAGTAAATCAGCCATTCATGCAATGGGGATTGGACTTCATTAAGTTATCAATCCCAATTCAATTCAAGGTCACAAGTGGATACTTACAGCAACGGATTATTTCACCAAGTGGACCGAAGCAGTGGCACTCAAGGAAGTAAATGAATCTAATATCTTAGATTTCTATGAAGGGATAGTCACGAGGTTTGGTGCCCCGACCACTATCATATCATACAATGCATTGGCATTCCTTGGCACAAAGATCACTGAATGGGCGGTCAAGAATTGTGTGTATCTCAGCACTTCGTCGAATTATTACCCTCAGGGTAATGGCCAAGCCAAGTCTACGAACAAGAATCTACTAAGAATCATCAGAAGGACTCTTGATGAGAATCAAAGGACTTGGCACGCAAAGCTCAAATCAGCCCTATGGGCTGATAGGATCACACCCAAGAGGTCTACAGGAAGCTCTCCATACAAGCTTGTGTACGGGAAAGAGGCAGTTCTACCTATATCACTCAAGTTGCCAGCATTGGAACTCATGAAACGATTGGAACTAGCTGAGTTTGAACCCATGGAGGTTAGATATGCAAAATTGATGGAGCTCCAAGAAGTTAGAGAGCATGCAGCCCAAGCAATAGAGAAGGATCAAGCCTTGATCAAGAAGACTTTTGATAAGAAAGCCAAGGCTAGAACCTTCCAGATTAGAGATCTAGTGTTGAAATGGGATGCAAATCGTGCAAAGCCGGGAAAGCATTCCAAGTTTGATGCCATCTGGAGTGGCCCATACATGATCATTGAATGCAAAAGTAGCAATGCCTTCCGACTGGCTAAATTGGATGGTGAAGAATTGTAGATTCCGGTCAATGGGATCTATCTCAAACGTTGCTACTAGAAAGATAGCTTTTTGCCCTAGTAAATATTAATTTTAGAATTTCCATTCCTCTAAGTGCTTATGCACAGATCATCTTGTTAGAGTAGTTTTTATTTCCCTAAGTGCTTGTGCACATGTCCTATTGCTTCTAGTATGTGCATGTTTGCAGTTCATCAAGCTCCTGGAAAAGAATTTGCAGCCGCAAGAGAACCAGATCAACAAATGTTTCAATAGCTCAAGGACACAGGTTTTCAAATTTCAGATCAGCTGAGAGGTTATCAAACAGACTCCATGCCCAATGGATTGCTACAAGAAGCTGGCCATTCTTCATCCTGGCAGCGAGATGATCCCACTGAAGTCGCCAAATTGTTATCCAAAATTCACCTCCGGTGGTAATTTTGATAACATGCATCAGATTATTCAGTCTTGAGCAAGTAGATTGATTCAAGGCCCAAAATCATGTTTTTAGGCCCCCTCGGCTTCCTTCTAACTCTCCCATCCAAGAAGAAAACCCAACAAGTTAGAAAAGGTGAAAGAAATGCAAAAAACCAAGCTTGGGGCCGAAAAATGAAGAAAATTGGCTAAGTCCTAGTCCAGGCAGTCTGTGGGACAGTTGGGACGTCGGGGCGCGAATCGGCCGAAAAGCCGTTAGGATGTCCGCGCAGTAGTCGGGATAGTTGGGACATCGGGACGCGTGGGGTGCGAAAAGCCGAACAGCCGAAAAAATGAAGAAAATTGCCTAAGTCTTGTTTCGCATGATGCGGGACATTCGGGCCAAAAGTACGCGGGACGCGGATCGGCGGTTTAGCGCAAGTCACCCATTTCGGCGCTTCAGAGATATTTGTCCTAGCGATCCAAGACAGTTGGGGACAGAAGTACACTGAGGACGTGAATCAACCGATTTGGCCGAAACAAGAGACAGATTTGCCCGAGACATTTGGGCCAAAAGTTCGCGGAGGACACGAAAGCTGAAAGAGCCGAGAGCCAATGGAATCTCGCCACGTGTTTTCACCGCAAAGAGGGACAAGGAAGCCCGAATCAGCCGAAGGCGGGAGATTTTCATTCAGACATCCGGTCCAAAAGTACGCGAGGACACGTGGGCGTGAAAAGTCAAAAGAGTCACAATGAATCAAATCTCACCACGTGTCTTCACCTCATCGGCCTGACGGAAAATTTTAAAAAAATTTCCAAAGGAAAAAAACAAAAGGGAAATGGTCAGGAAGGGCCCACGTCCAATGAAATCATGCCATGTGGCACTTGAGTGGTGGAGCGCGGGGGAGAAATGGGAAAATTTTCCCAAAGTGAAAAATACCAAATTTTAAAAGGACAAAGTGCGCCCCTCAGGCCCGAGCCAATAAAATAGTGCCACGTGTCCAAGTGGCAAGAAATTAAGGAAGGGCCCAAAAGAAATTTTCAAAGGATGAGCCCGTGGATGAATCAGATCCCGACACGTGTCATCCAAGTGGCAGAGCGGAAAAAAATTCAAATATTTTCCCGCCGATCCGTTTTGGCCTGTTTTTGCCCTAAATCTTCAGATCACCATAACTTTCGATCCAGAGCTTAGATTTTCACGTTCTTTATATCAATGGAAATCTGGTGAATTTCTACATGATTCCGGGGTCAATCTTGCATTTTGGTTCAGTTTGGAGAGAGAAAATCAAAAATGCCTCTGGCACGTGATAATGGCCAGAAATGACGTTTCAACAACCAGCTTAAATGCAAAATATAGCTCGCCGCTTTTGCTAGAGTCCTCACCTACCGCCATAATGAGATGAATTAAATGCAACCTATAAGTGGTTAGGGTAGATCTGGATTTCCTCTCTTTTCCCTCTCTCATTCTTCCTATAAATTGTAATGAGGGGCTTCTTTCAAAAGGTGGAACATTTCTGTTTTGTCCCTCCCTTCTTCTCTTTGGCAAAGCGAATTTGTGGAGTTCAAACCTCCCATTTAAAACTCGTAATGCAACTTTGCCTCTTGGCATTTTTGTAGTGTATCAGATCGATCTTTGGAGCAAGTAATGCATGTCCGTGGATGATTCTCAACCCTCTCTGTGTTCATTTGCATCCTCCTGATCTTTCACTGCAAATTTTGTTATCTGTGCATGATCTTGCATCACATTTGAATGGTTTGTGTTTATTGGCAAGATAGGTGTTCTTCATTCCTTGGTGCATCACCTCTGTTAGCTTAGGTTTATTTTTATGCATCTTCTTACCCTATCTCCTTGGCAAGATTAGATTAGGTTTTGAGTAAACCCTCTGCATTTTTGTGTGCATCTGAACAGAGGAATAGGAACCAGCCTTCTCTGGAGATTCCTTTCTCATTTTTGCAAGTCCCACACTTGGAGAAAGGATTCCATGTTGTGTAATCACACTGGATGCTAGCATGATCAAACTAGAAATCTGATCAACATCCAGGGGTGCTGTGATTTTGCACTAACAAGACCCCCGCAGAGGAAGCAACAAGGATAAAAGCCACCATTTCGAGAAAAATTGCAAGTTATGATTCATCGCTACAATCCTTCGAGAGATGAATCAAGAAGGCATATCAGGCCTTGAACATGTGTGTGGAACCATATGCAATTGTTTAGACGAGGACAATTCGCAGAAGATAATGAAGTCCTTAAAGCCATAAAGGATGATACACTTGGGTACATGGAGATACTTGTTTTGGTGGAAGAGAAGCACAAAGTGCTAACAAGTTCCCAAGAACCACATGAAAACAAAGCAAAGGAGATTGTCAATCGATTGCTAGAAGATGGACTACATGGAAGACATAATTTCTAGTATGGAAAATATTTGTAGAATCTTACATAATGAAAAAGAGAACATGACTCAAGATGAGCTAGATGTCATAGTCACAGATGTCCCATACAAAATAAGTGAGGCATTAAGTGATTGGAAGGCATTGGAGGTAGAAGTTAAGAATGAGTATCCAAAATTAATATTCACATTGAGGAGAAGAGCTTTAAATGATATATTTTTTTTTTGAACAAATATTCATTCTTTCATTCATTATTCTTTACTTTGGAGAGATAAGTTAAGATTACCCATTACCGGGGTGGAAATGCATTTAGTGTGGGGTAATGTTGAGCAGATAAAAGATAGCTCAAGTATGAAAGCGCATAAGGATTGGGTGCATGGACACATGGTGCATAAAAGGATGCGTATATACAGAACAACGTGCACCTATGATAAGTGTACACAAGACTTAGCCACTTTTACAGATCTAGGCTATTTTTGGAGATAGAGTGTTGAGCATGCGATGACATGGAGACTTGTAGTTCACACAAGGCTATTTTGGGATGTGCAATAGTTTGAGCGCCATGTAGAGTTTTGGTTTAATAATAGGATTTATACTTAGAGTTAACTATAGGAAATCTATTATTAGAGCACTTGCATGCTTTTGTATTCTCTTGTAAATGTGCATGGCTATTCTTAGCATGTAGTCTATTTTTGGAAGGTGCATGGGCGGTGAAGGAAAGTCCTCGCCCTATATATATGTATTGATTTGAACGGTTCTGATATCCTGTTGATATTTTTTGAGTGTAGAGTTATGTTGTTGGTTTTGTTCACGCGCATGACTCATGATGATATTACTATGATGTATGAAGCTTCTGTGTTTTGCAATATTTAATATAATGGATCATATTGGCTGGATATTGGTGTTAGATGTGACTGAATATGGTTCTTGCATGGTAAATCTCATTATAATCATTGTTTAGTCAATATTTCATATGGTTTAGATCTAGATATGGTTTATGCATTGTGGATTATTTATTATCTATTATGGATTTGAATATATACATGTAAAATCATGCTAACATTCTAGACAAGAAACTCTAAAGAGGGACCTAATACCCTCAGACGCTTTGGGTGAGCGCTCAATTTAGGATGAGTGATGTTTCGACATGCCTTGTGCTATTTTAAGTGAATTCTAGGCTACATCATCTTGTGAGTCATGTGTTGAGTTAAGTCATACTAGGCCTAATCCTAGTTCTAGGTCAAGCAGGATGAGTTGGTAACATGAGAAATGGAGAAGGAAAAACATTTTTGAGCATGTAAGGAGTATTTTGAGGTTTTACAACATGTGTAGGAGGTGCATCAGGTCATATCTCAAGTATTTAATGCATGATTAAGGTCCTTTTGGATTATGTCTATAAGACAAGGTAAGGTAAGCATGGGTAAGCCATAGTGGTTAAAATGTTTCAAATATGATCAAGCATGAATGATAATTAAAAATTATGGAGGAGGTCATGACAATGTTGTGGACCAAGTTTGAAGACAAGACAATGAATATTATGCTTGAAAAATCATTTTTAACTCCATTGAATTCTCTTATAGTGTATTTCTTAACTCAAGGTCATGTTTGGAATGCTCATTTTCTCATAAAATATTTACTTGGGGTTCTAATATTTTCACCATAGTTGAGTTAAGGAGTTAAGAGTGTTTTAGAGTTGGAATGAAGTTAAATAATGTCCTAATCTTTATGAATGATTATTAAGAAGCAAAGGTGGTCAAAACCCTCCTAAAACCCTAACACCAAAGTGATAAGAGAAATATGAAGTGTATGGGCATGAAATGACTTGTGAAATATAGTTTCATGATTCAGGATGTAGATGATTCTCCAGGATTCTTTTGGTGGTATTTACATGCTCCGATCGCTTAATAAGTGGGAAAAAAACCCTAGTTTTATGGAAATTTACAAGTACAAATTTGAGATGAAGGTTTTATGAAAAATAATGATTTTTTCAAAAATATTTAGAGGTGTTATAGATGGAAATGACAACTTTTAGATAGGTAGGGTGGAGAAAATTTAAGAAACATGTCTCCAAATTTGCTCTTCTCTTTTGGTCTACAAGAGCTAAAACTACTCTTGTGGTTTGAGGTGTTCCTTGATGAAATGCATGATGAATAGTGATATTTAGTCATAGATATATTATTGGAGTATGATATGATGTGCTGAAGGTCTTGGTTTGACCTAAATAGGTGGTTTTGTGTTGAAACCCTTATTGCCTAATTATCCCTATTAGACTTGCAAGAAGATGGTCCAAACAAGTATGAAAAGATGTTTTTCTCCATATGAATAATGATTACCTATGATTAGAGAGGTTATTCATGATTAACTTGATATGTTACATGATTTGGTTGATCCTGGAAGTGATGAATGAGGTGTTTGAGAGTAGATTCCTCAAGACTTAGTCTTGAGACCTAGGACATGGTTAGAGCAGTTTCAGAGATGCATGCTTTATGAAGCCTTATTCCTTGATTTGGTAATTAAAGTGAGTTGTTTCAAAAATTATACACAAATATATTTCCATCCATATACTACTTGTTCCTTGGTGAAGAGTTTAGAGGTGTGAACCATCTTGATTATGAAGACCTAGTTTTGAGACCTATCTACCAGTTTGAGCAGTGTTAGTGAAGGAGATGTTTTGGTGCCTTATGTCTTGAGCTAATGGTTTTAATTAGTTTCATGAGTTATATGACATAAATAAATTATTTTTGATGTATAATTTGTGTCATGGTGATGAGTTTTTATATGCCATGTCATTCACTTTTGGAGGTTGATTTTTAGGTGCTTGAGACTTAATTGAAGATGATTTCCAAATGAAGTGTGTCGTGATGATGATGGAGGTTGCAGATGTTACTAACTATGTTGAGAGTTGTTCAAGGATGTTGATGAATTTTCTTGATCCCGAGGAGTCTTGGTGAAGCTATTATGATCACTTGAAGTTCAAGAATCATGTGTTGGATCTAGAAGACATTGTTTTGGGCCTAGAAGAGAAGTGTTTGCTTTTTCATGTTTGTGTGACCTTTTTCGACCTAATTTTTCCTTATAAGTAATTTATATGATGTTGTAGATGTGATTTTAGTTGGAATGAATGACCTTATTGGTCTTGGCTGACATCTATGGTTGTGTAAGTAAGAGTCAAGTATAAAAGTGTGTTATATTAGCTCATTATTATAAGGAGTGATGATGGGGATGTCAACGCAGATAGATGGGGTGAAATAAGAGGATATAAGGGTCAAGGGAAGAGATGAGAAGAGGAATGAAGAGTTTAGAAAGGTATAGGAGGTGTTCAAGGTTATTATAACTAATCAACGTGATGTGATGCAATTTTCAAGTGAAGTAGGAGAACAGTTTGTTTGAGATAGTTTTGAGTGCATGGAGTCGAACTTTTGATCACAATCAATTTTGAGTAAAAATCCATAGGTGATATTCATATTTATGTGGTTGATTTGGTGTTTGGTGATCCTAGGGGTTGAGCCTCCCAAGGGTTGGTGCTTTACTAAATAGGGGTTGGTGTTGATTCAGGATTGGTGTCTCACAAAATAAATCTTGTGTGATGTGTAATATTCATACAAGTCATTTGTTTTGTGTAATATAAGTAGAGGTTCAGTGTTTTTCTTCCCCTTGAGGGATTCCCACTTCATATCTTGTGTTCTTCTTCAGTATCTTGCACTTGTGGATGGTCAGAACATACTTAGTAAGATCACATTTAATTATGTGTGTTGAATGATTAATTTGAATGATATGGTAAATGAAGTGAATGTTTTTGTATGAATAATTTACCCTCTGTCAATCAATGTGCTTCTAACATATATCCTTACTTTATATATGTCAAATACCGTAATACAAAGTTAAGGAATTGACTTGTTTGGTAGAAATTTAAGGATAGAAAACATAGCTATTTCAACCTTGAAAAAGGTAAACCAGAACATACTAAAGATTGTATGATTAGTCATGTGGAGTAGAGAGAAGTAAAAAAATAAAAACTTCTCAACTGCATAAAGTTTATACACGAAAGATTTATTGGATGGATCAAACCTAACTAATAACTAGTTGTTTAAATTTGTTAACTGGTTTGACTTGAGTTAACTCTATTACATACTTGTGATGAACATGAAGATTGATTTAAAGAAAAATCTTCATTTTTTAGGAAAAATATTTGAGGTTTTACATACTTTAAGGTTTCATATTAATCTAAATTTAATGGGATGGGTTATAATACTAGTAGACACACCAATAAAAATTTAGATGTGGCAAATGACCCACAGTGATTACAGGAGCCGATGCAAGACACGGTTGATCCACACAAAAAATTTAAACAAACACAACAAATAAAGTAACCTACAAAGAAAATAAATGTTAATAGATGGAGGGGCCCATCCCAATGGGTATGCCAAAATGTACACAATGAAAGTTAGCAATATCAAGTGAAATTGAATGATTAAAAATAACACAAACAAAATTAAATTATCAATCTCGCCATTTTCTTCAAATTGGGATATGGAGTGTATTTTATCAAAAATACATGAAATAATGTTTCTCCCAAAGTAGTGTTGATTTAAAGATGGGTTTTTTTGGGCACAAGATGCTTATATGTAAATCAAGGGAACAATGGGATTGATAAGGCTATACTCATGAAATTCGATATGTTAAGATTGGGGGACAAGGTTGTATTTATAATGTTTCATATTTTGATTAGTGGGGAGATAATTAATTTGTTTTATGTATAATGAGTGATTAGGTGAGGGAATAGTGGTGAATAGTGTTCAAATAATTAAGGAATAGTGTTGACACTTTGAAAGTGGGGGATGGTGGATAATTAACCATGTTATTTTATTTGATAATGAGCTACATAAAAGATAACGGAGGAATCGATCATATTATTGTATTTGATGAAGCGAGACATAGGGAATAAACCATATTATTTTATTCTTTGGTGGGAGACATGAAGGATAGTGGAGGATTGATGTGGTGGGTGATGTGGATGGTGACAAGTAGGATTCGTTTAAGTGATAAATTCAATAATGAGCTAATTAACATCAACTCATTAGATGTTAATTATTTATGGATTTTATGGGATTTTGATGGGATGAATAATTTAAATAATTAATTTGGTTGAGTAATTAGGGTGCCTACATATGACCTTAAATTGATTTTCAAATTTTTCCCGGGGCTTCATGTTTGGTCCTTCACCGTGGATCTCTTTCTAGGGTTTCTTATGGGTCAAAACACATTTCTTCACATATCTCAAGCATAAAAATATATTTTCCAATTCCTCAAAGGTTTTTATATATTAATCTAAAAACGTTTTTTGGAAAAGGATTTTAAAAAAATAGATTTCCAAAATTGCTAGTTTTAGTAATAAAGAAATAATAATAAAATATACAACTATTTTAAAACACCCTAGAGGTTCTTCATCCTAGTATTCATTTCAATTAACTATCTTTGTTTCATAAAACTCACTATCTAATTTTAGAAATAGTCATTTTATTAAATTAATGATGGTTGTTTTTTCTAAACATCACTCTTGGGCCTACCCTTATTCTAGGATATATCTCAAACGTAAGAAAAATATTTTTCGATCCCTATGAGTTTTTACATTATTTTGATGAATTAAATGAAAACCTATTTTTATCTTAACTTTTAAAGCACAATTGTCAAAATGTCATTTTTATTTTTAGTAATACATACATAATTAGAAAAATATACATTTATTTGCAAATCCCCTAAAATGTTTTTTTCCCTAATGTTGAGATCCTAAAATACCCATCTTGGTTTCAAAACTTCCAACTTCTATATTAATAAATGGTTGTGCTTATTCATTTTGATGACTTTTTTTTAAAAATCACTTTTTGGCCTATTCTTTACAACTTTTGGATAACTATTATTTTTGGTTCTTATCCTTTATGGTCTCTTCACTTTTGGCCTTCCATTTAGTGATTAATTAATAATTCTTTGAATTTCTATGGATTACTCTCCAAAGTTGCTTTTCTCTTATTCACATACCCATGTTTCTTGTTCTAATGATAGCATTTTTAAAAATGTGGATGATTATCTTGATGATTGGGATTCTAATTCTCAAAACATGTCACTAATACCTAAATTGCCACACATAGACATGTTTATAATAACGATGCTACAAATTATCCTACTCATATTGATTCTATTCAAAACAACAACGAGGTATCCACTTATAGTCTTCATATGACCACTTTTAATGGCCATGACATCTCTTATATATATATAAGGGTATCCTAGAGTATATGTAAGTATTACAATAATATTTTCAAATCTCTCAGGGATAAGATAGAACATCTAAAGGATCCCTTAAATTGTCGTGTCAATAATGTCTATACATATCATGATCAATCTACATCTGAGGCTAAAGGAAATCAATATGATACAAAATATATACATGATACATATGCTCATTCAAGTGAAGTGAAATTCCTACACAAAGGAAAAAAAATGTATGTTCTAAGAAATAAATCTCTAATACTAATCCAACCACATCGAAAACACCTCTTTGGTTTGACAATAATACTAGACAACATGATATTCTCTATGAGCTACGTCATAAGATATTAATCACTTTGTTTCCTAATCATTATTATCCCCTCTATAGGATTTGAAAAAATCAAAGGAAAACCATTTTGCAATTATCATGGAATTAACAGACATCATGACAATCATTTCTATGCTTGATAATGAATAATGGAACATCTTGAGTATAAGGATTTTAGTTCCTTTAATACACAATATTATGATAGACATCTTATTAAGTCCTCTCAAGTACTTAAATATAAATGGGTACCAAAACTTCACACATATATGACAATTAAGTGTAATGTGATTCTAAAAAAAACTTTACACATGAAAGAAATACATCATTTGGAAGATACAATATAAGTGATATAATTGCATTATACTATGTGAAAATGATAAAGGAAAGAATTCAACAATAACAAGATAAAAGTGTGAAAGAAACAATACAAATGGAACAAGAGTAACAACACATGTCTAAAGAGAAACTAGATAAAACGCAAGCACCCAATGGGGGAAGCACATAGAAAGATGTCATAGAAAGTACCAAATTACCATTAGTAGTCACTTCCAAAGAATGAGATGATTGTGATAATTATTACTATGAAAATGATGTTAAGAATATTTACATGTCGATGAGCATCTATGCACATTGAATTTGAATTCCACAGATGGTGATGATTCTAGTATCATCTCCTAAGGACATTGGAAAATACTTATTTTATGATTTTAAGGGAAAATTTAGACAATCATCTCCTATTATAGAGGATAATTAGAAACCAAAATAACTCCTAACACAAGACACACATGACACTATTTTCAAGAAAGGGTGTTTCAATAAAGAACTACCATATTATACCCTTAAAGGATACTATTTCAATAGAAGCATTATGTTATTCATAACAACTTGTCACTAAGCATTGAGTTGTGCAATGTGCTAAATATTTAATGGAACCACTTACTAAACCTAAACTTCCTGTAAGAAATCAATCTACTATACCAAAATCATTAACAAGCGTACATATTCGGGGTTTGGTGTGGTCATGCATCCTCTATTTTGTTGGCTTATTGATCATGACACATTTTTAGACCTACTCATGATACTCTATCAGTAGTCACATGATATTCACTAATAGAGAGTCCCTACTAGAATACTTGGGTGCATATGAGGATCTCCCTTCCTTATTTCATAAGAATAGGTTTCATTGAACTATACATGATCCCATGTACTTTTCTAAAGGTGATACTTATGATATTTCTACCAACAGCTTCTCATCACGTTCTCTATCACACAAATTCAATCACAATGCGTGTCATGCACAAATCACAATCACTATCAATAAAATGTAATATCATGAGATCCAAAATTCTAACCACAAATATGAAAGTCTAGTACACATATTACTAGTATTTATTCTAATGTTCGTGTGCTCCCACTTCTCTTTACATAGTTATTTATTTATCACAAAAACATTCAAATAATCACATAATACAAAAATATATATTTATAAAAATAAATTAGGGCTTACACATAACTTGTTAATTTATACATTTTGTTTGTCATATTATCTTGATGAATATCATACTTTCCTATATAATCTTTCCACACATGCATTCATGAGGTATATTAAGCTTAGTGTAGGACACACACATATTGACACATGATGAAAGGTGTCATCCTAGTCCCTTCCCACCAAAAATAATCTTTGGGGGCATCTAATATATTATACAAGTTTTATTGTTTCATTTCAGTTATCTTACACTTCTTCATTATTCTTGATAATTTACATATATTGTGTATATGTTATTGTTTGAGATAACATAGTTAATACATGTATCTTGTGTAGTGATAACCTATATTATTATCTATGTTATTATTATCACTATTTTTTATACTTGTTTGTTTCATTACTTTAATTAATTTCTTATGTGGGCTAATTTATTATTTGACTACTTGATTTCTTCTTATATGTGACATATAAGCCTTGATTGTTTTGTGACACTATGGGTGTCCCTTGTTTATATCTCTATGTGTATCTTATATGCAATTGTTTATCTATATATGGCTTAAAGTGCCATCCATTACAATTTTATTGTGACACCATGGGTGCCCCATGTTTATGGGTTTATGCCTTGATAGTCCTCATTTAAACTCTCATTACTTATGTTATCTTGATTGTCCATCTCTTCACTATTGTTTTTACTTATATACACATGTACTATTTCTACTCTTATTTGTTGCATGTTTCTTTCTTTTTACACTATGTGCAACCCCTTTGTATAGGTACATTATCCCAATGATGGCCGCCATTACATCCTTCTATGTGATTTGACCGCATAGAAGTAGGTATCTACCTGGGTACTCCTCGAGCCTGCGTGCTTCCTTAGAGTAAACACAACAAAAATTTCACAAATGTAACTTTAATTTTATTAACGAAAATCCACACGACATCTACAATGTTCAATCACTTGTGGGATTATTACAATTTTATATATGAAAGAGGGTGGTGGCTTCCAAAACTTCCCAAGTCTCTAAAGATCTCTTCTACCAAAATTCTCCTTTCATCCTTTTACCAACACTAAAACCAGACACAAGAATTGTATTTATAGATTCCTATTCCCACTCAAAAGAAATTTAGAATCCCTTCTATAACCCTCTTAGAATCCCACTTAATCATGAATTTGAAATTTTGTGCATTAATGGTAGTTACCTACCTTCAACTCAATAGTCAAGAGAGTGTCTAGTTGGAAATTCCATGCTAAGTTTGAGTTGACATTTTTGTGCCTACACTGTTTAATTTAATACCTTTCCCAAAACCTATGTTTGATCTTCATACATTATTATACTCTTATTCTCATGTTCCTTGGATTCTCGGTTGACATCCTTCAATTGTTAAGTGTGGTCCAATTTGATTAGCCAAAATTATATACATTCACCTATCTCCATGATGCTCCCGAATCGAATAACTTGGGTAAAAAAATTGAGCTCCATCTCACAAGCTGATATTCGAGTATGGTATGACCGACCAATCTCTTATGTACTTATCCATGTTGCATCTTCTTATGTGTGCCCCTTCCATTTCATTGGGCATTCCTTGTATTCTTTTCCACATGCATTCTTTATTACCATCAAGTCTAATACAACCTCAATTTCTTTGGCCATTTACTCGTATCTCTGTCTTATATAGGTTATATTACTCTCATTTTATAGTTCATCATCTCCCAATTATTCTCGCATGTTGCTCTTCCTCCTTTTGTATACTAGTGTATCCTTTGTGAAACTCATTTAAATCTGAAATATTGAATATTGATGAGATATCTAATCCTTCGAGAAATTCTAACTTGTATGAATTTGCGTGGATCTTCTGCACTACCTTACATGGTCCAATTTTCTTCAGTTTTAGCTTATTATAAGTTCCTCTAGAAACCTTTCTTTCCAAAAATGTGCCATTACTTGATCTCTTTCGAAATCCTTGGCTCGACGTCATTTATCCATGTGTTATTTGTAACCTTGATTACTCCTTTCCAGCTTTTTGCACACTTCTTCAAGTAGCTCTTGCATATACTTTGCATATTCTTCCGCTTCTATGCTTTAGTTTTTGATCCACCTCATGACACCTCTATAACTTTGTCACCTCCGTGTGTAATCTATCTCGCTCGTTGTCACCTCATCTAGAGACACTAACACTAACTCCACCAGACTATCCATATCTCAACATCTAGCTCGACATGGTCACTCTGCCGATGCTCGTTTCCCACTACCCTCTCCCATATCTCGTATATGTTAATGGTTCCTTCCCTACCGTGTGCATGTGTACACCCTACCACTCCATCAATCTCTTCTATTGGATCATCCACCCAAACCCCGCCTCCAATCTCCTCCTTCGCTTCGGTGTCTCTTGAATATTTATCACATCCTCGATATCACAAACCCCTCGTGTATGACATCGGCTGATTGTGCTACCCGATGCCTCTAGCCCTATACTAGTGTATTATTTTCCTTTATCTTATCTATCTCTATTTCCTTTGTCTCCTCATCATCCTCCATACTACTACCATCTTGTGGATCTCTCATCTCCGCATTTTCTTCCACTACACATCCTCTTATCCCATCTACCATCTTGTGGCTCTCTCATCTCCAAAGTTTCTTCCACTACACATCCTCTTATCCCATGCACTTCCCACCATGTATTAAAATATGCGTGGTACATGCATCATCACCCATGGAAAACTCTACTACGACATCATCCTCATCATCATCTGTCACCTCATACACTGGCACTGGTCATCCATCTCCACTCAAGCACGAGTATCTAATAGGATTTGATGGAACTCCCTAGTGTAGCCCAAACCGCATCATCACACACCCATACCGAAATAGCTCTATCTCACATGCTCACCTACCAATAATCCATCCGGACCTCCGCACCCTCCGTAGTTGTACCGCATCCTATTGCCATCCAAAAAAACCTACCACCTCCCTATACGACATCCATATAATGTCACTAGGCTCCACACTCGCTAGCGTCTTCCGATAGTGATCTATCATGCCCTCATATGGCCTATGTTTGAACATTTCCTATCCACCATCCATCAAAGATAGAATGGTTCCTCCCTCGAGAACAACTCATAGATGAAATACAAGAACCCATGTATCCTATCCACCGCTATATGCTCCCATGCCTACACCCGTAATGTAATACACATGCTCAAACCCACTCGAAGCTAAATCGTGTAATGTTGCAACTCGAATATGTATGTGCTAATAGTTCCGTCCCTATGCATATATTGTCCCATGCTCTATCATCTCCCTAATACCTCACATATCTCCCATGGGAATGTGTACTTTGATGAATCCCACAATATAATACTACAAATCACATTACATGAATACATCATGACTCATGTACTTACACCCTGATCATACAACTCTAGATATCTAAATCCCCCACTCTCCACCTCAATCCAATCTTCCATTGACCCATACAACCTCCACAATATACCATCTCGCAGTGTAGGATCTTCCACCGAAACCACCTGCTCACCCTCAATCGGAATACAAAATATCCTCCATACATCCTCAAGTGTGATAGTCATCTTTCCTATCACTAGATGAAAAGTATTAGTGTTACTTGTCCCATCTCTCCATCACCATAGTTAATAAACATCTATCCATCCTCATTTTCTCAATCCATATAATATAAAATAACCCGTGTCATCTCTCACCGTAATCTATATCTAAAACTAGAAAATATATGTCACAATGTCAATAATGTGAATCCTACATCCACAAATCATACCCCTCCTAAGTCCCATACTCCATAATTTCACCCTTAAAATTTCACCTATGGTAGTTGTAGGCCGGTCACATGTCGGTCACAATGCGGACGTAACAAGTTGTGGTGAGGTTGCAGTAATGGTCGTAGGAAGATCACACATGACCTCAATTAAAATCATAACTACTCATAAAATTAAAAATATACCATAAAATAAGCTTACCTCTAATCGGGTTGTTAGTGTAGTTAATTATTTATCCTTTTATTTATTTATTAGGATAATTCTTACACTTGTGTTAGCCCTACACTTGTTGGGTTAGATTGTTTAGGTGTACTAGTTGTGTGAAGTTAGCTTACTAGTTTTGAGAGTTAGCTTCTCGGTTATGTGGAGTTAGCATACTAGTCTTCTGGAGTTAACTACCAATATCGCCATCGGGATTTCTTCACCACCGATTTGGGTAGTAGTGCACTTCCTTCCTCCTATATGTACATCTTTCTTATTGAGTAATTCAAGTCATTATATTGTAATGTATTGAGCATTATGGATTATGATGGATTTCCATATATGGTATTTTAGCTCTTTTTTTTTGCAAATCTAATGTGGTGTGTTATTATCATCTAAGATCATGACTTGGAACATTCTTCTTATCATTCATTTCATGGGCATCCCTCTACCTCGGCATTAGTCTCTTACGTGGGAACCTCATCTCCACTCCACCCCGTGCTCCTATGGTCCCCACGTGGCCAAATGGGCCCTCCTTTCCACCCTACCTTTATATAATCCTTGAGAACCACACATAGATCGCATGCCAACCTTCGATAAGTCGCACCTATAATTTCCCCCTCTACCAATCCCACATGTGGCCCCGCCAACCCACTTACTTATGATACCCTCCCGCACCCTTCCCCGTTTCCCCATGGATTTCCCTACCAACCTACCACCGCCATATGCTTCCTCTTGAACTACCCCTTCTCCACTTCCTTCACACAACAATCCCCTATGCCATGTCACTCATGTCCTCCTCCCTTCTTCCTCCACTAACCGCCTCCCGTGGGTCACACACCGTAACCATGCTACTCACCATCCTCCTTTATTCCACCTCATGCCTTATCCCTCCACACCCATGGGTTGTGCTTAGCCAGAACCCACCCTGTTACCCCACACACTCCCTATCACTCCTCTTTTCTATGGGTAACACTTCTAACCCACCCTTACCTCCCCTAATCTACTCAACCCCTCCCACATATCCCTTCACCCCCGCCACATCTAATTCTCAATCCACTCCCTCACATCCCTATTTGACCCTATCTTGAGTCACGGCACCGCCACCACACCACCCTCACCCAACCTTCCAATAAATCTCATGCCCTAAATGCTTGCCACCATTATTCTCCCCAGGTCATTCGTGACTCATCATCGCCACCCCTTCCTTCTCACCTTACCTCTCGCTCAACCTTCCAATCAACCTCGTATGATACACATCTTCCTGGTCACTTTCGAGACCTCCTTCTCCCCACTCTAACCTCCACTTGTCTTCCTTTCACCTTCCCTAATTTCCTCCTCCACCTTCAACCTACCCGATCACTATAACGACCAACACGAGCTCCACACCCCCTCTCACTTTGACTACCCTTGGCCACTCAATTTCTTCTCCCACTCACCCGCCCGCTCTAACCCTAGGTCCTAGCTATCACTCCACTTGTGGGTTATACTTGCGACCCGCCCCTTACAACTCCCCACCCTTCCTCCATCATGTTATGCCCACCCCTCCTCTCGCTATCACGCAGCCCACCATCCTACTACCACACATCGTAACCACGACTCACTCCTATACCACCCTTTGTCTCTAACTCGCCTCCCTACCACCCATCTTCTTTTCACCTTCCGTCTACACCTACAACTCCCAAACCTTCTTCACCCACATGCCTCCGGGCCCATTGTGCCTTGACTTCAGGCCACAAATCCTTACTGTCACTCCCCTTTGCTTCCCTCCTAGTCACTATGACAACTTTCCACCATGACCGTGACTCACTCGCTCACCTACCCCAATTGATAAGAACCCATTAACTCCTTAGCTCACTCACCTACCCTAGTCACTATAAGTAACTCGTTAACTCCATAAATCGATCACCCCATCTCATTCATTATAGTGATCCGCTCACTCGTCAAACTCACCTCACATGTTTAGCTTATTTCCCACCCCTTTCTAGTTTTGTTTATTTCTTAGCTCACCATGTAGCCCACCACCTCTCCCATGTCACTCCCACCACTCATCCAAGCTCACCCATGTTGATCATGCTACTCATTAAACTCATCGCACCGCTCACCCAACTCATTACCCAACCTACCACGTAGCTCACCGCCTAGCCCACCTCATCACTCATCGTCTCACCCACCTAACTTGATATCTAGTTCACCGCTCATCTCACCGCCTTACTCACCGAGTCTCTCCACTCCCCTTTTTGCATCCTATAACTTGCCTCCACTTTTGTACCTACCCATCACCCCATTTTATCCTACAAATGGCTAGGGAAATATTTCCCTCACTTCCACTCATCATGCCTTCCTAAGGTTCATTTTGTCTCATCTTCAATCAATTTTTTTCCCGCGTTACGTTGGGGCAACCTGCTGGCTTCGAAAACTATCACTTGAGGGGGATCATATAACAACCCTTCTCGCCCAATGTTATGGCATACAATCATCAAATCACCTTAAACAATTGACTCATGGTATCTTCCTTATGAATCAACGTATCGATCCCTTCATAGAATCCATTCAAGTGGCCCATAGATCACATTTCCATGTTTATGAGTATCCAGTTAACCATCTAAGCCACAACTCGTGGAAACCAATGTAATAGGGTTAGACAACCCCCATCTTGTCTTCAATTTTTGCATTGTATCTTCGCTTGCTCGCAACATGTAACCCAACAAGGGATGAAATCTAAACACTAGAAATTGCCCCTTGTGCATAAGGTCTCTTATTCAAAAACATCATAAAACATAAAAATCCAAAAAAACAAATAATCCCACAAAAGAAAATAAAAATATTAAAGCACACAAAATGGGAATAAAAGAATCCTCATCACTCATTTACTAACCCTCACCCACTCACATTTATTTATATCCATCCCACCTACCCATGTGCATACCCAATGCACTAAAGACCCTATCATGCCACCCATATGTTCCCACTCCCCTATAAACTCAAAAGCTATAAAATACCACTCACCCCATCATTTAAACCCCTAACTCTTTGTGCACTAAGGTTATACTTGAGTTTTCTTACTCTTTTTCTTGCATATCTCGGTCTTGCAGGTTTTAAAGAAGTGAAATTGATAAATACAACTTATTGCAACATTGTTTTAGCAAAATTCAAACACATGCAGGAATCACAACTGTGATTGTCTTGCGATCTCCATGTGATTTTTGGTGAATCGCAACTGTGATTGTCTTGTGATTTGAGTTAGGTATATTTTTAATTTTCATTTATTATTTTGTCATTTTAATCAATAAAATGTATTTTATCTCCTTAAAAGGGTTAGGGATTTAACCGAGGCAGGTCCTTTAACCACAAAAAACAACTAACATTTTTCAAGTGTGCTTGTGTGCAGGTTTAGATTCAGATATGGAAGAGTTTTACCCACTTTATTTAATGAAAGAACTCATAATTGTCTTTCTCTTCACAATGGTAGCATAAGCCCATTTTATTTCAAGTAACATTGATTTGGAGATTTCATATCAACTAATCCATCTGCAGTGATCCAAATATAAGCGTATAACAAGGTGCCGAGAGAAAGTCAAGGATCATCAAAATTGTCAAAATGTGTGAGTCATGCCTAATTTGAACCAACAATCAACAAATATTCAAACATAAAAACTTTGGGCAATGTAAGTGTGTAGATTAAACTAGCACAAATATCTTCAATACATCTATTTAAAAATGTCGAGAGATATCAATCTCAAGGCCCTTATTTTAGAATTTCAACATAAAAACATTTATTATTAAATTCATTACTTCATTAAAAAATCACGAATGAATAACAATGTTAGTGTTTTTGGAGAAAAAAGGCTCCATACTCCACCTTATGGCCAATAGCTAGTCTAGAGATAGTTTTTGGATGTATTTTATAAAATATGGAGTGAACCCTTAAGTGTTAAGCTATGGAAGTAACTATGACCTCATGGACTCGGGTATGGGACATAGCTATAGACTTTAAATTGGTCAATAAAAGGGTAAATATGATAAATTATGTATGAATAAATGTCAAAGTAATATGCAAAGTTCCATATGACCAAATTTTGTGCACAATAATATGTTTATGCTTGTCAACACACTAACTATAGGTAAAACTACTAGTAAATTAGTTTGGCACCCATTAGAGAGAACTTGTAAACCATCTTTGTGGTTATTTTTATAATTTAACGAAAAACATTAATTTGACATATTTCATTACGAAAAATATTTTTAAAACACCAAATCCTCTCAAATGTAGCTTTAAATAAATTATATATGACCTTGTATTGATCAATATCTAACCCTAGAAGGGGTGTAAGAGAGTACACATTCACCAAAACGAAATATGAAGAAATTGATTTCAATTTAAGGACATCAAACATACCCATAACATTTAACCAACTCTAATCATCTATGCAAAAATAATTAGAACTAACTAATTAATTGCAAAACTATAGAAATGAGAGGTGACATTCATTAAGATCTGACAATGAAAATGATTGTTCATATGTAAAAAATGTTGACCCATTATTCATATAAAATAGAGAACTTCCTTTGGAGCATTTCGTTTTGTCCTAACAAGGTACAAAATGTTTTGTATAGTCTCAAAAAGTGCAAACATGGGGAAGCTTTTTATGACTATTTATTCTTGGTTCCAATCTTCAAAAATCTTACTCAAATTTATGCACTTTTACTTCAATCACCTACAAAAATAATTCCTTTTCTTTTGTGAATTGGTTATCAATATATTGAAAACCATAATGGAAATAAGATATGTTTTGGGGCATGGTAAATCAAAGAATCGTAGCACTACCTCAACATTTTTAGGCCCTAGAAATAATAATATTGGAAACACAAAACTATAATGATTCTAACAATATACAAATCACTAGACATAAAATGACATGTGTTTTAATGAATGCTCAAATGATTTATTGATTTCCTTTAGCATGTTTGTACATGATCAATATTTTATTTATAAAATTTAAGCAGTGTGCTTATTTGCATGTTTATATGTGATCAATATTTTCTTTATAGAATTTCTAGTGTGCATATGATTGTTTTCTAAAAATGACTCGTAAAACGCATGCATTAGCACGTATATGCATGTCATGTGTACATTAAATTCAAATTAGGACCTTATTGTTGTCTAAATTGACCTATAACAATAAAAATGAAAATTGGCAAGACCAACGAATTAGTGCACTCTAACCAAAAGGGGCACTAAAAAGAGTGTGAGAAGTGTTTGGATGCCCCGACAAGTCCCAAATGTATGTGGATACTCAACACATGGATCAAATTAGGGTAAAAATCAAAGGAGAAATAAGAGGGTAGTTGGAGGGTGCCGAGAGAAAGTAAGCGATCATCAAAATTGTCAAAATGTGCCAATCACACCTAATCAACAAGTACTCAACCATGGTAAATAGGGCCATTTTTAAGTGGTTAAACTAAACTAACGATTATCGATGATATCAATCTCAAGGCCCTTATATTAGAATTTTAGCATACAAGGCCCTTCACTACCTTTTTCACAAAATTTCTCACCGAGTGATTACAATTATCAAAGTTTCTAGAGAAAAAAGGGCTCCAAATTCTACCATAGGACCACAATATTACAGCTTTTGATCGACTTTTCTACGGAAAAAAAAAAAAAAAAAAACTTGTTAATAATGATCAAATAACTATCAATTTTAAAAATTGAAATTAAAAGTGAACACACTCACATATATCACAACCCACGAGAGTCCCTCAAATACCACCACAAACATGCTTAATTTTTAAGCACATATGGATTCATGGTTTTTAAAAAAGTGTTACTATCATGTTAAAAGGTATAAAGGTGGTTGGATTCGTTTGAGTAGTTTTTAGAGGGTAGTCATTTTCAATGTAAGAAACAAGTGGGGCAAATAATACCAATTATTAAAAAGTGGGATTGGATTCTATTCAACAAAACCGCGTAGGAGAATATACCTATCTTATAAAATTTCATCATTAGATGTTTGACTTCTAAAACAAAGTTGTGTAGGTGAACATGTTTCCACGATAAAGTATTGAATGTGGCGGCGTGCCAACTAATAGGTATGTGTTTATTCTTTCAATCTACGTTTTGAATTTTATGTTATAAAATAATATGACCATCAATTTTTAAATATAAATCTTTCAATTTTATCTAAAGAGAGTATTTTCATAATTTATAATATTGAGGAAAATATTTTTGTAACCAATTTTTTATTTATTTTTATTTTTTGAAGGTTTTAAACTTATGTATATGAAAAATATTGATAGATATTAAATTTTGGGTGTTTATTTCAAACTTTTAAAGTAGTTTATTTATTGAAAAGTTCCATATTAATTAACAAGATTATTACATTCTTCACAATTTTTTGTTGATGGGTTATATATAGCCTTTATCTAGTTATTTATTGTGTTGGGAAATAAATATTTTTGAAACTTCATTGCGTATCAAAGATGTCACACTTTTTTATTGCCTTCTTTAAGTAAGAAGAAAAAATGGCATATGCTACTCAAATAACATTAAATTTAAGGTTGGTTATGTTTATTGATATCTTATACTACTACACTCCGCCACCTCTTTCTTGGTTATGATTGTAGGTTAGATGTGTTGACATTATTATTTGAGTGAATATCTTTGGTTTATTGTTATTTTTATGCAAAAAGAAGTTGATTAGGTAAATAAGGGTTTTTTAGGGGTCCACTCCCTCTTACATCAATAAGGAGAAACAACAAAAGATAGTCAAGAAAGTGTAACATGAGACGAAAAAACCAAAAGGCCCTTTGCATTCAACCCCGCCACAATAGTCACCACCAAGCCAACCAACTAATACTGGATCGACGGCAAATAACAACCCACAAATGGTGTCTTAATTAACGAGGACCCTTGTCCTCAATTCTTCCTTTATTGCCCTTTCGCTTTTCTTTATTTCTATATATCCCGTTGAATTCATAAGAACTAATTGTAATTCAAAATTTTGAGTTTTAGGAATTGTTGAGAGAGCTAGTTCCTTATCAAAGTCGAACTTTCATATTCATGTGTTCTTTTCAAACCTCAATTAGATTCCTCATTACCAACTATACATCCATTTTTATTTCTTCTACTTTTATCTTTGGACCCATCTTAAGAGTTGTATTAATGTGATACTTCTTGCTTCGTGTTCCTCCTCATCTTCAATTTCGAGAAATCGTCTGGGAACTTATCATGTTCTTGGTCTAAGGTTAGAGCCTTAACTGTCCGCTAGCTCTTTTTCTTTGGAGGAGGATACTTTTTCCTTTTAAATAACGCTCGAGCTTGAAAACAAGATTATTGAAGATGACTAGTGCTATGCCACACCGACATTGAGAGGTTGTACTTTCATAATCCAACACCTATTCCTAATAAGAATGAGGTCCTTTCAAGATCACTTAATCAAAGAAACCCTTACTAAGATCAATCTCCACACAAACCTAAGCATATGTAAAAATGAGAAGAGTATCAAACATTCCTAACACTCTTTTGAGTAGCCCCTTCTAATTCAAAATAATTTGTAATTAGTTTTTGACATTAAAATGTTAAATTAACAAATTTAAAATTAACTTTTAAGATTAAAATATTAAACCAATTATTTCAAAAACACCTATTATTTATACATATAGATATAGATATATAGTACCCTAGATATATTTATAGAACATATTAAAATATATAGTCGATTATCAAAAGATAAAAATGGATAAGTCTCCGTAGATTACAATATATAATTAACTATATATTGTTGAAGTTTAATAACTTTTATTAAAAAATTAAGTTTTTTTAACATAATTTTAGAATGTCCAGCTTTTGTTTCTGATTCATTATTATTATTAAATAATGTCTGCAATAGTGACAGTTTGATGCTTGTAGTGCGTTGAACTCTTGTTTTTAATTTTTATCATTTAATAATGCTTGCAATAAGGACATGTTATAAATGCAAGATATGATAAACGCAAATAATACAAAGGAGGTACTCTCAATGATTATCATTTGGTTTCAACGTATGTTTAATAATGAAATTAAAAGTTTCTCTCCCTCAATTGTTATCAATTATTTCTTATTTTATAATTTAAACTTAAATTTGATTAATTGTTTGTTTAGAATTAATATGAATTTTGTTAATCAATATTTTGGATCATATTTAGTGATTAATTATTAGAGTAAAATTAGCAATCGCATGTCTACAATGCAATGTGAATGCCGAACGGTATATGTTATTTGATTTAGAGGGATAGTTATTACTTTTGTAGTTGATGTTGATAAGGGGTGTGATTGATTTTGTAAGTGTAAGTTGGAAAAGAAAAACAAGAACCTTTGGATTGGTCACCAGTAGACCATCCCTTCGCAGTTCTAAATAAGTGTATGATTGATATTTCCCTGAACCTTTGATTCCATGCAACCATATCAAATCTTAGGCATCAAGAAACTGAATGTTTCCACTCAATCAAACATCCCTTTGTCATTATATAAGAATGAAAAACACATACCCCATGACCCAATGGGTATGGGCATTATTTTCTAGTTCTTGTCACATGTTAAAAGGATAACTTGTTTCTTCTTTGGACACAAACAATCAATTTACCTTCAGTTCCGGAAGTTATTCAAATATATTGTTTACATGCAACAATAGATTCCAACAGCTGATTCTACCTCCAGTTCTTAATTCTGCAGATGAAGTTTTCTTGCAGACATTACTGTTCTAGAAAGATTCCTTTCAAAGGAACTCACTCACTCACAAGTGGTGAGCTTAATTGGACGTCCATAATGATTTTTCATGCCTTTGTAGTTTTGTAATCAATGGATACATATATGTAGCATTAGATAACGAGCAGATAGTAGACATCTCAGAGCATAGACAACCAAACATCTTTCTCAAGTGTATGCCATGTACAAAATGCACAGATTAAAATACTTTTCTTCTCTTTCGGTTCAAGTATCTTTTCCGCACGTTTCCGTCTGAATGTTCATATCTGAATAATTCATTCATATTGCTTCCATATATGCATATAAGTTAACACATGTAGATTCTTATTTAGAGTGTTGTCCCCTTGACCTCTTGGGATATGGATTCAAATTGGTTCATAAATTGAAATTGGTCTAAAGAAAGAAATAGGATGAAAATGATTTTACAAAAAGAAAAGGAGTCTATTCAACAATTTTAATTTTTTTGGCTTGATTCATCGTGGAATGAGTAGATCTTAACTTTCTAATATGATGCACGATCATTGGGATGCCTAGCATCTCACAACCTCCTTATTTTTGCATACACGAAGTGTCAAAAGTGGGGGATGGACTATAATTTACTTGATAATTTTGGGAGTCTCTACCCCATCTATCCACATTTTATTCTAAGAAAAAAAGTATTTTATTTTTAGGGAAAATAACATAACAAAACTTTCTTAGTTTTAGGATAGTAGGGTACATAGGTTTTGGGGAAATTTTTTGTAGAATAAGATTTTACTGCTATTCTTTTTCTAGGCATGGGACTCTCTCTGGATAGGCGTGTAAAAGGACATAGAAAACAGGGCATTGGAGACTATTTTGTTTGTATTTTGGATATAAATTGTAAATCAAGTTTTTGACTTGCTCATTGTTCTGTCATTTCGTTAGATTCAGGTTGAATTTCATTGTCAAGGGCACAATTTCGATCCGTGTGAATCCCAATAACCATCAGCAGTGACCCAGACATGAGCATGTAGCATGATCTAATTAAGATTGACAAATGATAATATCAAACATCAAAATAAAAGGTTTATAAACAACTCGCTACAGATTTGTTGTGTAGCATAAATTTACATTGATTCAGTGACTAAAAAATACTTGGGAAATAAATCTCAACAAATCAACAAAAGTGAGACTTTTCCACCAACAGTTATGGTTGTACATCAATTTTGTCCATGTGAAGCCCAAATTGTATAGTACAAAAGAAAATCGACATCTCTCCATTCTGAGAACTATACAGACACAAAACTTGAAAATCTTAATATCATAGAACTTTGTTAGTTAAAACATGATGGATCATATCCATGTGAAGCCCAAATTGTATAGTACAGAAGAAAATTGACAT
This sequence comes from Taxus wallichiana var. yunnanensis, assembly GCA_018340775.1. NCBI lineage: Eukaryota > Viridiplantae > Streptophyta > Pinopsida > Cupressales > Taxaceae > Taxus > Taxus wallichiana. The sequence continues at coordinate 395,009,566 of CM031243.1, forward strand.
CTCTCACTTCTGATAACTATACAGACACAAAACTTAAAAATCTTAATATCATAGAACTTTGTTAGTTAAAACATGATGGATCCTTTGAAACAAAAACACAGTTACATCTAGCGTAGGTATTTTTCCTTCAAAACCCTTGTGTAATTTGTTTTCTTCAAAATCCCTTGTGGTTGTTTTCTTCAAAATATTTACACCGTGAAAAGGTGTGTTTTTACCCAATTATGACAAAACAACTCGCCTTTCTCATGGCACCATCTAAGAAAATACAAAAAAAGCGAAACTAGTTAAAAATAGCTTGGAAAACAAAAACGTTAAATAGGTTGTCGTAATGGCCAAAAACGCCCAAACGACATGGCCAAATTTAACATAGTGGCAAAATGACTGGAAGGGCCTTTCCCATAGGGAGAACACCTTCGACATAATAATGTTTTAATAAATTGTATATTAAAATTTAATTTGTAAAAAAAAAGTAACAATTAAAATTATAATGCTAAACAATTATTCACAAGAATAAATTAACTTTTATAATTGGAAAACCTAATTTTCCATTAAAATTATGTTGAGTCTTTTTCACTATGAAAATTAATAATTAATAATTAGATGTTGGGGTCATCAAATAGAAAATTTCAAAACTATTTTTTCATTGAAATTGTTGTGCTCTCCTCTTATCTATATTATTGTTTATTATTAAGTTTATTTTTAGTCATATTTATTATTAGTTTTTAGGTCGTAGGCGTCTTTTAATTTTTTATTTTTCAATAGGAACTTTGTTTAGATCAAGATTTAAATCCTTTAATTTTGATAACACTTTGTTGGGCAAATAAGGTAAAAACAATAAAAATTTAATAAGTTAAAAGTTTAAATTTTTTATTTTATAATACTTTTGTAATAAATTTATTTCTAATATCCGAATTATATAAATTTTAAACAATTTTTGTTTTATAGTATTTTAAAATTATAATGGTAGACTTTCAAATTCTTATTCATATCAATTTTATTATTTATTACTCGTGTAAAATGTATTAATAAAATTTAATATATATTTTTAAAATGTAGGTTATTCAGGAGAGGGCCCTAGCCCATTGTGGCATCACCAAACCACATCACGGTTGTGGAATCATCTAAGGATGGAAGTTTTAAGCTCTCGACTAGCCCACAGGATGGAAGTTTTACACTCTCAAAGAAGCCCACAAATTAGACCACATTATCGCGGTGCCCTATCATTAGGGTGTTCAAACCATCGAGAGAGGTCACCTTAACACGAAACCAAGATTTGAACTTTGGACCTCCCCGATAAGGAGACCCAAGAACCATTATAAAATTTAACATTGTTTTTAACTATAATTATTTCATAACATTTAATTTTTTATATGGGTGACTTTAGAAATCATAACTTTTAATTGTTAACTTTATGGTATTTTGGGGGATGGTAGTGGGTTGTCATGTTGTGAGTGTGTTTATTTTTAATTCTAATCTTAAATTTGACATTCATTTGGCCATCACTTAGAAATATTTTATTTGAAGAATGTTGATCAAATAACTATTTTGTTTTGCTTACATGCAAATTTTAGGTCCTTTTGCTACATATATTTTTAATCCTCACACAATAATATATCTAGATTGACACTGTTTGTCATTTATCATGGAAAAAATACCATGAAGGAAATGAAGTTATTAATAATCATGGTATGTACAAAAATCTAAAATAAATACTTTGAATATGAAATCTCTCGGATATTTTTCAAATAGATGTATTTGAGATATCTATATTAATAATGATTATTTACCTAATTTAGTACGAGTTCAAATGAGGTTAAAGATGGTAATATCAAGTTGGGGGTTATTAATGTTATCACAAATATTTAACATTCAAGATTACTTTTTATGTCATGGCCGCAATATTTGGGTATAAGAATTCACCCATAGTAATTGATGATCGAGAAAAAATTTCACGTTAACTTCTCTACTTTTCACCTCAACCATTCCTCTTTTTATGTAAGATTTTTAAACAATTTTCAAGATTATTGCAATATCTAAGACACACCACTACATGCATGTACAATATAAGATATCATGTTTTTTTTATTGTTTTAGTGTGTTGGGTTTAAACTTTTTTGGAAAAAGCCTTCCAAACTTTATGATGTTAAAGATATCACGATATTTGATTGTCTTCTTTAAGAAAAAGAAAAATTGATATATGGCAACAAATTTAAGGTCGGTTATAATTATTGATATCTTATGCTACTATACTCCACTTCCCCCTTACTTGTGATTATAGGTTACATGTATTGACATTATTATGGAGTGAATACTACCTTTTTTTTGTAATCCTAGAGGGACCGAAAAATACCTAGTGACTGGAGCTTTGAAGAGTGAAGCTCTAACACAAGGAAAGTACCACAATCAACTTATGTTGAGGTAAATCATAGGATTTTAACCAACAACTTGGGCCACCTAAAGAAGAAAAATTTGGATGGTAAATACTTTTATTATACTAGAGCTATGAACTAGAGTTGGAGGAGCACTTTCTCAAAGTGGGATATGGGGTGGGCTTGGGTCCTTAATGTTTGTCGAGCGATGCACATTCAAAGTGCCCCATTGTGTTCTACTTGATCCACATGGAGAGGTTTGACCCCTACCTTAATGTGTTCCCATCGTAGTGCCCACAATTTGCACGCACAATTACAACATGTAAAATACCAGGATAATTTTTTTACTTACATTTCTCACTACACACAACACATCAAATAGAAGCTTGACTACATAAGACAATCACATAAATCATCGACTCACATAGACACATGAAAATGACATAGGCATGTCGATGCCACATTTTTCCCAATGAACGAATGCTAGAATAACACAACCACAATAAAAAGGGACTTAAGGACTGACAACCCACAACACATCATTACCATGGTTACATCTAGGGTACGTTAAACATCCAATAACATTATTATGTAAGCATAATTTTCTCCCTTTTTCCACCTACATATTCTGAAAATTTGTTTCACATTTCACTTATTGTTCAACCATTTAATTTTGCTCTTTACCCTTATGACAATCTTCATAACTTACATAAGTATTTTCCATATTTCAAATTTCATACAAGATTCTAATTCTCTCATTCTTATGTTAAGATTATGCTTCCCAAACGCTTTTTCAATGTTTAAAATTTAACCTTGCTACACAAGTGAACCTAACGTGATGTCAAGATGAGATCTTCGGATTAAGGAAGATGTAGATTCGAGATAGCTTTTTCCCTAAGGACATCCATCGATCATGGAATATTTATTTCGCTACCATAGTTAATAAAGTTCAATAAATTATGGACTTCCATTTATATTTATATATCTTTTGTTTGCTCGAAGTTTGGTCACACCAAGGTAATTTATATTCTTTGCAACGCATGAAAATGTTTAATTAAGTTGTAAGGACTCCAAGAGTGACCTTAATCCTAATCTCCAATCTCGTTTCATCTTATATGACATGCTCTTACATCGCACTATGGTCTCGCTTAAGATCGTCTCAAAACAAAAGAGTTACATGACAGGACTTGTCTGACAAATTAAGGAAGTACATGGTTAGAAGCATTATAAAATACACATGAACCCCAAGTGACCTATGTTCACAATGATCCCATGTCTCTGCATTTCACGATTCCACCTAAGAAATATTATTTATTCGTTAATGCCATAGAATGACATAACAAGGGATTATGAGGCAAGAGTTCACTTTCAAAGGTTCTCTAAAATCAACATCTTTCAAAACAATTTCGTATGTGAGGAGCTAAAGGTTATAGTTTTCTAACCACAAGTTAACATCCTAGTCAACTAGGGTTTAGTTTAATTCCAATTTTCACTTAGGGCTTTATGCTCTATTATATATTCGATTAAGGTTCAAAACATATTCACCCTATAATCCCTCCGTAAAAGATCAAAGCACTATATTGTCACTAGCCAAAGGTAAGACATTTATCTACGAGGGACAAAAGAGTTCACTAACAAGAATGCCAGACATAGAACAACTATATCATGATCTCTAATTATGTCATTTGGATTCAACAGGGATTTCATTCGATGGGGGAAAAATTTACTTTTAAATCTATCTTTGGAAAAACAAGGTAATCCACTAGGATATGGAGGGAGGGTTAGCTCTACTTACTCCAGGTCGAGTTTGACTGTGTTGCTCCTATATGTCTGGTTTATGTCGATGTCACTAGACGTACCTACTAAGATGATCAACCCATTCAGGGGATCTTATTTGCCTAAACTAGGATGTTCCATCGAGTGTAAAGGTTCGTTTGAAGGTCACAGTTTTCTATGCTAAGGATCAACATGGAAGTTAGTTATATACAATTTTTTTTTTTGAACTAGGGTTGACTGTTGTGGTTAGGTTCCTTTATTACATTTTCAAGGTAAGAAACACAACACCAATTATTAAACCAATAATTGCACAATGAAAGTTCACTACAAGGTATAAATTTCAATTCCTTTTGACATTTGTATTCCACTTTTACCATAACAATTTTGGGATCAAAATAACATCCATGAAAGAAATACCAATTTCTCAAGCTCTTATTAATCTATCAATTTTTACATACTACCAATTTCAATAATAAGTCTTTCAATATATTACAAAAATAAACAATGAATTACTCAACGCCTCTACGTCAACATTCTTTCATCCTGCAAAAACCATGTGAGCAAGATATTAGCAATAAGTTTTCGGCATGGCATCCACCCTAATCTAACATAATTATCATTTTTCAGTTTCCCATTTACATTTGATAATTATTACAATTTGCAATCGAAATAAAAAGGTTTAGAGACATGTATTCATTACATTTCATTTTGCTTCTTTTTGTAACCCAGGAGAGAGAAAGAGAAGGGTAGAGAGAGAAAACACCGTTTTGTCAAAAGTTCTAATGCACACAACAAGTTACATTATAGTGTTTTAAACAGTTATTTACATGTGTTAAAAGTTTCCAGGGTGATTTGGCAACCCTACGAGGGTCCTGCAGCTTTCTATTTTTACATTTTCTCACTAGTTACAAAACATTCAAAACAGGCTCGGAGGCTAAGAAACTACTTCCAAAAGTTATCTTCATGAGAATGCACACCACAATTAACTTTCCATGTGTCCCTAGATATACCAAGAATTCATAGCATCTGATGGAATTGAAAAAGAATCAAATAAGCGGCTAGTTTTTTTCAGGGGTTTCGTAGTTCACCTAGTTGTAAAATGACAAAAGTTTTCGAGGGCCCGTAAAACCACGTCCATAATCGACATTCGATGGAGAAGCACGCAACGAGACATCTCCTACTAGTTCCCCTATATAAGGAGAATTCATTAGAGTCGACGGGACTAAGAACTAGAGAACCATTTTCAAATGGCGACAAGTTTTTGGAGCGAAAAGACGAAATTTTCCATTTGACCTCACAAACCGTGATCGAGGTTTACAAAATGGCTTCGCCAAACTATCCCGAAAAGTGCTATTTCCTATACTGAATGTTCCATGTAATTGTCTAGTATAAAAACTAGAGGTTTACGAAGACGGAAGTGATTTCTCTTTATGTTTCAATATTAACGGAAGCCAACTTTCTAGATTTAACAATTTATGAAGTGTAATAGGGCTCCTATAAGAGCGTCAAAAAGATCACATATGTTCGTTCGGGGTAAATCCAGATGTCATGGTGACTCCTCACATAACAAGGTACACAAATGAAACCTAACATCTCATTTTCAGAGTTCCGAAGGGTACTTAATGAGTCTCCGAAAAATGCAAAAATTAACTATTTAACAGGAAGAAGGTCAACAATATTACTGGGAAGTCAAACTTGGCTTGTCGATATACCAATAGTGTAGCGATCTAACTAGGTAGGAAGCTTTCTAAATCACCTCAGAATGAGGGCAAGAAGTTCATGTTTTAATGTAATGAGTTATTTTGGCATCGTGAGTAATGACAAGACGTTTCATTGTTTTAGATGAGTTGAAATAAAAAATTAACTATATTAAGATTTTGATATTTTAAAATTATTTTAAGTTGTAAACGAGAACTAAAATACGAGAATTATGAGAGGTAAGGGAAGAAGAACCATGCTTGGAAACGATGAGAGAAATATAGGGGCTCCAAGCGGTTTACACTCGCGATCCGTCAAGACCACCATTGTTGCCACATGCCGTGTCACAAAATAAGCCATATGCACCCACATCTCATCAAAAAGAACCATTTTGTGTTTTCAAGTAGTCATCCCGATCTAAGAGACCACATTTTCTATGTCAAACAAATCACAGGCCTTTTCAACAAAATCCATTTTTGTGCATACGAATACTCTGAGGAACAACTTTCAAATACAATGCATAGGAATCATTAGTTAATGGTTCTCACAAAACAGTCCAAAACATTGCACTTAAAGAGGTGAGGTAATAATTTTGGCATGATATGATGATTCTACAAGAGCCACTCATGCCATCAAAGTATTTACAACCCTCATGCACCGAACCTTTACCTACGCACATGCTAATTAAACAAAAATGAAGCTTACATGGTCAGGGTATGTTCCATAAGACCACATCTCTTTGAGGCATTCTGAACAGTTCGCATGATTCCACATATTGCATATGTATTTGCCAGGGCGCTTGGAACTAAAACATACAAAAATACCCTCTCCATAATGCTTGTGATTGTCCGAGGGCTCGCACTAAAGCTCCCATTTGACAAATGGGCCGAGTCTTTGAAAAAAAAGGTTGTGGAGTCTGGCTTTACACGTACCAAATGCATTTGCTTGGAAGTTTCCAAGGCCTTTTCAACAAACTCATTTGTGCATATCCTGCCATCGTGGCATTCCATGAGCCCGCATCTATTTGAGGCATTCTGTTCACAGTGCCTCTTCTACACATCCATTTTGTGCATACATGTCGACCAGGGCAGTAGCAACTACAACATCTGACAATATTCCTCTCTCCATTACATTCTAAATATGCCAAAACGCCCACATATGCGTTGAAACCAAGGATAGACTGGTCAATGTTTCTCATAGCCGACAGTAAGAAGAAGACCATGCAAACGTGCAAGGATCAAGAGTAGTGAGAGAAAATAAGGATTCCCCTTTTGACGCATGTTGGAAGTTTGTGGCAAAAGTAAACTGATTGGGTTAGAACCCTGTTTGCAGCATACGCGCACAACAATAACGTTACCCCATGCGTAGCTATCCCATTCTTTCCTCTGGTCAAACAAGAAACTACACCCCAAGCATGAGAAGATCAACAGTTGGGAGGAGGGGGCCAATGCTGGGAGCTTCCTCTCTCCTTATGGCGGTTTGGACGACAAAGCCTCCCTCTCTCCACACAAAACCAAAATGATGGAAACAAAGACCCATTTTGCCCTAAATGTGTTCCAAGAAGAATATCACGGCCCTTTTGATTTTAATTCTTTTTTTCATTTTTTTATATATTTATTTTATTATTATTATTATTATTTTTAATAATAAAATGAGGCATTACAATGACCACTTATCAAGGTCTCCAATGGACTCAATGGGAATGGAACTTGGGTTGATGATCGCAAACTACTTCAGAACTAACTAATAGCCCAAGACCTTGAGGCCAAATTATTTTTGGATAGTAAACACTTTTATTATACCAAAGCTATGAATTAGAGTGGTGGAGGGGCACTCCCTCAAAATGGAACATGGGGGTGGGCTAATATTGGTTTATTTTTTATTTTATTTTGTAATTTGATAATAGTATTACTATGTCGATAATAATAATCATGTTGTGTGAAATTGCATCATTTTAGCATATTTATGTATTTGTAAATTGTTGGTCCAAATTAGACATTATTGGCACATTTTTCAACTTCGATGATCTTTGCCCCTCGCACCCTCTCTCTCTCTCTCTCTCTCTCTCTAATTTGACCACTTTTTCTAAAGTGTGTGTACACTCTTGGGGCTTGTTAAGAGCATCCAAACACTCATGACACTCTTTTGAGTGGCCCCTTCTAAGATAAGTGCAATTATTCCTTCGTCCATTATTTTTTAGGTTTTCATTGTCATGAGGTCGGTTTGGGTGCTAAATAAAATCATAACTTGAATTCTATACGTTTATAAATAAATTAGTATTCTAAAATATTTGTAGGAAGTTATTATAAGTAAATTGGAAATTTTATATAAAAATTAGTAAACAATTATTAACATTCTAGAAGAAATTAAAGAAAACATTCATTATAACACATATTTTTGTTTAAATATACACCGTAATATACTAGTTTTCATGTTTTGAGATAATTGAGAATTGTTGTTTTAATGTTAACCTAAAAATTAGAAGAAAAAAATATTAAGAAAATTTTATTATTATTTGGTTTAAGGTTTGAAAATAATAAGTAGATATCAAATTTAAAGCTTGATTGCATTGAACACATTTATTTGGTGTTTTTGCAAACTTTTGTTAAAAATATTATATTGTATGATAAACCTTCTTAAACCAATAATTTATAAGTATGTTTTAGGAAAAAAATTGTCACAATTTAACTATTGGAACATTAAATTATATTAAAAAATATAAGTAAATGTTAACAAATTGTTGTAATTTAGGGTAAAGATACATGTTATAAATTAAACTAGAGGACAGAAAAAGTAGATCTAAAATAAACTAAAACATGCAAAAGAATATTGTAACTTGGGAAAACTTTATGTAAAAACATAATAGTTCTTCGTTTATTGTATTAACTTGAAACCATGTTTGCAAATACAAGATCCAACCTTCAAATCTATGATCGTCGATTATTCAGTCTTTCAATCATACCTCTCATAAAGAGAGCATGCTCCTTTACAACCAAAGTACATTCTATTATTAACCTTGCTTGGAAAGTAAACTAAATCCCAAAAATAAGATAGTAAAGAAGAGTTACACTTTGAATTAAGCTACAAAGCTAACTTAAAGCTTACACTAATTATAGGAGTTTCTTTTTTCTTCAACACAACCTCCTATAATAACAACTAAGTGTGCCCCCAAACAATTGTGTCATTTTCATGGATAGGTGACTAAATAACATTCACCCCCTTATTGTCGCAACTCCATAAGGGAGAACACAAACTCATTCCTCAACAATTTTGGGCTATTAAGCCCATTACTTCCTTGCACCAAGATAATTACTCAATGCCTTAGTCAATAAACCCGCAACATTCAAATTTATCTCCACTTTCTCCAATATTACCATCCTTTCTTCCATCATTTCCATTACAAAATGATATTGCACATCAATGTGATTTTTTCGAGAGTGATACAATGAATTCTTCGTTAGAAAAATGTACTCTATGAGTCACAACTTATATTGATTACCTTTTGAGAAAACCTAACTAACAAACACAACCTTTAAATCCAAACCTCTTCCTTACATGCATGGGTATCCACCATATATTCAACCTCAATGGTCGATATAATAACACCAAATTGATGATGCAGATACTAAAATTTGGTAACTTTTCCTTTTACATTTCCAAGTTTGGTTGCTCCTTGTTAAAGCATGCTCATGTTTGGAATCCAATCATTATATCTCTTCACTCCTTTTTAACTTATAAATATTTATACTCTTCTCTAACATCAATTCAAGAAATATTATTCAATCAAAGTAGTAAACTAGCCTTATACATCATTCTACGCAACTTTATTTTTGGCATCACACTTCTCTTATCAGGATCGTATAATGTGATCAGTTCAGAAATACAATTTTGGCCAACTTGTACGCTCTTGACCTTTCACATTGTTTGAATCTATTTTCAATTGGAATATCTTTATTATGTTGTTTCATCTTCCTAGGGTTGGCCTTTGTAGACACAAAATTATGCAATTACTACTATTTACCATACCCCCAAGTATGTTGTTTAACATATGGATCTTGCGTAAGAAAAGTATTCATTGATAGCCCATCTCTAGTCTATTTGTTTGTCTTGCTTATTTCTATTGTTTTATCTTTCACTCTTATCACTCATACACCAAGTTCTAGTCAGATCACAGGGATCCCTATCAGTCAATCTCCACTCATTTGTCATCATTTGTCTCTAGACACTAGCGCCCAAACGCTCTTGTCCATCCCGAGTGCCTCGTGTCCTCTTTATGTTTGATTTTATTTTTGACACTTGAGGTCAAGTATTTTCATTTTCCCACTCATATCCCGAGGTACTAGTTGGCATGTCGGGTCATTAGTGTTAAAATTCAAGCAAGAGATCCCTATATAAACACAACATACATACCATAATAAGGGGAATAATTTCTATCAAGGGATATATATCTACATATCAAAGGGATTACATCTTGGGCTGATTACTTTGCATACACACTGCATAGGAAGGGGATTTAATTCTATTATATCCACACATTTTCATTTTATCTAGATACCACTCGCTATCTTGGCATCATTGGTGTGAGGGAAACTAGGAGCACTATTGCACACATAAGCACATAGAACTACATTGGGTATGAGATGTAGTGTAATGATCAATCATAATTTCACCATTGTGATAGCTAAGGACAATCTAACCCCTCATTTTGCATCTTTATTTTTAGGATTTGATGTATTTTTTAGGGTTTTACAGGAGGATATTTGTGTGTAAATTTATAGGTACCTCGGCGATCTAAGTGAGACATATATGTGACCAAAGGTGAACAAGTATGAAACCCTAGTGAGTGATGATTTCGGAACCTGTGTTTCAACCTTTTATGCAGACTCCAGCTCCCCCACAAAGGTCTTGGGTGCCCGTGGGCACCCCTATCCTTTCCCAAGCACCCGTGTCCAGGCATCTGAGCATTTATGCATTTATTCGAGTGATTATGATGGTATGTACTCTTTTTACATCATATCTCCAATCCAGACTCACTTCGGGATAAGAGAAATTAAGGTAAGTGCCCTATCTCTTGCATTTTCTTTCATATAAAGATCAAATAAATTTCCAAGCACTTGTATTTCATTATATATCAATTATAGTAGATCTTTACATTCAAATTTTAATAAAATATTCATATTTTATTAAATCATTTTGGTGAACCCGTAGCTTATAACTCCTTTCCCTATGATCCACTAAAACCCTAATGGCTAAGAATAACTTTTCTCCTCCTAGGCTAGCCATGCCTCATGTGAGTATTAATCCTATTTATGATGAAGCAACCATATTTGAACTTAGTGCTCTAAATGGAAACACTATTCTTCCAATATGATACTTAAAGGTAATTGTTAGCTCATGAATATAATATTCCTACTAGCTTTGATCATTCTACTATTAGCATTGTATCTCGCTAAGATTCTTTGGTTATAGACCTTATTATTCAGTCATCCGTACTCCACCTTTTCTATTTCTATTGAGACTTTAGATGATGCTATTATCAATTTTATGCTTAATCTTGATGATGATGCTTTAGATAAAAAAAAGATGAAAATAAACATGTCATGATGTTGTTTCTCATACTAGTCAGGATGATTCTATAGTTGCATCTCATACTCCTTGCATTTCGAAAAGTTTCTAATAATGAATCACATACTAGCTCTCCTCCTCCTTCATTATATGTTGATGATACACTTAATGAAATCCTTGCATCTAAATATTTGTCTGATATTGATGATATACATACTAGTTATGATTCTCCTTCTTTGCATATTGTTGAATGTGAATTTTCTACTCCACTTTCATCTTCTTTTCGAGATTGTTTCTAGTCGCATGTATGATGAATAATCTCCATCTATTACTTCCAATGATATTCCTAATAATGCTATCAATATTCCATGTTTCGCAACACATTTCTTCTTCCACACTGTACCTATGGTGCCTATAGTGTCAGCATCCTCTACTTCTTCTTTTGATATTCCTATGATCACTCATAATGGAAAGATACAACTCTCAATACACCATCTACATCTCCTACTATTCCATCACAAGATATCTTATCGCTCATGCATGTTGTAGTTCAATTACAATCTCAAGTCCAATCTATCACGCTTGAAAGCAAAGCCTATTATGTTTCTATCGATAGAAATTATTTACATGGTAACCCCATTCTAAAAATATTCACAATTCATCATTCCCTAAGGATTTCATTATGCCTACATTTTAATGCTTTTATGGTACTGGAAATCCATATTTACATCTTAAGCATTATCATCTAGCTATGGCTTCTTATTCTAATGATCAATTATTACTAAAATATTTTCTCCATAGTCTTACTGATGACACTCTCCAATGGTACACGCATTTACCCTTTAGATCTACTAGTACCTATTGTAAGATGGAAGAGGCCTTCCTTCGACACTTTATAATTAACAATGGCCCTAAAGTCACATATATATCGGTTACTTGACTTACATTAAGGTAAGATATAACCTATCATTGATTACATTTTGCATTTCAATTCTTGCATGCATCAGTTAGTTTTTCAGCCCATTGACTTAGAAAAGCAATTCATCTTTTGTCGTGGCTTGATTCCTTCTTTAAAACAATGCTTGCAATATGACACATGTGAATCATTCACACTCTTATGCTATAAGTTCATCGATCTAGAACAAGATCTCATTGTTACACATGTCATATATAATCCTCCTATTTCTCCTACTATTGCACCATCTAGATCTTCTCCTCTTCCATCTATTGGGTTTCCTCCTAGGTCTCCATATCCTCCACCTTACAAGAAATTTCAGTCTTCTCCATTACATAATCATCCTTCATCTCCTCCACCGCGTTGGGCTCCACCTCAGACTTCTACATCTCCTTCACAAAATCCATTACACTTTTCTCATCATGCTATACCTCATGATGTGTTGTGTGTCTTTCTTGACAAGCATTTGATTCACTTACCTTCTAATCAACATCATCCACCTCATCTCTTGCAATGGTAGCATGATCAATCTTATTATAACTATCATCGTATCAATGGCCATTACAACAATGAATGTTGTGCCCTTCATGATAGATTACAACAATTAGAAGATAAGGGTGTCATTTCCTTTGGCTCTTGCTCTCATGAGTAGTCTATGTCTCCAATTCCACACAAGCGTGTTGTTACTCTAGTTGAATTATCTCCTTCATCTAGTTCTAAGGTCATTATTTTTCCACCACCATAGGTTGTTGTTCATGCATTCTCTCCATCTCATTCATCCACTACTACACCATCTCATCCACTATGCAATGCTACTACTACACATTGGCTTCCTAAGCCATCAATATCTACACTTCCCACCACTGCATCTCCCATCATTGACACCATTTCATCAGGCATTTAGTTTAGTTCATATGCTCATGTTGCCTCCATTCCACATGCTTCCACCACTCCACACCTGCTTGGTCTTTAGTAGGTGATTTTCTCACCTACCCCCGATGACGCACTCATGTTTTTATGGTTCTTACATGACTATTGAGGTATATTTTACAATAATAACCTTGCTTCATCTATCACACTTCATGATTTATCGATCTATCTATCTAGTGTATACTATCCAATCATTTCCCTAGATGACACATTCTTGATTTATGGTTCATTCTTGATTACTGAGGGGTCTTATATAAATGAACCTTATCATTCACACACTGGGGGGAATCATTGTTATCCTCCCTCTCTTCATCATGCTAACACATGCTTTAGTTTAATTTTAGGATCATATCCTTCATATACTCTTTTACATCCTTTATTTTATACATAATTTCTCATCCATCACATCTCTATTCATACATACAATATAATTTTGCATCATTTATCTATCACATGGTGCGATCACACTAGATATATATTTTATACACTATCTATTATCATATACACTATCTCATTACTTATTTATCTATGATCAAATTACACATCATTCTCCATTAGTCAACATTAATAGCTACGCAATGTAAATCAAATAAACAAATACAAATAATGCTCAACACATCACATATCCATACAACATTAACATGATACAATAGTAGAAATCATCATCATCTATATATATCATTAAAATATCATAGTTACGTAGTATAATCACCGGGGGAAATCCCCCCTACATACATACACATCATATCTCATCATCGATATCACTATCTATAACTCATAGGAGCTCTAGAACTATATTCTTCATCACTCAATCTACATTGATGGTCGTGGCCCCTATACCTCTTTACCTGCCTACATAATAGATTAAGCTTGATTGACTACTTTGAAAATTGACCATGTAGTTCCACTGAACCTCACAAATATATCATGTACAAGGGGACCTCCACTCACAACCTCTCTATCTCCATGTGTATCCTCTCATGCCTCATCCCTCTTGCTTAATATAATGGTACAAGTAGTTGCTGCTATCACCATTGGATCGAAAAATGATCATTATCACATGCAATGACATCCACCTAATCTAGCATATAACCACCCAATGTGCACGTCGGTGGGAACATTATGAGTCAACATGCAGATTGAAGTATCTAATATTATTGACCAATAAACATCCTCGCAACCATCCAAAACATCACATTAGCTCACATGCAAGATACAACACAATCAAATAAATAAGGAACAATCCACAACCAATAATACACATATAATCACACTTTTATCTAGCCGCTGCCACATCATCACCACTGGGGGAAGGTGCCTATCCCCCCTCTCTCCTATTGGCGGTGTTCCGCCACATCTAGAAGCATTGGGTATAAGAACACCCATCGCTGTGCACTTCCCACCATGTAAGATATGCCTCCGTATACCCCACATCATCCACATCTATCGGCTCTATCACCAAATATTTATCATCTTCCCTGTGGGGTACTAGTTGGTCTCCTGGGGCCCTGGTCTAGCTCCAAACCTCCTTGGTTCCCTAATGGCCCTCACCCATATATATGGCTCGGGGCACATCCTGGGACATACCAAACTGTTGTGAAACATGCTCCACCTAGAATAGCTTGGTCACCCTAGAAACCGATCCTCTAGCCACATAGTTTGTTGAATACATCGTAGCTCTACTACATCCTCTAGCCATCCTCCGTAGTCTCAGTATGGTCTCCATATCACAACCTCTAGACCCCATACGATCTAACATCACTCTATAGGTATCCATATCCATCTTCCTACTCCAAATACCTACCCATATCCTAATAAATGTATCTGGCCATGCCCACTCTACGTGTGGTCCACCAACCGACCTCAATATTGCAATATGATCATAGGCCCATACATGTAACAATGTGGTAGCTCTAATCCCACCCTCATGTTCCTCTGCATAAATATCTATAGATCATTGTACAAATGGGCTAATACACATCATGCCCACACATATCTCATCCCATCCTCCTTAATGCGATGAAAATATCATGCATCTTATAAACATGATCCACCACCCTCAATCGCAACTAAACAAGCAATAACAACTACAATGAACTTCCGTAATCGCATAACCCCGACCTCAAAGTATAGTATCCAAGCTAATGTGACCTCAGTATGAACTCAAGTCCCCATAAAGTACTACCTAATGGCCCTCATATGTCTTTCGAGCATCATCTATAGCCACAACCTTAACCCTATCTCTAACAATAGGAAAGCGTAATACGTGATACACATCCTCCAAAGTCATGGTCATCTTACTCGTAGGAAACTAAAATGTGTAAGTATCTACACACCATCTCTCACACAATGCAGGTGATCATAGGCATATTATGGGGCACATCCCCCATCCTCTCTATGTGTCACAAGCCAACATGGTCAATACATCCCACTCTGCATATGAAAACCCAATCCTAAGCAATGTGCTCAAACGACATGTACCACCACAGATTTTCCCGTGAATGAATATCCCTCTACAAAACACCAAAAATAATAAAAACAATAGTATTACATTATATACATGTGAAAAAAATCACCAACAACATCACAAAACATCAAATTTCACATTTGCAACACTCAGGATAAACCTAAGCCTTTTGGGTCACCAACATTGATGAGTAGGTTTGGGGCACTCATGAGAAGGTCACTAATGCCCATACCTAGGCACTAGTTTCCTAAGGTCATTAGCACCTTCACCACTCTTTCCCATATCAAAACTTTTAGAAACTTAAAAACACAAAATCAAAAAATCCACAAAAATGACTAATTTTAACACAATTTTTGAAAAAATCACACTTACTAGCTCCTTATCATACATGATGCCATAACTACCACCACCATCTCAAATCGACTCAATCATGGTGCTCTCACTTGAGGCATCTTCACACACCTGAGAGCTCAAAATCACACTCATGCAATAATCAAATGAATTTCCTATTCACTTTTTTCATATTACTATTTATATTAACTTTCAATTACCTACCACGTTATCATCATTTTTACACTTATCCTCCAAAAGTAATCAACATCAAACAATTTCAATCATATTTAGAGCATCCCTACTCTGATTCATGTCTTGTTTGCATCATTCTCTTCAAAATTATGACTCATTTATCATATAGTACATATTCCATAAACACTATATTCCCCATTGACATCGTTTCAACTCAAAAGGTATACACACACTTTGTGATACCTATCATATATTCACTATTACATCATTACACACTTACTTTCGTCTCAAATTTTTTCTCATCTTCACTCCCCTTTCTCCGAAAAGGGGGTCATATAATCGAGGCATCCTATAATTCCCCTCACACCATTGTGCGGTCATTTTACATTTCTAACTTTCTCATTATCAAAATTTGTTCACACATTACATGATTTTCACATCTCTTTCTAGCGATTCCCATAATGACCTAACTGGGGGAAAAACAAGTGAAAAATATCTCCATGATTAATTAACCAATCAATCGTATATATTCAAATCTTGACGACACAAATATTTTACTATTAGTAATGACATCAATCGATTGACACAACACATCGTATTTATCCTTCCAGATGACCTAACTGGAAGTAATATCACCATTTCCAAGATGACCTAACATGGGAAGTTATTATACATTTTCTATTACTTCCAGATGACCTAACATGGAAGCCATATCATACACATTATGGAAACACCCTTGGAGTGGGGAAATGAGACATCATTTCCTTTCCTATACTACTCCTATATGGGTTATTCACGTTTGATCGAAATAAATCAAAATGGATCCAAATGAAAAAATTCGGTCTCTGTCCATTGTAGAAAATAGACATTCTCGAGGATGTAGTTAAAGTTGGAGGGTAAAACTAGACCTCTCTCCCTACACTCTTCCTCTGGCGGTAGGATTCCCAAATCCTTAGTTTTTCACACACATGAAATTAGGTTGGGAGTTGATCACTCCTTACCCTAACACATCTCCATCAGTGAAAAAATAACCACTCAATATCAAAATCATTAATCTCGCTAAGTACTCCTCATAATGGTCCCATGTCTCTCGTTACCTCAAATGGATTGACACATTGATCCATGGTTCACCACACTATATGTTCTCATTCTATGTGTACTTTTGCAATATCTACGCGTACTTCTCGCAACATGGGCTTATCCATGCTTTTTTCAGGTATGTTCCTTACTTCCTTTACACTACTTGAATTTCATTCAAATAATATAAAGGGGGGAAATGTAGACACAAAATAACACACTTATTACTATTTACTATACCGCCAAGTATGTTGTTTTATATATGGATCTTGCATAAGAAAATTATTCACTAATGGCCCATTGTCTAGTCTATTTGTTTGTCTTGCTTGTTTCTATTGTTTTATATTTCACACTTGTCACTCATACACCTAGTTTTGGTCAAATCACAAGGATCCCTGTCAGTCAGTCTCCACTCATTTGTCATCATTTCTCTTGGGACACTAGCTCCCAGGATTGGACACTAACACCTAGGCACTCTTGTCCATCTTGGGTGCCCATGTCCTCTTTATGTTTGATCTTATTTTTTGACACTTGAGGTTGGTATTTTCATTTTTTCCACTCATATCCCAAGGTAATATTTGGTGTGTCGGGTCATTAGTGTCAAAATTTAATAAAGATATCCCTATATAAACACACACACCATAATAAGGGTAGACAATTTCTATTAAGAGATATCTATCTACATATCAAAGGGACTACATCTTGGGGTTATTACTCCGCATACATACTATATAGAATGGGAGTTTATTCTATTCCATCCAAACATTTACATTTTATCTAGCTACTACTGTTATCTTGGCATCATTGGTGCGAGGGTGACCTAGGAGAACTATTACACACACAAGAACATATAACTACATTGGGTTTGAGATGTAGTGTAATTCTCGATCGCAGTTCACCATTGTGACAATTGCATGACAATTTGACCCCTCATTTTACATCTTTCTTTTTTAGGATTTGATGTCTTTTTGGGGTTTTGCAGGAGGATATTTGTGTGTAGGTTTATAGGTACCTTGGTGATCAAGTGCGTTAGACAGTGACCAAAGGTGAAAAGTATGAAACCACAGCACTTGATAGTATCGTAACCAGAGTTATTATATTTTCTACAGACTCTAGCGCCCCCATAGAGGTCTTGGGCACCCGTGGGCACCCCTATCCTTTCCTAGGTGCTCGTGTCCAAGCATTGTGAGCATCTCTACATTTCTCTGATCCTGATTACGATGGTCTGTGGTCCTGTTACATCACATTCTCTAATCCAGACTCTCTTCAAGATAAGAAAAATTAAGGTGAGTGCCCTATCTCTTACATTTTCTTTCATATAAAGATCAAACAAAGTGTCAAGCACTTGTATTTCATTATATATCAGTTTTAGCATATCTTTACATTCAGATTTTATTATATCACCTTATTTTAATATTTCACCTGTAGAAAGTTATATAAGCAAGTCAATATCCCTTTATAACTCACCTAACACTCTTACAAGATGCTATTACAAATATAATTCCAAAAGAACTCAAGGATCTCTAAAATCTACCCAAATCAATTACACTTCAATTAGAGTAGCCTCTACTATAGGTTTGAAACAATTAATCAAGTAAAAATTCTTGCTTCCTTTATTTCCAAGCATGTGAAGGTCATCGAGCAATGTCTTAGTAAGAGAAAACTCATTCCAAGCATTGTCAAAGGATTTCAAGGGACAAAGGATACTTAGTTCATGTAGCTTAGGATTACCACATCACACTACTACCATGTTGGGCACATTTAAAACTATACAATTACCCTACTATCTTTATTTAAAAAGAGATGAGGGAACCCATGGGGCATTGGCTTAGATCACGCACACACTTGCATAAACACCTAGAAGAAATGCATGAGGATTAATATTGTGCAAGGGCATGTAGTTCTAAAGACTTAAATTGGTTCAACTAGATCAAATTCCAAGGGTAGTCGACCTCACCACACATATGGTTTCTCTTTTTGTTTTGTTAATGATTTAATGAAGGGTACTAGAATATTCTAGGGTTTACACTTTTCTCGTAAGTGATTATAGGTCATTCAAGTTGTGAGAAAGGGCGACATACATCAAAGGGAATTTATAAGAAATAAAATCACATAAGAAGTTTTAAATCCTAATCGCCAAAGGCTCAAATATCTTACACTTCCATTCATGACCATACAACTCTAGGTATAGATTGTATATTTCCTATGGTCTTATCCTGCTCAATTTCTAGTTCCAAAATCGATATTGAGCATATCCAATTTTTGATCTAAATGCTTATTTCACTAAATTGGGACTTATTCTAGTCCCAATAGCTAAAAAATATAGCCAATATCAGAATCCAATATTGCTATTTTTGGATTCCAAAATGTCAAATATTGGAATTATTTGCACTCCAAAATTGCACATATTGGATTCCAAAATTGCACATATTGGATTCCAAAATTGCATATATTGGAATCCAAAATCACATATATTGGAATCCAAAATCACCTATATTGGAATTAACTATACTCCAAAATCACATATATTGGAATCTGAAAATCAAAATATTGGAATCCATTAATTCTCCTTCCAAAGTCCAATATATTTGGTCACGATTTAAATTTATGAATATGTGAAAAATATTTAATGATTTTAGGGAATCCAACATTGATATGAGAAATAATGCCCGACAACCTTAGCTTGCATATAACATATACATGTTCTATTTTATAAGGGCTAGTGGCTATTAGGATTAATGATTTCTTTGGAATAATTCTCTTATTAGTTTTAAGATGTTTTTAAGATTAAACTATGCAAATTTGAATATTTCAAATGTCATTGAGCAAGTGGTCGCTAGGCTAATGACATTCACGAGATGTGAGACACTTCCAGATTCAATTACTATGGTTTGATTGAACCTTGGGGCAACCTAGAGAATTATCAAGATGTTATGAAGAAACTTAAAGAGGGCGACAATTCAATTTAGGAGAATGTAATTAATTGTAAAACCATTCTAGATATATTTTCATATTTAAAGTTAGATCTCATATTTACTTCATTTATTATGGTGTGATTGAACCTCAGTGCAAACAGAGAATTTATGAAGATGTTATGAAGAAATTAGCAGAGGGTGATGATCCAGTGTAGGAGAATGTAATTAATTGTAAAACCATACCAAATATATATTTTCATATTTAAATTTAGATATAAAATCAATTGTAAGAGACATGGCATAAAAAATTTCATATTCAAATATGGATATGAACTTATTTAAAATTAACTGTAAAACTATCCCATATATATTTTAGTATTTAAATATAGCTATGAAATAAATTAAAATTACTTTACTAAAGGTAGGTATAATTATAGTAAAAATTTTGATGAATAATTTGAATTTATAATGTAACACTATTCCCGAAGATGGGCTTCCAAATCAACAATACAAATCATAGTAAAGCTCCAATAAAAATCCCCTATAATTATTTTTGTGATCTAATATAATCCCGAACATCTTGACATCCTTCAATGGTTGCAAAAATGCCACAACACATATAAAAAGTATTTGTCTTTTGACTTAGAATATATGTTAAATGTTTCAACAATTATGTAGTTCACAACATCATTGAACTTGTTTTTCTCTAAAGATTCATCTACAAGCACTGTATTTTTACAATTGTACGATGCATTAAACCACGACCAAACGGAGTTAATATTCTTGAGATATAATTTGGGATTCCTAGAACCTTCATAATCAGAGTGTTTGGTCTCGATGTAATCTTCTTGTGTAAATATGAACTCGAAGCTTGCAACCTCCAAGCCGATGTTTTGAAGGAATGAAGGCATCATGTCATCAACATTTGAATTTCTTACCGATGTCCATATTGCTATGTTGAAATGTTTTTGCACCATTACAAGAACTCTTTCACATTAGGTTTGAGAAAAAAATATTTTTCAAGCTTGATGCCGCCAAACTTTTTAATTGTTTAAATGTCGAAGATGCCTTATGGAGGGTGTGTGCCAAAACACTATTTATATCAAATATGATCAGTTTCATGTTGCATGTGTTCGTATCTGCAAATGAAAAAAAAACAAAATCAAATGGTTGAGGGAAGTGAATCAATTAAAAATAAAAATAAGTCCCTTTTGATATTGTTATATCAAAAATAAAATGGTTGTAGGTGGTGACAAAGGTAAAATCTAAGGGCGTTCCTCATTTCTTATTGTTATACTAGGAATATTTTTGTGAAGAATTTATTTGAATAAAATGTAATGTTTTAGCGTGATGATTCTTTACATCATATTGTAGTTATTTCATTACATTGGAAAGTGGTATATGTTTTCTAATATCGAAGCAAAACTAGTATTTAAGCATGCTCACAATTAATTTAGGAATACATATTTCATTAATAAAATTGCTCAAAGATTTGTTACATTAAATATTTTATGTTAATTCACATTTGCAACTTATACACTCACACTCTGAACTTATAATCAAGGAAGATTTAAATTCTCCCAACTTATAATCATACAATCGTAATTTAAATAGTTACGTAGAACCATCACTAAAACATATGAATGTATTTTATTTACAATGTTAAGTTGTATCATCACAATAAAATTTTGAAATGATAAATTTTTATTTAACATTTACTCACTCCAAATATTTGATGCCCTCTACCACATTCAATCCCTTTGACACTATTAGTGATAAGTCTTTGTGCAAATCAGTCATCAACCACATATCTTTTGAGAAATTTTCTCCTCTACTTTTCATCCCAACCATAAAATTTGCTAGAGGGTTTCCCTTTGCACCTAATGTAATACACATTATGTCTTTAGAATTGTAGGGGACATCGTTTCTACTCCAAACCTTTTCTAGATATTTTATTGCAATTCCATCGACCATTTTGCAATGTTATTTTCCCCATTGATTAATGGATTCAAGTCAATCGATAATTTTTTATTGAAGGCCTTTGTCATATTTTCAACATCAATTGAAGTGAGTTTGTCTAACTAGAATCCCATTTCAAATTTTGTTGATAATGAATTTATAAAATATTTCAGGCCACCTCGCATGTTGATTCTCTCCTGCGAAACTTGAATGAGATGTCCCCAGAGGGTGATTGGTTTTTCTCATATGAAATCCCTCCAAATCTAAAATAAGCAAGTAATTCTTGTGGCTAACTGCATGGAAGTAAATAATTTTTAAAATCGATCTCATATCAATTCTAACCAATGGAAAAATCAACATTTTAGCTTACAACTACCACTTACTAGTGGGACCTTGTATGTAGGATTGCATCTTCTTTACCCACAGTTGGATCCTTTGATGAAAGATCTATTTCAAACAATATTAATATTATTAATATAGATATTGCTATGGAAAATGAAATCATATTTGAAAAAAAAAACATAGTGATCTACATGGTAAAATGGTAAATTTAATATTAGCACTTTAGGTAGCTACCACTTACCGACTGAGCTTCGGCTTCGGCTGGGAGACACATAGACCTTACTATAGAGACCGGTTGGCTTTTTTTTGATGCAATATGTATTACAAACAATAGTAATCAATTCAAAATCAGTTTCATGAGAAGATCTTATGGGTCAAAATTAATAGTGATTGGTTTTTCCATATATCATCCCTTCCAAATGTTATAATCCGTGGCTTAATCATGTTATGGCAAATGAAAGCATAATTGAAAAGCATACTAGTCTCCATGGTAATATGGTAAGTACAAATCAAAATGTTCTATGTCTTCTGAATGAATTGTAGTGCCCGCTAGGGTTCGTTTATATCCATTAAACCACCCATCGGAAGATAACACTTTTGAGATATTGATTTGGTTTAGCGACATTACTAAGCTATGTCATCATTGATCGAGTGAATAAGCATAGATTCTAATGTTTGTATCATTATGTCGATACTAATGGTTTATGCAGATAACATACAACCTAGAAACTATAAACTATGTAGCATTGGATGCAACCATGAACTTTTGAAATAGGTTATTTGGTAATTCCTTCTTTGAAAATGGTTCCGCTTCTAAAATTAGCTTATATCTTTTTCTATAACTATGTGAGCCTTAGAAATGGTTATGTTTAAAAATATGCATGGCTAACATACTTGGTTCTGTTTGCATATTCGTGTTGGCTACCACCATGCACTATTAGCCTAGTGTATTAAAAAAGATATTAGATACGAGAAATAATATAATTATTCCCGAGGATTTAGGTGGCTGCACCCAAAATTAATAGGGTGATTGGTTTTCTCATATAGCCAAGTGACGGTAAGGTGATGATTAATTTCTCTAGGTGTTGGTGGTCTCGCATAAATGCACATGACTAACATACTAGGATTTGCTTGCATATTCATGGATGATGTGGCTGAGTTCTCCCCATCTTTGGTTAGATATGTAAGCATAGAGAGTATTGTTAAAAAAATGAGAAAAATGGTAATTAAAACACAAAGATCATTAAACATATTTATAAAGTGATTGAAGGTCAATCACCATGATGAGTTGGTTGTGTAGCGTCAAGGTGAGAGGTTTTTACATCGATTCCTATTGTTCTTGGGTTGTTTGCGTAAATAAGAAATGTGTAAGTAGATTTTTTCAGTTGAAAGACTTTTAACATAATCACATGTTCAAGTTATATTCGGTACCAACCTTTCTTCATATGAGAATAGTAATGTTTTAAAAACATTTCCCGGCTATGGTCTTAAAAATAAAAACACGATTGAATTCAACTAATGCACATGTTGATGCGACACTTCGTTGTATAACACTAATAATATAGAATGTTGTATATGCATGGCTAATAATATGAATCTGGAACAACATCGAGCAAACATCTTAGACCAAAACTCATATGATCACTCACAAGGAAAAGGATGTTTATTTCCTTTTAGGCCAATTTTGCTTGTAGTTATCAATTTTTGTGGTAGTTTTTCCATCTAATCCCTAGTGATTTATTCTCTTTCATCATTTTTTTTGTCATAGTTGTGCACTCCAGTTATTGTGTACATAAGACACAAACTTTTAAATTGCTTGCTACTATCATAGAGTCTGTAGCATCCATCCATAATTGATTCTTCATTATCTTTAACCTTTTCCATGTATTGTTTTTGTTTCTCTCAACATTTTTGAATATTCAATTGGTATGAGAACAATAATAATACATTCCAGCACACTAGTTCTAATAACTGTTAGCAGCTCCATTATTTATTTAGAAGAAATATCGCTAGACAAATTGCAAAAATCAACGATAACACATTTTGCATTGAAAGGATTGGTGGTAGGAATAGATGATAGAGTTGACAAAAGCTGGAACGAATATGCACATTGACAAGTAAATTCTTTTGTGTCCTCCATCCTTAAGTATATTGTCTTCCATTGACACCACATAGTTGTCTAATATTGTCTAAGCCTCGATGGGAAGATATTCTTCCGCCACCTAGTCCTTTTTTCGTTTAGCATTTTTTCCCTATGTGGGAATCAAATTTTATCTTTCCTTTCCTCTCTTCACCCAATAGTACAAACAATTGGTGTAGTTTGATTCATGTAATTTAACTTTTTCAATTACATTGGATTCACTACATGATGTCAATAGATCAATATCTGGATGTTTGTCTTTAAAATATTGTAGAACCTTTGCTCTCATTTTTATGTCTCCTTTTATTCTCTCGGAAGTAAGAATCAAATGTCTCTACTATTACACCTTCTAAACATGGCCAATTAACTAGACATCCCTTGATTGTACTTTATCTGCTAGTACTGATAGTTCTTCATCATTCATTCCTCTAGAAGTTCGAATGAATTTTCATGTGAATCTTGCCAATGAATTAGGCTGAAAGTTATCTTGATTATATTTAATAGGTGAACAAACAAGGCCACCAGATCTAAACAACTCAAATTTTGTAGTCCATTTAGTCCATATATCATCTGGAAATAATAGAAAAGTCCATTTGTCGTATAGATTGATGGTTGTGTTTGTTTTGAAAATCAAAAGGCATTGAATCTCAAAGTTCTGCATTCAAAGGAAAATTAAATGTTTTATTTTTTATATAAGGAAGAAAAAGTTAATAAAAATGCAATAAAATTAAAATACATTACCTTCCATTCCTCTGTTTTGTGTTTTTCCAATCTAAGATGTTGAGGACATCCAAGCAATTTCCAAACCGATCTAGCTTTGTACAAAAATCAATAAACTTGGTTTCTATCCAAGTTTTGTTCACTTCATTATGTTGTTTGCAAATATTAGTAATGGCTTCATTAGTTGCATTTGTAGAAAGAATGTGAGCCCTTCAAAATGTAGCCTCGGATGTAAAGACTTGTAAGTATCTGAGCCCAAAATATTTTTTTGCACATATTGTATGTTGGTCGTCAAGTATATAAAATTTAATGTCATCCCTTTCCAAGTCTTTCAGATCTTGGAGCTCCACAACCTTATTCATAGACTCCAAGAAGGGAAGAATAATTATGTCCCTCTGTGTAGGAATAACATTTATCAACATGGAGTGCACAAGAAGGTCAACATTCTCATCATCAACAAGACAATACTAATACTCTAGAGGTGCTACATGGCACCTAGAAACATCAATTGAAAATACTTCACCATTGAACAAAAAGTAATCAAATTTTGCTTAG
The DNA here is from genome assembly GCA_018340775.1 of Taxus wallichiana var. yunnanensis. Taxonomy (NCBI): domain Eukaryota; kingdom Viridiplantae; phylum Streptophyta; class Pinopsida; order Cupressales; family Taxaceae; genus Taxus; species Taxus wallichiana. The sequence continues at coordinate 395,035,559 of CM031243.1, forward strand.
TTGAAGGTTCTATTTTCATGAATATAGTGGTTTCTTTCTTCAGCAATGCAATTGATTTAGTATTCTTTTTCAACCCATGGAAATTTGATCTGGACAGATCAAGCTTCAATTTAGCTAAATATGTTTTCCTTAGCATAGTAAACAACTTGGCATGTTTAGGCGGTGAAAGCGAACCTTTTCTATTCAAAAATGACAAACGAAAGAGGTTGTATCACCTCTATACAATTTTCTAAGTACTACAAGCATGCCATTGTGAATTTCTTCTACATTTGAACAACCAATTTTGTCTTTATCTACTAACAACCCCAAATCCCATCCATGTATTGAATGACATTATCTTTTGTCTTCTGAGGCTTACATTTCCCGTTTCTGAATAAAGAAACATCCAACTCCATATCCACAATAAGACACTTATTATTTTCATAGTCAATGCATTCGACCTGAACACGCAATGTTCTTGAATCAACAATTACAAAGGATATAACCATTCTGACTTCCTCATGTCTATCATCTATACCAAAAATAACCACAGTCGTCATTGTAGTAGTTAGGGCCATGGACTTCAACAAACCAGTCATCATCTCTTTTCTTCCAACTCTCAATACCTTCAATGAATGGAATTGCCAAGAATGGATTGTGACCAATGGAAGACATTGTATCTACAATTGGAGTAGAATATATTAAAAATTACTTCACATATGGATTAATTTTTATTCTCACCATATGTTAATGAATGCAAGTATTAGCCTTTGTGATCACCAATCTCTATAATACATTACTTTTTATCATTGGTGAGCAATCAAAGTAAACGTTAGCTACTATTAGGATTTGACCGAACATGACATCTAACCTTCAACTAGTTACTGTAAATCGTATTTTTGGATCACAACATTAATACCAAAAATATGCAAAATTGTTCTTGACAATTAACACGCAACATATTTTGGAAGGATTATCCATTGTCTGACAACCATCCACTTTGCGTAGATTACATGAAAGGAAACATTTGAAAACATAGATGTTAGTGAGAGAGAGGATTTAAGTCGACATATGAATGGAAAATTTTTAATATTACTTGTTGGTAATTTACACCAATTGAATGGACTAGCTTAAAGGCCATTAAGATTTAATCTCCATAACTAGTAGAAAAGAATAACGTAGCGGCCGCTAGGCTCAAGAATGTATTTATTTGAAAATAGTTATATAATAAAAACAATGGTCAAGCTTAGTGGCCACTAAGCTCCTCTAATTAGCGATTGTCATTGTAAGCACTATATGTTCAACTGTGGACCGATATTATTTTTCAATGATAGTAATTATATTGTATTGGATGGACTTTACATGTCGGACCCAATTGCAACACTACATTTCAACAAGATGGATAAAGACTTATGTATTTCACCTAAAATATATCTTTGTAAATTATAAGCCATATTCATTCGTATCAAAGAAAAATCCTAGCGACCACTACAATTTCTTAATTTCAAAATAACTATTGAATAAAAAATCATGGTCTAGCTTAGGGATGCTACGATACTTTCATTACCTCTAGTTGTAGCAATCACTAGAAGTACAAATTTAGAATGATTTTTATTATCAATGACTATAATTGTATCAAATTAGCCGCACGTTACTAGGTGGATCCAATTGTTGCACTACTTTCCATCGAGAGGGATCAAGACTTTATCTTCATATAAAAGGAATAACGTTGCGGCCAATAGTGCAACAATTTCTAAATTTGAGAATATATATATAATAACAAATAATGGTCAAGCTTAGTGGCTGTTGGGATCCTATCATTACCATTTTCCATTGTAATCACTATCTATTCAACTTTGGATGGTTAGTGCTTTTCATTGATTGTAAGTGTCACATATTGGGTAGACTTCACATGGTGGACCCAATTATTGCACTACATTCCATCGAGAGGCATCTAGTATTATTTATTTCTCCTAAGATATATATTTGAAAATTGTAATCCATATTCGTTAGTATCGAGAAAAAGGGTATCAACCACTACACTCAAGAATTTCTTAATTTCAAAATAATCGTTGAATAACAAATCATGGAATAGCTTAGCGGCCGCTATGACCATATCATTACCTCTTGTCATAACAATCACTATCTGTACAACTTTAGATTAATTGTAATTATAAATGATTAAAATGTTAACAAATTATCCACGTGTTACCTTGTGAAGCCAATTCCTGTAATGCTTTCCATCGAGAGGGATCAAGACTTTATATTCTTATCAAAGAAAATGCTTAGCGACCGTCATCCTTCATTACTCGTTGAAAGGAATAACGTAGTGGCCGCTAGGCTCAACAGTTTTAATTTTGAGAGGATTCAAGACTTATTTATTTCTCCTAAGATATATCTTTGTAAATTATAATCCATATTCATTCGTATCAAAGAAAAAGCCTAGCGATTGCTAGGCTTAATAATTTCTCAATTTCCAAGTATCTATTGATTAACTCATGATATAGCTTAGAGGTCGCCAGATCCTTTCATTACCTCTTGTCGTAGTAATCACTATCTTTACATCTTTAGATTGATTGTAATTTTCAATGATTATAATTGTTTCAAATCGGTTGCACGTTACCTGGTGGAGCCAATTTTTGCACTACGTTCTGTCGAGAGGGATCAAGACTTTCGGTTCATATCAAAGAAAAGGTTTAATGACCGCTAAGCTCAATTACTAGTTGAAAGGAATAACATAGCAACCGCTAGGCTCAACAGTTTCTAATTTTTGAATAGCTATATTATAACAAACAATGGTCTAGCTTAGTGGCCACTAGGCTCCTATCATTATCATGTCATTGTAATTGTATCATTTTGGGTGGACTTTACATGGAAGCCCTAATTGTTGCACTACATATTTATCTCATACAAGATATATCTTTTTAAATTGGAATCCATATATACCCCGAGAGTAAGTGATATTTTTGTAGTTTTGATAAGATAAATCATTGCACAACAATTACTTAATTTGGAAATAGCGATAGAATAAAAATCATGATATAGCCTAGTGGCTACTAGCTATATACCAATACCTCTTGTCATTGTAAACACTATCTTTATAGCTTTGAGGCACTAGTGCTTTTCGTTGTTTTAATGCAAAAACCTTATGGGATTTTAGAATTTTCATGCCATGTGTCATCATTTTAATGGTAGCTATTTATATTATAATATCGCAGTTCCATATAGTTTCAAAATATTTTATTATTCATTTCTTTACATTTAAATTTCGTAATAAATGTGTCAATTATAATGTTTTCTAACTATTAGGTTCAAAACATGCCACGTGGCACAATATAATTGGATAATTATTTTTCATTTACACACTACATCTAACATTGTATAAGTCAATTTTTTTAAAAAAAAAAAAGTGCCTATACATTTGTACACTTTATTTCATTTTTTTATTACAATATTATATTTTTATTGTGTTTCAACTATTTTAAGCTATAGCCACGTGTTGTCATTTCTTGGTTGCTATTTATATTATAATATCGTGGTTTCATATTATACTAGTTTCTTTACATTTTAATTTCATAATAAATGTGTAAATTATAATGTTTTCTAACTATCAGGTTCAAACTTAACACGTGGCATAGAGTAATTGGAGAATTATATTTCATTAGCACACTACATCTAACATTATCTAGGCAATTTTTGATAAAAATAAATTTAAAAAAATGTGCCTATAAATTGATATAATTTATTTCTATTGTTTTATTATAATATTATAAGTTTTATTACGTTTCAACTATTTTAAGCTATAGCCAATAAAAAGGTGTTTTTTCAATATTGCTTATTTTTTTGATATCCCGCACCTTTTCTCAATGAGTGGAAAATTCAAATTTTGAATTTACAAATTCCCCCGCATTTTTGAGAATTTGAAATTTCAATATTAACACAATTTCCCCGCTTTGATTTTCAAATTTCCATATCCCGCACTTTTTATATTTTCAAAATTTCTAAAGTGGTCTGCTTTGGAAAAAAATATTAAATACCCTGAGAACTAGTTTTAGGGTTTTTATTTTTTCGGTCTTGCGAACAACAACTCGTGAAATCATAGAACAATATAAGAAAGTTGAAGATTATAGGGCCAAATGCAAGAATCCCGTCATTTTGGCCAGGGAACAATCAGGTAGTAATTATAATCTCGTTCATGGATTAACAAAAAAGGAACAATCAAGTTCTCAACTAAAAAGGGTTGTGGAAAAATAGCGCAAATAGTTAGCTCGATGCAATAGTTGGTGGTTTGAATGACATCACCAAGCATGAAATAATATCAGATCTAAATAAGGTATTTATCAAAAATGTATACTATACTAAATGTGCACCTTTTTGATTGCGGGCTTATATAATCATTCTGTCTTTGACCAGATCTTGTCTTTTTAACCTTAGTCCATCCTGCTTTTCCCTATAAAAATGTACTTCGTGGCCCAACTCGCTTACTGATTCCTTCTAGTCATTTTTTCAAACTACCTTGTGTATACTAGTTCATGTCTTTTTACATCTCGTTTAGCCCTGCTTTTCCCTATGTAAATGTGATCATAGCCCAACTCACGCTTCATCGGGTTCCTTCTGATCATTTTGTCACACTGCCTTGTTCTTAAAGAAAATAAGGAATATGTTGGGCCCCAACCGAAGAAAATTTAATCCCTTTTCAGCTCTAGTTTTTATTTCATTTGAATGCTTTCAAGTTTCCACCAATCTATGTCCCCTCTAGATTGTTTTTCCCGATAATGATGGCCAGTCACCTAAACACTAGTTTTTAAAAATTTTAATGTTTAACGAGACTCAAAATATTGTTTTGGTATTCGTTATGTCGCCTTTTTTCCTTTTAATATGATGATAGAAACAACCCGAGGTAAATATTTCATTATACATTGTTTATATGGTTGTCGTGTTGACTTTGTGAGAAGATATTCAAGGTTAACAAAATGGTCTAAAACTGTAAAATCATATTAGGTTTTCAATTGTGAGATATTTTTTGTGTAATGGAAGGTTAAACATAATATATATATGCTTAAATTTTATCTATAAAATATTATAATCACTATATATCTATGTATGTTATTCAAGATGATATAATTCATTTAAAACAATATTATCAGTAGGCCATGTATTATTGGTGGAAGATAGAGTGTTGGCATATATATTAATTCATTAGGGTTGTTGTGGAAGGCCAAAACTAATATTATTTGGATATTAGTTGTCCCTAGGATTTTACAAAAACAAGAAATCTATTGCAAGCTTAGCAATCACTAGGGTATAACTTAATACCATATTTGTAGCTTAGCGATCGATACTCAATAATGCATATCATAAAGTCATACACTATTAAGACACTGCCACATCGTATTATTTGGAACATAGTTGTTGTTAGGATTTAAAAAATCAATAAATATATTACAAGTCTAGCACTCATTAGGTATTACCACAACATATTATTTGGAGCTTAGTGTAACTAGAGTTTCACAAAATAAATAAAGATATTGTAAATCTAGCATCTGCTAGGTATTTCTACAAAATAAAGGAAGATATTGTAAGTCTAGTGACCACTAGGTATTGTCGTTAGTTTATGCCTAAAAACATTCGAGTTAGAGGTCACAAGGTACCGCACCACCCCTAGAGGAGGATTTTGGCCTCCGCCAACAGCCATGAGGGCTCCACCGCACCCACAGCGATAGACACAACAATGGGGCCACCGCAGCGGGGGGCAAGGCATGACACGTGGATTTCGAGAGGTGTTTCTAGAGGTGGTTTTGGTAGAGCCAAGGATAGGAGGGGGTACTCAAAGCAGCACAACCAACTCACACACAGCAGTCTACTAGGGTTGGACCGGTAGGATCAGTACACCAGAGTACAGGAGGGACCCCATCTTAGAGAGGTACAGGAGGTTGTTTTATTTGTGGATCTCCAGATCACTATGTGTGCATGTGCCCGCACAAACCCAATATCATGGATGCACAAATAGCTGCTAGATCCGAGCAGATGGTGGGTGATGTAGGACGTGCTCATCGTGTATATGTAGCGGTTGACAACCGCTGTGTCAAGATCGTGCCACGGATCATTGAGATGACAAGTACTATCAGGGGTATTTCTATCTTAGTAATTTTGATTCAGTGCTTTAGATTCCTTTATATCACCTTCTATAGTGGACCAATGTGGGCTAGTGGTGGCTAGGCAACCGAGATAGTTGGCGAGGTTGAATTGGCCTCTCTGGGACCAAACTCGTCGTGGACTCATATGTGGAGAGTTGCGTACTTGATTTAGGAGTCTTATCCACTATTCTTGACCTCCGAGTTATCCCTTTAGGATCCTATAATGTAGTGTTGGGTATGGGCGGCTTGAGGCTCATCGAGCTAAGGTGGATTATAGAAATAAGGTCATTGAGTGTTAGGATGATCTTGGGAGTGTAGTTGTGATATCAAGGATGTAGAGGCCTATCTCCTTACGCATGATATCAGCTAAGCAACTCAAGCGGAGCATGCATAAGGGTTTTTAGTTATTTTCTATCACCATCGGTGGTGATCGTAGAGCACTTCAGAGCACTCACCCTTAGATGACCATGTAGTTTTGAGGGAGTATACAGATGTGTTTCTAGGCGAGCTTCCAGGGTTACCACCCCGCAGAGAGGTAGATTTCACCATTGATTTAGTACCTGGATCTACACCAGTTTCTAGAGCACCTTATCGGATGATGACTCCAGAGCTTCATGAGCTCAAGATCTAGTTAGAGGAATTCTTAGATAAGGGTCTCATTCACCCTAGTGTATCTCCTGGGGAGCCCAGGTCATATTTGTGAAAAGAAGGATGGTTTCTCTCGGACTTTGTGTAGATTTCAGGAAGCTCAACAAAGTCACAATAAAGAACCGTTATCCGCTCCTCGGATTGATGAATTGTTTGATTAGATGTGGGAGCGAGAGTGTTCTCCAAAATTGATCTCAAGTCGGGATATCATCGATTGCGCATATCAGATGCAAACATTCATAAGACAACATTTCGCACATTTTACGGGCATTATGAGTTCATAGTGGTTCCATTTGGTTTGACCAATGCTTGACTATCTTCATGAGCCTCATGAATGGAGTATTCGTGACATTTTGGATCACTTTATTTTAGTGTTCCTTGATGAAATATTGATTTATTCTCATTCCGAGGAGGAACATGAGGAGCATTTGAGGCAGTACTTCAGTGTTTTGAGAGAGTAGAAGTTGTATGAGAACTTGGAAAAATGCATTCTTTCAAACAGAGATTCAAGACTTGGGTCATATCATCTCGTGAGGGTATCTCCGTAGATCCCTCTAAGATATAGGCTATCTTGGACCGGCCAAAGACCCACATCGCCATTCGAGGTAAGGAGTTTCATGGGTTTAGCAGGGTATTACTGTAGGTTCATACAGGACTTTTCTAGGATTTCTCACCCTATCACTTCTCTTCAGAGGAAAGGGAGGAAGTTTTATTGGTCGGAAAAGTGTGAGTAGGCCTTTCGGTTGCTTAAGGAAAGGTTAAACACGATGCCCATCTCAGCAGTTCCTGAGACTGACAGAGGATTTTGTTGTTTGTACTTTATGCATCACTAGAGGGTTTGGGAGAAGTTCTTATGCGGGAGCATTGGATTATTACTTTTGAGTCTCATAAGCTCGAGGACTACGAGCTTAATTATCCTACTCATGACTTGGAGCTGCAGCAGTTGTTCATGCTCTAGTGTGTTGGGGACATTTCCTTTTGGGTAGACATTTCATTTTGAGGATAGATCATCGGAGTTTACGAATATCTTCTCACGGCCGAACCTCAACGCTCGTTAGCGACGTTAGATGGAGTTCCTATATGAGTATGACATGGAGGTTCGTATATCAAAGGAAGGAAAATGTTGTTGCGAGATGCACTTAGTAGGTGACGACATGTGCTTGCTTTTTGACACTTTAGTTAGATTTGATAGCGGGATCCTTGAGCACCTTCTAGAGGACAAGTTTTATGAGGGAGCCGCATGCAGTGACGTTAGAGTCACGGGGTTCATTAGAGGGCATATATTCCCGGGTGTGTTTTAGAGGTAGATGGTTTGCTTCATTTCCACAGTGCATCTACGTGCCTAAGTCGGGTGATCTCGCATAGCTTCATCCTCACAGAGGCTCATTGAGCCCCATATGCAGCACATCCAGGAGTAAAGAAAATGCACGCTGATCGAGGGAGTTATATTATTGGCTAGGTCTTCGATGGGACATAGCAGATTTTGTTGCACATTGCCTTGAGTGTCAGAGGGTCAAGGTAGAGCATTCTCATCCTGCAGGACTTTTACACCCCCATGATATTCCCTGAGTGGAAATGGGATGCGATCTCCATGGATTTCATAGTCAAACTTCCTATGTCTTCTTATTGTCATGACGCCATTATGCTCACCGTGGATAAGTTGACCAAGGTTGCACATTTTTGCCAACCAAGGTCACCTATAATGCACATAGGCCATTGCCAAAGTGTTTATGGAGGACATTGTTAGGTTGCATGGGATTCTGAAGACCATCATAAATGACAGGGATACTATCTACATTTCAGTTTTTTGGACTTCCTTTCAGGGCTTGCTCTGGGTACTTAGATTAATTTCAGATTAGCTTATCATCCAGAGATAGATGGGCAGATAGAGAGAGTTAATCAGGTGTTGGAGGACATGTTGAGAATGTATGTCATGGATCAAAGATAAGAAATGGGAAGATTATTTGCATTTAGTTGAGTTTTCCTACAACAACAACTATCATAGTTCCATTGGTATGGCTCCTTACCAGGATTTGTATGGACGACCTTGCAGGACAACTTTGAGTTGGGATAGACTAGATGACAGGATTATTTTGGGACCAGCCTACCTTCAGGATTTAGAGCAGCAGGTTGTTCTGATTAGACAACGTCTTGAACAGGCCAGAGCATGCCAGAAGGTGTATGCAGACACTAAGAGGATTGATCGTCACTTCTCAGTGGGTGACAAGGTCTTCTTGAGGGTTCGTTCACATAAGATTCCTATCTGTTATGGAAAGGGTTCTAAGCTATCGCCTCATTTTGTGGGGCCTTTTGATATTTTAGAGGTCATCGGTCCAGTTGCCTATCGCCTAGCTTTGCCACCACACCTTGCACGGGCCCATGATGTGTTTCATGTTTCTGTACTACGTAGATATGTACCTAATGCTTCTCATGTTTTGGATTGGTTGGCCCTACTGGTAGAGAGGATGGAGGATAGTGGAGACTAGAGCCCGTATGCATACCGGAGCACCGGAGGTTGGCCCTTCGGGGTCAAGACTTGGACCAGGTTAGAGTATAGTGGGACCGGCACGACGAGACAACAGCCTACCCGGGAGGATGCGATACCTTTGAGGACTAGATATCCCTGTCTCTTTGGTGACTTCAGGAGGAAGTCTAATTTTAGTAGAGGGGATGTAGTGCCCACACTTTTATAGCCCAGATTCTTTGGTTGTTTCTTTTCTCATAGACATGTTTTTGACAGAGATTTGTTATATCTTGGACATTATATTAGAGATTGGATCTTATTAGATATGTGTAGACATTTAGGCGTATGACACTAATTTAGGTTAATTTCTATATTGTCACATTTTCTTATGATGTCATCGATACTAATGGATATGATGTTGTTTTTGGAACATAATTATATTGATGGATACTTAGTTGTTGCATGTTGGGATTCTATGGTTATATGTCACTTTATCATCTTGTCTAACTTTGGAGAATTGAGTATAATTGTGCACGTTGTCACATTTTGATTTCAGTAGGATGTTAGGCTAGTTTAGAACTCATTGATATCTTGTTGAGTCGTTGATTTATATTGTATCAGACAGGTGCGGTTAATGTGTGCAATGAGTGTGCAGGTGACAGGTTTACAGGAGAACGTGGGATTCAGGCCAGCTACACAATCTTGCACAAGCAACCCACGGGCTGAGTCCTAGCCATGTTCATTGTGTGAAGCCTTAGTGTAGGAGATTATTATTTTGGGCACCATGAGTGACCCCAATTTTTGTAATGTATTGTGCCTTGAATTATTAATTTTGTTTAGGGTAATTAGTTATGTTATAAACTTGTTTTGGGAGATAATAATCCCACTTTAATTAAAATTTTGATTTTTTTAATGAGTCACTTAATCACAAGGGTTTAGGTCACATGTGAAACCCTTGGGTGGTCCCCACACCCTCTACCCTTGTGCCAAAAATGCAAAACCCGAAATTGGGTTATTTTGGGCATTTTTGGGGACCCCTTTTTAGTTTGGGAGTTCCCCTAACATAAAAATGAGCCCTTGGACCCTACCTAATGGGTAGGGGGCTTATTTCCAAGGCTAGAGGGAGTTTTCCCTCCCTTTTTGCCTCTTGTTTGGTCACATCCATGTAAGGGGTGTGGATTGGAGTGCTTGTTAAAAGTTTCACTAATTTTGTCTTGTTAACATTTGGGGAATTTGGGAGAAGAGGGCAAAAAGACAATTTTACCCTTTCTCTCTTTTGTTTTGGCATCTTTGACCTTGAAGGAGGAGAGGGGTGACACATGTCACCCCCTCATTTGTGAGGATTCTTGCTTGCTCCTCTTCAAATTCCCATTCATGGGAAAAGAGAGGGACTTTTTCTTTTGGAACTTCTTGCTTGGATGCTTGGGTGGTTTGGAGCTAGTGATTTGCTTGAGTCAAGAGTGGAGAAATTTGAAGTTGGAAAGCTTTTTGGAGAGCTTTCTTTGAGGTAGGCTCTTATGTCTTTTGTTTGTGTTGTTTTCCTTTTAGATGTTAGATTGGCTGTTTGAAATTGTTATTGTTGCATGTGGATTTTGGTTGTTTGCTTGTTTTACTCCCTCCATCATATGGCATGATGGAGTTTTGGAGTTGTGGGGGAAGAGAGAGGGAATTTTCCTCTCAATCCTCAAGGCTTGATGGACAAGCCTTGTAGGGTCTTAGTGTTTCCCCTCAAATGGTTGAGGTGGGGAAGTTGATTCATTTGGCTTGAATCTCCTTCCCCATTCTTGGTAAGGAAACCCCTTTGGGGTTTGAAAATCCTTTCAAGAAGGAATTGGTGAAAGGGTGGAGGGATAAGGAGGGTTTTGATTGAATTAGGAGCAATAAGGAGGGTATGGAGATCTTGTTTTTGCAAGTAATTTTGAATATAAATTTTGGAGAACTCTTCTCCTCTCTTCCCCACCTTTGAGGTAGAACATGGGTTCTCCTCCTTGTAAAACTTGGAGTCTTGATTTATACTTGTTTTTTTTTCCATGTGAATGTGTTTTGGTTGTTTCACCCCTTTCTTGTGCAAGTTGTGGATGGTAGTCCTCTTTCCCATGGGCTTGGGGGAGGCTAGCATGCATCCCAACCTTGGGAAAGGCATGTCATGATGCCTATGGTTGGGTGGTAAACAAGCTTATTCTCCTTGCATGGATTTCTTAAAGCATTCGAAAGTTGGAACTCAAGGGTTGGAGATAGTTGGAGTTTTCTTGTCATCTTGGTTCTCTTTGTCTCCTTCATCCTTTTATGGACTCCTTTTTTATTGTATCTTGAAAAGAATGACTATGTGGAAGTTTCCATTATCTTGTAAAATACCTATTTTGTAATTGATGTTACTTATAAACTTAAGTCTTTTTGCTTGAGAAATTTCCCTTCCATACTGCAAGGATCTTGTAATAAGGTTGTATCGAATAGCTATGTATTTGAGCATACTTTTACAAATATGAATCTTAAGCCCTTGAAAAAGAAAGCTTGTAAGATAGATATAAAAATATCTTAATAAGACCTTGTTGTAATCTTTATTTGAGAAGGAAAGTTGATTTATTAGAAGAAATGGTTAGACTTGTAATAGTATCCTTCTTGCAAATTTTGGTGGCTTTATACAAGGAAATGAAATTAGTTTGCACTCTTTTTTTATGTGAAAACTTAATGGGTACTTGCATTAGAAAATCAAATTTTAAAATATGTATTCATTGTAGCAACTTCTTTTGATATATTTCCAAGCTTCTTCTCTTAGTTGAGTTACATTGTCACCTGTTTTCTTTTTACAATAAAGAAATAAATCGTTTGAGCATAGATTTGATTTTTTTAAATATATATATATATATATATATATATATATATATACATACACACACACACATATATAAATTATGATGTATTAATATTAAATAAAAACAAAAAAAGTTATATATATATATATATATATATATATATATATATATATATATATATAATATTAAAATACGTTTTATTAATAATTAAAAAAAACATTGGTGGGGGCGGGGGCGCGAACCCCGCCCCGCGCATAAACTAAAACAAAAAAATCTTTGGTGGGGGCCGAACCCCCACCCCCTCGCTCACCCCAGGCGTGCTACCCCGCCCCGCCCCACAAAACCCTACGCCACCCCCTTATGGCACTTTGTCCCGCTACCCCCACACGCACACCCGACTCCCCACTGCAGACCCCCCCCGTGCCTCCCTCCACGCCTTCACCCACGCCACTCTGTCCCTTCCTCACTCCTCCACACATGCCCCCTTCACTCAATCCCCCGCAAAAGCAAGAAATCCACCCATACTCATTTCAATATAAACTCTGTGTGTGTGTGTGTGTGTGTGTGTGTGTGTGTGTGTGTGTGTGTGTGTGTGTGTGTGTGTGTGTGTGTGTGTGTGTGTGTGTGTGTGTGTGTGTGTATTTACCCCTAACAAGAACAATACAACAAGGATATTATAAATAATAATAATAGCCTCCATAACTTCTCCCCAACAACCTACAAACAAGAGGAAAGAGAGCAAAATGAAATAGAAATAAGAGAAAGAGAAGAAAAAGGCCATTAGAGGATCGGGGGCAAAACTTTAGTTTTTTTTTCAAAACTAAGGGCCCGAGATGGATTTAATCCTAGGGTCATTATTAAATCCTGCACTTTTTTTTAAGTCATGGGGTCTTAATGGGAAATATAACAAAAAGGAAGAGTGTGATGAATTAAATAATTTAAGAAGGGGATGCGGGTAAATATATTCAAAGGGAAATTAATTCTATTTAAGAATGAATAGATTATTGTTCTCATGACAAATTTTAATTAAAAAAAAGGGGGATATTAAAGGTGTGCAATTTAAATATAAGTAAATAATTAAAGATGGGTTTAGGCTAGTGATCAATTTAATTAGGTAAATTAAATGGGAATAAAATTAGTTATTATCAAGAATGGGCTAAGTGATGGATTAGTACTAATTAATCCCTTTAAAAAAATTACCCCTGAGAAATTTTAGTCACGTTGGTGTGTTTTTTTGGTGTCCTGGAGGGTCTTGACATATTTCCATGACATATTATTTGGAGCTTAGCGGTCACTAGGGTTTCACAAAATAAATAAAGATATTGTAAGTCTAGCGTCCACTAGGTATTTCTACAAAATAAAGAAAGATATTGTAAGTCTAGCGTCCACTAGGTATTGTCGTTAGGTTATGCCTCAAAACATTTTCTGATCTTAGGGATTGATACTCAACAACGGATATCATGAAGTTATATGCCGCTAAGACACTACCATAACATATTATTTGGAACGTAGCAGTCACTAGGATTTATCAAAATAAAGAAAGGTATTGTGAGTCTAGCATCTACTAGGTATTGCTACAACATATTATTTGTACCTTAGAAGTCACTAGTATTTCACAAATTAAATTAAGGTAGTATGAAATTAGTCGGCCTCTACATATTGGAACAACATAATATTTAAAAAAATATTTCTACAGGATTTACCATTTTAAATGAAATTGATTTGAGCTTAGCGGCCGCTAGCCTTTACAACAATGTAACAATTTAAGCTTTGCATTTGTTAGGATTTAACACATAAGATTTGGGTCATAGAGGTTGTAAGAATTTAACACATTAACATAAGATTCCAGGAGGCTAGCGTCCACTAGAATATGTGTACTCATAATGTTTGCAAGTTGTCGGTGGTATGCTTTAACAAATCAAATTAACAAATTTTGAGCTACATGGCATCTAGTTGCTTCCACAATAGAATATTTTGAGCTTGGATGTCTTGAGAATTTAACAAGACAAAGTATGGAATTTTTAGCTTGACGTCCACTATCTTATGATGCAACATATTATTTGAAGATATGTTGTCGCTAGGATTCAAGTAAAAACATGTTAGATATTACAAGCTTAAGCAATTTATGATCCTCGAGATCGTAGTCAAGAACAAATATCATGAAGTTATACACCACTAAGAAAACTCGCAACATATTATTTGGAGCTTAGCGGCTGCTAGGATTTCACAAAATAAAGAAAGATATTGTAAGTCTAGTGTCCACTAGGTATTGCCACAACATATTATTTGTACCTTAGCGATCACTAGGATTTCACAAATTAAATTAAAGTAGTATGAAATTAGTAGCCTTGTTGTATTGCAATAGCATAATATTAAAAAAATATTTCTATAGGATTTACCATTTTAAATGAAATTGATTTGAGATGAGCGACCACTAGCCTTTACAACGATGTAACAATTTAAGCTTTACATTTTTAGGATTTAACACATAAGATTTGGGTCATAGAGGTCGCAAGAATTTAACACATTAACATAAGATTCCGGAGGCTAGCATCTGCTAGAATATGTGTACTCATAATGTCTACAAGTTGTCAGTGGTATGCTTTAACAAATCAAATTAACAAGTTTTGAGCTACATGGCATTTAGTTGCTTCTAGAATAGAATATTTCAAGTTTGGATGTCTTGAGCATTTAACAAGACAAAGTATGAAATTTTTAGCTTGGCATCCACTATCTTATGTTGTAACATATTATTTGAAGATATTATGTCGCTAGGATTCAAGTAAAAACATGTCAAATATTGCAAGCTTAACGACCATTGGGTTATGCCTCAAAACATTTTCGAGCTTAGAGATTGGTACTCAAGAATAGATATCATGAAGTTATATGCCACCAAGACATTGCATCAACATATTATTTAGAGCTTAGCGACCGCTAGGATTCCTTAAAATAAATAAAGATGTTGGATGTTTAGCGTCCACTAGGTATTTCCACAACATATTATTTGTACCTTAGTGGTCGCTAGGATTTCACAAATTAAATTAAAGTACTATGAAATTAGTAGCCTCTGGTATGCGTAATAGCATAATATTAATAAAAAATATTTCTACAGGATTTACCATTTTAAATGAAATTGGTTTGAGCTAAGCGGCCGCTAGCCAAGTTGCAACAATGTAACAATTTAATCTTTGTGTTTGTTAGGATTTAACACATAAGATTTGGGTCATAGAGGTCACAAGAATTTAACACATTAACATAAGATTCCAGGAGGCTAGCATCCGATAAAATATGCGTACTCATAATTTCGCAAGATGTCGGCATTATGCTTTAACAAATAAAATTAACAATTTTTTAGCTACATGACATCTAGTTGCTTCTAGAATAAAATATTTCAAACTTAGATGTCTCAAGCATTTAACAAGACAAAGTATGAAATTTTTAGCTTGATGTCCACTATCTTATGTTGTAACATATTATTTGAAGATATTTTGTCACTAGGATTCAAGTAAAAACATGTCAGATATTGCAAGCTTAGTGGTCAGTTGGGTTAGGCCTCAAAATTTTTTTCTAATCTTAGAGATCGGTACTCAAGAACGGATATCATGAAGTTATACACCGCTAAGACATTACAACAACATATTATTTGGAGCTTAGCAGCACTGCTAGGATTTCTCAAAATAAAGAAATATATTGGATGTCAATGTACGCTAGGTATTTCCACAACATATTATTTGTACCTTAGCATTCTTTAGGATTTCACAAATTAAATTAAAGTAGTATGAAATTAGTGGCCTACTCGATGGTTACTATGATTTGTGTTATTCCTATATTATGATGTAGTGGGGATAGGGGTTGTTGTGTAATGCCTTCATTCTCATCCGGGAGGAGATTGTGAAGTTGTTCATGAGTGTAATCGAAGGAAATTTTTCCCCCATGTGATATAAAAAGAATAAGGGCATTTTTTTATCGATGAAGTGATTAAGCATTTCTTGTCACCTTCCTTCCGTGAAGTAGGTTCTAGAGTCATCATCACTACTGGTGTTGACCATTGTTTCTTCTTCTTCTCCCCCAGTGTGTTATTCTTCCACATTGGCATCATAGTAGTTATGATTGAATAAGTCATTTGTGTTTTTGTGTTTAGATGGCGGTTTATTTCATCTTCATTCCCATATTTGGATTGGGAAGGTATTCTCCTAAGTGTCATTAGATCCTATAGTTTTCAAGATGTGTAGATGAAATGGAGGTGTATTAAATGAGTGAATAATGCGTAGATGAGGGGAGGAGGATTTATTATCGATCAATATAAAATATCAACAATTGAACCTTATTTTTAGGACAAGAGGATTAAAAGAGGGTTGAGAGGATTTAAAGAAGGATTTGCCTTGATGTGGGGGCTTAGGGTGTGCCTCAATGTGAGGGCTTAGGAGGATTAAATAGGAAATAGACATTTGGTGTACATATCAAGTTTTCGATTAGTAATATTGAATTAATCGTGTTGATAATGAATCTTGGATAATATGTTTGATGATGTGAGGATGTAAGGAAGCATACGTGTAGGGTTACATGAAGATATGAGGATGTCTAAGTGTAACAAATATTGTGTATGATGTGATATTTATTATAGGATTCTTCTAGACTTAGGATGGGGATACTAATAGGAAACATTAAACGATTAAGTGAGAGTTTTGCAATGATGAGATGGGTGATCATTTAAACCAGGTAAGGTGGTGTAAATAGATTGCACAAGTGAAGTGGGGATGTATTAAGTGGATTTCATATGTATTTTGTGAGATGGGGGATGTTTATAAATGTCCTTTTGTAGCTTTAAATTTTATTGATTAGGTGGAAAGGTTTATTAGTTATTATGATTTATATTAATGGGATGATGTGAAAGGGGTGAGTGGCAATAAATGGATGATGGATGACAAAAATATGGTCAAAGGTTTATGGTGAATGATGCATGGTAAAAATATAGGTCAAATTTTATAGTCAAAAGAGATGAATGATAGGTGTCTAGTTTTATTAGAGGGACTAGTGTGAGGGTTGTACATTGCTTTTGACAAAACACTCAAACAAGTACAGACATGCAAGCACACCCTAACTAGTCAAGTGGGATTATAACTTAACTATAGACTAATTTCAATACCCCACACCAATGGTGGTGCCACAATTATCTCTCCACCTATGTGTCAATGTGGGGTCTGCTAACGAGTGATATTGGGAAGTGCCACCTCCTTGCACTATAATTTGATATGCGGCCAAATACCTACCTAGTCTAGGATATATGAACTCACTAGGGCGTCATCTATATACCTTGCAGTTCATGGGGCCAAGTCCATGCTGCAAGGATGTTTTCGAGGCCTAGGTATTGGGACGTGGAAGCCTCTCACTTCACACATCTCTTAAAACAATAAATCACTTAGCCAATAACAATAGTTGTCCAAGAATTTATATACCCCATTGGAACATGGGGTGTGTCTACATGCGTGGAGGTGAAGCCCACGGTCACGAGACCCCTAGGAATATGGTAAGTGCATGGATGTCACTTCCACATCATGTTACCCCTAAAAATAAAAAAGGGAAGAAGGATAGCCACTTTTGATCCTCAAGATCATCCTAGGACGCAAGAGGAGAGCATACATGGTGTTGCCTTTGGGAGATAACAAACAAGAAAATAAATATAAGAGATAAAATACACAAGATAGTAAATATTTTGGGTCTTCAAATGGGCGGCCTACAACACAAAGGTTAGTATTTTTATAAAGAAACCCAATATATTGGACGATAATAGTGCTACAAGAAAAAGTGGTTAGTAGTTTTTATTTAATCAAAATATTGTAACCATAAAAATTAGATAAACACAAGGTAAGTATTAAAAAATGGTGGAGTCTCCCTTGTTATTGTGATAATTATGTAAAAAATAATTTCAAAGCCTATAAATAGCCACCAACAACACTTAGAAGCAAAGTTAGATCAGTCAACTCTAAGCAAAAGTTAGTTCCAACAAAGGCATCAATTATCAGGTCAAAGGTGTTACTTTAGGGAAAAGGTGCCACTTCAAGTAACAAAGGCTCTAAACTAAGTTTTAATAACAATGCTAGTAAAAAATGCTGAAATATGAGCAAATTCGCTACAACAAGTAGCAAAGGCATTGAAAGACAAAACAAGGCTGCAAAAACATGAAGGTTAGTACTAGTAGAATTTAAGTTTCAAAGTGTGAATATAAGTGCCAATCTATAGAGAATAAGCACAAAAAGTCATAGCATCGGTGTTGAACTTGCACAAACAACAGTTAAAGAAAAAGGTACTAATTTTTCTTACAAAGGAGCCATGGGATTTTTATAGGCATTAAATGATAGTCTTGAAAAACTAGATGTTAGACTCGGGACATAGGCATTGATTCGAGCATAGGTGCTAAATTTGGTAAAGTGCTAATACACAAGGTATATGCATTGTTTGAGTCTTGGAACCATTTTTAAGCACAAATTTCAAAATTCTTGTTGCAAACAAGATTAGATTAGTATCAAATTTACACAGCCCATTTTACTCACTATATTTAGCTAGAAACAAATAAAAAAATTTGGGCAAGGCCCCATGGTGGGTGCTAGAAATGTAAATGAAAAAAGAGTTGTTAGTGTAAATACAAACAAGAAATCAAAGTAACTTAATTCCTAATCTAACAATCCTAAGCACTACTTCAGATTGAGCAAGATGGAAAGGGAATAAAATGCAATACCTTCACTTACCAAATGAAGAACTCCCTTGATGCCTTGGATGTGCTCAAGATGTTGGATTGAACTTGCTTGCTTCAAATTTTTGGATTCAATTGGATAACACCTCCCCTTGTGGATTGATATTTTTCTTGAAGAATGCTTGATGATTGTTGTAGAGCTCTTTAGAAAATTTGGCAACACTTAGTTGCAATTTCAAAAGTTGGCTTCCATGGAGGGTGGAAAGCCAATTTATAGGTTGTGGGAGGAGAAATGGAGGGTGGAGATTGATCCAAGTAAGATGAGGATCAATGGTTTTTATTGCATGAGAGGATGGAGAAATCTAGAATTAGAGAATTCTATAAATTAAGAGAAGCCTCCATTGAATTTTTAATTCAATGGAGGGAGGGAGTTTTATTTAAATTTTTAAATAAAATGGAGGGAAGTTTGGAGAGGCTTATAGAAATAGAAGCCTCTAGATTTGGAGGTGGAGAATTTGATTAGGTTAGAATTAGGTGAGATTAATTGTGATTAGGGATGTGATTTGATGGAGAAGCTAGGTGTAGGATAGGTGTAGAGTAGGTGGTAGGTGAGTAGGAATTTTTAATTCCTAGAAATGTTTTAAATGAGGTTAGGAAATGTGATTTATAATAATTAATCTTGTGATTAATTATTATAAAGTTAGAATAGGGAATGTGGGATGATAAGTTAGTAATAGTGAGAAGGGGAATATATTAATAATTAATAATGTTTAATAAGTATTTTATTTATTTAATAATTATGTTGACATTTTTATGTCTACAAAGTGTGATTACTACACAATAATATATTCTTTTTATTTCTTTAGAAATTTGTTTGAGTTATGATATTTTTTTCTTTGATTTCTCCATGAAATTATATATTGTATTCTATATGTTTTCTTTCTTGTATGTTGTATACCATGTTTACTTTATACTCATGTGTGCTCTATGTTGTGTTTTCTTGGTACACTTGTATGTTATACGCTATGTTTTATCATATACTATGTATAGCTACATGTGATTTTCATTATTTTTTTACTTTATGCTCATTCACATTAGGGACATAATACATATCCTAATACCTATGATACACACTTGTTATATCCTTAGAATGGAAAAACATCCTACAATACATTACTTGTTAAATATATGGCAAGATAGAACATCCTATGGCATATTGCTTACTTATTTAAATTATTGTCGTTGGACACACATTGTTAAGGCATACTTATCAGTGGAAAATTTTAGCGAAAAATATTCGTAGTTTGAAGAATAGTAGAATTTTGGGAATTTAATTTTGGCGAATTTTAGCAGTACCCAGGTTTCGCCCAAAAATTCCATAAATAATAATATGTCCCATCTGAATCACCAATGAATTTCCAATCCCAATGTATATTTTTATATTAAATCACCGCGTGATTACCGCACCGGATTTGAAAACATTAATGTTTCACCAAGAAATCGACGTGCCAAGATTTGAAAACATTAATGTTTCACCAAGAAATCGACACACTAGGATTTGAAAACATTAATGTTTCGCTAAGAAATCAACAAGCCAAGATTTGAAAACATTAATGTTTCGCCAAGAAATCAATGCGCTAGGATTTGAAAACATTAATGTTTTAACAAGAAATATATAGAACCTTATTTGGCTAAGAAAGCATTCCTGAAATTTTCTCGACATATACACAAAGGTGATGTTTTCCCGTAATTTTCCAATTTTTGAAGTAGTAAAAAGGGATTTAGTGAATCGGCATATTGTAATTTTCTTACAAAATTTCAAATAAATCTAGATCTTGCTAGGGCTCGACTATTGCATTGCATGCACTTACATTCTATAAGCACTTACTGTAGGTGAGTCCTCAGTCTATTTGAGACATGTTTTCTTTCATGTCGCATTACTTTATCTATGATTCTACCTTTGTAAGTTATTACAAAGCTGAACATCCTCATCCTCATAACCACTATGATTTTTATGTCATCTAGAATAGTCCTCCTGCTGCAGAGAATCATAACTAGTTTTCCTATCTTATATACGTCTACGTAATATATATATATATACATACATATATATATATATATATATACATATATATACATATATATATATACATATACATACATATATATATACATATACATACATATATATATATACATACATATATATATATATACATATATATACATATATATATATACATATATATATATATATATATATATATTATATATATATATATATATATATATATATATATATATATATATATATATATATATAAAATTTAAAATCACTTCATACATCTGTGTGCTCTGTATATTCCTTGCTTTATCAAAGTAGATTCTTTGAATCTCTTTGTTAATGCTGTCTCTTCTACAATGTATATATATATATCTTGTGGTTTAATTTCCATTTATTTTAGGACCAATACCATGACCATTTATCATTGTCTGCTTTAACACTACCTCGTACTGCAACAAATCCAAAGGATATATAAAATGTGGTACATTTTGTAGGTTTCACATTCACCAGGGGAATTTCCTTGGGAGATTGATGGAATGGCAACATGTGGCATAGACCTCCCAAGAGCCATGATCAGCTCTAGAACCTAAAACTTATCAATGCAGCTCATTATGTGGGGTTCATGTCCACTAGGAGGATTTGGTTGGGAATGGGAGGTTAACAAAATGCTGAAAAATAATAATGTATGAAATAGAGACCATACAAAGATTTCCAAAATGAAAAATTCAAGAAATGCAAAAGGGAAAAAAGTTACAACAATGAACCAAAAACTAGATAATTAGAATTTGGAAAAAAAAGATAGAAAATAACAGTTGTGGGAAAAGTACAGACATCTTGTCACAAGAATTATTACTTGTTACCACTATTTTTCTCATTGCAATGTACTTCAAACTTTTTAAACCATGGAAACATAATGTATTGAATGTACTCAAGCATGCATTTCCTTCAACAATCAAGAGGAAAAATGTTTTCTTTATCTTCACATTCACTTCTGACACTACCTATGAAAATAATTGTGTTATAAATCCATTAGAAATTGTATAGTAATACTAATTCACTTTTATTAATGTTGAGGAAAATTTGGAATCTATCTCTCCACAACAAGAATTTTCCAAAAAGAATGTAGGGGTTTACACCACCTCTTCTTCCTCCATGAAGATTACAAAAGTGGGATCACTCTTCAACATCTTTTCTTGTCCTTGTTGTAGCATGCTTACTTGTTACCACCATTTTCCTCATTATGATGTACTTAAAACTTTTTAAACCATGGAAACATAATGTATTGAATGTACTCCAAGCATGGATTTCCTTCAACAATTTGAGGATGAAAAAAATTCTTTATCTTCAAATTCACTTTTGGAACTTCCTATGAAAGTAATTATGTTATAAATCCATCAGAAACTATATAGTAATACTAATTCACTTTTATTAATGTTGAGGAAAAGTTGGAATCTATCTCTCCACAACAAGATTTTTCCAAAAAGAATGTAGGGGTTTACACCACCTCTTCTTCCTCCATGAAGATTACAGAAGTGGGATCACTCTTTAACATTTTTCTTGTCCTTGTTATAGCATGCTTACTTGTTACCACAATTTTCCTCATTGTGATGTACCTCAAAAATTTTAAACCATAGAAACATAATGTATTGAATGTACTCCAAGCATGGATTTCCTTCAAAAATATGAGGATGAAAAATGCTTTCTTTATCTTCACATTCACTTATGGCACTTCCTATGAAAATAATTATGTTATAAATCCATTAGAAACTGTATAGTAATACTAATTCACTTTTATTAATGTTGAGGCAAAGTTGGAATCTATCTCTCCATAAAAATAATTTTCCAAAAAGAATGTAGGGGTTTACACCACCTCTTCTTCCTTCATGAAGATTGCAGAAGTGGGATCACTCTTCAACATCTTTTCTTGTCCTTATTACCACCATTTTCCTCACCGCAATGTACTTCAAAATTTTAAACCATGGAAACATAATGTATTTGTAATTTCACAAACAGGACTAAGCCCGTATATTTTATTAATGTGAAATTTATCAATCACAATGGAGCTGTAATATTTATACATATTGAACAACAATGTGTAGACAAACAAATATGTTGATGTAAAACCATACTTATAATTCGCTTCCAATAATACATTCGGAAGCATATACAATGTTGTAAGAAAATTATCCCTATGAGTTAAAAAGACAAGTATGGTTTAAAACCATATAACAACTTACAATTATATTATGGTTATATAATATAACCATATGATTATTTAATTAATAAACTAAAATAAATCATATAATGCATAATTAATATTTTATCCTAACATTCCCCCTTAATTGTGCAATCTCAAGAGATGAGGAGAGGAACTCTCAACAACTCGAACTTGTCACGTGCAAGTGACTTTGTGAAAATATTTGCTCGTTGTTCGCCAGTTGGACAAAATTGAAGCCGATGTTGTGCTTCAACACATTTTTGCATATGAAATGAACTCGAACCTCAATGTGCTTTGTTCTCTCATGAAAACTGGATCAGAACAAGTTTGAGAACACCTTCATTATCAACATACATGGTGGTTTTTGTCTGTGGTATTCCAAGTCCTTTCAAGCATGCAACGTAGCCAAATCACTTCAAGGGATGCCTTCTCCTAGAATGATACTCGCTTTTCAGTGGAAGAGTGAGAAACAAAGTGTTGTTTCTTAATTTCCCATGATATTGGTCCATCCCATAAAGAATACAAATCCAGTATGGATTTTTATCATCAATGTTACCCGCATGATCTCGAATCCGAATATCCATCAAGAAAAAGTTTTCGTTTCTTCTTGTATTCTAGACCAAGATCCTCCGATCCTTTGAGATATCTCAAAATGTGCTTTTTGCTTTCCAATGACAAACTTTGGGTTCTCGCATGAACCTAGATAGATAGCTCACTCGCAAAGCTGATATCTAGTCTAGTGTAGGTCGAGTAAATGAGACTCCCAATCATTTGCCGATAGAGAGTGGCACTTACCTCGGGAGATGGATCTGAACGAGATAATCGTAATCTGCTTCTCCATAGGTGTAGCAATTGGTGTGCAATCCATCATCCTAAACTTCTCAATTATTCTTGGTATATTTCATATGAGAAACAAAAATATGATTCTCTTTCGCCACACTTCTAATCTAAGTGCATCCTCGAGATCGGTCATGTCGAACGATCGATTAAGATCTTTCTTTGTTGCATCGATCATCCTCACGAATCGCCAAAGGATGACTAGATCATCGACATAGACAACAAGAATCACCATCTCCCCCTTGCTTTTTTGAGGTAGAGATTGGGATCGTATGGATTTCTAACAAATCCATGTTGTACGAGATTCTCATCAATCTTGATATACCATGCCCTGTGGTGCCTGTTTGAGGCCACACAGAGATTTTTTGAGTCTCGCATACCTTTGTTTCTTGACTGTGTACAACATATCCCTCAGGTTGAGTCATGTAGACTTCTTCTTGTAAATCTCCGTTTAGGAAGGCACTTTTACGTCCATTTGGTGAACTTTCCATCCAAATCGAGAAGCTAGAGCAAAGATCATCCTTATCGTTTTGATCTTAGCTATGGGAGAAAATGTCTCCTCATAGTCAATGCCTTCTTTTTGTGCGCCTTTCTTTCAAGTTTGCTACAAGTCTTTCTTTGTACTTAGTTTTGAATATCCATCTACATCCAATAGGTTTCTTCCCGTGTAAGATCAACAAGTCTGCCAAGTGTTATTCTTCATCACTGATTGATATTCAAAATCCATGGCATCTTTCCAAGATTTTGACTGTAGGGCTTCCTGGACTGTAGAGGGCTCATCTGATTCAATAACTCTACTCATCAAAGCAAAGTTAACTTCTTCTCTTGCTTTACTGTGAGTCCGTGGTCTAGGGGTGGATGTATCCGGTGGAGCATCCAATCTTGCATCTCGTAATGTACTTGTACACCATTTAGGCATACGTTGAACTGTTCCCATGGGTTGTGGTTCTATTTGATCAACACCATCATCCCCATCATCACTTTCATCTTCAGAGGGAACATCAGCTTCGATTTTTACAATAGGTGAAAAATATACATCTGCATGAGTCCTGGAGGAGGATTTCTCTGCTTCCTTATTTTCAAAACTCAACATCTCTGCTGGTGTAGACTTTTCTAGTCTTAGGATCCATCAATCTATACCCAAGAGTCTCTTCACTGTACCCAATGAAGATGAGTTTTTGTGACTTCATGTCCAATTTCTTTCTCGTTTCTGTTTGGGTATGTGCATGCTTGCTTTGCACCCGAATACTCGAGGTGTGCAATGGATGGTATCCTTTTGACCATGCTTCTTGTGGTGTAATTCCATCAAGAGCGGTTGTGGGTGCTCTATTCAACAAATACACTACTGTTTTTGCCGTTTGCTTTTCCCAAAATGTCTTTTGCAAGTCTGGAATCATCGATCATGCATCACACTGCATTTCCATGATAGTATAATTTCTTCTCTCAACAACACCATTTTGCTGCGATGTGTGTGGAGGAGGCATTTGTCGATGAATCCCGTGAGTTTGTAGTAGTCTCGAACTCATCACCGGTGAATTCCCCCTCGATCCGAGGGAGAGTTCTCATGTGATGACCGCTTTCTTTCTCAAGCTACTTTTAACTTTTTGAAGGTTTCAAACACTTCATCTTTCTTGCGAAGACAAAAATCCACATTTTCCTGAATAGTCGCCAACACAAAGCATGAAGTATCGAACCTGTAATGACTTGGTTGCATTGGACCGCAAAGATCGATATGAACCAAGTCAAGTTTACCATGAGCTCGAAATGTACTCTTTTGGAACGAAGCTCTGTGTTGTTTTCCTGCTAGGTAGTGAGGACACTTGTCTGTATCCTTCTGAAGAGAAGGTAGCCCATGTACCATATTACGCCGGCAAAGTGTTTCGAGATATTTGAAACTAACATGACCAAATCTCCAATGCCAAAATCTACTGAGGTGGAATTTTTAGCCACAAGTGCTTGATCATCTCTATAAACAAAATCAAGTTGGAACATGCGTCCCACATTGGAGGCTTTTGCAATTATTTTGAGCCTCTTGATTTATCTCGAATCAAACACGTTTTCTTGCCGGATTGACTATCAAAGTCAATTTTTAGGTTGTGATCTAGGAGTTGACTAACTGAAAGAAGATTCTTTATCAACCTAGGGACATATATGACATCTGATAGTCTGCATTTGCATGAACCAAGGGGTAGAGAGAGAAGTTCCCAATCCCATGAACGTATATGAAGAATCATATCCCAACGAAACATGATTTTTGATGGCGTGTCCTTCATTGAGATAAACCAATCTTTGTGGCGGTCATGTGTCGAGTGGCTCTTTAATCAACATACCAGACATCACTAGATGACGTGGATGGTTCACTTGATCGAGCAGGTGAACAAGAAGTCTTCATTGTCCTGACTTCTTGCTCAACAATATTACCTTGTCTGGTGGGTCTTCTTTCCAGCTTCCCCTTTTTCTACCCGTGATAGTTGTTAGAATGTCCCTTGTAAGATTTTTGTTGTTGTGGTCCAAAGTTGCTTGATGAACCTTTCTTACAAGTGTTATACCAATAATCTTTTAAGTCATGTCCTCTTTTGTAAATTGGACATCGCTTCTTCCGATTGATTGTCCCCATGATATTGATTTTGATGTTGGGACTTCGATAGGATTTAGGTTTTCCTTTACCTTTTCCTTTCCATTTTGATGTGAAGACAGTGCCTGCTCCTCTTCATCATCCTTATTGTGCATTGCTTCCTCTTGCTGCAGCAACAAAGCTTTTACCAATTTTTCAAAA
This sequence comes from Taxus wallichiana var. yunnanensis, assembly GCA_018340775.1. Taxonomy (NCBI): domain Eukaryota; kingdom Viridiplantae; phylum Streptophyta; class Pinopsida; order Cupressales; family Taxaceae; genus Taxus; species Taxus wallichiana. The sequence goes on from CM031243.1 coordinate 395,062,187, forward strand.
CTAATTGTCGTATCCACAAGTTTAGAGTTGTGACAAAAATGTGGTAAGAAGAAGGAGAGCTCTTTAAGAATGGGAACGAGAGATTCATCTTTGAACTCTTCTCCTAGGGTTAGAAGTGAAGCCCTCAACTCAGAACTCTTCTTAGAAAGCTTCAATTTTCTCATTCTCGCTTGAACTTCAATGTATGTAATCGACTCTACAAATTTAGTATGACATTCTTGTTCTTGGCGTCATATATTGTGCTCAACTTATCCCATGCTTCTTTTTTTGTTGTGGCATCTCGAATGTGGGCTTGCACATCGTCGTTGACACTCCAAATAAGATGATGAGTTTTGCTTTCGATCTCGCTCTATCAAACTATCATTGTTGTGTTGTATCGATTGTTGATCTCGGTTAGAGTACCATAGCCACACAGCCAAATTTCTTCAAACTCGAAATGTGTTTTTTTTTTGTCTTCCATGTCAAAGCATAGTTGCTTCCTCTAAGTAATTGTGAATCCTAAGAAGAAAAATTTGGGGCATTGGTGCCCATTTTGTAGAGATCATCGACAAGGTTTGGCTCTTATCACTCCTGGGTGTATTAGGTCTCTAATCTATATATCAATCGATATACCGAACCTTCTATATACGTGTTCTTCCAATATACCGTCGATACGTGGAAGAAGCTCACCCTTTCTATATACCCGATATGACGTGAAAGAGGCGTTAACGTCACGTGAAAGAATTCAATACGTGGTACCAAGACAGTACTGATGGGGTATGTGCGATTATTGACACCGGCTCAAAGAAATATCCTCATACGCTGCGCGTAACTTCGCTATATACTTGGATAATTTCTCAATCTAGATTTATGTCGTGCAATCATTCATAGACGGATGGAATGGTTCATAGTGTGTGCATCGTGACCTTATTACTCCCCGTTGATTTATAGGGATGATGCCAGCAACGACGTTGTTGCAGCTATATTAGGCGTTAAGTGCAGTAGTAGTCAGCGACGGCTTTACCCGTAAGCACTTCCTAGAGGCACCGTGATATATTTAACGTTGTGAATGAGATCTAGGATCTCGTGAGTGTTACTGTAACCAATTTTTTTATTTTTTTATTACAATTTCTGCCGCTTTTTGATAGCTTATTAAAGTTTGCAGTGATTGAATGGCAACCCTGCAAATTAGTACAATATGTAATAGAAGATAAAGCTTTACATTCAAAAACTGGAAAATTTAAATGGCAGGGTAAAATTTGCCAGGGTCCCGTTGGCCTCCTGAGCCCAATATGACCCAAAATGCTAAAAATTGCAAAAAAATAGCTGAAAATGCAATTTTTAGATGGGTCTCCTTTTGCAAAAAATGTCCGAAATGAAAAACCAGACCAAATGGGAGAAAAATTTTTTTACCCTAAATTAGGGATTCCTCCGCTAAATTTAGTTAGTTATAACTAAATTCAAAATTTTCCACTAAATTTGGTAAATTCACCAAATCTACCGCTAAATTTCAAAAAATGGATTTTTGTGTGTTGGGGCAGGATTCGAACCCCACACCTCTCATTCCCAAGGCGCTTTCACTATCCAACTTGGCTCATATGAGCGCTTGTGATATGATATGAAGGAAATACTATTTAATGAAAATAGAGAAGGAGCTAACCTCTTTAAAAACACGACCTGGCAGAGTGGAGGCTCACGTGGCGCTTGCGTGGAGCTAGTTTTGATTAGGTTTTCCGCTTGAAGCGGATCTGAAACCTCTATTTCTTTTCTCCCTTTTTTTTAATGTTTCCGCCTCCTTTTGTTTTGGTTTGTGCAGGCCAGGTCCCTGGAGTTTCCACACATTTTTTTCCTTGATACTTGCTTTGCACGCAGCTTATATCTCTTTGCACGAGGATTTCTTGTGTTGGTTTGCTTTGCACGCGGCTTATATCTCTTTGCACGCAGGTTCGACTGGAGATGGAGAAATGGTCGCTTTCTTGTGTTGATTTATGCAGCCGTGGTTTCAGAAAGACGTGAGGACGCAGGGATCTCCAGGGGTCTACACACAATGTGCAAACTATGTGCAGGTTGAGCTAAGATCTTGTAATGTGGAAACAATGTGCAAACTATGTGAGAAATGGCCGCTACTTCTGATTGTATTCAGATCAAAAACTTCCAGAGTTAAGATCTTGTAAAAAGAGACAAGAAAAACCCCAGTGATAGGTGCCCCAGTCTCATCGGCGTAAGCTTTTCAAAGCTTGTACAAGTGAATGTTCTAACTGGTCATCGAACAACACTTTGCTCTCTGGCTCGGTGGATAGAGCAATGGGTCGGCCTAGCTTGGTCTTGGAAGAACAAATGCATAGACCTCCAAATATAATAAATCTGCAATAAATTTTTCTCAGTTGAGTGCACCACAGTAAAAAAAAAATTTATGCTCCAAACACCTAGAATGAACTGGGGGATGTGGGAAGGCAGAGATGAATCGGGAGGTTGCAGGAGGCAATGCTCTCTATTGCTGCATACTCTTCTCCAATCTTCTCTATCTCTGCTGCATTCTCTTTCCACTCCTTCACAGGTCCAGATTCTCGCTCTGGTACCAAATGTAATTTCACAAACAGGGACGTAAGCCTGTATATTTTATTAATGTGAAATTTATCAATCATTACAATGGAGTGCTGCAATATTTATACATATTGGACAACAATGTGCAGACAAACAAATATGTTGCACAGGTAAAACCATACTTACAACTGCTTCCAATAATACATCCTGGGAAGCATATACATTAAATGTAACAATTATCCCTATGAGACAAAAAGACAAGTATGGTTTAAAACCATATAACAACTTACAATTATATTATGGTTTATAATATAACCATATGATTATTTAATTAATAAAATAAATTAAATCATATAATGCATAATTAATATTTTATCCTAACAATGATTAATATACTCAAGCATGCATTTCCTTCAACAATCTAAGGAGGACAAATTTTTTTCTTTATATTCACATTCACTGAAATTCCTGTGAAAATAATTGTGTTATAAATCCATCATAACATGTATACTAATACTAAGTCACTTTTATTAATGTTGAGGAAAATTTGGAATCTATCTCTCCACAACAAGAATTTTCCAAAAATGAATGTAGGGGTTTACACCACATCTTCTTCCTCCATGAAGATTGCAGAAGTGGGATCACTCTTTGACATATTTTTTTGTCCTTGTGTTAGGAAATAAGGGATAAAATATATGGAAAATCCTCACATAATCGCAATAGTAGAAAATAATATGCGTAAAATATTATAGATCTCAAATAAAAGTGCGTAATAAAAATAACACAACACGAGTCAATATTTAACGTGGTTCACCCAATTTGGGCTACGTCCACCAAGAATCACTTGCTCATATTTTATTACAAGCCACTACTCTCTCAATACAATACCTAGATTTGTTTGGAGCTAAGCTCAACAAAATCTATAGAATTCACACCCGAATGATAAATTTGCAATGTTACATAAACCCTACCATATGCACAAAACCACATAAGTAGATTAATGCTAAGTAGTTTTACAAAACTACGGGTATTAAAACCATGGGCTAAAACCACCCATAAACCTATGGGTCAAAAATATCATACATATGAGAAGAGCACATTTTTTAGGCCGAAAAAATTTCTGGGGCACCCTGCACCCCTCTTCGAGGCCCGGCCCGCCCAACCCTAAACCTCTGCGAGACAATCGTGGAAAGTGTACAATGCTCTTAGTGTACAATCTTTAACATTTTCACACATGAAAAAAGTTTCCACAATCTAACACCTTATTGTAGTCCAAACAACATATCTATAATATTTAATATAAAGGAAAAACATGATGTAATGTGAGACTAGATATAAATGGCACGAAGTTAGATATTAAAAACATCAAGATCCGGGGATATTTTTAATTCTGCATCCTTCAATTTTCTTGATCACATTCTCCAAGTAGGAACATGACAAGATATAGAGAATACCCTTATCATGATCAGATCATATATGAAACATCGATCAAAGCATTTAAGCTTCTCTAAATAATAATGATACTTTAGCTAGCTTGGACATATTGACATTTCATCACAAGCCAAAGAACCGTGCATACATTCTCAACCTTGAATTCACAGTCTCATACCACAATGAGTCATAGATGGAAAACCATATATTCTGTCTCAGATCCTTTGAAATGATGAACATTCTTGGTAATTATATCTTCTTATGACATACCTCATACCTATGATGAATCAATAATCTCTTCATGAGCAGATGCACACCTTATTTGGCTTGATGACAACATTTAGAACCTCTATATAACAGAAAACTCCGTATACACTATGACATGAGCTCGGTCATCAATACTCCTTCATTAATAAACTAAAGACAGATCATACCTTGGATGAATCAATGAACTTAGATTCCTTCATGAGTAGATACATACTATACTTTGATTTCAAACTGAGCACAAACCTTGAGATCACCTATTTCATGTTTGATTAGCTACAATAGAGACTTCTTATCACTAGAGTGTCTTATCATTAGAGTGTATTTGGCTGCTCAACAAATCATTTAAGTTGCTTGTTCTCTTCTCAAACCTCTAATACATCTTCAATTTTCTTGATGTATGCTCTAATTCTGATTGTAGTAATATTCTTATTCCTTCTAACTAAGTTATATGAGAGATAGCTAAAAATATCACCTCATCCTTTCACTTTGTTCTGTATCAATTTTTCTTTCAAAAGAGTCAAACCTTGTAATTTTGTACTAAAACATGTAGATCAGACCAATACAGATCAAGTGCATTGAAACTAAATAAATGGTAGGAAATCCTTATCCAATTTGATGTAACATGTCAATCAAGCAACCATGATATATTGTGGAATTTTTTTGTAATTTCTTCTTATACCAATGTAACAATCTTACAAAAAGTATACATGTTAAGTGACACAATATTATATAGCCCATGTCAAAAATCACTCAAAAGCATTCAAATATCTTTGAAGAATTCCATTGGGATTAGTTACATTTTTTTCTCCTTAAATTTCTTATTTTTACATCTAAACTTCTTCTAGGTTTCCATGATGACTCTTCTTTTAAATTATTATTTTGTATTTTTCTATTTCTTGTAAGATGCAATGTTGATTTTTGTCTCCTCTCATATGTCATTATTTTTGCATTTTTTGTCAATTGACATCCATTACATGATACATCTTGAGATGAACTATCTAGTGTTTTGATAACGTGATATATGGATATTGAAATCATGTCTTTGTAATCAATGTAACATTAGCAATCAGTCAATGAGAGTTCCTTTGAGATGCTTCATGATGAATTTCTTCTCTTTGTTTTCTTTCTACCTAAATAAATTCATCTATATGCATTTGCATGCGTAATATTTTTCTTTATACATATTTCTCATGTTGAGATGTTTGTGTACATATCAATATTATTTAATCTAACATGTTGCATATTTTTTTCTTTCAATTCTACAGGATTCACTGATTCAAGAAAATGACACCTAAAAGGGAAGCTCGGCCTTAGGAAAAAATGCTATTCCAACCCCTCCTGGTAGTGCTACTGGCATTTGAAAAATATCATCTTTTTTAAGAAACCATCCAAGGAAACCCATCCTTCTCCAGCAGGACCATCACAATCAAGGGATAATGATTACATTCAAAATGAAACTTAGAATGAGAATGTGTTCATTTTTTATTTGCTTGATGTTTTCAATGACAACAACAATTAAATGCCTCCCCTTGAAGACATTCCATTGAATGATGTCGAGTTTGACAATGTACCACATGTCCAATTAAATGAAGATGAAACTGCATCACCTGTCAGTGCGCAAGTGAATGTTAGAGATTAAAATTATGGTAGTGGTAGTAAACAAAATTTAAATTCCACCAAGGCAAATACTCAGTGGACACCTATTTCTGGAAGAAAGAGAAATGAAAGAAAATGGGACTGAGGAAGGAGAATAAGGTTAGAGTGGGTTTCTAAGTTTCCATTTATTAAACCTATTGAAAATGAGAATAAAGATGAACCTCCTAAATAATGAAAATGTACAATTTGTAGCTGGAAATTGGGCAAGGACAAGACAATGCAACTTAAGTTGGATACTATTGAGAAGCATAGGAAAGATTTATGAAAATATAATTGTAGATGGCGTTGAGAAAAATGTTTCTAGATGGAAAAATATGGATGATTGTTTACATATTAGGTATGAAAAATAATTTGAAAATAATAAGATAAATAAAAGAATAGTTGCAGTGAATGGAGGGACAATTACCTCTCAATTCAACAAGATCATTCAAAACAGTCTTTTGGGTAAAACAATTCATATAGCTACTATTTTTCACATTTTGAAAAGAGGTCATCCTATACATGATTTTCTTAAACAAAATAAGTTGTTGTCTTTTCTTGGTGTCCCACAATTTCATCAATCTCATTGGTCAAAAATTATTGGTTGGGATTGGGAAAAATGCCTAGCTATGGTTGAGAAAGAAGACTTGAAAGAGAAACTAAAGTCTCATGACGATACATATATTTGTCTATTGATGAGGTTACAATAGTAGATAATACTTCTTGGGGTATGTATGTTTATACTATCAAGAATTATGTGAGACAACCTCACTTAATTTCCATTCACAAGATGAGAGAGAACTCCAATGGTGAAAAACCTTTGTGAGTTGGTGATAAAAAGTTTGAAGGAGATCGGTGGCATGGATGATGTTGCAATTGCATCAAAGTTGGTATGTGTTGAAGTAGATGGGGCATATATAATGTAAGGTCATCATAATGTCCTATGTGTAAGACTCCAAAAATTTCATTGCCCTTATATGATTGTCATTCATTGTATGGTTCATAGAATGAACCTAGCTTAAAGAATAGTTGGCAAATTTAAACATGTAGCAAAAGTTGAAGACCTTGTTCGAGAGGTGCATGTTTCAACTTATTTCTTCCATTATCCGAAAAGGTTCATGAAATTCCAAAGATTTTTAGAAGGACTAAAAATGGACGTAAAATGTTAAAAGATGTTGACATTTTGTGTTGGAAGAAATGCATCATTTAATTAAACAAACAAAAGAAAGAACGATACATATTTTTAATTTTTCTAGTTTGTGGAAACACATTTGTATGCCAATAGAATATTTGTTTCTCAATGAAACTAATTTTACAGGTCCAAATTTTGATGGTTGGAATGATTTGATAAATATTGGAAATGCAAGTAGCTTTCTGAAGCTCAACTTTTGGGGAAGTATGTGCTTTTGTACATGGATATGAGATACCGATGTACATGTTTAAAGTAGTAGGAGTAAGGTTAAGGAGGTAAAATTCATAGGTTCGTTGTTTGATAACATTGTATCATCAACAAGGGAAAGGTTAAGAGAAATTGTAGTGTCCCTACTAGAATAAATAAGGGAGCGATTTAGAAGGGATGCTTTACTTGAAGAAATGGTTGTAGTAAATCCCACCTTTTGGAATCCTGTCTAAAATGAAAGACATATACAAGAAGAATACTTCAAGAGGTTGACTACATTGATTCAAAAAATTTGTAATCCTATTGATATCAATGGAATGAATATTCCAGGTATTTTAAGCAAGGAAATTTTGATTTCTCAATCTCATGAATTTGGTACTACAATGATTCAACAATTCAACGATTTGGATAATCCCTTAGAGTGTAGAGAAATAACCCGGTTATGGAAAAAAATTGGGGTGAGTACTATTTTACAAAAAACCATGTCCGATTTTTTCTCATTGGCTAATCTATGTCAAACAATGATTTTGGGTTCAGTTGAAGATGAGATAATTTTTCAGTGCCTTGACCTTTATAAAGTCAAAATTGTGAAACAATCTTGACAAAAATTTGGAAAATTGTTTGAGAATTTATACATCACGGTATGAAGTGGATAAATTTCCCTACGACAAGGCTTTGGTAGTATGGAAGTCGATTAATGAAAGGAGATGGGCTGAAAATAATGGCACAAATACAACAGATGACCCTATTGCAGCATTTGACTGTCAACAAAGAGAGAGTCACACTTAAAGATTTGGTGAATCAAATGGTGGAGATGATTTAGGTCCATTAAGTTAGAAGCTTCCATTTGTGGGTATCCGTGATATATATGTTTATATAATAATTAATATATTCAATTATTTAGTACATTGTTTCGATAATATATTTTCCTTATTTGTATTTTTTTGAAAACACTGTGTCAATTTGTATTCGTTAGAATGAAACTTGAAATACATTGCATCGATTTTTTTGTAGTATGTACTAAAATGAGAATGCATCCATCCAACTTAATCTCCAACTTACTCAAAAAAGATTAACATTCCTCAAACAAGGATTAACATTCACCCCAAACTTACATGTGCCTAAAGGTAAATCAACAAGGAAAACAATAAACAAACCTACATGAATTTATGAAATATTTGTTGAAAATAAACTCCAAATGTTGAACCTTGGGTCATTGGTGTTTTCATTGATGTCAAGTGGCATTGATGGAAAAGTAGTGAGTGGTGAAGTGAGGCTTTGTAAGAGGCATGAAGGTTGATTGGTAGTGCCTACAAGTTGGTTTCAAGGTGCTACAAGCTCAAATTGGAAGGTGGTTGGTCTCAAAGGCAAAGTACGGAGTTGGATTGTTGGTTTTAGATGGTCTACGATTCAATAATTGTGTTGCAATCTTGAATTTATTTAGCAAAATGTTGTTCAATGTCTTTGTCGGGTTTCATGAAGTTATTTTCTCTCCTACAAAAGTTGGATTGCTAGTTTCAGATGGTCTACATGTCAGTAATAGTGTTACAAGCTTGAATTTATTTAGCAAAATGTTGTTTAATGTCTTTCTTAGGTTTCATGAAGTTCTTTCTCTCTCTTTTATCCTTGACCTATAGAAACCTCTTTAATACTATTTTCTATGGAGTTATAGTCATGGTTAACCTTCATACCAATTGAAATGACTATTCAAGATCATCAAGTTTGCAATTATCTCAAAACCTAGGATTCTATTGTGTATGTTCATCACTATACCTACTTATATTCTTTGTTGGGAGATAATGGAGAAAGTCAAGGTTGCAAAGTAGTGTGATGAAATCCTTCAAGTGAAATAGTGTTGTATGTAGTGTGATGAAATCCTTTAAGTGTAATAGTGATGAAATTATAATTGAGTTTGCTCTAGTCCAAAACGAAGCCCAAGAATCTCAAATAGTTACATGAACTTGTTTTCTCATTATGAAGCTTGAACTAGAATGTAAAGAACCATGGCGCACAAGTAAAAAAACATGAAACAAAAATGGTGAAAGTTCAATTTTAAAATAACACTATTCCTCATTCAACTTGCTTGAGACATGCCTTGTATGAAAAAATTGAAGATTGCAACAAATGGAACAATTTTGAAAGTCAAATTACTCTTAATTATATAATCTTCGTAACATTCTCCACTCTTCATCTATTGGAATTACAATTTGTTGTAAATTAGAGTTCTTGACATGTAACTTTGTTAGAAATTCATAAGCGAGAGTGGATCTTTCCTTTTTACTATTGTATGCAAACTTACTGATAAGGGTATAAATGGTTTAAAAACACCAATAAATTTTGTCTCGCCTAGCTTCTACGGAATTCAATTATTCTCTTACATCATTTTTTCTTTCATATTCTTCTGGAATGCATCCTTCTTAATGAATTGGCATGTTTTATCAAAAGGCATTGGAAAACCAAAATTCATGAACTCTGTACCTTTCCACGCAGCTTGTGTAACATTATTTGACACTTATTCATTAATTCATGTGCTTCACCTAACATCACACACTTCTGAATGATAGATGATACCTTTACTAAGGCATCAAACCGGTTCTGAATTCCTTTGGATGTCAGTTCTATGTCACTGAATTTATAGATAGATTCCAAATTTTTCCTTGTTATATCCTCTCTTAAAGCCATCACTTTTCTACTACCAGTTATGTATTCGTGGAGCTTATCATAGATTCTTTGTACATCATCCATGAATTCAAACAATCTAGTCAAATCATCAATTTTTTGGTTTATTTCCCCCAAACATTATCCGTCATATTAATCAATGCATTTTTATAAAATTCAAATAATTTGATGTTGGAAGATTGTATATCCTTTTTCACTTTCACCAACTCCTGCTGCAATATTTCATTTTGTTTTTTCTCTTCCTTCTACATTATGTAGTCGCTAAGTTTTCTCTATTTATCTAGGCTTTGTTCCCATTTTTCGACATTTCTTTCTCTTCCTTCAAAACCTCTTTCAATTCTCCCAATGTTTTTTCTAATCTATTATTCTTACTCATTATTTCCTGTAACTTTTTCTTGGCTTCTTCTAGTTCTACATGTGCCTGTTCATTCACAGCAACTGCAATCATAGAGGCTAGATGATTTTATCTTCCTCTCTAACTCACATGTCTTATTAAGTGCCACTTTTACTTTTGGTTTCTCATTTTCTAGGTTTGCCTCTAACTTTTGAATCTTATTATTTAACTTATTGTTCTCCCTCTCTACCTTTAGTAATGTTGTGTAAACCACATCATTGTTCCTTTTCAATACATTAATTTTCATTTCCTTAAAATCCATTTGAAGGGAGGTCACCTCGTAGTCACGGAACTATTTATTTCATTCTCTGGTTTTACAAATTTGGGCACAACATAAATGTATTCCATTGTATCTGTGACTAGGTTATATGTTGGAAATACCCTCATTATGGTAGGATCTAAACTTACAGTAGCATGTAGAATTTGCTTCTTGTTTTTATCTCTTTCTAATTTATTGGCAAACTCAACTCTATAATCAAAACTTGAGGTGTTTTTAGGAATGAACGGTTTCACCTTGAATGGAGAAGGAGTAATTGAAGTTTGGGGAGAACTTCCTTGTGGAATGGAAAATTCTTGAGGGGTGGTAGTGACACCACCTTCTATAATTAGTTGCCTTGAGGCAAGAGTAACTATACCTATGTCTTCCTCTGTCTTTTGCCTCTTCTCGGTTCCTTGTTGGAAAATAGCCATAGGAACTTCAACTATCTTGTATTGGCCTCTTTAAGTTTACAATACTCTATTGACTACTACCATCATCACTAGAACCGCCAACATTAGCAATACTAATAGATTCATGGCCAACTTATCCTCTAGGATTTTCAACGTGTGGCTGAAGTTATCTATTGAAGAAGTTACGTGTGCTCAAAATCATTTGGCACATTCCCTTGGTCGCAGTTTTACCTGCATGCCCCTTTCCTTCCTCCTTCCACTTCCCCTCGCACCCACCTTCCATGCATTCACCTTCTTCCGAGTTAGTTTCCTTCCACCCCGTGCCTAAGTCTTTGACCCTTCACGCATCACACCCATTACTTTGTAATAGTTGCACCTTAACCATACATTTCTCTGCTCACCGGTTTGATTCATCTCCCCACATGCATCGCGCATGCTCCCTCCACACTTTCCTCTATTTTCTTCATGTGCCCTTCTATGCCAGATCATCTTTTGACATGCTTAAGTGTGCAGTGTGTGACCAATCAGGGTGCACCAACAGGGTGTTGAATCCTTACAACAAATGAATGATTAACACACGTGGTAGAAATGACAAATAGTTGTACATTTGGCCACCATCTCAGCCAATCACACATGTGCCATGTGTTTATATATCGATGACTCTGACATCTTTTGACAGCTATATCATCAGCTATAGAGCTCAGATCGGTGTGTGCCTAGACTTGTTAGAAAGCTTGTTGACATCAACAATAGTGCTAGAAATTCAAATTTCAAATTCTAGCGGATCTGGTAGGTGAGAATTGGGAAAATGTCTCTCTAAACATTGATGAGTAGATTTGATTGCTCCAACCACCCAATTTAGTATGATCCACCCTCTTTTGTCTTCAACATGTCAAATAGGCATGGGGAAGCGTATTTCATATATTTCCAAGTGGATTTACTAGACATTGAATGCTTCTTGTTGGTGGTTGTGTTTCAAATTTGGGTTTTCCCTCCTTTTCCTTTCTTCCTCCATGGATTCATCTATAAATGTAAGAGCAAGGCTCATTTGTTATGTTGGATACTCTGGATCCTTACGCATGTTGCTAAGGACTCCATATTTTTGTATTTTGAGTTGCAGACCTCCATGTTTGGCTCTTGCATGTGGATATCGGCCTCTTATCATTATAAGATTTATGCATTTTGGAAGTAATAGAAGCATCATTTTGTGACTATTCTCTATCCTAGCATGTTTGCATTCCTTCTTCTTGCCTTTTCTCTTGCATTGTGTATTGTTGTGCTACTTCAGGTCCCCTGTAGTTCCATATTTGGTTGTGTTCCATAAGAATGATTTGGTGAATGCGTGTTTTGTTGTGCTACTCATGCCTAGCCTCCTCTCACACATTCCTATCATTCTTGCTCAAAAAGATAGTGTTCATCCCTCTTTTCTAGTGCTATCACCTTTTAGTGTAGTTTACTTCATGTTATCCTTCTTTCCCTGGTCCCTTGGCATTCTTAGCTTAGTTTCCCCTTTTAGCACTAGGAGTAGTAGTAGTAGTAGAGATAGATAGAGGAACCGGCCTTCTCTGGAGATCCATCCCAAGCTCGCAAGGTCCCACAACTTGGGGATGGTTCCATTGTGGTCTCAAACACCTTGGTCCCTTTTAGAGATCCGAGATGTGGGTGCACGTTTGAGCAACCAACAGTTTCTAGCACACCGGTGGGACCAGCATTGAAAGCTCAAATTTCATATCTCTAAGTTTTGGTGTGTGGACTTAGTGTTTCACCTTTGAAGAGGCTCCTTTCAAACACATCTAGTGACTCCCAATATTTTAAAATCTTTGTTTCATAGTCCTGAGTGCACCTTTCATGAGAAAAGTGCACACAAGAAGAAGTGCAACAAGCTGAAGACTCTTTTGAGTACCTCCAACTATCCCGAGAAAAGTTCATTCTAGAAATCCCACACACGCATCTCTATCTCTAGTGCATCATGCCCATTCAACTCCTCCAAAACAAATAGACAACTTGTGTGCCCTGTAATGGTGCATCAAGCCACCTCCTCCATTAAGAAGTTTTTCAAACTTTGATGGAGGGAGTCCCTTTCTCTTGGCCGTGTAACATGATATGCCCAATGGCATGCTCAAAAGTATTCCTTACTTTACTAGTGAGAATCAAGTCACCCCTCAGGAGCATATCAGGATGTAGCAAATGTGTGTTCATTCTATCTGATCACACATAATGATGTAGTAGTTCAGTTCTTTGGCCTCTTTCAAAGGTAAAGCACTTCAATGGTACCGAGGCTTGAGACTTGGATCTATCACCACTTGGGATGAGTTGGGAACAACTCTATGTAGTTATTTTGAAGACAAGTCAGATCACCTATCTTTGGTGGAGCAAATGACAACAACAAGGAGGGCACCTAATGAGTAGATGACTGATTTCAACATCAGATTTCAGAAGACTTGGGATAGAATTCCCCTTGTGGTAAGACCTACTAGCCCAACATGCTTTCCTTTATTATCTAAAGGCACTCAAAATGATATTTTAGTTATGATCCAATCTATGGGGGTAGGACTCTACCAACTACTTATAACATTGTAGTAAGGGTAGAAAATAGTCTCATTCAGGTGGGAAAGTTGGCTCCTAGACCACCCATGCCTTTGTTCCCAGAAATGTCACAAGCCCCAACCTTCTATGGCCCCTATTCCTACTCTCTGAGAAAAGCGCACAACAACGGTTTGCCTCAACATCCTATTCTCCATCACATAAAAGGAAGATGAAGAATTGAAGGCCTTGATCAGAAATTTATCAAACAAGGTCATATCATTAGAAAAAAGCAAGCACAAGCGTATAGAGGCATTTCCAATCAGGCGCATGGCCAAGGCAATCAGCCTTGGTAGAATCAATATGGAAATCAAAGATACCCAACTAGTAGAATGATAGGTGGTAACCTAATGCACACACATCTACCTTTACAAGTTGTCCCTCCCACACCTTCTCTCCCAGCACCCAATGTGAGCCAAGAGCACTCATTCTAGTTTAAAACAACTTGGCACAAGAATCAAAGTGGTGCTTCCCTTGCAAAATGCCTCATAGTCAGTACCATTGTGCTAATGTTGTGTGCCCAAGCCTTCATGATCCAGAATGCTTCATCTTGTGAGCCCTCAACAAGTGCCCATGAAGCAGATAATCCAGAAGGACCAGAAGTTCCTCCGAGAAACCAATTTGATGTTCTTTGGTGTGAGAGGACTTCTGTGTAATCAACCAAGCTATTAGAAGATACAAATAGACCGTGCACCCAAGTTACGGACAACACAAGATATAAGAAAAGAATATTAGAGTCTAGCGTGCGTAGGTCACAGTCCCAACAATACAAGTAGATCTTCAAAAGAAAAAAGAATCAGACAAGACCTCTTGTAGCAAAAATATTCAAACCCCTATGTAGGAGGTCCCATGTGTAAAGCTCCTTCTGAAGTAGCATGCACGCCCATCCTTTGGTAGGCCAAGCCTCTATTCTAGCTAAAATTTAGGCTTCCACACCTGAACACTCAAGAAGGGATGTTGTTCCCCAAATTCACAAGGTGGGGGGGCTTCCATTCAACATTGTTGACTAGATGAAGAAAACAAACATAAACGTCACAATGTGGGATGCCCTGACCATTCCATCTCAAAGTGGGATCTGTTGCATGAAGCTTTGGTGCAACTTCCACGTGCATTGACCTAGTTATATGAGAAGCCATGCACTTTTATCAAAATCTGCCAAGAAGAGGAGAAACAAGTAAGAAAAATTGCTAAAACCCCACCCTTCTATATGTCCTTGATTATAGGTAAACACCTAGTGCATAACTGCTTAGTTGACTCAGGCGCTAGTACTTTTGTTATGCCTAAGAAGATAGTTGATGTCTTAGGTCTGAAATATAGCCCTTTGTCTAAAGGAGTCCTACAACTTGATGGCTCAGTTGTAACTACCTTGGGAGTCATCAAGGATCTTGAGTTAACCCTCCATGCATGTCAAGCCTGAACAATTACTCAAGATGTGTCAATTATTGACCTGCCTCCTTTGTTTTCCCTATGTCTATCAAGAGAATTTACTACTAAAGTGGGTGGTTACTTGTCTTCTGATTGGTCTCATATGTTACTCAAGACAAGGTATGGTACCCGGTTTACCATACAAGTTGAGCCTATATTTTCTTATCATGTAGAGCCATATGTCCCATCCCCTCTCCAAGCCAATTGTCTTATCCAAGAAGAACAAGTTTCGAGTTCTGAAAGAGCAGTCTCTTCCACCCTTTATTCCAGACCTAGTACTTGATGAATGGGTGAGAGAGGCATCACAAATTTGATCCCTATGTTGAAGAACTGAAGCCTATGAAATTGGGCTTGGTACTTATTGCATTCTAGAAGAAGAAGATGCTACGCTTCCACATGCACGCTCATAGGAGACAAAGTTCAAACTGGTCTATGGAAGTTATACTTTGATGGATCCGAAAGAAAAAATAGCATAGGAGTAGGAGTGGTTCTCATTTCCCTAAGGATGAGAAATTATTCTTCATGCATAGGTTGTAGTTTGCATGTTCTAACAATGTGGTAGAATATGAAGCTGTTGGTGCATGGCTTGCTTATTGCTAAAAAGAAGAAAATTAAAGTGTTATGAGATCTTTGGGGACATAGAATTGGTCATCCACCAGGTCACCAAAAATTCTAGACAAATAATAAGCTTCTTAAAGCTTATAAACATAGAGTTTGGGACCTACTTGAGAGCTTTGATGCTCTTAATCTGTAGGTAGTCCCATGAGAATGAACAAAGAAGTTGACCAAATGGCGCGCTTGGTTCACAATTTTCTCTGCTTGAGGACTTTGTCAAAGGAACACTCAACACATTAAGATGGTAATCAGACCATCCATTCAGATAATAACACCACTAGTGGAAAGTGTTGAAAGTGATGCATGAGATCATCAGTTTATCAAAATGAAGCTGAATTTTCATCAAGTATGCAAGTTGACTTGCATGATAGCTATGGTGACCAAGTAATATAGCTAAAGAAAAATAAGTTTCCTAAAGGGCTGGTCACCTTAGAGAAAATTTTCAGCCCTGATGATGAGTTCAAGGGTGAAGAAAGATACATGTGCATGCCAACGTAAGAGGATTGCTCCTCCATTACTATTGCACATGGAAAGGAGCTGCTGCTCAGTCAGGACTTGTGTGCATGAAGAAAAACAGGCCTTCATCTCTCTCTGCCAAAAATACAGTGACATTTTCTCATGGGAGTATGAAGACCTCAAAGGTTTTGATCAAGTGTTTCTCAACACTCCATTGACCTTGATCTGGCATAAAGCCCATCAGATAAGAAAATGGCCAATCAATCCAAGGATAGAGCCCCTCATGAGAAAGGAACTATCAAAACTCATTGAGGAAAAAAATTATCTTTCCTATCAAATACTCTACTATGGGTCACAAATCTGGTTCTAGTATGCAAGAAGAATGGTGAAATCAGACTTTGTGTTGATTTTAGAGATTTGAATAAGGCATCTCTAAAGGATCATTATCCTTTGCCTTCAATGGAGTAGATTATGTAGACTATGTGGTAGCGCGCAAAGGTTCTCCATGCTAGATGGGTATTCGGGTTTCAACAGATCTGGTTAAGGAAGAGGATCAATTCAAAACAACATTTACAACCAAGTGGGGAACATATGCATATCAGAAAATGCCCTTTGGTCTATCAAATGTGGGTGCAACATTTCAGCGCACCATGGATATTACCTTCAAAGGTTACATCAATGAGTTCATCTTGGTTTACCTTGATGATATAACTATCTTCTCAAAGTAAGAGTGGATCACACATGCACCTAGAAAAGGTCTTTGAGAGATGTAGAGAATTTGGGGTATCTCTTAACCCCAAGAAGTGTAATTTTTGTGGTGGCTCAGGGAAGGCTCTTGGGCCATGTGGTTTCAAAGGATGGCATCGCGATTGATCTTGAGTGCGTTTCAACCATCCTAGCCCTTTCCTTCTGTCGGTGTAGAAAAAATCCTTACAGTCCTTCCTTGGCAAGATTAACTTTGTTAGGTGTTTTATCCCTAACTTTGTAGGACTAGTTCGACCCATCACCCTTATGCTCAAGAAGGACATAGCCTTCAATGGATAGCAGAAGGAAGAGAAAGCTTCAACAAGATCAAGAAAGAGATTTCTTGTGTGCCAACACTCATCAATCAGATTACTCAAAGGATTTCATCCTTTATGCTTATGGTGATGATGTAAGCATTGTTGTTGTCCTGACATAGGAAAATGAACAAGGATGGAACAACCAGTGGCCTTCTTCAGCCAGATGCTGAAGGATTATGAATTGAAATATAGTCACATGGAGAAGTAGGTCTTTGCCATCATGCGCGCTCAAGAAATTCAAGAGCATGCTCACCACAAATCATATCAAGGTGTTAGTCTCTCACTCATCTGTCAGAGACTTCATCATGGGAGTAGAAATCAGTGAGAAGAGAGTGCGATGGGTGACCAAAATCATGGAATATGATGTGACTATTAAGGCCACAAAGCTGGTAAGAGGTAGTGCACTCTGCAAGAGTAGATTGTTGAGGATGCGCAGAGTGAACTGAGGCTTCATTATTTCTGGATGAAGACCTCCCATGCGTGTAGAACATGAATAGAATATAGACCCTAGCACATGTGACTTGGATGAAGGACATGATCACATTCCTTTCTGAGGGTGCATACCCTCTAGTTTGAATAAATAAAAGAGAAGGCATCTGAGGTTGTAATCTATTCCTTATGTTTTGATTGATGGACTTCTCTTCAAAAGAAATCTAGATGGTGTGTTGTTAAGATGTATCAATGGCACGTAGACTGAAACAAGTGTTAGCAGAATTTCATGATGGATTCTCTGGTGGACACTTCTCTGCCAAAACTACAGCAATGAAGATCATAATGGTAGGTATCTTTTGGCCTACCCTATTTGCAGATGCACATAGGTGGGTCACAAAATGCAAGGAATGTGCTTTCTTTGTAGGAAAGAAAATATTGGCAGTAGTGCTTCCCCTCGACCAATCCAAGTGGATCCTTTTTGCAATGGGGTCTCGACTTCATAGGCATGATCAATCCACCTTCAAGTGCTGGACATAAATGGGTGTTGATAGCTACAGATTACTTCACCAGATGGACAGAAGCTTGTCACACTTAAGGAATCAATTGAGGTAGTCATCCTTGACTTTCTCGAAGGTTTAGTCACAAGGTTTGGCATTCCTCAAACCATTATCTCTGATAATGCAAAGGCCTTCCTTGGTGCTAAAATCATTGATTGGGCTCTAAGTTTGGGCATTTACCTGAAAACCTCTTCCAACTATTACCCTCAGGGAAACGGTCTAGAAGAATCAACAAACAAGAACCTGATCAGAATCATGAAGTGCACAATGAATACTAGCCAAAGATAGTGGCATACAAAGTCTTCCACGCTGCTCAGGTAGATAGAATCATAGTAAAAAAGGCAATAGGAACTTCACCTTACAAGCTTGTCTATGGAAAGGAGGTTACCCTTCCTTTGACACTAGAACTAAATTCATTAGTGCTTGCCCAGTAGCTGGAATTTGAGGGCACGGATCAAAGAGAAATCAGGATGGCAGAGCTGGTTCATCTTGAAGAACTCAGAAACTCTATGCCATGATCAAGCTAGAATAACATCAACAAGCAACAAAGAAATGGTTTGACAGAAAGGCTAGGCCTCAAGCTTTCAAAGTTGGGGACTGGTTCTAAAATGGGATGTTGATAGAGCTAAACTAGGGTGCCATTCAAAGTTTGATGCACTTTGGAGTGGCCCATACATCATCAAGTCCTATAAAGAAGCTAACTCTTTGAGTTAACTCATCGGATGGAAGTGCATTGCAAATCCTAGTAAATGGGATCTATCTCAAACCCTTCCATTAGGTTTGTTGCATCATATTGTATATATTAAAGTAGTTTCAATTCCTCCAAGTGTGCTCCATGCACATTGTTTTTTTTTGTACATAGTTCTTTCCTCTTGCGTGCTTCCTATGTGCTCTTTTGTTGCTTCAGTGTGTAGAGCTTCTCTCAGCAGTTGTGAGATTCAGACAAAGTGTAGAAATGATGCTCAAAGTGACAACAGGGGCATTTTCATGATTGAACAAGTAGACTCCATGCCCAATGGATGCTTTAGGCTACTGGTCTCTTTCATCTAGTAGGAAGATGGCCCCGAAAGTCACCAAAATTGTTATCCAAATAACTCCCTAGTGATTTGGATAACTTGCATACACATTCTAGCCCTAAGTTATCTATTGAAGAAATTTGTGCACTCAAAATCATTTGGCACATTCCCTTGGTCACAGTTTTTTACTACGCGCCCCTTTCCTTCCTCCTTCCACTTCCCCTTGCACCCACCTTCCACACGTTCACCTTCTTCCAAGTCATTTTCCTTCCACCCCCATGCACCTAAGTCTTTGACCCTTCGTGCATCACACCCATTACTTTGTAATAGTTGCACCTTAACCATACATTCTCTGCTCACTGGTTTGATTCATCTCCCCATGTGCGTCATCATTGTGTGCTCCCTCCCTCCACACTTTCCTCTATTTTCTTCCCCCTTTCTATGCATAGATCATCTTTTGACATGCTTAAGTGTGTGTGCACATGACAATGAAGTGTGCGCCAACATGGTGCATGAATCCTTACAACAAATGAATGATTAACACGTGGTAGAAACAAAAATAGTTGTACATTTGGCCACCATCTCAGCCAATCGGCATGCACCATGTGTCTTGTATATGCCGATGAATTTGACGACTCGACATGACATCTTTGACAGCCATATCATCAGCTATAGAGCTCAGATCGGCATGCACTGGACTTGTTAGAAAAGTTGCTGACATCAACAATAGTGCCAGAAATTCAAATTTCAAATTCAAATTTTGGTAGATCTGGTAGGTGAGAATTGGGAAAACGTCTCTCTGAACATTGATGAGTAGATTTGATTGCTCCAACCACCCAATTTAGTATGATCCACCTCTTTTGTCTTCAACACGTCAAACAGGCATGGGGAAGCATATTTCACATATTTCCAAGTGGATTTATAGACATTGAATGCTTCTTGTTGGTGGTTGTGTTTCAAATTCAGGTTTTCCCTCCTTTTCCTTTCTTCCTCCATGGATTCATCTATAAATGTAAGAGCAAGGCTCATTTGTTATGTTGGATACTCTGGATCCTTACGCATGTTGCTAAGGACTCCATATTTTCTGTATTTTGAGTTGCAGACCTCCATGTTTGGCTCTTACATGTGGATATCGGCCTCCTTATCATTGTAATAGTTCTGTGCATTTTGGAAGTAATAGAAGCATCATTTTGTGACTATTCTCTATCCTAGCATGTTTTGCATTCCTTCTTCTTGCCTTTTCTCTTGCATTGTGTATTGTTGTGCTACTTCAGGTCCCCTGTGATTCCATATTTGGTTGTGTTCCATAAGAATGATTTGGTGAATGCGTGTTTTGTTGTGCTACTCATGCCTAGCCTCCTCTCACACATTCCCTATCATTCTTGCTCAATAATAGATAGTGTTCATCCCTCTTTTCTGGTGCTATCACCTTTTAGTGTAGTTTACTTCATGTTATCCTTCTTTCCCTAGTCCCTTGGCATTCATAGCTTAGTTTCCCCTTTCAGCACTAGGAGTAGTAGTAGTAGTAGAGATAGATAGAAGCCTTCCACGGAGATCCGTCCCAAGCTCTCGCAAGGTCCCACAACTTGGGATGGTTCCATTGGTCTCTTGGAGACACCTTGGTCCCTTTGAGCAGATCAACAATTACCACTTTTGAGAAACCAACAATATTTAATGTCCTTTCTTTGAAGGAAAATCAAGCCTGACCTAATAAAATCTTCTAGGTCATGGCCTATGATGGAATCCAAATTTGCTTTCTTGAACCCAAACCATTGACCACTAAAACCCATATTTGCAAGTATAACTTCTATTAAGAATATATTTGTTTGCTTCATCGAGTTATTTTTAATAGTACGGCCCTGTGGGGAAAAAATTAATGGATCATCATCACTACTTGCCTGTCTAGGATGGAAATTGCATAATTTTTGAACACTTCATCTTGGAATAGATCATACTTGAAATAGATTACGGATAGGTCTTGACATAACTAGAAAGGCATTAATTTTTTTACCTTGTCCAATTTTTTTCATTAATTGAATGAATAAAAAAATTTGGCAGATTGAAATCCTCTTTTTTTTGGAAGAACAAGAACATGTATTTCCTAACATAATGAGACAATGTAAGTAAGTTATGGAAAGGTGTTGATTTAGTGTTAACACTAAAAACGTTGTTGAAAACTATTCCTTGAAAATAGAACAAAAATTTCATCCATTGCTATATGAAGAAAGTTCATCCCAAAAGTTATGGTTTTTCAATTTTTGTAAGCAAGGGTTTGCTTTCATTGAATTTTTCTTGTTCCTCATCATAGGATTTATTTAATCACCTCAAAGGACTTAAGACATAACGATCAACATCAAACTTAAAATCAACATTTCATGTACCACATTGAATTATTTTCTTCAAATGTGAACCCTCCACATAAAAACTAAAAGGAAGGAGGAACAATTGGATGGTTTAAGTAATCATTTACCATGAATTTAGAGTTTATAGGTGAAAAACAAGGATATCTTTCCATCTGGAAAAGGAAGTATATATTCCATGGAAAATCTCTGCACGAGTAAGGTCACATGTATTGGAAATTTGTAAGTTTTCCTTGTTGTATCTACTATATAGGTTGTACTCTGATCCATAAAACCTTAGTTATCCACATTATATTCCTCCATGAAGTATGAGTATGATAACTATATTTCATTATCCTATTGAATGGCAATTCTATAGTTCATAGGAAATCTTGCAATGTACTTTTTGAATTTTTTGATAAAAGATTTCAAAAAATAATGGAAAATGAAAGCTGTAGTCTCCTTCTATTAGATCAAACATCCTTATCTTGGGATTGCACTCGAGATTAATAAGTAAAAATTTTGGATGATGCCTTAAATTATAGGGCTGAAATTCACACCCAAAAAATTTAGTTTGCCAAACAATTCAAAAACCACCATAGAATTAAATCACAAGTGGGAAGTGAACCTAAAGGTCATAGTGTGAGATTCTTTAGATGGTTAAAATTATTATCATTAATTTTTAATGTGCCCAAAAATTTTAATGTCACAAGGTGGAGAAATGAAATGGATATTGTATACCATTTCAGAGGGTTTCATCCACTTTCTCATTGTTATTGAATCAAGGAAAAATACTGATCCTAACTTACACGCAAGCATATAAATGGTATAACGACTATATGTTGAAGTTTAAAGATATGATTCCATTGCATATAAAGGCTTACTTCATCTTGTTGTTGTACCGCTCATTTGGCTTTGATAATTTTCACAATTTTGTCATCTCGGACATTTTGATGGTGGAATGATAACCGCACGATCACTTTTTCTAGGATAACATGAATTTCCTAAATATTTTATTCTAATTCCAAAGCATGGCCAAGATTTACCTTAGTAATGAATGACAAAATTTATTCTCTAGTGCCATTTGCAAAAATTTCTTTTTGTCCTATCGTGGATGACTTTTATAAGGTTGGCAAGGTAAATTTCGTGGCGCAATGCATCCCAATGGTCCCATGTTATCAACCTTTATGTTTGGGTTTATATGGTGGGTCCAAACATTTACTTTCAATTGCCTTATTCTCAAACGAGTATCTAAGATGTGAAGTTCTTGTGCTAATTACATGATCATAAATATCATGATATTCATCAATAAAACCAAGGGTTTTAAGCAATTTACTTTGGGCGTATGGGATTTTGGTTTTATTTTACTTTGGGGACATATAAATGGTTAAGTAAACATGCTTGGAAGTTTGGATTCTTTATAAAGTTGGAAACCCTAAACCCTTATATCTAAATATTTCAAAGTGAAGGTTTATGAGGACTTGTTTTTTATAAAAGATAATATTTAAAGGGGTCACGATTCAAATGTAGGATGAAACTTACCTATCGGAAATATGAAAATTTTGAGTCTTACACGGTCCTCAAAACTTGTTTATGAATCTTTATGATTTTTTTGAAGGTATGCCTTAGGGAAACAAAATTTCAATTGTGGAAAAAAATTAAATATCACCTTACAACATTAGTTAGTAATTCAATACCACGGTCCACATCACTATAAATGATTACATCTTTTAATGAAATTTATGGAATCAAATTTAGCCTCTTTATCGATGGCTACATGGTAGGATTATAGGCCTCAAATTGAGGCAAAGGCATTTTCCCAGGACTCAAACCACAAATTAACCGATTTAATAAAGTTTTGGGTCCATTATTGATAGGGTGGGAATTTAAGTGGCATTTAATGACTTGGTCATTATTTTTAGAGCTCTCTTTTAATCATTGAAAATTATTGATTTCTTAAATTAGAAAATATTTCTTTATTAAATGAATAATTTAAAGTTTTTGTGGAATCAACGACAAAATCTATCATCTCTAAGGAAATATTGGGGCTTTTTACCATGCCATGTGGAAGAATTCCATGGAATCATTTTCCTTGTGAAATGAAGTGAAACTCAAGTTTTTCAGGTGGGATGATTAAAATCTATCATGTCCTTATCCTCTTTTCCATTTATTATTTGTAATGGAATATATGATGGGAGTTTTAACATGATTATATATTTATATACATTATGAATATTGTAATATTTTATATTATTAAATATTATAATAATGTATTTTATATTTAATATTATACAATGTTGTTTAGGACTTTGATTTCTTAAATTAGAATCTTTCTTTCTTAAATTAATTTAAAGTTCAATTTTCAAAATACAAAACCAAATATCGATAGATAGAATAGATAAAGGAAGTTTTTTTAAAGATTAAATGAATATGAATAAAATCAAATATTTCGATAGCCCATCTTTTGTGATTATTATTTGAATTGAAGGTATTTATAGAGTTCAAAATTGTTGATGTCATTCTCATTGGTAAGATGAAATATTGATTTCACATTTTATAGTTTTTGGCAAATAGTTTTTTGAAAGGGACTATACCCTTGAGAACAAAAGAGGGCCTAGAAGCCAGAATAGGAATGAGAACCAGAACAAAAAGGATCAAGATCCAAATGGGACAAAGAAACCCAAAGTAGCCAAGAATAGAATGAGCTACCCCAATCAAAACAAAAAACCCAAAGTACGAACACTACAAAACAAAAAGTAGAAAAAGAAAAAGCAAAAAAACAGCAATAATTACAAAGAAGTGCAGCAAAAGCACCCACAATTACTTCTTGGCGGCTTTGTCGATGCTTGGATTTGATATTCTACCAAGAGGTGAACATAGCCAATGTCGTCATGTGGGTAGAGTCAGTAACATCCAGCTATTCAATGGTCCTTTTGCTTTCCTTATCTGTGCCCCAAAGGGTTGCTGGAACTCCGCTGAGATTAGAGACGTTGCGGACATGCTGTTCAATAAACTCTTCAATTGCATTAAAAATGGCCATATTATAATCATGGTGAGTCTTGGCCTTCCCTAAACGGGTGTCTAAGGAGTTCAGCTTCTTGTATATATCTTCAACCTGATTATTATCAATAACCACCTCCTCCTCCTTCTTCCTCTTACCTTTTTGCTTTGCCAAGTTTTTAACCTCTTCCTTCAACAGCTTCATGTCAGCTTCTAAGGCTTCCAGCCTTTTTGTGGAGCTCTCAATGTGTGCTTCCTGAGAACTAGCACTACTAATATGTAGGAGGTTATGGGCAATTTCAATCTCTGAGGGACCTTCCCCACAGCAGGGGTATCAAGGTTCAGTCTTCTAGAAGACCTGGTAACAGGTCTGGCGAAGTGGAAGTGAAGGGGGTGGGAGTAGAGGTGGGGGATGGAAGATGGAGCTGGGAGAGAAGGCGTAGAGGGGTGAAAGTAGCGGTGGTGGGGACAGAAGGTGGAGAGATGGGGCTAGCGGTGTTGTGCTGGGTAGAGGAGGAACAGAGCCAGGGGAGGAAGGGATACTGGGAGACCTAAGAAGACACAGTTTATGTAACAAGAAAATGAGACCCTGGTGCAATGGAACCACACGTGCATGCTTTTGAAACTCCAAAATGGAGCGCTCAAGAGAGTTAAGCTAGATAGTGGGGGAAACATACCGTGTGACACCTACGGAAGTGATTGAGGAACACAAGATGCTTAGAGGGCACAGTGACGAACCTCCCCTCCAAAGAAATGAAATGCACCATCATACGGGTAACCTCATCAAAAGGTGAAGGGATCGAAACTAACTGCAGGCCCGCCGTGACAAAGACCAACTTCTCATTACCCTCAACAAATTTCCTCTCCTCAGCTTCTCTGTCAACCCTTTTATTAAAAAAGTGGTACCCCTCCATGCCAAGGCCAGTTGCTTCAGCAATTAACTCCTCATTGATCGAAATCTTCTGCCCTCCATAATCCACAGTGTGATCCTTCCAATCCTTCACAAAATGAACCGAAATACTTTGGTCGTGGCCCTGAATCTTCTCAATAAAGTTGGTGATGCCTCCCTGGCTGAGAAGATTCCAAAGTTCTTCATTATTTTCCATTCCGGATCCACGCTGGGCTCAATCTGGCAAGGGGCTCCTCCCATTATCACCGTGCTTAACTGCTTGCAAATAAAAATTTTAGAATCCTTAAGAGCGCAAATATCAGTCCACCTTTCACTATTATTATCCACGCGGTGAGAGTGATGATTAGGATAGTCGTTGCTTTTCCCATGAATACCTGAGTGACTGCTATTATGAACCTGTGAAAATCCACATGTGTGAACTACAGTCCTTTTAATAGCCCACTCCAGATCATCATTATCTTTATTACTGACTTGGGAATCCGTAAAGCCTTGTATAAAAGCTGTTGAGAGCTCTATATATTGCCGCATGCGTGTCTTTCATCTCCATATAAATCCACTTGAAGTTCCCATTATACTTCATACAACCTTGATTGTCCGTCAAGATTTGCATGAGTGTTGTTTTAAAGTCAGCACGTGTGGGAGTTTTATTATTACAATCCACTCCCAATGCTCATATCCCATATCTTGAATTTGCATGTTCATAAATATCCACTTGAATGTTGCTTTGAAGTTGTTCAGGAATGTTATTATTATCCCAAACAATGTGTTAACATTTATGCCATAATTAGCCAATGCATCTGCCACCTTGTTACCCTCCCGGTAAGTATGCATGATCCGAATGTTATTGAAGGTTTGGCAAATACTTATGGATTCCAAGATGAAATCCTTGATGTTCCAACTTGGAGGTGAGCACTGATTAAGATGATTAATGATATTAAGTGAGTCCCCTTCAAGAATGAGGTTTTGGATATTATGAGTCTGAGCAATTCTAAGGCCCCATAAAGCAGATAATGCTTCGGCAAAATGATTGGTTTGAATTCCCATTTTTCCAGCATACGTCAGCAATCAGACTGCCTTTATGATCCCGGATCACTCCTCCCCCCGCAGCAATCCCAGGGTTACCCTTAGAGGCCCCATCAAAGTTCAACTTATACCAGTTAAAATCAGGAGGATGCCATTGAATCAAAGATCTATCAATACTATTACCGGAATTACTACGGCTATTGTCAGCTCCTATCTGCCAGTGGGATAAGACATGTTCTTCATTTTCTGGATAACTCTTGTTCTTGGGGGGTTTAAATCTAGCAATATTCTCTTTAATATCATTAGAAATTTTACCAATACTGAGCTTATAATTTTGATTTTTATTTCTAAAGATAATATCATTTCTATCTTTCCATATCCTCCAAATAATATGAGGAATAACCAGCTTCCAGATCCTTCTGACAACACAATGTTTATAGGGTGGGCTCCATTGAGTCCATAGCTGATTGAAATCCTTGGAACCACCCAGAAAGCTTCAAATTTAGAGAGGGAAAAACTCCATATTCTGGTAGCATAATCACAATGGATAAACAAATGACTGATATCCTCAGAGTCTTTTTTACATAGATGACATCTATTAGGCATTATGAAACCTTTTCTCATCAGGTTGTCAGTGGTAAGAATCCTGCCTCTGAGAGCCAGCCAAAGGAAGAAATTTATTTTAGGAGTTAACTCAGCCATCCAAATCCTACTCCATTTGAACTCAGTTTGACTATTGTCGAAGAAAGTATTATACCCAATTTTGACAGAGTAGTCCCCATCAATAGAATTATTCTAGACCAATTCATCCTTAATATCCAGCTGACTTAAGGGAATAAGATCTAACTGATCTTGAAGGGAGGAAATATTTTGGATCAGATCATCTCTCTCCACAGAAAGTTTTTTCCATTTCTTTTTGTTGCCATTTCTCTCAATATAATCCTTGATTTTAGTGCCATACTTGTTTACAAGACTGTCTTTGACCATCCCAAATCTGATCCATAAGACTGCCATTAAACCAGTTATCATCCCAGAAATTTATATCACAACCATCTCCCACTTTCCATTTACTGCCCTGTTTAATGAAATTTCTGCTCTTTACTAGATTGTTCCAAAAAATGGAACCATAGGGAAGGTGCTCATCTTGCAGGAAAGAAAAGACAGTTTGTTGATTTAGGTATTTAGCCTTAATTAAATCTATCCATGGTTGTTTCTCTGAAAGCATTCTCCAACCCATTTTCGCAATGAGAGCCTCATTCATTTTCTTGATGTCTTTTATACCCAGTCCTCCTATAGACTTTCGGAGTACAAACCTTATCCCAAGCAACTAAGTGAAATTTAAACTTCTCCTCCATGCCCTGCCATAAGAATTTTTTTGAATCCTCTCAAACTTTTCTCTGAAGGAAGAAGGGATCTTGTAAAGTGACATGATATAAATGGGCAGATTTTGAAGAGTACTTTTTATGAGCTAGGCACTTACCAGCACTAGATAAAATGGCTCCTTTCCATCCAGCCATTTTTTTGAAATCTCTCCAATAAATCATCCCACACCTTGTTAGAGACTTTTTTAGTGCGAGAGGAAGACCTAAGTAAGTGGCTGGAAGCGCACTTATTTTACAGCCCAAAATTTTAGCAATTTTAAGTTGTCTTTCTTCAGGAGTGTTGAAGAAGAAAATGGAGCTTTTATCATAATTGATCTCTTGCCTGAAGTAGATTCGTAGAGCTACAGAATAGCCTTGGTAGCCTTAGCTTCAATGACGGAAGCCAATAGAAGGAGGATTGTATCATCCGACAAATTGTTGATGGGAAACAACTTGGCTGATGGAAGTGGGCTTTGAGCCTTTCAAAAGACCGTCATTGACTGCTTTACCAATTGTTCTACTAAGACTGTCAGCCATAAGAATGAAGAGCAGGGGGAGATGGGGTCCCCTTGCCTTAGTCCTCTGCTGCTAGTGAAAAAACCCACTGGCTCACCATTAACCACCACTGAGAATCTGACCGTAGAGATACAAGCCTTAATAATTTTTTGAATTTGTCTAGGAAAACCAAATTTAGTTAAGACTTTGTCAAGAAAAACCCAAGAAACCTTGTCAAAGGCTTTATTCATATCGAGCTTAAGCACCATATTTGCTTTTTTATTATTCTCCATAGAATGTATGGTCTCATGAACCATAATCACTCCATCTTGGATAATCCTGCCTTTAATGAATCCACTCTGCTACCTTGAGATTAAATCATTCATAATGAGTTGAAGCCTGGTAGCAATAATTTTGGTAAAAATTCTATAGATAGCATTCACAAGGCTGATGGGTCTAAAGTCTTTGAAGTCTTTAGCATCCATTTTTTTGGGGCCAGCACAATGTGGGTGTTATTCAGCTCTTTCAAAAGATTTCCAGTTCTGTAGAATTCATTCACCACTCTGAGAAGATCATCCGAACAAATTTCCCAAAATTTCTGGAAAAAATTAATGGAGAAACCATCCGGGCCTGGAGCCTTATCGCCTTCTAAAGTAAACACAACTTTTTGCAGCTCTTCAAGCGTGACAACTTTGGTGATATTTTTATATCTCTGCTCCTCAATTTTATCTTGGGGAATAGCCTCCAACATAAAAGAATTAGCCTCAACATTGATGATATTCCTCTCATTAAGAAGTTTTTTATAGAAATTTAGAGCTTCTTCCTTGATGCTATTGGGATCTTTTATAATATTTCCATTACTTTTAGCCACTTCCATGATCCTATTACAAGCTCTGTGCTTCAAAGTGGTCATATGAAAAAACTTCATATTCCTATCTCCTTCTTTAAGCCAGATAGCTCTAGATTTTAGTCTCCATAAGGATTCTTCTCTGCTGCAAATCGTATGCAGCTCTGAAAGAATATTCTTTTCATTAGTTTGGTCTTCAATAGATCTCCCCATTGTATTCATTTTGATTTCCAAATCCTGGAGCTTTTGTTTTAACTTCTTTTTATTATCAAACACATTGCCAAAAATGCTTTTATTCCATATTTTAACTTGCTTTTTAACATTTTTGAGCTTTTGAATCAATCTAAATTGAGCAGTGCCTTCACCATTCCAAACCCACCATTCTTTAATTTTTTCGTAGATGTTGTCATGCTCCATCCACATCTTTTCAAATTTGAATGAGCTTCTGATGGGTTTAGTCCAATTGAGAAGATTTAAAGCAATCGGATTGTGGTCCGATCCAATTCTGGGCAAGGAAGAGAGGTGGAAGTCTTGACTGAGAATCCAGCTAGCAGAAATCAGGGCTCTATCCAATCTAACCTGGATAAGATATTTTCCCAACCTTCTATTATTCCAAGTGTATTTATTCCCATGGAGATCCACATCTAAGAGATTAAGCTCAGCAATAAAATCAGCAAAATCCTCCATACCTGTAGAAAAGCTGGAGATTCCTCCATATTTTTCACCTGGGTTTAGAGGAGAGTTAAAATCACCCATGATAAGCCAGTTAGCTGTACTATATTGGTTTCTAAAGATCTTAAGATCAGTCCAAAGTTTTCGTCTCCCACTAACCGTATTAGGGGCATAGATGTTAGAAAGGATCCATTCACCATTGTTCTCAATAGCATGAAATTTGATAGCAAGATGATTAGTGCTAGCATTAAGAACCATACCAAGATCAGTGCCTTTTATCCCA
This sequence comes from Taxus wallichiana var. yunnanensis, assembly GCA_018340775.1. Taxonomy (NCBI): domain Eukaryota; kingdom Viridiplantae; phylum Streptophyta; class Pinopsida; order Cupressales; family Taxaceae; genus Taxus; species Taxus wallichiana. Next base: position 395,092,259 of record CM031243.1, read on the forward strand.
AAGAGTAGCCAGACCTCCAGAGGCTCCCTGAGAGTCCACCGCCGCCATTTAGAGTTTTCCCAAAAACTCTTTTTATTAGTTTCAAGGATCTTAGCTTTCATCTTAGTTTCCTGCAAAATCAAAATACTAGGACTACTAGAATCACGTAACTCCTTAATGATTCTCTGCTTGGAGTTTCCATTTAGACCTCGGATGTTCCAAGAAATAATCTTCATTTGGAAGGATTGGGAGTTGGGATTTCTGATGGCTCAATTGACATTGAATGCCATCTGCAATGTCTCTCTCTGTTCTCTTAGATCTAAGAGCCTTTTTTGAGGGCCTTCCTCTTTTAGAACTACCTCCAAAATCTACTAGTCTTCTTGCAGAAGATCTAGTAGTTCTGGATGTTGAGGTATCCCAGTTGTCCATTTTATTTTTCTTATCACTGTAAAGTGATTCTGGGATCATTTCAAATCCTTTCATTCTTTTTTTTTTTTGAAATGACCTTTATGAATCCAGAAGTTAGTTCCTCATCTTCTTTGATTGGCGTTACTTCTCCCTCTTCACGCTCTTTCTGATTCCTGTCAATTGAGTGTGGATCAGTTGTTCTGATGCTGTAGCAAGTAGGTGAAACTTTGATCTATTGCTGAAGCAAGGAGGTATATCTGTAGATAATTTACCATCGCCCCTAGGAGTGTTTTTCTGCAAAGTTTCTTTAAAACCCATGCTATCCATGTCCAATATTTCCTCAATGATGCACAGAGGTTTATCTATCTCAGCTTCCTTATTGTTCAAAGACTGATATTGATCATTAGGGATGATATTTATCTTTACAGATCCTTCTTGTTCGTCCACCTCCATGGTCACCTTTATAGGATTTTCCAAGTCCTCTTTGATAGGTCTTAAGCAAAGTTAACTTTGGGGTTTTAGGACTTGAGACCAAATATTTCCTTGTTGGGGTTTTGTGGCACCTTCACTTGTCCTTTTCCCACATGAACTAGGAGAATGCGGACCTACTTTTATGATAGGGTTTTAGAGAATCTTATTCCCGTGCCAAAGTGTGGATCCCAACACTTCCACTTTTCGGTTTTTGATTTTGGCTAGAAAGCATCCTCTCCTCGCCTATTATGGCTTAGCGCGAGACATTATGTAGCCAAAAGCAGAAAGCTCGCACCGATACCTCCATCGCTTAAAATTTTTGTAGATCGAATGTAATGATGATAGTTTCAATATATTTTTTCGGGTAAGTGCCCTTTTCATAAAGCTTATTAACTTTTGAATAAACATGACAACTAAAATATGTCACTTCCAAATTTCTAAAATATCATTTCTTATATTTTATATATGTAGTTAGTTTCTTTTTTTCCAAACGTATCTCCTCATATATGGGATGAAATCTAAACAAATCTTAAAAATCTAAATAATAAAATTTAAATGCATCACTTTAAAGACTAAAGTTATGAGGAAAAAGTATTTTCCATATTTATTAAATATCTTGTTTCCTAGACCTTCATGCTAGAAAATATAACGTGACCAAGAATTAAATTTGATAAGACATTTCTTAACTGCTGAGGGTGCCGATTAAATCTCTAGCGGCACACTTTACATGAATAGGTAATTAATTTCAATTAAAATTTAGGTCGAGGGTCGAGGCTATCATGATAAAAGGATGTTTAAAAGGCAGATGCACGTGGGATAGTGATGTCGGTTTAAAGGAGAAAATTTCACCATGGCCCATGATTTGCATTTAATATTAACCATCAATACATACCCGGGTTTGGTGGACACATTTCAAGGTCTAGTCAAAGAACTCACTCAGAAATTATAAATTCAAGGCCCATGGTCATTTTCCGACACTTACTTTCTTTTGCAAAATCATGGGGGACCAAATTGAGTGCATCGAACCAGTATCAAGCCATGAATACGTCGAGGTTTCTTCTAGTTTCTGATACAAACTCACATGTGGTTATTGTTGGGAAATCCTTCACCCTATCTACTTCTAGTTCTCCTTCTAATGGTGCTTCCACCCCACTCTCCTAGCTAGTCATCTGCTACCACTATTCCCCTTCATTCTCTTAGAACTTCTCTGCAGAGCTCCAACCAGATTCCTTGTTTGAGCAGCCAATTCCCAAAGTATTATAGGAACTCTCTATTCTTTATCTAGAATCCCTAAACCCAGAACCTATGGATTCTCCACATGCTGCTATAAATGATGTGGATATGGAAATTGATGGAAATATGAGTCAATCCTGGTGACCCTCAAATGTACGGTCATGTGAACTAGTGTCTTCCATCCTTGCAAAGTTCAACGAGCTTTTGAAGTGCTTAAAACCTAGAAAGACTTAACAGACACCAACAGAGCTATCATTGATAAAGAATGTGTTGGGATACTAACCCGACCGACACTCTAGCAGAGAAGATCGATATCGATGCAATTAGGAAAGTGGTACAAGAACTGAGAAATATATTATGATATGTAATATTTATGTTATAATATAGTTATAGGCTTATAGATTTTTTGGTATGCCTATGTTATGATATGTAATGTTTATGTTTCAAAAAATATATGAGATACTCTTGTTTATGTTTCAACAAATATATTTTTCCTTGCCAACACCTATTCTTGTGGATAATCTTACATTGCTACAGTGTTGTGCCTTTTGATTTGTCTTCTCCTTCTTGAAACACCGGAATTTGTTCTTCATTTTAGTTTATTTCCAATGCAACATGGAAATCGTGTTCTGTGGGATCATTCACTACCTCAAGATGTTTGGGAAAACGTATTGCTTTGGCTTCCATTAGAATCCATATGCAGGTTCTCTCTAGTTTCTAAGGAATGGAAAGCACTCATGACTTCCACCAGATTCTTCAGGTGTTATAGTGAAACAAGGAACAAACATCCATGGATACTTGTAAATCATGATCATGGTCATCATTGGCTAAGAGATACGACTTTTACAAAGTAGAACATGGAAAATTCTCAACTTTTTGTGGTTATCATGCTTTGATTGGGTACGGTTTGAAGATTCACATTGAGGGATAATATTATTTTGTTTATGTGACAGTCATGTTTCAAGGGTATGTAATCCACTAAAAGTCGGAACCTCCTTCAAGCTTCCTCATATGTTATCAGCTCAACTTAATGGATGACACTTTTATATTTATGTGTGGGGCATTTTGGTTGTAGATGACAACAAGGGGTACAAAGTGGTTCAAGTAGGCACTAATAGATCTGGAGTTAATGCAGGCAATGGTACTATAGAAATTTATGATTCTTCTATGGGGACTTGGAGGATTGTGGCACGATTGAGAGATTGTTTCTTCTATGGACCCATTGTCTTCAACAACAATTTTTTCTTCTTAATGTCATATGAACCTATGTTGGGTGTGAGAATTTATAATAGTCAAGATTATGCTACTATGCATTTTGTGTTGTTACCTGTAAGATATGGCAAAGACCATTTCCCTCACTACAAACCAAGGTTGGTTGTATCTGAAGAAAGGGTGCTACTTGCAACACCAATTGTAGATGGGGACCATTTGAAGGACATAATTGTGTTTGAGCTTGAGCTTGAGTTTGGAAGGAGGAGAGGCAATGTTTGGTCTTGGAAATAAATTGCAAGGATGCCCCATGTAATGTTCCAATGTTTTTCTATGAGGAAAAGGATGTTCTTATTTAGTTACACTGTGGTGGGAGAGTTCTTGTGTTTCAGAAAGGTGCTTTCTAGAAATATCCTCATCCTTTGTTTTCATTTAAAGCAAGGGTCTTGGTCGTGGCTTCCAGAATATATAAACACAATTGACATGTGTTATAATAGTGGCATCACCTTTGAGCCTAGGATGATTTGAGACAACTACTTGGCTCTACTGTGTGTGTGTGTGTGTGTGTGTGTGTGTGTGTGTGTGTGTGTGTGTGTGTGTGTGTGTGTGTGTGTGTGTGTGTGTGTGTAAATATATATCGAGCTTTTGTTTGTCTTTTCCAAAGCTTATAAGCAAGAGTAATCATTGAATTGTCTATTTTTTAAAGTAGAAGAACTTGCAATCAACTATGGGAATAACACCAGAGAAATAATTAGTCACAAACTTTAAATGACATGAGCCTAAGACATGATAACTTTTCCTCTACTACATGCTATTTCTGTGAGATCGCAAATTGCCAATGTGTTCCTTTGAAATAAATTCATCTTCTTGGACTTGAATTAAACTTAAGTTTCAAAATTCAAAATCTTGATCATGTTTCTCGGCACACACATGTACAAATACCAATGTAGAAATCTACTTCACATGTTGCGAGCACTACTTCTCCACATCATTACATTTACCCCCTTCTTGTTATTAAAAAAACACATTCTTACTGCTACACATACTAGACATAAAAAATTAATAGCAACCAACAATGTATCCTTGATTATTAAATATAAGTTATTTTTTCCTTATTATTAAAGTTATCAATCCTTCCCTGCCCATCAGATAGACACATGGCAGGATTAGGGCCTCCCAAGTCAAAGGCATTCCCTAGAATCCAAGCCCATGGAATGAATCGATTCAATAAAGTTTTGGGTTTACGTTGTGTGGTGAGGCAAGGCAGAGTGGCAATGAGCAATCAAAGATACCACATGTCATTTTATTGTTCCTCCAAGTGGCCAAGTGTCACACATTCCAAGCACTTGAGCGTAAAGGTAAGGCATGCAAAAGAAATGAAATTTTTGGGCCTCATTCATCAAATTCGACAGAGGGTATTCGCCAAACAAATTAGGGTATTTTCCATTCGATTTCTAACTATTTTTAATATTTTTACCATTTTCACCTAAAAGAACGAAACAAGTTATAGGGATATTCACCAAAACCATGAAACTAGTTACAGGTATATTCGCCAAAACCATGAAATTGGTTATAAGTATATTCGCCACGATTTCTATAAGTTTTTTTAGGGGGTTCCTTAAAATTTTCCCGATACTTATGTATGGAATACATTTCTTTGACACACTCCACATATTATTCACATTTATTGACACATTTTATGGACACACTTTTTGTTTGATTGCATTTATATATCTATGCCATGATTGAATTACATTTCCATTCCTACTTGTTAACATCACTTCTTACATATTGGTTATAAACATATTGATTGATAGATCACACATTATTACACATTATTCATGGAACTTTAGATGGTTACACATTACAATTTAGACCATTGTGTGTTCCACAATTCTTTGTGCACATTGACATTTCATGATTATGAGATTTCTTGTTACACATTGAACAATGTACATTATTTTCTATATTACACGATTATTGAAATTTTCTTATTACACATTTATCTATGTAAATTAATTACTTATTTCACTACTTACGACTTGATGATTATCATTTCTTATTCCAAAAAAATCATATAAATGTTTTTCTTACACACACCAAAAACTAGCACTATTAACATTGTTCAAGTATTTCATGTCTTTTCATTCATGTCTCTTTATGATGGACCTATCATGTCATGTTACATAATGTCGTGTCTTAATTCACTATGGATCCACTAGACATTAAGTCATGTGTTGAAATCATGCTACTCATCCTATCGGTTATATGATATCTTGTTGAATATGGATAAAAGACATTCTGATATGTTTAATTATTTCAATGATACATAGGCATTATTGAGCTTTAAATGATTTAATCTTACAACTTTTACAAATTGTGTATGATTGAATTCAAAATCTATCATGAAAATATCATAACATGTTTACACATGTGATCATACACATTATTAAATATAACACTTTCGATTTATCTTACAAATGCTACAAACTTACGTGTGTTAACAAGTGCTATGATCTTATGACATATACACAATTTACCATGTTAGTTGATGCACTAATTTCAGTTTCTATCATTGATCATGTTGCTTCTATGGTTTTACACAACTAATAGTTTCTCTGTTGACTTAAGTTATCATTTATAACATCCCTTATATCAAAGGGGGCATATTATGGGGTTTTCTAATGTATTCATGCACATATCATATTTAATGCTTCATATTACACTATATGATGATATACACATAGTTAATACATCATGACATTTACATGGATTCACTTAAAAACACTATTAGTGTGTATGGTTTTTATGTATGCCTTCACTTAGCAAGCCCAATTGTTGTAGATATTTTTACACATCATTTCACATAATTGAACTAATTGCTACTATTTTGTTTATGTTCATTTTACTCTTCCTAGTATATAACACTAGGGAAAAATAGGTGTACATGTTTCATGTTTTTCACTTTTCAAATTTACTCTTCCCTCACACACAACACCGGGAAATAGGTGCACACATTTCATGATTTTACTTTTCAATTTATATTATTAATATTAATTGTTTTTTCATAAACATCTCTATTGGAATTTAATACACATTTTTACATGTGGAAAACAAGTTCACATGTGCGACTATACACCAAAGGAGAATGTAACACATAAATTATAGTCTTGTGCATGCCTCGTCCTCATGGGAGATTTGCATTTCATTTTATTTTAATCAAGCAATTTTCAGATTACTAGATTAAAATAAGGAAGGTGTAGATTCCTAAATTTGTACTTCTGACATTTGGAAATCAATCTTTAGCATTTATCTCATCCCGTGGATCATTGTGCACTAAATTGACTAATTCTACACATTCCTTTCTTAATAAACATTACCAGGTGCTAGGCCATGCTTGTTATCTATCATTAACTAGTCAAAACCTTGTTCTCATAGTATATAACACATCTTCAAGAATCTAGCCACCATCTCCAAGTGATATTTTGCATTGTGCACTTCATTAGGATAATGTTTTCCATGAGGATTAAAAACACTCAAGAAAAGTTTTTGAGATGATGACTTCATCTTCTAAAGCTCTAATGATCACATTTTCAATCTCACAAGTTACCCCAGTTGACCTAGTGTCCTTTGAGTGGGAAATCTTTTCATGATAGTCATCTACAAAAGAACACTCACATAACTCATTTGAAGGGCCTCACTTGTGACATCTTTGGGTTAACAAAGAGATCACAACAAAGCACACAATTTTTATATTAGTCTCCCAAGCATATTCAATTCGCTTTAAGTCTACACAAGTCTAATAAGGATTCCCTAGGCCTATTCGCAAAGATACATCTCACACACTAAAGATGATTATCAAGTATTAGAGGTCTTATTAGGGTTTTCATTTCCAAACACGTTATAAGATAATATCTTGCACACATACATTGGATGAGGAAATATCATGGCTTGATGCATGTTCAAAGTATTGTTATGTACTTGTGTAGTGGAGGTCACTCAACTCAATTGGAGCAACACCTTTTTAGACCCCAAGCAAAGAAGAAGCCCTAATCATCAAGCTGCACAACTACGATAATGGAAATTCAACCACGTAAGGTAAAGCTACATACTCTAAGGAACATAGTACAAGAGTCGAGATACATTCAAAATCAGCATAGGACAAATCCATCCATCATGGAAAAAGTCACCCAAATGATTTTCTCCTACACTGAGTTTCACATCTCTAAATTTTCAAGACAACTTGAGGACATTATGCACATCCTTCCCGCACACTTTCATATCATTGTCGATCTCAATCTAAAATTGGTGTAATCATATCTAGCTCAGTAACTTATACTTTCATTGATTAGTTATATATACGACTATAATTTATCATTATTTAACTAGACATGATTTAAGATTTGTATGCTTGTTATCGATCCTATTTCATATTTGCACAATTGTTTAATGTTATAATTAGATAAACCCTAATAATTACATTACGGACCTCTCTTATTCGATGTCATTAATCGTGGTTAATCTTTATCGATTGGGAAAATCTTCTACTAAACAACAAATTCATTTCCATCACGCCACAATTTTTGGATAAAAATAAAATGGGAAAGAGAATGGAGATATTTTTTTATTAAGTTGACTCATGTTACTCAATACTTATTTCAATCAGTATCGCATGCATTTTCATCAATTCGTTTTTTCTCATGAATATAGAAAATATTTTTATCAGACCTTCTAGATATATGTCAAAATATCTTTCCAAATTTGTCACCTCTCAAAAAAGTAAAAAAATTTAAAACTAGAACAACTTGCCAAAGTTAGTATAGTAAAATGTGTCGTCTTCTACCTATGTTGGAAATAATTAACCTTATATAAACCATGGGAAAGCTATTGTACCCATCTTTAATTTTTTTTGGAAAAGAATGTCTACCATGAAAAGGAAATGCCCAACATTAATACATTTCCCACATTTTGGTTTTATATCTTGGTCATCTCATAAGAAATTGCTTCATGTTTGATACTACATGGAAATCTCATGAACCACTTCATTATTAACTTTCTAAAATAACATCAATGTCGTGTTGTGCAAGTTCAAACATCATCTCTCATCCCCAAAATATTGCAATGAATGGACCCACTATAGTGTGTTATTGTTGATGTTGACCTACACACCCAAAATCCTTTAAAGAAAATAGAAAATAAAGTTTCCTTACTTTGGGTATTGTTCTTTAATTAAGAAAATGATGATTTATTAAATCTTAAGTTTACTGAACAAAGGATTTCATGTCAAGCAAACATGTTCCACTCCAATGTACCATGATGGAAAATGTAAGTCTAATTATTCATTGTGACTAGCAATCCCACCTAAACAATACAAAGATCTTAAAGACGTTAATAGGGAGTCGTTCAAGAAGTTAAAGTTTAAGGATTGAATGTGAAACATTGGATAGACAAAGAGTCGTGATGAAAAAAGGATTAACGAAGGAGAATCTTTGGGTTAGCGTCCTCTAAGGAGTGGCCCTTGCTAGAAATTGCCAAATTCGATGACTTTATTTGCTCCTCCCGTCATACAAACTTAAAAGAATTTAAGCTAACACATATCTTTCCGCCAAATACAACTCCAAAAACTTTCAAGATTATCCTCTCCAAAATAATTTGAAACTCATGTTGTTAAGATAGAACCAATATTTACATCTAAACACTTATTTTTATATATATATATATATATATATATATATATATATATATATATATATATATATATATATATAATACTTAGTAAAAGATATTGAATAGGGAAAGAGAGAGTTGGTACACATTTAATCAAACCATAGACTAATTTATTTCGACCATACTTTGTGGCACATTTTCTTGGGTACTTTCATTTTGCGTGGAACTTTTGAAGCTTTTTCATTGTCTTTATTGGAAATTTTGCCCTTTTAGTACCTATAGTTTCTAGATTTTGAGCATTTTTTCCTCCTCCTACGTCGCGTCATGAACTTTTTCCTTACAATAATGATGTCCAATTTAAATTAATAATATATAATGGTCACATTAAATCAATAATTTAGATAATTGTATAGTAAGGAATTTAGTAAGAAATATAATGAAAGTGATTTTTTTAATAGTTATTATATTATATTTTTAAAATGTAGTTTGAAAGATAATGAGAATGAGTTTTTAAATTATATTTTAAAAGTTTATGTGGAAAAAAAGACAATGAGTTAAATAGTTAATGGATTATATTTGTTGTCATTGCATATTAAGGAGGCCACTCACTTTACCATTTGAACTAAAATTAATTGAATTTATTAAAAAAAAAAACTAGATTAAAATATATAACTAATCAATAATATATAATCATTTTAAATTATATATTTTGATATATAATATTAAATTATATATGATAAATTTGTAAATTTGTTTGGATAACAAACCGTCCCACCTATCCTATTATTTAATTATCACTACACAATGAAAAATTATTTGATTAAATTAAGATATACGTTTATAATTTAAAAAGTATATCTAATTAAAAAGTTCCCTTTCATAATCTTTTTGTCAAGCATTTGACATAATTTTAACCATGAACATCATTTCTTGTGCTCCATGATTTTAGGTTTTCATAAAGAAATAATTACTTATTTTTCTTCCATCTTTTCCCATTTGAAATAATTGAACTATATAGATATTGACATCTTAACCTTTAAGTGTCATATTATAATAAGTAATGAATTACAACATGATGAGCAAGTGTACACATAAATTAGTCTCATTCGGTTAAACTTCGCAACTATGGGATCCATTCATACACCGTTTTAAAATTATTCAAAATTAATTTGATCTTTGTAATCAATATTTTAACTATAAGTGGGATTTCAACACATATATAATGATTCGTGGTAGGAAAACAACTAAAATGATGTCGTAAAATTTTATATTCGAGATAAGAGAAAAACCCAACAAACTAAAAATTAACGACCTCTTTTTCATCTCAATCCCAAAATATTGATTAAAGTGAATTTGTTAATTTCTACATTACATGTTAGGAAATATAATGTTCACATGTTAGTAGTTAGTTATATTATTGTTATATAAACAATAATATATTGTTGGAGTTGTTTTAACAACTCGTATGATTTGAGTTGTGTATTGTTACGTGAGTAACAATCACACTAATATAGGAGATGGCGGGATTATTGTTGGTGTTGTTAAAGCAACTTCCTAATTTATAGGAGTTGCATATCTCTATATATTTGTATTGTATCTCGGTATGATTTTATTACAAGTTGAATATAAGATCTTTGTTGTGTTTTTCTATGCAAATATGTTCCTATACCATGATTTGGTATCGTGAGCGAGTTTAATGAGAGTTCTGAGTGTGTTTTGAAAGCAATAGAGCTACAATGCCGTGAGTGAGTCTGTCCATATTCCCTTTTGGCGGGTCTTATCTCTTGTTATTGTTGTCGTTCATATATGTTGGAGTAGTTGAAGCATGGCACTTTGAGGAACATATCCATGCTATTAACGTTTAGGCTTGATTTCAATAAGTACACTAATATCATATACAAATTTGATCCATCATACAACATTCTAGAAGATAATAAGGTCTCTCAACATACTTTGGGCTTGTGCATGGATATAAAGATCTCTCCGTCTTGTTGATCCATGTCATATGGATTAAATGTTGTGCAAAGGTTTATTATTGACTTGTGTAAGTCAATAATTAATTAACTCGGTCGTGCATATGGTCAAAGAAGCATTCGTGTGTTTTTCGCTTCACAAATAGCGTCGAGCTTGTGACTTCGTGTCTTCACTCTTGCGGTCACCACATGCGTTTTTTCTTTTAAAAACAATAAGAATACAAACAACGACATTTGAAACAGGTTGATAGATGTGTCGCTAACAAAGAGGTGAATGAGAGTAATGTCAGTCTCGAAGGTTAAAGGAATTCCACATGTGGTGCCAAGATATTTTATTGTTTATTGCCATTCGACTTACGGTCTTGTGCAAGCCGTAAGGTCGACTTCCATGTGCAGAGAAACACTATATCATTATTTGTGTAAGTCGATATGTTTTGTGGTCTTTATTAAATGTCCTTTAAATGAATCATCATTGTTAATTAAGTTGGTGTCCAATAAGTCAAATTTGATTTGTATTATTATCCTCATAAGACCTAAAGTTTGTGAAGTTTAATATTTGTGGTCCAAAGTCCATATTAAGTATTTAAACTAAGTGGTCAAAAATAAAATGTGTAAATGTTTTATTAGTACGTGTTAGTCAAGTGTTAAGAACTACATTATAGTCGTCATTTATAAGTGTCAAAGTTGTTAATTTTTGTCTCAAATTATTAAGAGTCACATCAAAAGTAATCAAATACTGTGACTATCAAACTTAAGAGTCAATTTTCACTTGGTATGTTGTTAAATTATGCAAATGTTAGTCTTGTCCTCAAAGTATAAAGTCATGTCATCTTATTGTCAACCTTAAAAGTTATAGGAGTTGTTTGGTTCCATTTTGTTATATTATCATTATTGTTGTCCTATACTCCAAAGTCCATCTAGTCAAATTTGAGTCTGAGTCAAAGTGTCCTCATAAAACTCAAAATTCATTATCAAAAGTAAAGTCTTATTGTCATTGAAGTCAAGTATTATTATTGTGAAAGTCGTGTTGTTAAAATTGTAAAAATTCCATTAAAAAAATTACCTCATGGATACATTTTCGGTGTAACCCGACGTTCCATTGATGGGATAATTGTACATTGAGCATCACGATCAAATTCGGCGGAGTTAGCAGCCTTTCACGGGAGGTGGAGGTTAATCAACAACCTCTGTATCAGTCACCAACGATGGGGTCGATTCACTTATTTGGTGGCACGTGTGTGAGTATTTTAGCATGCACCGTGTTTGATTTCAGCATTTCGATTGGTGTAGATTTCAACATGGTGTGAACAATAAGAACAAATGAGGTATGTTCTTATTCACTAGTATATACAGGCTATTCCTACATAATTCCCCAACTTAATAAAATATTGAAGAACAGATAGCATGAGAAACACGACATCATGAGTCTTGAAGAGGTTGATTAGTTCGATGTGTTCCTGTTCATACCTAGGTTTGTGGTTAGCCTATGGAAAACCATTGAAGGTTTTTCAGATGTGTTTCGCTTGAGTTCCCACACTACTAGGTCAAATGTGTTCCCTAGAGTGGTTTGTTAATAAGAAGATGATTCCTGAGCATGTTCCCATCCTCGTCGGTTAGATGTGTTCCTAAGAGTGCATGGTTGATAATAACTTGATGTGTTCCTTCTTCTACCTTCAGTTTGAGTGTTTTACCAAGATCATGAGCAAACACGGGTGGTAGGCTGTAGAGGAAGTGTGAAAGTTATTTTTCTACCATGTAAACATTAAGGGGGATGTTAGGAAATATAATGTTCACATGTTAGTAGTTAGTTATATTATTGTTATATAAACAATAATATATTGTTGGAGTCATTTTAACAACTCATATGATTTGAGTTGTGTATTGTTATGTGAGTAACAATCACACTAATATAGTAAGATGGCGAGATTATTGTTGGTGTTGTTAGAGAAACTTCCTAATTTATAGGAGTTGAATATCTCTGTATATTTGTATTGTATCTTGGTATGATTTTATTACAAGCAGAATAGAAGATCTTTGTTTTGTTTTTCTATGCAAATTTGTGCCTGTACCATGATTACATAATAATGTACACACATAATTTTGAGATGGAACTAGTTATTTATTATAAATTTTCATTGTTATAGTGTACTTGTATGTGTTACTAATTATTAGTCTAGATTAGGTTATTATTGGCACACTTCTTGTTTTTAGAAGTCTTCTAACATGTTCCCATTTGTTTTCCTATACATCTACATTTTTCCAAAACTCTATATGTACAATCCGCTTAATCCCTCCCTTGGCAAAAACATACAAATGTCATGTATAATTAAATTTATCCTGTAAAAACTTCATAAATGTATGTCTAAATAGATATAATCACTTAGGATTTCCTCTAGATAAATTGAATTGTTTGTCCTTAAATTATCTTTAGTGACCGTGTTTATTTATTTCATTTTGAATTAGGGACCTATTGGCTCGTAATTATGACTCAATAAGACCCAAATATATTAATGAAGTCAACATCAAGGATGACAATCCTCATAAAATAGTAGAAACCTTCTAGGGCACTACTACTAACCTCAAACCCTATCATTAAATCAATAGTGTCTAGTTTTATTGATAATGTCCCAAGAAGGTGCATGTGGAGAAATGGACTGACAAACTAAGGATCCCTTGTGAAAGATTTGCAAGTTTGGGAGATAGAGATATGGAGGAATGTGTGATATAATCAAGTAATCAAAGAGTAAAATGTCATGACACACATTCCAATAAGTGTTTAATCCATAAAGAGACTATATATGTATAAAGTCTTACCAAAAGAATTTTTCAACTAAGGCTTGTACCAAATTTGGGTTTCTATAAATGTCTTCCCTTTAATATAGTATTTAAATGTAATACTAAATACTCATTTAAAGGAGAAAATAAAATGCATACTGCATTGTAATTTACACTTTGAAATTTATTCCACAATGTACCAAATGCTCCATGTGTATTTACAAGAAAATATATTATTACCCCAAATATATAATAGTATAATCAAAATAATATATAAAATAAATAAATAATCAAAAGAATGACTACACTTGATGTTACGTGGTATTTTGTTTCTCCTAAAGAGTAATCATGTCGATTGAGGTAAAGAATACCATTGGTTCTAAATGTCATGGATCATAAAGTGAATTTTGATCAATCCTTATCCTCTTTTTGTCCAAATATTCAAACAAGCTTGTTCCAATTTCTCTTGAATGTGGACTCAAATTAGATCCGTTAAGGTTAGATCATCCGCTCCAAATGGATATTGACCCAAAAGTGTAACATAGTACCAATTTACCAATTGATCCCTAAATGTAAAAAAATGTATACAAATGAATCACATGCCCCAATGTGTCATATAATCCTTATAATACCATATAATGCCATTGTTGTCTCTTTGTAATTTCATGGAATGTTGTAGAATTCCATAGAATGCCATCATTGCTTGACAAAAATTTCAAATAATGTCATAGAATATCCTCATCTTCAATAGGATACCCATCATAATCATGTATATTGTCTCATCATATTTAGATTATTTCATCTCATGTACTTATATGACTCTTAAATCATAAAGAATTTCCACTCATAGATGAAACTTATATATCATAATCATGTAGAATGCCCCCAAATATATCTCAAAATCATGTTATATGTCCATGAAAACTTAATCTGACTCACAACATATGTCTATGTACTGAATGTGGATTAAAATCACTTTGATATATTAAATAAATATGTGAATTGTGATTAGAGTCCCCCCCTTTTGATCAGGGAAAATTTTAGTGGTGAGTATTCGTTAATTCATGAATATTTCAGTTTTTGAAATTTGAAATTGGTGAATTTTTAGAGTAGGAATTAGGACTAGTTCGCCAATTTTTTCTGAGTACAAGTTAATTTTATGGGTCAATTCGCCATTCTCGCAAAATAAAAAAGTCACAAAATTCACTTGAATACGATTAATCAATAGCATGTTTTATCACCATTAGCATAAAAAATGCTACAAATGACCAGTAGCATTTTTATGCACAGCCGACACTATATGTTTTCGGCCTGTAGCATAAAAATAACATGCTACCATCCGGTGAACTCACACTTATAAACCATGGTCGTAATTGACCTAAGGATTTAAAAACCATGGTTAAAAGGAGTTAGAGCACATATAAACCAAAATTAGGGAAAATTTTAGTGTCGAATATTCATTAATTCACAAATATTCGTTTTTGAAATTTGAAATTAGTGATTTTTAGGGTAGGAATTAGGACTAGTTTACCAAAATTTTCTAGGTATAAGTTAATTTTAGGGGTTAATTCACCATTCCCATGAAATAGAAATTCACAAAATTCTCCTAAATACTAGTCATTCGGTAGCATGTTTTTATTAACCATGGTTAAAAGGAGTTAGGAGGATATATAAACCAAAATCATGGAAACATTTAGCGCGAATATTCGTTAATTCAAGAATATTCTGGTTTTTGAAATTTGAAATTGGCTATTTTTAGGGTAGGAATTAGGACTAGTTCGCCAATTTTTTTTGGGTATAAGTTAATTCTGGGATCAATTCACCATTCATGTGAAATATAAATTCACAAAATTCTCCTGAATACAGTCATTCTATAGCATGTTTTTATCGGTTGGTAGCATAAAAATGCTACCAATCAGTAGCATATTTTATGCTACTGCAAATAAGTAGCATTTTCATGCAATCGTTATTTGACAACATAATATTATGTTGTTGGTCGGTAGCATAAAAACATGCTACCAACCGATAGCATATTTATCTCTTATGTCTAGAAAAAAAAAGAGTATGAGAATTTTTTTTTCGCTTGCACCATATTTTGGGAGGAAAGATTTCTCATTGAGATGATCATTTTAACTACTAACATCAAAAAATTTCAAAAAAAAAAATCCCATACAAAATTAGAATTTTTTTCACAAAAAATCACTTTTTATTTTTTTTTTGTTTTTGCCATATTTTTAGGATAAATTTCTCATTTAGTGCTACTATTGTAAAAAAATGTTTTTCAAAGGATATATTTTTTCGACATCATATACTATCTTTTTTTATTAGCAAATAGTTTTTTGAAAGGGACTATACCCTTGAATACAAAAGAAGGCTCGAGAGCCGGAATAAGAGTGAAAGCAGAGAGAATGGATCAAAAAAGTGTTCCAATGAAGCTCCAAGTTTGACTACTCAACCGAGACAAAACAACACAACAACAGCAAATTTTAAAGTAAAAACAACAAAAATAGCTCCAGAGCTACTATCATCCAACAACATAATATATGTTTTCGGTTGATAGCATAAAAATGCTATCTACACCGATATTCACCACTATATATTTGCATTTTCTTGATATTCACCATTAGCAGGAAAGTCAATTTTCCTAGATTCACCAACCAATTTCTATATATTTTTATGGGGGTGGGGGCTCTTAAAATTTTCCATGCTTTTGATATGAGGAATGAAGCCTACAAATCACCCATCTCAAAATAAAAGAGTATGTATATCACGTGTAATATATATAATTATAATTAAAAATAAGTATTATAAATTGGACACAAATTAGTCCATTTTCTAATCCATAAGAAGTTTCATGTTTGTACTGATGAGATATAATCATGTAAAAAACACCATATGCACAAAGAAATGTCATTTGATATTTAACTCATTATGTTCCCATTTAGGAAATTTGTTATTTGTCATTCTTGTCAAGCAAAGTTGTCATATTTCAGTAATATTGTGTGATTGTTGAAGATAAAATCAAATTGTGAAATTTTATGTATTGCACTTTCCCCTGATCATAAGTTTAGTGCAAGGAATTATAAGGTTTTAGGCAATCTCATATGTATATCTTAATTGATATATGTTTGAGAAAATAACCCTCTATTGTTGAAATTTTCACGACCTTCTTTTTCCCTTGAAATAATGATCTTAGAGGTGTTTTCCTTACTTTTATCAACCTTAGATCCTCAAAATATATCCTCTTAGCCTCATTTCTCATATAAGGATTCTCCCTTATATTTTTTCATTTCCTTTATGCCACATTTCTCTTTTTCAAGGATTTCTCGAAGGTTAATGAGCTTTAATGGTGGTCACAATTTTAAAAGATTTTAAGAGAAAAAAAAGTTAGTTATGTAGACACAAAATCTATGTGTTTGGGTACATTTCTAGGTCCTATAGCATACTAATATATACATGATTCCTAAGAAATAAAACGAGTAATTGACAATATCTTTTGGGCCTTTTACTTTTTCTTTTATACTTTTATTGACCTTACACACCTTACAACCTTGTTGGTATTTGGTGATTCACCTTTTATGGTTTCAGACACTAGCGCCCAAGCACACTCCCGACCCTTTCTCCCCCTTTTTGGGTCTCTTTTACTTCTTCAGCATATTTTATGCTTTTGGTTCGACCTTTTAGTTGTCAATTACGAAATTCAAACAAGGGAATCATTTATATGCATAGTTTAGCTCGAAATAAGAGGCCAAGCACTAGCATTATCTACTATCACCTAAGCTTGCATTCAAATGCACAAGATCATCACAAAGCATCCATCTATCACATTCACTCAAGGGACAAGGGCTGCATTTTTTTGCATACACAACATAGGAGGGGAATTTTATTCTATTTCATCCCACACATTCTATACATTTTCTATATTCTAGATCTAGCTTGTTATCATTGTGTAACTTACACAAGGGCATCCTAGGAATCATTACACACACTTTCACATAGAACTACATGGAGTTTGAAATGTAGTGCAACGCTCAGTACTAAGTTCACTCTTTGGGTGACCATTGGGGTCAGTCTAACTTCACATTCTACTTTTTTATTAGATTTGATGTGTTTTATGGATATGTGCAGGTAGACAATTGTTTTATAGGTTACAAGTACATTTAGAGATCTAGGAGTGAAGCCATAACAACAAACATAGATCAATAACAAAGTTGCTCTTTACGAAAAGACTAGATCCCGATCATTCATACTGAGACACTAACGCCCAAAATGAAAACTAGCGCCTAGGCACTCTTGTCCTCCCATGTGTGCTCTGTCCTACACATTCCCGAGCTCTAGAACCTCCAGTTAATATTGTGACACTCTTCTTGGTCTATTTCAATTATTTGCCTTCCCAGATCATTTCTAGGCTACTAAAAATCAACTAAATTATTCTATCTCCTCCTCTTTCTTAGTGTTCCATATTGTACATGCTTGTTTTCTTACGTATTTACTTTATATTACCATTCAATATCATTCATTACGGTAGGTACTCAACAATTAGATTTAATTCAATTTATATTAAATCAAGTTGTTTCATTAATTAAATTCATAGTCCTATGGATAAGTATTTTGTAATTGATAGCCAAAGAAAATATTAGAAGAAATCTCAAATGGTAGCCTAACAAAATATTTGATTCTTACGAGTCACAAAAATAGATAAATGTTAAACACAAGGAAAATAGAGGTTCTTAAATTATGACATGTTGTACTCCTAAACTAAAATCATAGATCCACATAGATAAGCGAGACTATAATTCATGAGGAGATTACCACGAGGTTCTACGCCTTTGAGAGTACGCCACATGATGCAATCCCAGGCACAACTTAACAATAGGAGGCTCCTAACTATCAAATGAATCCAATATGGTGCCACATGAAACTATCTTGAAAAACCTCAAGTTCGAGTTCACAAGTCAAGGTGGGGCCATAATTCAGGTTGACACTTAACTATTTTGCCACTTGGCACAATCCCAAAAAATGTTCTAAAGATCACCAAAGATTTAATGTGAGGCTAGGGGAGAGGACCTACTAGTGGTACCCTAAGTTAGGGGTCCACCAAATCAATTTAAATATAATATGAGATCCTGATTTTTTCACCAGCACATAGTTCAATATTTTTTAAATTATATTTTTTTAGTGTTGAATTGGAGGGAAAGACATATTTTGAATTGATTTAAAATTGTAAATTTGAGTTACACTACATTTTGATTGAGACCCATACTTGATCATGAGTGATAATGGTTGAACTTTGATAATTTAAAAATCAAAAATCTTACATGGCATGATGGGATTGGGTGTTGTCATATCAAAAATGACTAATCACCAAGTACTTTTATGACAACTATTAGGTGTTGTGTATTCAAGACACTATAGCAACAATTGGACCCTGCTCAACTATTGGTGTCTCTCCCCTAAGAGATCATGTGGATACAAGAATATGTGAAAATGTCATATTTTCACCATGAAATACTTTTGAGAAAATACCATGTGTCACCACATGACCCATTTATATGATGATGAACTAAAGATTATTCATTTAGCCATAACTTTCACGAGAGATCAAACATTGTGTTTTTGGTCTTTTTTAAAATCTCTTGATGAGAAATTTTATTGGAAAAATATTCAAAGAAAAAGAATGTGTATTTGGGACACAATTCACACTTGAATTTTATAGTATCCATTTTCCTCTATAAAGGCATTATAAATGTTTTTCACCAACTCGATTACTAAAATATGTCCTTTGAGATCTCAATAAATGACTAGATCAAATCTTATATTTAATATCATCTCAAGGTGGTCCTAATTTTATGTTTTGATTGATCTTAAGTGATAGTGTTTTGGGATATGAGACACATATTTTTAGAGATCTTGATGGATGTTAAAGTCAAACCTTGTATAAATTTATTTTATAATAGCATAAGAACATTAATAACAGCCTTTTTAATCTACACGGGCTTTCATTTTGTATAAAAACACATGGGAAGCTTAAAGGAAGAGTGTTGATTATTCTTCAATCATATCTTAGATGTAATTCTCTGTAGTAAAGTGTGCGAGATTATTGTGGAAACAATTGTGAATGAAATGCCTCTTTATTTTCTCCTCTTCTCAACGTTTATAAGTGGAGATTCTCTCTTACATTCAAAGGTTGGTTTTATTATTCCTCAAACTCACTTGGAACACATTTTCTATAATTTTTCTTCAAATTTTGTTTTTTGAATGTATAAATAATGTTACTTTTTGATAAGTGTAAAAGTATGTATGTTTTATACATAAATAAAAGTTATTATAATTATTTATTGGTGGTTATATAGTATTCAATGTGTATATTACCTCTTACATATTTTAATACATTTGTATACTTAAAATCTGGTTCAAAAACATGACAATATGACATTTTTCACTTATTATGTCATCTATCCTATTTATACAAAAATGGACAAATTAAGGCACTCTCCTACTTTATCCCATACCCGAGTTACACTAAATAATAGTTATTATCATTCTCATATCCTTGAGAATCGATTTACCTACTACACATCATATTTATAGACTCTACCTTGGTCTTAAAACATATTCCATTTACACCTTATACATGTTTATATAGGTCTATGACAAGTTCAAACATAAACCTACCATTTGTACTTATAATAGTCATATTTTCAAATGGAAAACTTAGCTTTGTCATCCTATGTGGTACATTTAGGTTGATTGAGAAATAAATCATTCAAAAATCACATATATAAACACATCCACCCTAATCTATCAAGGGAATCTAGGCATCCTCTATTTAACTCACTCTAAGAAGGTAAAGCACAAGAATTTAAGTAATGTATTCCCTATAACACTATTAGAAAATTAAGATAATAAATTTTTGAATACATATACATTTTTTCCCTATATCAATCATGACCAAAAATGAAGTATTAAGTGCATGTTGCCAAGTGTGAGGGTTAGGTCAAGGGATCCATCTTCTATTATTTTCTTATATATCACATGCATCTCATCATAGTCCATCATGATAACTACATGTGGTTTATCCCTCTTCGAATTGATGCTTAGAGAATCATGAATTAAACAATAACTATAATAAGATCAACCACACAAGAACCAATTATAGTCATGTTTAACACCATTATCTAAGCCAACATACTCCATTACATTAAACATATGTAAAACATAGAAGCTTCTTACATTATAAAGTATCACCATAAGTCATGTATCACCAGCATCAGATCCAACAACATAACTCTACAATAATTCACCACTACTAAACTACATAGTTCAATACATACTTATAGGGTGGGGACTTTCCCTTCACCACCTACGCACTTCTCAAAATAGGTCACATGTTGATAATAGCCATGCACCTTTACAATAACATGCACACATGCAAGTGTGCTAATAATAGACATCCTATAGTTAACTGGAAGAAGTAATCCTATTATTAACTCAAGCTCATGCATGGTGCTTATCAATCGCTCATTCCCAAAATACCATTTGTGTGTCGTGCAAGTCTCCATCCCGATGTGTGCTCCACATGCTATCTCCAAAAATAGCCTATATCCATAAAAATGGCTAAGTCCCGAATCAAACTTGTTTGGGCACGTGTTTCCTTTCCTATCTTTCCATGCCTTCAAATGCACCTTGTTCCGCGCGTGAATCCTATGTGTGTCTTCTCCTTAGACAATATATTATTCTCTCAACATTACCCCACACTAAAGTACATTTTCATCCCGAAATGGGGATTCTTTCTGATGTTCCCAAATAATAAAGAATAAGAATTGAAAGAATGTAAAGAATCATTATACAAAAGAATGGATCTTTACTCTGCAACTTCCTCTTCTTCAACTGGGAGGATCAACTTATGGATATTCACTTTTAATCTCAGCCTCCAATGTCTTCATCATCTAGCGTGGTCCTTTTCTTCTCTGGAATGTCTAGTAGTGATGGCATCCAACTCATCTTGAGTAATATTTTCCTTCTCATTCTATAAAACATGGACAACATTGGCCATAACAGACATCATTCCTCCAGAAGATCCATCTTCTATGCTATGAGCTTCCCAATCTCATCTATCCTCTCCTTATGTGGATCTTGGGCTACTGCAAGGGCTTCACATTTTTTTTCACTAGTGCCAATATTTTTACATGCCCTAAAGTCTCATCCTTCATTTCTTCTAGTAACTTCATTATCCTCAACTAGAGTTTTGGTCCTTATTACTACCTCTGGAGCTGCACACAAATTCAGAGCTTGGTCTTGCCTTTCTTCAGCTCATCCTTCAAAGTCTAGAGCAATGCCTCATATGTTGAAATTTTTTTGATCATAGAGGCCCTTTCTCTCTCTGCTTCTTGTTCAACATATTTTGGTGTAGCATTCTAAGTGGTCCATCTTCTAGCACCAAATCAACCAAAGTGCACACATAATGCATTGCAGAAGGAAACTTTTTAGGTACCTTTGGTTCTAGATGAGGCCTTGCTTTCATAATGTAATCACCAATCTCCTCCGCCATGCTAATGAAGGCCTCATTATTTTTTTTCTCTCTCCTTCTCTACCTTTAAGCACTCTATCTCTATAGTTTTATCCTTGTTATCTTCCATCAATGCTCTAATGGTGGTGGCCTTATCAATATTTCTCCATGCCACCTCAGCAGATACCTTGACTAAGGCATTACTGACCTGCTCATCAGACATAAGTGTGGGATTTATGGTCATGCCTACTCTGAGGTGCCTTCTTTACTCTCCTTGAGACACAAGACTCCTCACACACATCAAAATCTGGTTCATCCATGTGAGTCTGCATGGACCAGATAGTTGTTTCCTTGCATGTGTAGTGGCCATATCTGGGTCCATCAACTCCCACCCATATAACTCCTTAAGGTCCATTATGCTCTGAAAACAAGGCGCATGGATGATTTTTCTTGTGTCCTCAAGCATAGCCCATACTTGGCACAACATATTCTTCACTTCTCCTCATCCTTGGCCCCTTAGAACCTGAGTGCCAAGGTTTGGAGTTGGCCCTTCTCCTATCTGAGTTGTAATTGGTGCATTGGTTTTTTTCTCACACATAGTTTCTTTTGCTTCTTTCACCCCTTCTTCTTCATCTTTCATTTCTTCATCCCTGGGCTCCTCCACATCTTTCGGTTGCACTAGAGTTCTAGCGTGCACTCTCTTGGACTCCTCCACCTCCTCATTAAGCTTCATCAACTTTCTTCTTTCTTCTTAAGTGCTTCTTTTTTAGGGGAGAGTCGAGGTGATCTTCTTATAGGCTGTGATGTTCTTGCACCTTGGGTCTGGTTCTTCTGAATACCCTTTTAAACTGGTGCTCTTCAGGGACTACATCCACATCCAAGTCCTCTCTCCTTCTTACACATGTGGTGGAGTATATCTACGTGCACGCTCACTCTCCACTCTATCTGTGGGCTGCCTCCGGCCCTCTATGATCCAAGCCTCCACTATCTTCATGTTCTTCTTCTTCCATCTATCTCTATATGGTCATAGTAGGATTTGGAGCTGGCACATTCTCCATTGTATGTTTTCCTTAGGTGGCCCTGGGAGCATGAACTCATTCTCCACATACTTATTATTCTCTAGCCTAGGCTTGAGATGAAGATATATGAGTGTGGCTCCACTGTCCCCAATAGCCAAAACTTACTGGCTTTATATTTATGACATCTGAAATGAGCCTCTCAATGTAGTAGAATCGACTGACCTGGATATACATATGTTTTCCGAGAGTGTGGTAGTCACAATCTACCTTGTCTATGTGTTGAAGTTCAGATGACATGCATTAGTAAATATGTGAATAAGCCTAGAAGTAGTGCATTGTGAAGGCATAGGGAATTTTTGCACCATGGACTCCATGTCCCATCCTTCATGGAAAACCACATGATGCAAAAATGTTGATACACCATGAAACTATACTACCTTTCCTACTACCATGGGTAGCTCCTTTGGAATGTGCCATTCCTCCTCAAACACATGTGAAGTTGGTCATACCATAGTTCTTCCCTTTTCTTGAATGGGCCACTCATTGATCCTTCACATAAATATTTCTCAAACCTTTCCACGAGGGACTTCTTCTTAGTGGGGTATTCCCAAATTTTGTTCTTTGGCCCATCGGGCACTCCAATTTCTACAAAAACAAGGGATAGTAGGATAGCACCAAAACTTATCTTCTCACCATGCATGTTGCTTCCTCAATAATAGTTTCTACAATGTAGCCAACCAAGTTGTAGATTTCTCCCTCTGACATTTCTTTTGCAATATGTGTAGCCACATGGTATTTACCTATGACCATCTCTCTTGATCATTTAACTTTGTGAGTAGAGATGTGACTTACCTACTACTACAAGAAACTTCTTTAATTTTTCTATGTCCATTCCATGTGGACCTTTGGAGTATCCTAACTCCTTTTGGTGGCTATAACAACTACCTTATCAGTCAGATCACTCATAATATTTGTCCCTGTGCCCTTCAGTCCTGTCAATGTGGAAATCAGGGTTGTGATCCTTACCCTCCATCCAACAAAATAGAAAAAGTCCTCATGGACTCTTCTCATAAGCCATTGGTATAAAGCTTCTGGTTTTCCAAAATATGGGAGTTCATATAACTGATAAACCCCTACCTTCTTTAAAAAACTTCTCTCCAACATCATCATATATTGGCATATCATCCACCGTGTGCTTGTTGGTCTTCTTGTTCAACAATGCATCCAATTTCTCCCTGTTTTGGTGGTGTGGTGATTGTAATCACTTACTTTACATCGGTGAATGTGGGAATCCCAATCCATCCAACTATCACTCCTTCTGGGTACTACATTTCTGAAAATTTTCTCTCGGGGCACAACTTCAACCTCAACCTCCACCTTTTTCTTTCCTTTGTGCCTGCATAGGTGCTTTCTTTGGTGCCATTGTAAAAATCCCACCTTTTGTCTTCTTTTGTATGAGTAAGCTCAAACCCTAGCTCAAAATCACATGCCCTAGCTCAAAACCACATGCCCTAGCTCCTTCTCAATGCTTTTTTTGTGCTCAAACCCTTCACCAATGGGGATGCAAGCCACTTCTGCACACAAATCTTCTCTCCATGTCTAGTTTCATAGCTCTCCGCACCTCAATATGATTCACTTGGCTTGGTCACACTTAGCTCACTCGAATACTTGTGATCGCAAAGGTAAAAATGAACCCGCATCACATCCTTATATAGATTTTCAAAAATTTAGTGCATTTATTGCTCCTTCACCTACCACCAATCCTCTCATTAATTGACCATTTTCCCAATTTCCACGTGGTACACCTTCATGCCCTAGCTATAACCTTCTAGCATGCCTTCCTACCTTCTATGGCTATAGACTTCTCTTCCATGCTTCCATGTGAAGTACCTCACTACTGTACGCCCTCTTCTAGTAGTTTCCATGGCCACTACTTACCTCATGTTATATTGTTCATTCATTCATTTCCATCTATGGTCTTCTTTAGAAGTAATCACCTTTCAAACAACTCCTTTCCATACTTGAATAACACCTGTAATAGTTTTGTTCTCATGTGTACCCATTTGTGAATAAAAATAACAACCACCCCACACCAATGGTATGTGTAGTCCTCTACGCATAAAAATACTTCAGATTGTAATTAGCTTCCAAAGTGCACAAAACATGCTTATTACACAAAACACCAAACTAAATTGACAAAGCATAATGATGAAGAAGGAAATACATTAAAGGAAATATATAAAGGGAAACCTATACTAAATGGAAATACTACCTTATTACAAACACCAAGAAGACTTATTTATAGTAGGGCTTCAACCTACTCCCATTAAAGTAACGGGTAACCGTATTCCATCAAGCACCTCTAACTGGAAAGCACCTGATTCAAGTATATGAGTGATAACATACGGTCCCAACCAATGCACCTTAAGCTTTTTCTGGATGGATGGTAAAACTTAGAATCATAAAGAAGTACCATCTATCCAACCTCAAGCTTCTTGTCCTTGATGTGTCTATCATGCCATGCCTTCTGCCTAGCCTTTTCCTACTTCTGACTCCAACGTGCTATGGCGTGCCTCTCATCCAACTGTATTAACTGTCAATTATTTCTTCTAATGCTTTCTCAGCTAGACCTCCAAGCATGCGTGCATATACACAATGATGGTAACATGAATTCCATAAGAAGAACTCTTCTTGCACCAAACACCAACTGAAAGGGTGTGGCCTTATTCAACCTCTTGTAGGTTTTTCTATATGCCCAAAGCACAACAAAAACTTTATCATCCCAATCTTTCCTTCCAACATCACAATTTTTTTGTCAAGGTCTGGCTCAATATCTTGTTGAAGGCCTCTGTAGTCCCATTTTCCGAGGATGATAAGGTGTAGTCTTGTGGTGTGCAACCATAAATTCATCCAACAATATCCTGATTGTCTCATTCAAGAAGTGTGTGCCCCTATCACTTGTCAAGCTCAATGGACATCCATACCTAGTAAGAATATTTTCCCATAAGAACCTGGCTGTTGTAGTTATTGTACAATCCTTTGTAGGTGTTGCTTCTACCCACCTAGTAAGATAATCTATGCAAGTGATGATATAGCATGATCCAGTTCTATGCATGGCTGGGAAATAGGACCCACAAAGTCTATAGCCCATTTCTCAAATGGCTCTACACTAGCAATAGGCCTCAAAGGCATTTCATCTCTTTTCCCTAGGTTTTCCAAGGCACCTGAAAGTGATCACACACCTTACAATACTCTTTACAATCTTTGTACAGGTCTCCCACCATAATCCAATGAGTAGAATTTGCATGTGCAAGTGGCATCACCTGCATAGTGCCCACCTACAATACCACCATGAGCCTCTTCCATGATATATGTGTGCTCATGTTCTAGTACACACCGATGCAATACTTCATCTCGGCCTAGTTTGTATAAGTCACCACTGATCAACATGAAGGGTGTCACATGAATTGCAAGTTGTTTCTTCTCTAATGCTTTCATTCCTTCTAGGCATCATACATGTGCGTAAAAAGACAACAATATCCTCCAATTTATGAAGGTGTGTGATGTAACATGTATAACTTGTGCATCCGACATTGTATCTTCAATTTTTTCATGCATCCCCCCGATTGAATCCTTGATAAGTGGTCCTAGGCCAGAATTACTTTTACCTAGTTTTACCATGATCTGTAAAGTCAAATTCTTGGAATAAGAGCACCCATCGACATATGCCCCCTGTAAAATGGGATTATTTACCAAGTATTTTAATGCCATGTGATCAATATAAAATACAAAGGGTGTTGCTAGAAAATATTATCTAAATTTATGCAATGCACGTAGATCATCGACAAGGCCTCACGCTCTATAGTTGTGTAATTTTGTTCTGTAGGAGTCAACTTTCTACTAGAAAAAATAGATAGGATGATCTATAATACCTTCTCTAGGATGAGCTAACACCACATGCCAATGGTCATGTGCAGAGGCATCCACATGTACATGAAATGGTTGGTTCCATGAGGGAAAAAACAAAGAATAGGTGTTGTAGTAAGTCTCTCCTTCAATGCCTCAAATGTGTTGTTGTGGTTCTCCCAATAGAATGTCCCTTTTCCTTTTAATAACTCTTCCAGGGGTGCAAAAATATTCACATATCCTTTGATAAATTTTCTATAATACCCTATGTGGCCCAAGAATCCATGCACCTCACTGATTGTAGTAGGCTCCTCCAGGCCTACAATAACTGCAACCTTAGTTGGATCTACTAACAAACCTTCCTTGCAGATGATATGCCCTAAAAAGTTCCAAAAGGTGTAGCAAACACACACTTCTTGATGTTTAAGGAGATGCTTAACTATCTGCATCTTTCAAACATTAAGCACAAATTATCACAATGATCCTTAACAAGCCCATATACCATCCAATCATCCAAGTAAACCTGCAAGAATTTGTGAATAAAATCTGGAATGCTTGAACAACTATGCAAAAAATACAACAAGCACATTTTTCAAACCAAAGGGCATCACAATATATGCAAAATTCCCCATTCAGTGGTGAAATTCATTTTTCTTGATCCTCCTATGCAATTCTAACCTGATGATACCTAGAGAATCCATCTGTAAAAGAGTAAACTTCATGCCCTGCAATGCCTTCTAATATTTCCTCTGTGAAAGGTGTAGGAAAAGGATCAATCACACATGCAACATTCAGTTCCCTGTAATCCACACAAATCCTAATCGACCATCTTTCTTTATATTGATTACCATTGGGCTAACCCACTCTGATTCCTCTAGGGGCTTAATGATGCCATATTTCAACATTTTGTCAATTTCTTCCTTAACTTTTACGCGCAGGTTAGGGTTCATCCTGTAAGGTCTCTTTTCCTGACCGGGTGCTCCTTCCTTTAGCTTAATCTTCATCTCTCCTAATGACTCATGCACTCCTTTTAACTCATGGTAGCCCCTAGGAAATAAGTCCTAGAAATCACGTAGTAATTCAATTATCTTTGCCACTTCAAGAATCAGACCAATAATCCCCGATTATTGCCTCCTTAGGTTCAACATCCATGCCAATGTTCACTTTCTTGGTCTTCATAGGTTCATGATAGGCATGTGCATTCTTATCCACACTGTCTAACACTTCACGTGTACCTATTGAATGATCTATATCCAGATTTTCTACTTCCTCATCATCCACTATGTAGACCATCTTTCCTTTCTCCTTTTCAAAGCAAGCATGTGTAAATAGTTGGCATCTGTATCATCTACTTCATCAAAACATGCTCCTAAGTCTACCTCACCAAATAACTCCTGAATGAGTTCTTCAGCCTTTGCACTGTCTCCCATAGTTAAGCACTTTATAACCCTTAATGCCTCTTCTACCTAGAGGTTTAGTAGAGAAGTAGTCAAAAGTTGGGTCATTCCTGCAATCAAGTCCTACCAATTTCTAGTCTCCCTATGCAGCTCTCGCATAAACATACCAAGCACGTGCACAACCTTGTAAAGTGGAATAAAGCTTGTGCACCCATAGTGAAGGTGGTAAAGCTTCCTGCCCCTCTATCCAGAGTCTCTCACACTATTGAACGTGGTGTTGAATAGGTTGATTACCATGATACATGCAGATTTGAGTAGGTGCATTTCTCCTGAAGAACCGAGTGGTTAGAGAAATTATGACTTCATTCCATTCTATGAGATTATCCCTGTGAACCATCCACCAGTGTGTTGTTGTCCCCATGTAGGGTATACACTAACATATTTCTTCTTTCCACTTGATCCATCCACTGCTTCTCCATGGTGCACAAGAATACCATAGGGTCTCCTTCTCTAGTGTACCGAGGTACAAAGTTACCTATCCTCCTAACACAATGAGGTTTTCTTCTCCACACAAATGCACTTCTTACTTCATGCCCAACCATCTCATAGGTTCCATGCACCCAATTATCACAAGCAATACTTGTAGTATCACTAATAGACTGTGCATCTTCCCACTGGAGGATTCCTTCCTTAGATGGCTCAAGTACTTCGGGTCCCGAATGGTGCATACATAAATTTTTTTAGGTCTTCCTCACTCAAAGGTTCAACATAAGGTGTAGATTTCCCATCTATCAAAGGGATAATCACTCTTTCTTCCTTGTTCTCAAAACTTATATACCCCTTGTTGAACCATAGATCAACATTATTTGCATAACACCAAGGGTGCCCAAGTAGAGTTGGGAAGTTGTCTACTTCTACAAGTGCTAAGACCTCAAAGTCCCCAGTGAACTTGGCCCCTTGTATAGTAATGGATGCATCCTTTAAAACTCCTATGGGAGTGGCCTTAGTTTGATTAGCCATAAACAATACATTAGAGGATGGCTGTAATGGAGGTCTCCCATCTGTACCCATGCATCTAAAGTAAGCACATTAACTTTTGCATGCCATGTATCAATCAATATATTACTCAAGAGCCACCCATCCACAACAACATTAGAGTGATCTCCTTATCATAATCCAAACTATGAGGGGGAAGATTAGCATGCAGGATCTTCCATCCATTCTCAATACTTTACACATGGAGTGTTTCCCTTTAGCCAATTCCCTAATAATGGAATGATATTTCTCTTAGTGCAACATCTTGCATACCTCTTTTAAGTCATCAATATCCGATTGGACTGTCTCTGCTGCCTTATTTTGTTCTAACTTTGTGACTATTCCTTTAAACATTGTATTTCACCTTAAAGATTTTTGAGTACCTCCATGGTCTCCTGATAAACCTCCTTCTGATGTGTAGGATCTAGGTACCTTGCATGTAAAACTTCCTCCTTAGTGATGGTGGTTTTTTTTGTAATGCTCTCTGCAGTGCGCGCAACTTCAGTGCGTGTGTAGTAATCTTCACAGGTAATACCTCAAGTTCCGGTGCCAACTTTGGCATCCACTGATTTTCACAAGCGTGTATTGTATTCTAACCATCCCTGCCCTTTTCTCCTATTTATGTTGCTTGCTAAGATGCTCATATAAGTTTGGGCATTCCTCATAGTTGTGATTCTTCCCACAAAAAGAACAAGTAATATTATGAGGACATTCACACCTGTAGTGGTTAGGAGATCCACATGTAAAACATGTTCCATGAGGGAACTCACCTCATCCACCACCATGGCCTCGGCCCCCAAATCCACCATGGTATCCTCGACCTCTGCCATGACCTCCTTCAAAGTGCCCTTCATTCCGATCATAGTGCACTTGAGTGGTCATGATCATGGTGCTCACTTTTTCCTTTAGAGTTATCTGATACTCCTGTCTATCACACACCAATATCTATGGCATCATGGATCTAACCAATCAACCCAAGTATCTTTTGTATTGTGAGTCATGGACCGGAAAATATTACAATAACAAGATACATTCTTTTTCTTATCATCACATTGTAATAATGGGCAATGGACTTGCATCATGGTCCAAATGACATATCTCATAGTCTAGCAATAATGAATGCACTGATCTATGGGGAAAACTATCCTTAGTGTGCCCTTCCACTTCACAATTGTACACCAAATCCCAGTGTGCATCTCATGTGCTGAATTTTTCCGATAGTTTCTCCAACTACTTTTCCATAGCTGCAATTTGTGCCTCCAAGGAATGGGCTCACTCCAATGTCTATACTCCCAATGCTTTCAAAAAAAGTGGCTTCAAGTGCTTTTGTGGGTCCATATATGTCTTATGTGACAACGCCCTTCTAAAAGGTGTGATCAAGCCCCCAAAAACCACTGTGCATGTTGGCTTGCATGAATATCATAAGAAAGTTTAGACAACAGTGTCTTAAAACACATCATATTCCCGAATGCTCTTAGTAGTGCCCTGCTTAATATCCTTGAGTGTGCTTATACTTCTTTCTCAAACTCAAGGATATGAAACTCCTTAAGGAAAGCATCCTTTAATGTTGCATAATCTACACAAGTTTGATCAGGGTCAAACTTCTTGTACCAACTATGTGTGTGTCCCTGTAATGTAGTTACAAAAATTGACTTTCCTTGCACTCAGAAGCCATAATTCCTTTTTGCATGCCACAATATCTCACACATGTGCACGTGTTCAACAACATCTTCTATGCCCCTATACTCTAGAAGATGGAGAGACATCTCCATGTAAATATTTTGGGGTTGATGAGGACCCTGCCCACCTGATCTAGAACCTCTGTGTTACCTCTACCTCCAGAACCACCAAGATCCACTAGAACTAGAGCCACCTATGCCCCCTGATCCTCCACATGTAGCTAGAAGTGGACCAAGTGGATGTACTTACCATGTGTCCCAATAGTGGTACTAAACTGAACTCCTATAGTTTGCGAAGTGGTACTACTCCCAGAAGTGAGTCCAAAATTTTATGCGCTTGAGTTTTGTGCTGATGATGCACCTGAGAAGGTACCTCCAAACAACAAAGAAGATGTTTTCCCAGCCATAGATGTACTTTCTATCTGACTTTACTACTCTCTCTTCTACTACCCAAACTAGCTTGTTGACTACTGGTTATACTAGATACTAGAAAACCAAGCGCAAGGGCTAGGTTTGCTAGGTAGATTCAGATGTGCACCCATGGCCCATGTCATCTCTACTAGTGTGCTCCCATGTGAGGCCGAGGAGGGTTCCCTATTATGCTTTCCCAAATGGGGAGTTCCTAGATGCTCTAGCTCCATGCCTTCTACGTGAGCTCCAAATCCTTCATGAGCCATCTCTCTCCTCAATGCCATCCACTCTACAATATCATGCTACTTCTCTATCTCCCTCTCACATGCCTCATTGTACTTAAGCCACCTTTCTTCTTCTCTTTTCCTCTCTACCACTAGGTCCGCCATCCTTCACCAAACCTGCTCCTCCCCCGCGCGTGGTGGGGTTTAGCTAGCCATCATTTTTCTTCCAAGTTTAGGGTTACCATCAAGATTTTGATCGCTAGTGGAATGCCTTGCAAATAAGTTTCCCCTGGATAACGTAAAAACTAGAACTCAACTACCTCTGGGCATGAAAGAATAAGTGGAAATTGAGTACTCCAAAATATAGCTATTCAAAACACCATGGAACCAAGTGTCCACAATGCGTGCATCCAAATCAAGATCAACATCATAGAGGGCCTGAAATTCTTCCTACATCCAAACAAGTGTGTGATACCTCCAATTCCTTTTAGACACATAAGCAACTAGCCACTCATACAACTCTACCGGAAAGATAAAAAGAAGAATCTCTCATATAAAAAATCATACAAATTCTACTCCACCCACATGCATGTGCATCAAACTCAGATCCAAGTGTTGAACCTCCGAGCGTACTCTTCTTCCAGATCTTTTATCCACTCCTCAACACTTGCTAAGGTCAATCGGTATACATCTTCATCATGAACCATCCTAAAAAACAACTGAAAAAGAGGTCCTAAAATGGAACCAATGATGCAACCTAGAATCCACTATATAAAACCCAGGCATGTTGGCACATCACCCACCTGAGCTGAGTGAGCACTCACCAAAGCACACAAAGGTACCAGCCCCTCTTTAGAGTTTCTTGTGTAGGATGTTAGTGTGATGAAGATAAAGCATATTCAGAACCATAAATAACCATAAACATTCCACAAAGCATATTCCAGATCTAGATCTTAGAGAATCATGAATTAAACAATAACTATAATAAGATCAACCATACAAGAACTAGTTACAGTCATGTTTAACACCATTATCCAGCCAACATACTCCATTACATTAAACATTGTAAAACATAGAAGCTTCTTACATTATAAAGTATCACCATAAGTCATAAGTCATGCGCGCATCAGATCCAAAAAATACTAAACTACATAGTTCAATACATACTTATAGGGGTGGGGACTTTCCCTTCACCACCTACACACTTCTCAAAATAGGTCACATGTTGATAATAGCCATGCACCTTTACAATAACATGCACACATGCAAGTGCGCTAATAATAGACATCCTATAGTTAACTGGAAGAAGTAATCCTATTATTAACTCAAGCTCATGCATGGTGCTTATCAATCGCTCATTCCCAAAATACCATTTGTGTTTGCTCATTCTCTCTAATTTATGAAATCATAGGGTTTTATTCAGACCCTCCCATGACTAAAAGTAACTTACATTTATTATAGACAGTTAAATTTGGTAACTTATCCTTTAGAAACGACAATTTTGGTTATGCTCTTCTTTAAGATAAATGCTTGTTTTCTAAGACCAATCAGTAAATCTCTCTAACTCTTTCTTAAATTGCCAATATTTACACTCTAATCTATCAAAAACTCAGGAAAAATTAATCAACCAAATAAATAAACCCTCTTGCATTATTATAGAACTTTCTATTTTGCATCATTTTCTTCATGTCCTTGATTGTATAGTTTGGTCAAGATGTGTTATATGGCTCGAGCCAACTTGTAAGGTCTTGGCTCTTCT
The DNA here is from genome assembly GCA_018340775.1 of Taxus wallichiana var. yunnanensis. Lineage (NCBI taxonomy): Eukaryota > Viridiplantae > Streptophyta > Pinopsida > Cupressales > Taxaceae > Taxus > Taxus wallichiana. The sequence goes on from CM031243.1 coordinate 395,125,913, forward strand.
TATCTTCAATTTTAATTTCAATTTGAAAATATTTATTATGTCATTTCATCTTCCAACTCACATATTTATCATAATATTTCATCTATAGAAGGTTATATAAAAATTCAATATCAATTGATTACTCACTGAAAATCTTACAAGATACTATTATAAATATCACTCTAAAAGTACTCAAGAATCTCCTAAATATTCCTAAATTAGTTGCACATCATTTAGATTAGTTGCTACCATGATTTTAAAGCACTCAAACAAGTAAAATAGATTAGAGTACTCCATTTTAAAGCATGCAAAGGTATTAAATCCATGTTTCAGATAAGAGAAAATTCACTACAAGAATTTTCAAAGGGTTTCGAGGGATAAAAGGGTTAAGTCACATAACTAAAGTAAACTACACCACACTACTTTCATATTGAGTTCATTCACTATTGTATAATTAGCTAGCTATCGTTGCATTAAGATATATGATGGAACTCATAGGGGTTATCTTAGATCACATTCATACTTGCACGAGCGTTCATGAGAACTAAATGAGGCTTCATCCTATAAGAGGGAATGTAATGCAACAATTGGATTGTTTGGTGGGGTCGATCACTAAGGGTAGTCCAACCTCACCACATATGATTTATCCTTTTATTATCGAATGCTTTGATGAAGGTTATTATAGGTGTTTAGGGTTTCTAATTTTTGTAGGTTATATACACCTCATTTTTATGCTTGTTAACCATTTATTTTGTGCAAAGGTTGGTGATATATTATCCTTATGAGTAGGTGCCTCAAGGGTCCTATCAGATTGGGGTGTGATTAGGATTGGTCATTGGCCTAGACCACAACATTTGAGATATGTCACTATTGTGCTTTAATTACCATACCCTTGCCTCATTTCTTCCCTTTATTCACACATTACATGTATTATGTCCACTTGTCTTATTATATCCACTTGTTTATGCTTATTGTGTACTTCCTTTATTTCATTCACCCTAGACCTTCTTCATTTTCCTTTATTTAATTTCTAGCTTCCATCTCATATGTTGTTTACCTTTTGAATTTTCTGTAAGCCCAATGCCATCACCCATGGGAGACGATGTTGGGTTCAGTTTTTACATGGTCTTCACCATCACTTGTGGGTGATGACATTGGGTATATATACCCCACCAAATTTTTGTCAAACCTAGACCAAATAATCATTTGACCATACATTAAGGCACATATAGTTTACATATGTTCAAACTATTTCACACCTACTTGTTAGAATTGAAGTCCTAGATATTACCCAAGGCTTTTGTATTTGGGTCACCATAGTGAGTTAGGGTTGAAGGGTTTCTTGTTGAGATTTCCCCTTCTCCACCAATAGTGATTCTCTCTTGGTGTTATTGTCTCTATGAATTATTATACATAAATGGTTACACATATGCTATAGTTAAGTATCTCTAACCCTTCTTAGTATTTTATCTTACACATGTATGTTTTTTTATTGGTCAGTTATTACTAAAGACTATAGTAGATGTATGTTTTCTTTGATCTATTGTATTTTCTTATTATATTACAACCCTTGGATTTATACATCCCTTGATTACTCTTATTATGAATCATAGTAGGATATATAAATTTATCTTAGGTATAGGCCTTGGAAACCTATATTTATCATAGGGTTTGGGTTATTATCCTTTAGAATTACAACATTAGCTCTCCTTTAGCACATTTGTATCTACATCATGTGTCCAAATTATATTTTGTCCCTATATTTAAGAACCTAGATAGAACCTATATTTTCATGTCATACACTCTCGTGAACCCAACATGAATCTTACTCATTATTTTGATCAATTCATCTTCACATCGTCTCCATATACTTTAATGAACTTGAAATGAATCTTACTCCATCTCCCAATTGATTCATCTTTACATTTCATCTATTATATTCAAATTAGGAACTTTTAAATCAAATCTAACACTTTGTTTAACTCCTAGTTTCCCTAGGGTTTTAGATTTATCAATATTTTAGGGTTTGTATTCATATATCCATCTATTTCATGCCCTAAATATGGTGTTCAAAATTTCCCCTAGGGTATCATGGTCGGTTCTCCTCTTTGGGTCTCTTTCTAGGGATTCTTGTTTGAAAATAAACATTTCATTCCATATCTAAAAATAATGAATATATTTCAAAATCCCTTAGACTCTATTTTATTTATCTCATGATTATCAAGTTGTTGGATCAAGTGGTAATCATGCAATATTCCACTACTTATAGCATGTTGCAAATGCAAAATCAGATTTTACAAATCACTTCTCAATCCTCGAAGTCCCCATTGGTCCTAATCAATATTCACCTACTCCTTTATATTTGGATGCTAATGGGAATCCCATCCCTCCTCCTCTAATAAAAATAAGGTTCTCCAAACATTGCAAATTGAACCCCTATTTCCTTATATATTTTTATGGATACCATTTCTTGTGATGGATCATTTAACCCACCCATCTATCTTTAAAACTCGAAAAACATATACAAGGAGTGGATTCAAACCAATACCAATACTACAACAAAAATCTTGATAAAAACTTTATAGGAGATTCTTTAGAATGGTATATAAACTCCCTTCACATTATTTCATTGATTTAGAGACTATAGTCCAAGTTGTATTGAAAGAATTTCAACATACAATCTCCCGAAAACACATTTCAAAACTTCACTAACTTGAAACAATATCCTTATGAATCAGCTCATGATTTCATCAATTGATAGAAGGTTTTATGTAATAAATTTAATCATCATCGTGATAATCATAATATTTTATAAATATTTCTTAAATATTTTATTCCTAATCTCCATTATAAGGTTTGGTACTTCTCTTCAACAATGTTAAAATAGGATCTTAGACAAGATAAGCAACATGACTAGCATATGAAAGGATTCAGACAACCTTATTTAACATCAAACACCCTTAAATCAATGTCTCGATTCTATCAACAATCAATCTATTTCTAAAGGAAATTATATCAAACATTCCTCTTCAAATAACAATAGCGAAATATTTATTTTTCATATCCCACACCACCCACCTTTATCACATGGTGAACTATTACAATTTCTTCATATGCCTCTCATTTTTCATTCTACCAAGAAACCATTAAATTCCTTCAATCCTTACCTTTTCTATTGGTGGCATGCCACTATCGGTCATTCCCTGTGAGGATTGTAGGGATATTAATAAGGTTTCCCTTAAATTATTCTTTGGAACTTAATTTGACATCGATGTCATTATCTAAGAACATTATGAGAAATATCAATCCCTTGTGCAATCTCATATGAACCACCAATCTAGGACCAACCATAAAAAATAACCGATGAACCACTTTGTAGGTACTATCAAGGGTCTAATGATAATAACTACGTCTAATTCACAATATGTCAATGTGTCTAAATTTAATTACCAATGTAAACTTGAACATAAGGACCTTGTCTGAAAACACAAAAATCCTTAACCAACTAACAAAAAAATTATTGATACATCTCATGCAAAATCCAAGGATGATCTCACTCCCTTAGTTAAGCCTCATCCCAAAATCACTCTTCACTCAAATGCCCAAGTTTCTAATTCTATAGCTATAGAATTTCCCAAGGATGATATGATTAATTATGAAATCCTATTTTGTGTTGATGATCCTCCCTTTTATTAGTATTATCATTCACAATGCCCAAGTAAGAAGAGTTTTGGTGGATGAAGGCTTGGGTATTAATGTCACTTCTCTTTCTCATTGAAAACCTTGGATTTTCCTTTGATGACCTGAACATTCCTGACTAACTTCTCATGGATTTGACAAAACACATTAGAAACTACCTAGTTGTTATTATATCACTATTATTATAGGATCCAAGACCATACAAACTAAGATCATGGTTATTGACAGACCTATTTCTTACAATATTTTACTAGGCGCAGACCTTGGACACCACATGTGTGTAGTCATATCATGTGGGTACCAATTCCTTAAATACATTCATAACAACCAACAATATAGGCATGATATGATCGAATCCATGAGACCTACTTATAACCTTCCCCAATAATCCCTTTCACATTAATACTATTAGTACATTTCATATTGTTCCATATCCAATGATCTCTAACTACATACCTAAGCTCAACATCACTCTTACTAACTCGATGATGATGGGCCTAATAAAATACAAAACACAGTTAACAAAGACCAATTACCATAATACAACATTGATTGGATTCCTCTGTTTATTTTACCCTAGGACTAGACTCCTCCCACATTATAATTTTAGGAGACTCTTTATATTGAAGCTAACACCTCATATAACCTTAAGGAGGACATATTTGAATGTAATGAATTTGATATTTCCAAAATATTCCACGATTATTGACCTCTCCTTGATATTTCAAGTAAGATAAGCATTATATATAAAGAGAATTATTTCAACAATATTACCCCTAATGACTCTAATATACCTACATGAAATATTCTTCCCTCATATGATGAGGATTATATCATGTGAAAAGCATAGTCTAGACACATCGATGTACTTTATTATCAAAAGATCATGGCTAGAATACATACCTTTAACCACAATACCAACATGATTGACACTTATTTTGGGGCATCTCATGATGCCACTTATTTCACCATACTATATTTTGGGGCACCTCATGGTACACACCCTCACTTCCAATAAAAATTCAACTTCAAGAAATATTCAAATAATAACACCTTATTTTTAACAAGATTATTTAAATTAACTACTTCATCAACTTAATATTTTACTCTAGATCATCCCACTTAGGTTAATCCTTCCCTCTTGAGTTTATACGTACATTTTTCCTCCTTTGGATACTTTTACAATCTATATATCTATCTATTTGGGACCAATAACTCCATGGCATCGTGTCTCGGTTATCACCTTTTATCACACTTTACTATCTTTATAACACCTACCCATTTGTTCTTTTTCAATCTTCAACATTTTTGTCCATCTCTTAGCTATCATCCCTATTATGGCTTGCTAGATAGGTGATTTATGTCTTATTTTACTTATTATATTATAGTTATTATTTTCAGACTTAATTATTAAGGGTTCCAAGTAGCTATTGTGCCCATCACAAGCAAGTTGAGAAATAGTGGTAGGTAAATATGCGTTATCTATATTTCATTTAGTGGAGTTCATTTATTCCTTTATATAAATTTCATTACTAATTTACTTTTGATTTTATGTGTTTCATAGATATTTTTCCGAACACCACATGTTCCACTATTGTGACATGCATTGATCTTCGGTTAGGGTATATATACACCTCATTTTTTTATGTTTGCTAACCATTTATTTTGTGCATGAGTGGCTAATGCATTATCCTCTAAAGTAGGTGCCTCAAGGAGTCTATCATGATTGGGATGTGATCAAGATTGGTCACGTGGGAGACTGTTGGGGTTAGCATACCGGTTGTATAGACAATATGTCAGATCTAAGCATATATGCAAATAAAAGCTGATATTATACCAAAAGAAATATACAAAACAAGAGATATAAATCAACACCAAATTTAACGTGGTTCACCCAGTGTGGGCTACGTCCACCAAGAAATAAGCCAATATATTATCCAAAGCTTTGAAAAGATATACAATTGAAGATTTACAATCTTCCACACCTCTCAGATGTATAGTACTTTCTTTCTCTCAAGTTTTTTCTTCTCCTCCAAGAATCTCTTACCAACTTTTGTAAGTTATTCTTGATTCTTGTTCATCCTTACTTTTAAACCCTAGCTTTTATGCTTATATAGGCATTTATAAACTTAGGTCACTTAGCCATGTAATTACAATCAATATATATACTTTAATACTAAAAATATATCTAATTCCCGAGAGTTAATTAAAACACTCACGCACAGGTAACCGATGTTGGTTCTCCCTAACCAATGTCAGTTCCTCCTTGCCTAACCGATGTCGGTCCTAGGTGACCAATACAGTCCCTCCTAACCGATGATGGTTATTGTGTTTTCCAGAAATTTTTACATTACATGTTAATCTAAAGTAATTGAGCTCCAAAACTCAACAATCTCCCACTTGGAGATTAATTACTACACCGTACATGTACACCATCATTCTTAGATCCTTACTTAGGTTTGTTTCTTCCTCTTCAAGTCTCAAACTCAAAGACCAATAGAATTGGAGTGTAACTCCAAATTCTCCTTGCTAATGGCTTTGTTAGCATATCTGCAGGGTTCTCGCTCGTATGAATATTTTCTAGATTCAACTGTTCATCCTCCAATACCTTCTGTATGAAGTGATACCTCAACTGAATGTATTTTGTTCTCGAATGAAACATTGAGTTATTTTCCAAATGAATTGCACTCTAACTGTCACTGAATAGTTTACAATCATCTTGCTCCTTTCCCAACTCTTCCATGAACCTACTCATCCATGTTATCTCCTCGCTTAGCCTCTGTAGTCTGCAACATACTCGCCTCCGTAGTAGACAAAGCCACAACCTTCTGTAATCTTAAAATCTAACTAAATGTCATCCCACCTACTATGAAAATATATCTAGTAGTGCTCCTTCTACCATCCAGATCTCCAGCCATATCCGAATCAACATAGCCACATAATGAAATATCTAAACCTCCATAACATAACTGTGCATGCTATTGTTGGCATAGCGCTGGTTAACACAATGAGATCCCTCTCCACCATTAGTTCGAGATTTTGGTGTGATGGTAAGTTGTGTAGCTTTGATACTAGCTAGTTAAGCATGCCAGCCCCAAAGTAGTGTTGGGATGGGTGATCTCCTGGGAAATTCCCAGTGTCACCACCTCCTAATTTTATTGGGCCTAATTAGGTGTATACCCGGCTCCATCATGTGCGAGGGTGTTGGCGTAACAATGGATTAACACGATGAGATCCCTCTCCACCATCAGTTCGAGCTTTTGGTGTGATGACAAGTTTTTAGTATCAGAGCCAGGAAGTTAAGCATGCCATCCCCAGAGTAGTGTGGCGATGGGTGACCTCCCAGGAAATTCCTAGTGTCACTGCCTCCTAATGTTGTTGGGCCGATTGGGTGTATACCTGGCTCCATCGTGCGGGAGGGTGTTGGCGTAGTAGCTGATTAACATGATGAGATCCCTCTCCACCATCAGTTCAAGCTTTTGGTGTGACGAAAAATCGTTTGAATCTAAAATAACTGCATGGGTTAGGTGCACAAATTCTTAGGCTTAGTTTCCAAGGACTGAGGGGTATCCATTCCGCCAAATTTTCCTGGGCATGATCCCGGCCTCATCCCTTATTAACAGTATCTCTTGACTTCGCTTGTAGTGAGAATTGAACCCTGGTGGGCTCATTAAGAGCCAACATCTTCACCATTGAGTCAAACGTCATTCGATATCTGGTGGGCTCGATACCAAATGATTTGCCATCACACCAAAAGCTCAAACTGATGGTGGAGAAGGATCTCATCATTTTAATAAACTTCTACGCCAAAAACTATATGTCCCTTTCAAATACCTAAGTATCCATTGGGCTGCTTTCCAATTCTCTTTACCTAGATTGGCCATATGTCTACTCATAATTTTCATTGCTGTGTAATGTTTGGTCTGGTACAAACCATAACATACATGAGACTCTCAACTGTTGAAGCATATGACACTCGTGTCATGTATTTGACCTCCTCATGTGATGATGGACATTGATCTTTGCTTAATTTGAAGTGTCTAGCCATAGGTGTACTAACATGTTTTGCATTCTGCATCTTGAACCTTTCTAACACCCTATAGATATAATCCTCCTGAGACAAATACAATTTCTTATTTTTCTATCTCTGTGTATTTACATGCCAAGGATTATTTTTACAGCTCCTAAATCCTTCATAGAAAATGTGTGAGCTAGCTTTCCCTTAAGCTCACCAATGTCATGTATACTAGATCTTGCAATAAGCATATCATCCACATATAGTAAAAAAATAATATAGCTCCCATTTTCAAGCTTCTTGAAATAAACACAATGGTCATATTCAAATCTCAAGTAACCATGTTGATGCATAAAACTATCAAACCTCATGTACCTTTTCTTTGAAGCTTTCTTGAGCCATATAGGCTCTTTTTCAACCTGCACACTAATTTCTCCTTACCCTTGACTTCATACCCAAGCGGCCATTGTTGTATATAAATCTCTTCATCTAAATCACCATGAAGGAAAGATGTATTCACATATAGTTTCTCTAAATGTAAATATTTTATTGTAACTAAACTCAATACAAGTACGAATAATAGAAGTCATTTCAACAACATGAGAAAATATTTCACCAAATTCAATACCTACTTTCTGTGCAAATCCTTTTACTACAAGCCTTGCCTTGTATCTTTTCTATCCACCCTCTTCTTCCTTGATCATGTAAACCCACTTGTTTTACAATGTCCTCTTACTTGCTAGAAACTTAAATTGTTTTCCAAGGAGTCCATCTCCTCATCCATGTCATGCTCCCACTGGACATGGGTCTTATCTTGCATTGCTTCTTCAAAGATCTTTGGTTCACCATTATCAATCAATAATAAATAAAATAGAGAAGATGTAAATATTTTTGAAGGTTTACTTACCCTTTGTGAACTTCTCATAGGATTTTGGGGTACTGGAGGCTCAATCTGGACGCGTCATTGACATTTGTATTCAAATTTGTGATGACTAATGCCGATCCTGTGAATCGGATGTCGGTTCTGCTAACCGATGTCAGTTTGGCTCTTTTGTAACTGATACCAGTTCTAATAACCAATGTTAGTGGGGGTAAATGGACACATGTTCCTGTGTAACCCTGTAGGTAATAATTTTAAATCTGAGAGCTCATTTTCATTCACAAACTTCTCAATCGGTTCATCCTTGGGTACCAAAATTTGATTCTTGTACATTCTTTTTTCATTCCATTCAATATCATGACTCCCAATAATTTTAGAATTCTTTAAATCCCAAACTTAGAATCCAAAATCATCAAATCCATAACCAATGAAAGTGTATCTCTTGGATTTTGCATCCAACTTTTTTTTATTTTCCTTATCAACATGCAAAAATCTTCAACCAAAAAAATTTAAGAAAAGAAATATCTACCTCTTTTCGGTCCAAGCTTCCTCTCGGTATTCCTCCATCTAGTGAACTTGAAGGCCCATGGTTAATCAAATAAACTATGATCAACTACTTCTTGCCCAAAGCTGTAAGGGCAGTCCAGAATGTATCTTCATATTACTAGCACATTCCATGATTGTCCTGTTCATTCTTTCTGCAACACCATTCTCCTATGGTGTTCTTAGAACCTTTCTTTCTCTATGTATCCCATTCACTGAACACTAATCATTGAAAGCCTTGCTATAATATTCACCACCATTGTCAAACCTAAGGCACTTTAACTTAGAATTTGATTCATTCTCAACAAGGGCATTCCAACTTTTAAAAGTCTCAAAAACATCATGTTTATGTTTAATACAATAAACCCATACATTTCTTGTAGCATCATCAATAAAAGTAACATAATACTGGGATCCTCCATGAGAAGCTACCTAAGCTGGTCCCCACACATCTAAGTGTACAAACTCCAATTTTTGCTCCTTCTTAGTTGCCCCAAATTTGAGAACTATCACTCTCTTTTGCTTCAATGCTCATAGAAATCAAGATCTAAATATTTCAAATTTGATAATTTACCCTTAGCCTTTAAGATCTGCATTCCTTTTTTAATCATATGGCCCAACTGGTTATGCCACATGCATGCATCTGAATTTGAAGTAGATAATGTAGAAAAGAAATCAGTAACATAGGTAGATAAATATAATGTTCCTACCTTCTTACCTCTTGCCACAACAAAATAACCCTTGGTGACTTTCCAAGAGTCTCCTATAAAAGTAACCATTCAACCAGATTCACCTAGTTGCCCTGCAGAAATGAGATTCCTCCTGAGGCTTAACACATGCCTCACATCTTTCAATACCCATGTATTTCCATTCTAAAATTTTAGATGAACTTCCCCTTTACCAGTAATACTGCAAGGTTCATCATCACCCAAATAAACATTCCCAAAATTTCCATGGACATAATTTCTGAAATAACCCTTATTAGGGGTTGCATGGAAAGAAGCTCTTGAATCTAAAACCCATGATTCGATTCTATTATCTATAGAAATAATAAGAGCATATTGCATTACCTCTGATGTAGCAAGATTTTCTTCTTTACCTTTGTCTGGTTGTTTGTTCTCTTTCTCCTTTGACCAACAATATTTCTTTGCATGTCCTTTATTTCCACATTTCCAACAAGTAATTCCCTTTACTGGATTTAGATTTGCTATCCCTTGACTTTGATTTCCCATTACTCTTATTCTTGGATCTCTCCTTCTTCCTGCCCCTGCTTTCTACATTCAAAGCATTCCCAGATGATGATTCCTTTGTACTCTTCTTACGAATTTATTCATTCAAGATTATACTAACCACATCATCAAACTTCAAAATATTATTAGTAGATGTTGTATTACTAACAACCATTACCAAGTTATCCCAACTATCAGGAAAAGAACATAAGAATAAAAGTGCTTTCACTTCATCATCAAACGGTATATCAACCAATTTTAACTGATTTACAATAGATCTGAAATCATTCAAATGACTAGATGTAGATCCACCTTCATGCATCTTAGAACTAAATAGTTTCTTCATCAAATAAACTTTATTTGAAGCACTAGGTTTTTCATATAAATTAGTAAGATATTTCATTAACCCTACCGTAGAAGTCACTTCTGTAATATTGGAAGCCATGGATGCTTCTAGGCTCAATCTTATAGATCCCAAAGTCTTTCACAAGTATATTACATTCTTCATTAGTCTTCTTTATAGGTCTAGACTTCTCATCCAACGGTAAATAAAAATATCTTTGATACAAATAATCCTCAATCTGCATCTTCCATAATTGATAATTTTGACCGTCAAATTTCTCTTCCTTGTATTTGTTTTCTTCTTCCATTTTTGTAGATCCCACTCAATTAGAAAACCATCGTGAGTAAATCAACACATAAAACCCTCAAACAAATCTCTGATACCATTTGTTGGGGTTAGCACACCGATTGTATAGACAATATATCATATCTAAGCATACATGCAAATAAAAGTGGATATTCTACTAGAAGAAATATACAAAATAAGAGATTTAAATCAACACCGATTTAATGTGGTTCTATCGACATTGAAATTTTCCTCCTTAATTTCTATTTTATTATGTATGTATTAGGTATGATTAGTAGTGGCGTCTGATAGAAGATAACGACGTTGTCAGTACGGTGCCACCAATAAAGTAGAGTATGGTAACAATCAAAGTACAATAGGAATGTTGTGGTAAAAGTAAATATTTGTCGTAAGTGGTCCTAGTAATGTTAAAATGTCAAAGTTGGGGTAAGTAGAGAAGTAGGGTCTACATGATTAGGAATTAGAAATATTATATTTGTAATAAGGACAAAGAGTGATGTCATAAATATTTTGTGTATTTTATTTGTGGAAAATTCTAAAAAGGTGGAACCCATGTGAGATGATAAGGTTTATCTTATCTTAGAAGATAAGCCTACATGTAAAGGTAAGAGTTTAGGCATGGAATATGATTTTCCTATCCTATCTTAGAGATAGGGTGGATAAGCCAATTCCTATAAATAAAGAGGCCACCCCCTCATTTAGCATAGAGAGAAGTAGTGAGAAATATTGTATGAGTAAGTGTGTAAAGGAAGCCATTATTAATAAGGTGTGTTGAAGAATCCATTGTGAAGTTTCTCCCATAGTTATTGTTGGAAGGAAAGTGAAGTCGGTAACACTTGGAGTACCTCATGGGTGAGATTGTAACAATTTCATGTTGATATTATAATTTACACTTATATTTCAGATTTGTCATCATTCCTTCGTAGTCTATGGTATTCTTGTGTTATATTTGTTGTTGTGTATCCAGATTACATCTACCAAACTAAAGGTTGTGCATTAGTAAATAATCATAGCATGAGGAGTTCTGGAGAGAATTATCATAGTGTCGATTGGTGATGACATTTTGGTTCCGTTCTTAGGGACAATTCCTCGTTGGTGGATTTTCTAGAGAGATATTCCCACTTAGTTAGAAAACATTTGGAGGGTAACCTTGTTTTTACTATGCATAGTAGTTACCATGGTAAAGTCACTTTTTACCGTGAATAGTATTTACCGTAGTAAAGTCACTTTTTACCGTGAATAGTATTTATCACAGTAACTTCACTTTTTACCGTGAATAGTGTTTACCACAAGTAAAGTCATTTTTTACCGCAGTAAGTCAAGTTTTACCATAGTTTACCATGGTCATTTCTATTTTACTATAGAAAGGTGTAAAGTCACTTTCTATTATAGTGATTCCAATTATTTATGCACATAAGTCTTGTTGATTGTACTTGTGGGTTGGTATTTCACTTTGTGGCTATTTTTGAAAATGAGGAAAATTCTATTTTTCAGCCCAATCTAATGAAGATGCTCCTCTTTCATTCAAGAGTTTAAACGATCTTACATTTGTAATGGCCTCATAAGAAGGGAACAATGGACTAAATTTTTTCCTACCTTTTTGGATGGTTTAGCCCTTTAGGTGGTTTGAAACACTAGGTGATAATGTGAAAAATTCATGGGATTTATTAACTGAAAGTTTTCTTAAAGAATTTGGTGAACAACAAAAATATGTAGATATCATGATCGATATCACAAAGCTATCCCAAGGAGAGAAGGAGAAGATAAGGGATTATCATGCTTGTGTTCTAGAGCTAAGGAGGAAGCTCGATGCCTAGATCCAGAAGGAAGGATTAGTGGATGGGTTGATGAATGGTGTGGATAATCTCCTTTGTAAGCACTTCATTCTGAGGATGAAGCCAGAGATCAAACAACGAGTGAAGTATGACCGCCCAGCTACCATTGAACAAGCAAAGGAGATTGCAAGAAGGCAAGAAGAAAGCATGGAAGAGGAGCCCAAAGAAATTGTTGCTAAAGTAGAGCCTACACCAACACCTTTGGTCTAGAATCCACAACCACTCTCGATGAGCAAAAATATTTCTCTAGTACATCTACCGAGTATGAAGATCTCGCTTAGGAAGATGGGTCAGTTAACTATTAATCTTCTTCAAGGAAAGGAATTTAGTTCTCAGGGAGGAGATAGAGGTCCAAAAAGAAATATAACTGAAGTTGTATGTTATAGTTGTCATAAAAAGGGTCATTATAAGTATAATTGTCCAAATAAGGCTTCTACATCAGTACAAGAGATAATGATAAGGAAAAACACACTGTGAATTATTTTGATGTAATAGATAGGAGCATAAATAATGAAGCGGATGTGTTTGTAACAAAAAGAAAGAAAGAAAAAGATAACCAAGATGGAAATGATCCTAAGAAGATGAAAGGAGAAACTAGTAAGAAACATAGGAGAAGAAATTTGGGTGTGCAAGATTTTCTAATTTCATAGGGACAAGAACCATACTCCATCTTAGAAGATCTGTCTAAAAGGCCTACAAATATTACATATGGTCAACTTTTGGCTATGTCTTTAAGAAGAGTGGGAGTTGCGAAGGGGACTCAATGCTCGACGAAGTAAGGAGCTTGAGGTACCTGTTTTTTGGAGGAGAGGCGGATCTCTACGCTCCACAAGTGAGGTATTATGTAATGGTATTTCAATTCATGATGTCTTAGTTGATGGAGGTGCTGCAATTAATGTAATGAATGAGTCTGTAATGAATATGTTGGGTTTAAAAATTGATCGCCCCTCAACACTTATGTTAAAGTCATTAAATAAGGGAAAAACTAAACTAGAAGGTGTTGTTTCAAATGTGGCAATATCTATTATGGGTGTTGTATGTGTGGTAGATTTTTAGGTGATGAAAAATGGTACTATTGCATACCCAATGTTGTTGGGAAGGCCATGGCTAAGGAGATTTCATGCAAGAAACTACTGGAATGAAGGCTTCATGACACTTGGACGTGGCAGAGAGAGGGTGAAGATAAATGTGATCCCTCGACATCATAAAGGCAAGAACCTGTGGATTCAAGTGATGAAACTGATGATTGGACATCCTCTAATTACTCTAGTACCAATGAAGTGGACACAGAAGATGAAGAAAGTGAGGTTGATGTTTCGGTCATGGATATCCTTCCAGTCACACCGACTCATGAACCCATAAAATTATCTGAAGAAGAAATTGATGATCGTATCTCAACAAATAAAGATTGGTGATGCTGTGATGGAGAGTGAGAAGGAATCCTACCTCCAGCTCTTTGAAGGTACATACACCTATTCACTTTTGATTACAAGGAACTCCGTCAAGTAAGTTGGGTAGAACATTCTATTGAGCTAGTAGATGGTGCTAAGCCCATAAAGCAAATGCCATATACAATGAATCTTAATTTTTCTAAGGCGTAAAGAAGAAATAGATAAGTTGCTTGATGCGGGATTCATATTTGTTGTGGAGAATTCAGAATGGGTTTCTCCATTGTGATCTCAATAAAAAGAATTAGAAACTACACATTTGTGTTGATTATAGGAAGCTCAACAATGTAACAAAGAAGGATCATTACCCTCTTCCATTCTCGAGATCGGATCTTGGGACGAAGTAGCTTGGCTAGAGTGTTATAGTTTTTTGATGGATATAGTGGATACAACCAAGTTTGTATAGCAGAGAAAGATCAGTTGAAGATCACGCTCACCACTCCTTGGGGAACGTTTGATTATAGAGTTATGCCTTTTGGGTTGTGTAATGCTCGCAATGTTCCAACGCTTGATGAATAGGGTGTTTGAACCCTACATTGGGAACTTCATCAAAGTATTTCTGGATAATTTTTGCATCTATGGGAGCAAGATGGACCACCTGCACTAGATGGAGACAACATTTCAAAGGTTAGATAAATCACAAGCCTCACTAAACCCTACAAAGTGTGTCTTTGGATGTTCTAAAGGTGTTTTTTTAGGGCACGTTGTATCCAGAGATGGTATTGGTACTGATCTTGATAAAGTTTCAAAAATTAAAGAGTTACCATTTCCTATTAATAGAAGTAAGTTGAGATCATTTTTAGGCCATGTGGGTTACTATAGAAGGTTCATCAAGAATTTCTCAAAGATTGCATGACCACCACTAACCCATTCTTAAAGAAGGATGTTACTTATGAACCAGGAAATAAGGTGCATGAAGCTTTTGAACAACTGAAAGAAGTTTTGGTGTCTTCACTGTTTTAAAGAATCCATATTGGAGCAAG
The DNA here is from genome assembly GCA_018340775.1 of Taxus wallichiana var. yunnanensis. Classification (NCBI taxonomy): domain Eukaryota; kingdom Viridiplantae; phylum Streptophyta; class Pinopsida; order Cupressales; family Taxaceae; genus Taxus; species Taxus wallichiana. The sequence continues at coordinate 395,141,173 of CM031243.1, forward strand.
CCATTCATTGTGTATATTGATGCCTCAGATGTAACACTAGGAAGTACTCTGAGCCAAAAAGATGAAAATGGGAATGATCATCCAGTTTACTTTGGGAGAGCAGACAAATGAGAAGTGTTGAGGTAAATTATAATGAATGAAAAAGAGGCTCTAGCTATCATTTTTGCTGTAAAGAAGTTTATAAATTACTTGCTAGGGTAGAAATTTATAGTTATAACAGATCATTAGGCTCTAAAATATATTGTAAATAAGCCTAACCCATCAGGGAGGATAGCAAGATGGATAATTTTGCTACAAGAATTTGAATTTGATATTATAGATGGGCCAGGAAAGAAGCATGTCAATGCAGATGCACTCTCTCAAGTCTATGATGGTTTAGGATCATCTTGTGATGATGATGATTTCTCAAATGTAGCATTGTTATCCCTTGACACAATTCCTAGTGAATACATAGATATTTGGAATTATCTAAATGAATTCAAGTTTCCTGATGGTGCCAATGCAAAGACTAAGAGGAAGATTACTCAAGCTAGTCATCCATATTCTATTCTGCATGGAGTATTATTTTGAATAGGACCTGATGGACAGTACAAGAGGGCAGTTGGACGTGATCAAGGGAAGGAGATGATAGAATAATTCCACAATGGTACATGTGGAGGACACTTCTCTAGACAACTTACAACAAGAAGGATCTTGGATGCAGGTTATCACTGGCCCACTCTTTTTAGAGATTGTTATAATTATTGTAAGACATGTGATATTTTTCAAACACATGGTAACCGTAAGACTTCATCAGCTCCATTATGCCCTATTCTTCCACTTGGTCCCTTTGAAAAGTGGGGAATAGATATTGTAGGTCCACTTCTAACTACCCCATGCCAAAATAAGTATATTGTAATTGCCATGGATTATTTAACCAAGTGAGTTGAAGCTAGGCCATTGAAAACAACTTCCATGGATGAAGTGGCAAGGTTCATATATGAACACATTGTCACCAGATTTGGTTGCCCATTAGAAATTATAACAGATCAAGGAATCCACTTCATTAATGAGGTGGTAGAAGCCCTAGTCAACAATTTTTCTATTAAGCACATGAAGGAAACAACATACAATCCAAGCACAAATGGACAAGTGGAATGAACAAATTTTGTGTTGTGTCAAATTATAGCAAAAGATACAGCCTTGCGCAGTACATAAGTGGGATAAAAGGATTCATGCAGCATTGTGGGCATATAGGGCAACATCAAAGTCAGCAACAGGATACTCCCCATTTCAATTGGCTTATGGCATTGATCCAGTTCTTCCTATTGAGTTTGATATTCCCACTGTGAGAGTTATGAAAAAGGAAAGGATGGATGAAAGTGATTCAGTAAAAGAAAGGTTGGTGCATCTTCATTTGCTAGAGGAAATGAGGGAAATAGCGAAGGATACAAGCTATAAGAAGAAAATGAAGTAGAAGGAATACTTTGATCAAAAGATCCATTGGTCTCCATTTCATGTGAATGACTTGGTTCTAGTATATGATTCTAGATACAAAAAAAGAAGGTAGAGAAAATTTCTTCCCAAATGGATGGGGCCCTACAAAATAGCAGTTGTGCATGAAAATGGTACATATCGATTGGAGGAATTAGATGGCACTCCCATTATGAAATGGGTCAACCACGACAAGTTAAAGATTTTCCAAGCACTAGAATAGTCTACTTGAGGACGGAGTAGAAGCTAGGAAGGGGAAAATGTCGACATTAAAATTTTCCTCCTTAATTTCTATTTTATTATGTATGTATTATGTATGATTAGTAGTAGGCGTCGATAGAAGATAACGACGCTATCGATGCGGTGCCGCTAATAAAGTAGAGTACGATGTAATAGTCAAAGAATAGAAATGTTGTGGTAAAAAGTAAATATTTGTCGTAAGTGGTCCAGTAATGTTAAAATGTCAAAGTTGGGGTAAGTAGAGAAGTAGGGTCTACATGATTAGGAATTAGAAATATTATATTTGTAATAAGGACAAAGAGTGATGTCATAAATATTTTGTGTATTTTATTTGTGGAAAAGTCTAAAAAGGTGGAACTCATGTGAGATGATAAGGTTTATCTTATCTTAGAAGATAAGCCTACATGTAAAGGCAAGAGTTTAGGCATGGAATATGATTGGCCGGAAGAGATTTCCTATCCTATCTTAGAGATAGGATGGATAAGCCTAAATTCCTATAAATAAAGAGGCCACCCCCTCATTTAGCATAGAGAGAAGTAGTGAGAAATATTGTATGAGTAAGTGTGTAAAGGAAGCCATCATTTAGAAGGTGTGTTAAAGATTCCATTGTGAAGTTTCTCCCATAGTTATTGTTGGAAGGCAAGTGAAGTCAATAACACTTGGAGTACCTCATGGGTGAGATTGTAACAATTTTATGTTGATATTATAATTTACACTTATATTTCAGATTTGTCATCATTCCTTCGTAGTCTATGGTATTATTGTATTATGTTTGTTGTTGTGTTTCTATATTACATCCACCAAACTAAAGGTTGTGCATTAGTAAATATTCATAGCATGAGGAGTTCCCAGTGGAGAATTATTATAGTGTTGGATTGGTGATGACAGTTAACCCATTGTGGGCTACATCCACCAATAAAAATCCAATCTATTATCCAAAGTTTGACAACATATACAATTGAACATTTACAATCTTCCACACCTCTCGGATGTACGAGTACTTTCTTTCTCTCAAGGTTTTCTTATCCTCCAAGAATTCTCTCTTACTAACTTTTGCAAGTTCTTCTTTATTCTTGTTCATCATTGCTTCTAAAACCTATCTTTTATGCTTATATAGGTGTTTATAAATGTAGGGCACTTATCTATGTAATTACAATCAATAGATATACTTTAATTGAGTTAATTAAAACACTCATGCAAAGGTAACCGATGTCGAGTTCCTCCTTGCTTGGTGATGTTAGTCCTAGGTGACGATGCCGGTCCCTCCTAACTGATGATGGTTCTTGTATTTTTCAACAAGTTTTACATTGCATGCTAATTTGAAGTAATTGAGATCCACAACTCAACAGAGACCACAACATTTGAGATATTTTTAGTATACTTTAATTACCCTACCCTTGCCTCATTTGTTCCCTTTGTTCACACATTACATCCATTATGTCCACTTGTCTCATTATATCCACTTGTTTATGTTTATTGTGTGTTATTATCCCTACTTTTGGTCACCCTAGACCTTCATCATTTACCTCTATTTAATTTCAAATTCCATCTTACATATTTTTACCCTTTAAATTTATGTTTACCCCAAGTACGATGCCATCTCCCATGCACAATGGTTTCATGTTTTTTTCCACAACCGACATTATTTCCAATGGGTGATGGCAACAACTATATATACCCCACCACCTTTTTGTCAAATCATGACCGAAAAATATTTTTATCATACATGAAGGAACTTGTAGCTTATATATTTTCACACCTACTTGATGGAATTAAAGTCTTAGAGATTACCCATTTTGCATTTAGGTCACCATAGTGAGTTAGTTCTTGAGATATTCTTCTTGAGATTTCCCCTTCTCTGCCTATTACAATTTTCTATCACCTTGTTGTTGTCTTTATGGAGGATTATGCATCATTATTCACACACACACACACACACACACACACACACACACACACACACACACACACACACACACACACACACTATAATTAAGTATCTATAACCCTTCTTAGTCTTTTATCTTGCACATGTATGTTATTTATTGGTCATTAATTGTTATTATGCTATATATTATAGTATATGTATTTTTGCTTTGATCTATTCATTATCTTATTATATTATGCCCATTGAATTTATCCATTCCTTGATTACTATTATTTTGAATCATATTATGATATATATCTTTATCTTAGGTATAGCCTCATAAATCTATATTTATCCTATGGTTAGGTTCACTATACTCTTAACATTATTACATTAGTGTTGCTTGAGCACCTTTGTATCTACATCATGTGTTTGAACTTAGATTTGGTCCCTATATTTGAGAAGCTAATTTTTCCTCATAATACACAGGTGATTATAGGTTGTATCAAGGTTGAGAAAGAAATAGATACATACAAATGAAGCACATTTTCAAGAAAGTGAAGCACACATGAATTTTCAAACCACGATTGCAAAAGGATATAAAATCATACATCTCTAAGGACCATACAAAATTTATATGGTTTTGCATCAACTCATTTTCCAATTCTAGTATTGATAATGAAGCATACATAGTTTCTTATCTTATTTTTCCACCTATCTACACATCTATATCTCCTCTATTCTAACTTATACAACCAAGTATTTTTTCCTCTTGTGTACTTTAGCTATCATTTTAATATTGATCACTGTTACAAGTATTAATATCTTATTCTAATTATGCATGGTTAGTTGTGGATTATTTAGACTAGAATAATCTCCCATAACAAACCCTTACATCCTATTTATTATTATGTTAATTCTATAATATAATTAAATCAGGGTGTAAAAAATGTAGTGAACCCAACTTGTGATGGAATATTGCACCTTGTTTCAAGCCATGATTGCACTAGGGTTTCGTCTCCCAATTGTGTATTCATATCTAAACCTGATTTTCATATATCACATAACCTCAATATAGTTTTCAAATGTTTCCTAGGGTCCCATGCTTGGTATTTACCTTTGGGTCTCTTTTTACGGTTTTTTGGGTCAAAAACCTTTCATCACATATCTCAATAATAACGAGTCTATATTTGAATTTCTCGAATTTTTTTTTATCAATTTTTATACATTAAATGAAAAAAAAATTGTTTAGCATAAGTTATAGCAAAAAAATGAAAATTTAAAGTTACTATTTTTGTATTAAGGGAATAGTTATAAAAATATACTCATTTTTACAAATTTGTTGGAGTTTTTATTCTAAGTATTCATATTACAAAATATCTCTTTTTTTGTTAAATTCACTTTTTTATTTTTTAATCATTTTAGTAATTTCACAACAACCACTTCTTGTTAAACATCATTGTTTAGCCTCCCTTTCCAACTTCGGATTACTATTATTTTTTGGGTCCTACATTTTATGATATATTTCATGTGTGTGATATTTATTCTAGAGTTAGTTATACTTTGTATTTGTGGATTTTTCTAGGGTTATTTCTTTTCAAAATCATAATGGTTCTCATCCCGTTAACCATTTATGTGTCACTTATGACCTTTCAAGTTAACTTAAAACTTGGGGACAAATTCAAAGTTTTGGCTATGAGTTCATACCGTAATATGAGGTTATCCCTCCATCTTCTCCCCTAGATTATAATGCAAATTCATGTACTATTTTTCTTAACAATAATGGTGTTTCTATTTGTGTTTCTTCTCTTCCCAATTAATGTAAAATGGATATTCACATTTGTCTTTCTTTCGTGCCTACTATAAATAATAATGTAGAAAATGGTATTATATCTTCTATGCCTCTTAAAGAGATAAAACCTAACATATATCCTACATCCACAAATGGTCATAATTATGACATATTTCATAATGTTATTTGCAATCTATTCAAGAATTTTTATTTCATTTTCAAGAGCAACTTCAAGCTATGAGTACCAATATCAAATATCTTAAGGATTAGATAACATATATAAAAGATACATCAAATGCCTATGTTCATTATGTATGTATGTATGCATCATGATCAATATAGTTCTAAGAATAAAGGAAAGCAATATGATACAAATAATATGCATGATACATGTTCTTATTAAAGTAAAGTGAAAGTCCTACATAGAGGAAACATTTTATTTTTTATTATTGGCAAATAGTTTTTTGAAAGGGACTATACCCTTGAATACAAAGAAGGCCTAAAAGCCAGGATAAGCAAGAGAACCAGAGTGAAAAGGATCAGAATCCAAATGTTACAATGATGCTCAAAGTAGCTAAAAAATAGCTACCAAAACGAGACAGAACAACAAAATTACTGCAAAAAAGCAGTAAAGGATCCGCAAAAAAAAAAAAAAAACAAACAAGGACAACAGAATCAACTGCAGCTACTTCCTAGTAGCTTTGTCTAAGATGGTTTTGATATTCTTCCAGGATTTAAACATACCCAAAGTAGTCATATGGGCAGCGTCATTAGAATCCAGCTGCTCCAAGGTCTTCTTGCTTTCTTTATCAGTACCCCAAAGAGTTGTCGGCACTCCGCTTAGGTTGGAGACACTTCTGACGTGTTGTTCAATAAATTCCTCAATCGCCCTAAAGATGGCAATGTTGTAATCATGCCTAGTCTTGGCCTTCCCTAAGCGAGAGTCCAAGGAGTGTAATTTCTTATATATATCTTCAATTTGGCTGCTGTCCACATCCTCCTCCTCCTCCTTCTTCCTCTTTCCTTTCTGTTTTGTCAAGTTTTTAACTTCATCCTTTAACAATTTCATATCTGCCTCTAAGGCTTCTAGCCTTTTTGTAGGGCTTTCAATTACACTACCGGGGCTGGAATGCATTGCTGATATGTAGGAGGTCATGAGCAATTTCAAATTCATGAGAACCCTTCTCCACATGCAAGGGTCTCAAGGTTAAGCTTCCTAGAAGCCCTGGTAACCGGTCTCCGTGAGGTAGAGGCCAAGTGGGGGGCGGGAGCATCAGAAGGGGGAACGGGAGAAGAAGCCTGAACGGCCGGCATGGGGGTGACAGCAGCGGTGGTAGGGACAGAGAAAGGAGAAACAGGGCTGGCAGCAGCAGAGCTCGGCAAAGGGGGAATCGAGCTAGGGGAGGATGGGAGACCAGGAAACCTGAGTAGACAACATTTGTGTAACAAAAAAATGAGCCCTTGGTGCAGAGGAACCGCCCGGGAATGCTTTTGAAACTCAAGAATGGAGCGTTCAAGAGAGTTCAGCAAGTAATGGGGGAAACAAACCAGACGATCCCTACGAAAATGATTAAGAAAAATAAGGTGTTTCGCAGGAACAGTGACAAACCTCCCTTCCAAGGAGATGAACCGTATCATCATGCGGGTTACTTCATCATATGGTGGAGGGATCGAGCTAACAAGTAGGCCCGCTGTTAAGTGGGTCAGTTTCTCCTCTCCCTCAACAAATCTTCTCTCTTCCACATCCCTATCGACCCTTTTGTTAAAGAATCTGAAGCCCTCCAAGCCAAGGCCGGTCGCTTCAGCAATAAGCTCTTCATTGATTAAGACCTTCTGCCCCCCATACTCCACTGTCCTCTCCTTCCAATCCTTTGCAAAGCGTAGAGATGCTCTGGTCATGCCCCTGCACTTTTTCCATGAAGTTTGTTATGCCACCCTTGCTAAGAATGCTCCACAGCTCAATATTGTCTTTCCAGTCAGGGTCCACACTAGGCTCAATTTGACAAGGAGGACCCCCCATCTTCTCTGTTCTGAACTGTTTGCAACTAATTCCTAACTGATTGCTAAAGCCAGTCCACTTTTTGCTATAGTAATCCGCACCAAAATGGAAATGAGAGCCGTTGTTATTCCCACGATCGGCTGCGTGTCTGCTGATCTGAACCTGCTGAAAAATGCGTGTGAGAATAACCCGCCCTGCCATCAATCACTTTATCACCGCCTTCGGTTTCCGTGGAGGTTTGAATCCACCTTTTAACAGTCACATTACAGCCCGCATGCGCGATTTTCAAAACCGTGTATCTCCACTTGTAATTCCCCATATGATTCACACTATCTTGATTATTAGACATGATTTGCATAAACCAATTCTTTAAATCAACACGTGTGGGAGTATTTTTGATCCACACCCAAAATTCATAACTCATTTCAAGATATTGCTTACGTATGGAGTTCCGCCTGAATGTTGTTTTGAAGCTGTTTGGGGATGCTGTTATTGTCCCAAACTGTAAGGTTGACATTAATGCCATAATTTGCCAGCACATCCGCCAATTTATTACCCTCCCTGTAGGTATGCATGATCCTGATGTTATTGAAAGTATGACTAATGCTTATGGACTCTGCAATAAAATCCTTGATGCTCCAGCTTGGAGATGAGCACTGCTTAAGAAGATTAATGATATTTAGGGAGTCTCCTTTAATGATGAGGTTCTGAATATTATTTTCCTGGGCAATTCTCAGACCCCAAAGAGTAGATAAAGCTTCAGCAAAATGATTAGTTTGAATTCCCATTTTACCAGCATACGTAGCTATTAGATTGCCTTTATGATCCCGTATCGCTCCTCCCCCTGCCGCATTCCCAGGGTTTCCCTTAGAAGCCCCATCAAAGTTCAACTTATACCAATTTAGATCTGGAGGATGCCATTTAATCAAAGATCTATCAATGCTATTCCCAGGAATGTTCCGGTGTTAATTGATCCAATCGCAATTGGAAAGAATGTATTCTTCATTTTCTCGGAAATCTCTTGTTCTTGGGGGTTTAGATCCAAAGCAATATTCTCTTTGATACCATTAGAAATTTTCCCAATACTAAGTTTGTAGTTTTGCTTTTCATTTCGAAGATAATATCATTTTTGTCCTTCCATATTCTTGATTAAATGAGGGATAACCAGCTTCCAGATCCTTTTAACAACACAATGCTTAAAGGGTGGGTTCCAATGAGTCCATATCTAATTGAAATCCTTTGGCATCACCCAGAGAGCTTCAAATTTAGAAAAGGAAAAACTCCATAATCTAGTGGCATACTCACAATGTATGAACAAGTGGCTGATATCCTCAAAATATTTCTTACAAAGATGGCACCTATTAGGGATTATAAATCCTCTTCTCATCGATTGTCATTGGTAAGTCAACCACAAGATCAATTTCTAATACTAAGTCAACCACAGTGCAAAGTAATTTTTTGGCTTGATAAAAATTAAAGAAAACATGATATTTTATATGAGATGCTTGATAAGTGATTAATCATGTCGTTACCTAATCATTAATATCCCCCCTACAATATTATAAAAATTAAAGGCAAACCATTTTATATTTATTATGGAATTAATAAACATCGTGACAATTGACTTGTTTTGTTGTACAAAAAAATCCAATTACTTAAGAATAAGGGTTTTATTGCTTTGATACACTAGTCATCTCAAGTCCCCAAATTTTAATGGTTTCCCAAAGTTTATACACATATGTCAAACAATTATAATACAATACTAAATGACACAACTCCTAGATAGATCTATTCTATCACCCCATATATAGATAGGGTTGGGTACATGATTGACCTCGTGAGACTATCTATAGTCTATAGTTGGGTGAATGTGAGTGGAATTCCAATCCTCATCATGCAACACCAAGTCCAAATACCACATTTCAAATAAAAATTAGAAACAAGCATGATGGTTTTATATTTCTTATTCACCTTCCTACTCGACATCATTATGCGTACTTTCATGCCACTTATTTCTACGGGAAGAAAGTACTAGGATGTGATTCTTCAACACATGACCCTTCATATTCCAGTTCCTCCTATATGATCCTTTCTATTTCTACTCCCAACATTGATGTACCAACATCACATACCTCCTCAATGAAGTATTTTCTAGACATTTCTTAGTTTTTAACCCTCTTTGGTTCACTCTGGGGTGATTAAGAATCCTAAAACCCCTCATTTTGATAAAAACTTCAACCCCATGTTAATGGTAACTAAGAATTTAAAATGGTGGTATTTTAACCTCCAACCTCCTCTTTGATTTTTGTTTATTCTACCCATTTTCTATGTTCACAAGAGCTCAAATTGTTCAATAATGGCAAAAACATGGGTTCTTGTGCTCTAAAATATACTATGTAAATTTATTTTGTCATTTTCATGTAGGATCTCAAATTCATAAAAGATTTAAAGTGTTACAAATGAATTCCTTCACTGAATATATACCCTCAAAATTGATATGTCTTATTGCATTTAATTATCTTATATGTGTGAGCTTTCAACTCGCCACCCTATGCATTTGCTACCAAATGAATACCAAATGTATCCCACTCTAATTCTCATGCATTATTTAAATTTAAAAATATTTTAAGTGGGTGATGAAATCATATTCATGTGTTTAAGAATCAAAATCTAAGTGGATTCTGTAAGTGTTACTTTTCTTGTGCACTTTGTCGATTATCACCTATGTTTTTCAGTTCATACATCACATATCCCGCAATTCTAGTGGAAATTTTTCTCATGCACACATCATTTCCTTATAACTTCCTTACATACACTTTTTTCCTTTCCACCTCTTGTTTCACACATGCCAACCATCCCTTATTTTATTCCTTCTTCCATCATATTTTCACCCGCATGTATTTTTTAACAAAAAGGGTGATACATTTTGATATTTCCCTTTGTTTCCAATGCATAGAACTCACAAAAATTATGAATGTAAACCCTTGTATTTTCCCACCCTCACTAATATTACATGTGGTCCACCACACAAGTAATACCCAAATTACTACCATTTCTTAATTTGATAGAGAAGGAAAATACTTGTTGTTTTAAAGAGAAATTATTATTAGCTTGTAAGATCACATTGTAAAACATTATTATATCAATACAAGGGATACAAATATGTGATACGTGCATTCTTTTCAAAAACAAAGGGAATGTATGAAATACAAATCTATATATTTTATTATGTGATACATACATGGTTTTCAAAAATAAAGAGAATGTATGAAATCAAAATATATAGATATGAATAATGAATTCCTTCCCTAACTAGTGGAATACATCTTATCCATTAAAAAGACCTTCAATGGTGGTAGGGTTTTAACCTACTACCATTGGAGTGACCTAGTATGATATCTCCATTGAGAATTTTCAATTTGCATTCCCTTGTGGACATGATGTCATATACCTCATATGGTCCTAACCAATATGTTTTTCAAATTTTGGGATGTTGTGTGCAAACTTTGAGTTATATAGAATAAGATCCTTAAGGGAATACTTTATTCTTTATGTGGTATTAGTTTCATACCTTTTCAATGTTTTGAATCCAACATGTGAGAACCCACTTTTTATTTAGATTCAACAAAGTGGTTAGGCATTCAATGATAGAATATTCATCTTCCAAATTTACCATGTGTGTTATTCAAAGTTATGGGACCATAAACTCCATTGGTAACACTTATTTCATGCCAAATACCAACTTGAAAGGATTTAATTGTTTAAGTATTTGAATTTATTCTATAGGCCTAGATAATGACCGAAAATGTTTCATCTCAATCCTTCCTTTTGATGTTGCATATCTTAGTTATAATATTACTAAAAATTTTGTTGAATACCTCCACCGTTTCATTTACTTTTAGATGATAAGGATTAGTTTTGTGATGTGCAATAATGAACTTGTAAGAGTATGATGTGCATGGTTTCATTCAAGAAATTAGTTCCCCTATAACTTTTCAAACCTAGTGGACACCCATGAAAACTTATTATGTTCTCCTCGGAGGAATATTGCGAGTAGTTGTGGTTGTAAAATCCTTAGTTGACATGACCTCTACAAGTTAGGTTGTCACTTATCATATTGGTGTATCTTGTACCTTTCCACCATGTAGCTAGTGAAATAGGGTTGAAAAATCAATGAACCATTTTTCAAATAGTTCTTATGTAATGACTAAGTACAAAGGCATCTCATTACGTCTAATGGGTTTTCTTATGTGTTATAAATGGTCACATATTTTAGCAATGTCCTTTACATCCTAGAAAATGTTCTACCACCAAATTCCTACAATCAATATTTTTCTCACCATTGCATCCCCTACATAGTGAACACCGAAAATTCCCTCATGTGTTTCCCTAAGAATATTAAGTTTTTTTTTCATTGCACATTTGTGCAAAACTTCATCCCTGTCCATTTTGTATAAGACCCCACTAATGCATTGAAATAGAGTTGCAAAAACTACTAGCTACTTCCTTTGAGCATTCAAATTCTTAGGATCAAGTCCAAATTGTAGGAATATCACAATATATTTCAATTCATCTAACACACTTTTAATTCTAAAAATTGAGAATCATGCATTCCTTCCTTTATATCCTGTGATTCTTCGTCATTATTAATGTGTGAGAGGTGATTTGGTCAAGCATTATTTCTATTGGGATTTACTACTATATATGTGACATGATTGGAATTCTCTTAAGAGGGTAATCCAATTGATCTATAAACCTCTAATCTTTGGATAATTTATAAGACCACAAAGAAAATATTGTTCTACTTTCAAATTTTGAAAATGACAGATTGTGGAAGTTAGTGAAAATTTCTTTGTGCTTAGAATTATTTACAGCGAAAGGAAAAGGAATTGAAACCAACAAGACACCAAATTTTTATCCTGGAAACCCCCAATTTGAGGGAAAACCATTTAGGAAGGGCAATTTCTCTTTCTTCCCACTTATATGTATTATCCAATTAAATAGATACAAATTACAATAAGATGAAGGAAAGTAAACATTGTAAACACTTCCCCTCTATACTTGTTTTCTTTGTTCTTGCACTCCTTTCTTCTACAATTAAACTTTAGAATTGAATTCTTCTTACTTACTTCTCCCATGAATCAAATGACTAACTCCCACTTGCTCTCTTTCTTAAATACTTGCTTCTCATGTCCTCCCATGCACTGGAGAATGGGAAGAGGTGTCCAAGGAAGAGACACGGTTGAATTGTTTGAATTATGTGACCGTTCATGGAGTTATTTTTATTTTTCCATGATAAGTGACAGGACCTTTGATATTTGTAGAAACGATTCACGTAACCACCGTGGCGATTACGTAACCGCTATTATACAGGGGTGGTTACACAACCACCTTTCGCATGAGAAGGGTGGTTCTGTAACTTTACTATCTACTTTGTATTTTTCTAACTTTTCCTTTTGGAACTATTTGATTTGGTGAAGTGGAGTATTCTTATATTTTTATGGATCACACCTCCCCTACTCATGAGGCTTTTGGTCCCACGAAATCTTAGTGGGGGAATAGATGAGGAAACAATTCCCTCACTTTCTCCTTCGAGTACTACCAGGACTTACTTGTTATCTTTCCTTTTATTCTAACCTTCCAAGACTCGTGTGGACCTCTCCTTGTCTCTCTGATCTTCTACTGCAGCAGTACATCCTCCTCCAATCGCCTCGTGAGTCCACAATATAATCTAATATGGAAGGTAACAACTGAAACTCTTCTTCTTCATAAATCATGGATGGATCATATAGGTGCAAGTTCTCATAATTTACTACTGATTACATCCGCATGAATGGTGGAAAATCAATCCTAAAGGAATTTTCTCCAACCTGCTCCAGTATAGTGAATGGTCCATACCATAGTGGCTTGAGTTTCCTTGTTTGGCCTTGTAATCTCTCCTTTCTCAAGTAAATCCAAAATTATCTCCAACATGAAGTTTGTGTTCCCTTCGATGTTGATTATGTCTAGCCTTATACTTGTCTTGAGATTTTTCTAATTGTTCTTTCACCTTGAGATGGATTTGTTAGATCCTCTCAATGAATTTCATTGCTCTAGTCACCTCTGAATCACGTATCTCCCCTTCTTCATGTTTCCAACTTTTATGTCTAGTGGATTCATAGGTAGATATCCCAAGCATGCTTCAAATGGTGACTTCATAGTGGATGTGTGTACTGCCCAGTTGTAGGAATGCTAAATGTAGGCTAAGGACTCATCCCAAGTCCACGGATATTTTCTATTATACCCTCTAATCAGTTGCACCAAATTCCTATTCACTACCTCTTTTTTTCCCATATGTCTGTGGATGGAAGGTCATTCTCCTCTATAACTTGGTGTCCATATTGTCCTACAAAGTAGTACAAAACTTCCCCAAGAACCTAGAATCTCTATCAAACAATAGACTTTGGAAAGATAAAATGCACCCATACATTAACAAAGAAAATTTCAGCTGCCTCATATGTTTTTATTGTCTTTTTACATGTCATAAGAACACACATCTTACTGAATCTATCTACAACAACATATAGATAATCATGGCCATGTTTAGACATAGGTATTCCTCCTACAAAATCCATAGAAATATCCTCCCAAGGATGAGTAGGGACCGATAAAGGCATATATAAACCTTCCTTCCTAATTTTAGGCTTACTTGTACAACAAAGTTTACATCCTCTTATGAATTTAGATACTTCTTCTTTCATATTGGGCCAATACATGTACCTTTACAAGTGGGATAATGTTTTACCAACACCGAAATGTCCCGCTAATTTTGAGGTATGTGCTTCCCTCATCAATAGAAGCTTTTTTATTTTAGAACACAAAGCTTCCCCCATCGGTAGAGTAGCCCATCTTTGAGATAACAATCTTCAATACCCATCCTTTCAGCCCCTTGAAACTACAACTACTGATATGTTACCCAAAATATTTGTCTTGAGCATATGCCTCCCCATAAGATTCCTTCATGAAGGGCTGAATTTGAGAGATTTTGGCCAAACAAGATATTTTTCTTTTTGGGTGGCCTAGAGAGCATGTCTCCAACCAAATTTTTGCTACCTTTCTTGTATTTGATCACCAAATGGAACTATTAAAGGAACCCCATCCACTTGTAGTGCCTTGCCTACAATTTAGATTGTGCTTGCAAATATTGGAGAGGTTTGTGGTCAATTTACACAATAGTTTCTTTACCCAACAAATAGTGTTTACATTTCTTTATTTCGAACTAGTACATACATCTCTTTATCATAAACAAAATATCCTCTAACTACTAGATTTGCATGGTTTTGGGATCATGATCATCACACTAGATTGTTACAGAGTTATGTTACTAGTATGATTTTGCACGCATGACTTTGTGATGGTAACTATGATGTATTTATTGTTTTTTGGAATAATATAATGGATCGTTATGGTTGGATATTGGTTATTGATGTATCTATTACTGGTGATTATATGGTGAATCGATCCTAATTGTTATGTGATATGTATGTTTACTTTATTATGTGTGTTTCCAACTTGAGTTCATGGATCTGATAGTTAGAATGGATTATGCACTTTGGGATCTGTTTATTATGAACATGCATGTTAACCCATGGTAAGACTATAAAAAAGAGGGACCTGGTACCTTTTTCACACTTCGGGTGAGCACTCAGTGTCCTCTCGAGTGATGTGTCAACATAGGGTTTTAGTAAGAAAAACATATTACATTTTGGTTCCATTATCTGGGACCTATTTTCAACTAGTTTACCACGATGTTGCATAATGATGACATATCGGTTGACTCTTGCGTCTATTGAAGATTGGTTTATTGATGGAAAAATTAGTTTGTACATAGATATAACACTAGACCTAATTTCAATGTGCATAAGTGGGTTGAAGAACATCTTTATCATGAGCTTTATGATTCATTATTTTGTTGCTTTCAATAGAGTTGTATGAGTGGTTGTCTACGTATGCATCAAAGAAAAGATAGTATTACTGCATCGAGGACTTGGATGCATGAGGATTATCAAGATTTCTTGATGTAGATGAACCTTGGACATGTGTTGTAGATCATTTATGGGTTGTTTTTGTGTGTAGTTATACTTTGGAGTATAATGTGTCTACGTATACTTGTCAGAAGTTACCGAGTTTGAATTCTTGCGTGAACCGAGAGGATCTTACCTTCACGTTGTTCCTTTGGAAATTAAGATTTTAATGGTGGTGTTGAGCTTAGAGAACCTTCATATGACTAGATAAACACCCCACCATGCGCAGGGTGGGGAAGGTATGGTAAAAGATTAAATATCTTACGGCGTAAAGGTACAGAGAGGAAAGGTAACTTAAGTATAATGAGGTGTGGGAGAGGGAATTGGAGAAGAAGCACAATATTGAAGAGTCTATGGAGTTATGGAGGATGATATCTTGTGAAGGATTTGAATCTCACGAGGGAGACGTAGAGCCAGAGCATCAAGCTCTCCCCACTTAGGAAAGTCTAGTAGAGAATCCCCTTCGGCTTGTGATGAGAGCACAACCGATGAAGAAATATTAAGGACCACAGAATGTAGCTGATCCACTTAGTGACCTAGCCCTTGTGCTTGGTGTTCGAGTTCTAGAAGTAACTATTGATAAACAAGTGAGTGTAGGTAATCCAGTGGTTTTAGGTAGTTATCATTTTCCATTGAATACAAAAGTGCATCAGACAACATATATGGCATCACAAGTGACAATATATTTGTTGTGTGGAAGACCAATTGGTGGAATATTTTCCGGCATGTTGTTAGGATAGAGTATGGGTGCACAAAATGTTGGGAAAACATCTAGAAGTACTACAACTTCTCAAACTATTGGAGTTTAATATAGTATAATTGTTGGAATGCAAGGAAGTACATCCATTGGTCCAGTTCCCATTGGAGGAGGTGGTTTAGGTGGGTCAAGAGGCTTGGGATCAAGTGGATCAAGTGGTTTTGGTGGTGGAGGAAATATTGGTGGCGGTTCTAGTTCTAGATCTAGAGGACAAGGCCCACATCCTCAACAACCCCCACATCAACCCCAACAAGTGTTTTATGAGATGTCTCTTCACTTGCCAAAATATAGAGGTATTAAAGATGTTGCAGAACATGTACACAAGTGTGAGTTGCTATGGTGCACTAAGGGAATCACTACGATAGAAAGATAGTTCAATTTCCTACTACTCTTCAAGGGTGTGTGCATAACTGGTATAAAAAGTATGATCCACACTAGATTGTAGTTAATTATGATGCTTTACGTTCTATATTTTTGGCCGAGTTCCATATCCTTGAGTTTGAATAGAAGAGTATCAACACACTTAAGTATATTAAGTAGGGACTATCAGAAAGCATTCAAGAGTATGACATGTGCTTTAAAACTTTGTTGTCAAAATTATCTTATGACATACATCCTAGTCAACATGCACATTGGTTTTTGGTGGGTTGTTGACTCCTTTTAGAAGGGCACTATCTCATAAAACTTTTGTATATCTCGAGACACTTTGGATGTAGGTATCTCTACGTGTTGAGAAATTTGGGAGTGTGGACATTGGTGTGAGCTTGATTCTTAAGGAACAAATTGAAGCTATGGAAAAACAGTTGGAAAATATATCATCTAATTCAACTCATGAGACACGTAGTGGCATTTGGTGTACTGATTGTGAGGTTAAAGGACACACTAAGGATAGCTACCCTCACAATTTGGTGCATTCCATATTGCTAGACTATGAGATATGTCATTTGGACCATGATGTGAGTAGATGTCCTCTTTTCATGATTGTGAAATCCATAAGAATGTATCCATGTATTGTAAGATTTGTAAAACTTATACTCATGATACAATTAACTGTAGAGTGATTGATCACATACATGAAGCCATCAAAACTGGTGTGCATCACATTAGTGTAACAAGTGGATTTAGGGAAGGATAACATCATAATGAAAGCACAAAAATGGGGACAAATGGAGTAGGATTTTTGATAGAGGTTGAGGTCATGACGGTGGAAGAGGAGAATTTCCTAGAGGAACTTGTTTTACTTGTGTATATCTCCATCATTATCGGTGTGCGTGCCCTCAAAATGTGGTATTCTCTTGGTGTGGAAAACAACACAAGTTTGAAGAATTCCCTGACTTGTATGAGCATATGAGCAAACAACATAAGAAAGATAAGGGAATAGTTATGATTAAGATTCAGTGCGCAGATGGAGAAAAATGGATGTTGAAGGTTGGGATGAATTTTGAATTTCAATCATGCTAGTTACCACTCATGTCGAGGCTATGCATGCCCGTGAGACTTCGAAGTACAAGAAACCTATAATGAAGCAAGAAGTGATTAATGCCAAGTACCCTGATGCTAAACATTAGAAAGAAGTTTACCTAGAGACTATGGATGTGATTAGGAATCTATAAGGGGAGATTCATATTTTAAAAGAGAAGGTACGTGCATTGGAAGGTGTTAAGCATGCAAAATTACTGTAAAAATACATAGATGATTTGAAGGAATGCATGTAGGATGTTGCGTCAGGAGAACATCATTCCTATGTTAGGAGAGTGGTTGAGAGAGAAAGTACCACACAAAGGACATGAGCATGAGAGGCATATCCTTCATGAAAATATTTCTCCCCATAATCATGAGTATGACAAGGAGATTACATTGAATCCAATCATTGATGCATTGCTTTTGAGAAACATTCTTATAGATACCGATGCAAAAGTTAATTTACTCACTTTGGATGCTTGGAATCAGATGAGAAGACCACCATTATAGCCTTATTTGAATGTGTTATATATGGAAAACATAACTAGGGCTAATCCTATTGGGTTTTTAAATTATGCTACTATTATGATTCAAGGAGCCGAGTTCACTAGGGAATTTGAAGTATTGAAACTCTTGCAGAGGTAGATAGTTTCCCAACATTACTTAGGTGCCCCTGGTGTTATGCAAATAATGCAGATTTTGCTTTAATAAGGGGTACATTAGCTTTGAGAAAAAAGAAGAGAACATCATTATCCCATTGATAGATGCAAAGGTTTCCCCATATGTTGAGTTATTAAGAAATGAATACTTGAAAAGGATAAACACATGTACAATCATAGACCTTGAGGTGATTAAGCCATTGAAGGAAACGGTAATATATTGGGATGATGCTCATTCAATTAGTGATACTACAAGTATTTCTTGTGATAAGCGGGTGCATGGATTATGAAGCAGTTATTGTCAGCGAGGTTAAGAATATGGTTACTTGCATGATTAGTCCGTGCATGGTTAGGTTCTTGAGTAATAACCAGGTACCTCAATACACTAGCAAAGGAAACCTCGATGTATTTTTGCATGCTATGGAAGCCTAGTGGAAGGATACTGGTGATAGAAGAAATATGTTAGTTTATACCCTACACGGGACATCAACATGTTGGTGGGATACACACAGGGACAACCTTTTAGAATGATGTGAAGTGAGAATCACCTTTTCTACTAGGTTTCTAAGGAGAAATGTACCTTCACAAATATGCGAATACCATGGGAAGGATTCTTCTTCGCATCACATTTAGAAGTGTGAGAGACTCTGGATGGAGGGGTAAGAGGCCTTACCACCATCACTTTGGGTACATAATTTCTATACAACCCTCGATGGCTATACATTAAATGCGTATGCCTATGCAGGAGTTGGAATGTGAGACAATTAATTGGTGAGAGATGACCTCAGGTATGATTCATACATTTGATTACTTTTCTAATAAAGTTAATGAATAATTATATATTATGAAGCGCCTTACTTTGGGGGATAGCAGAAGGTGAGGAACTACTTTTAGAAATGTTTGGAGAGATAGATTTAGAGGAGTGCCTTGACCTATAAGAGATTGAAGAGGAGGAGATGATACGTGCCTAGGAAGAAAAATAAAAGGGTAAGCCGGTATGCCTAATAGATGGTGATGATAATACTCACGGATGTTAACCACATCAAGGGTATGCATGAGGTAATGGACAATAGATGAGAAGGCATGTATGTGTTATGAGCATATGAAAACAAAGATGGTTAACATTAGAACAGATGCTTAACCGAAAGAAGCAATTATTGGTGATTATTGGTCTAAATAGGAGGTTGCAAAGATTATTGAGCCACTGTGCAAATTTCAAGAATTATTCCCTAGAGGCCATCATGAATTGAAAGGATTTCACCCTTCTTAAGGTGAGATGTGAATCAAACTTGAAGAAGTCACACATCGAATAAGAAAAGGACTTATAGGATGAATGCTAATCGCATATTAAGGTAAAGAAAGAAATTGACAAGATGCTAAAATATGGAATCATTGAGTCTATTGAAGAATCGAGTGGTGAGTCCATAGTGATAAGCATTAAAAAGGATGGGAGGATAAGGATCTGTATGGACTACAAAGAATTAAATGCTTCATGTGTTATTGATCATTTTCCTACACCATTTATTAAGGAGATCCTGGAAGGAATTACGGGCGTGAGATATACTCTTTTACTGATGGATTTTCATGGTATCATCAAATGTACATCACAAAGGAAGATCAGGAGAAGAAAAATTTCCCCACTTAATGGGGAAGTTTTGCATATACAGTATAGCCATTTAGACTAAAGAATGTGCTTACAATATTTTCACACATTGTCGTACAAGCGTTTCAAGACTTCATTTATAAATTTATATAGGTGTATCTTGATGATTGGACAGTGAATGATCCGGTTAAATATCATTGTGAAAATTTGAGACTTATGTTTGAAAGATGCAGGAAATTAAGTATTTCCTTGAATATGAATAAATGTATCTTTACGACACCTTTTGGCACTTTTTTGGGACATATTATTTGTAAAGAAGGCTTGTTGGTAGATCTAGCCAAGGTCGATGTGATCTTAAGATTGGAAGAACCTAACAATCAAAGTGAAATGTGTGGATTTCTTGGTCATACAGGTTATTACAAGAAATTCTTTAAGGGTTATACAAATATTATTGTGCCCATGGAGGAATTGTTGAAATATAAGGTTAAATTATATTGGTGCAAGGTACAACAACTAGCATTTGAGAAATTGAAGAAAAGACTTACTTCTACACCCATTTTGTGATTTCCTTCTTGGGACAAATTATTTCATGTTCATGTTGATGCTTCTAGAATGGCGGTGGAGAACTGTGTTAGTAGAAATAGGTGAAGGAATTGTAGACCACCCTATTTTTGCAAAGGTGAAGTTGACACTTGTTGAATAGAATTATACAACTACTGAGCACAATTTTTTTTCCATGATTTATGCATTGCATAAGTTCAGAAATACTTATTGGCTACACTATTTATATTTTTTACAGATCATATGGCACTTAGGTATTTGGTAAACTATCTTGTTTTACAAGGGTGCATTTATAGATGGATACTAGTATTTCAAGAGTTTCAATTTACAATTGTTGTGAAACTAAGAAAAAGTAACTCAGGGCCTGATTACTTATCAAGGATCAATTCTAGTGAGAATGCGTAGAGCATTGAAGACATAATGTTATATGCACAACTCTTTAGATTGAATCACGCGCCCACCTAAGTTAGAAGATATAATAGTATTTTTGTGCACAGATGGGCACTGAGGGAATGAAGATGTTAGAGAAGAAGAAACTTGCAATACGTGTGACACCTTACCAATTGATAAGTGGAGACTTGTACAAACTTAGCCATGATGAAGTTTTGCACCGGTGTGTGCTGGAGCATGAGCGTGAGGAAATTATGGAAGAGGCTCATGGTGGAATTGCAGGAGGTCATTATGTAGGAGATGCCACCATGCGCAACATTATGATGGATGGATTATGGTGGGAAACTTTATATAAGGATGTTAAGGAATATGTCAAGGTGTGTGATCACTTTCAACACCTTGGGAAACCAGGAACATAGATGAGAAGCCCTTGAGATCTATTGTAAGTGCCGAACCTTTTGAAAAATGGGTGATTGAATTTATGGGGCTGTCTCATTCTACATTATAACTTGTATAGACTATCTTAAAAGGTGGGAAGAAGTGGTGCCTACAAAGGATTTCAAGAAGCTACAACAAAAATAGCTATATGGGAAAATATTATCAGCAAATATGGATGTTTATTAAGCTTGACAAGTGATAGGGGCACACACTTTTTGAATGAGACTATTAGAATATTATCAGCTGAGTTTATGGTTTAGCATCACAAGAAAATGCCATATTACCCACATGTCAATGGTACTAATGAGGCTTTCAACAATATTATGGGACATACATTGAAAAATATTTGTGATTTTAGAAGGAAATCTTTGGGATAATAAATTATTTGTTGTACTTTGGGCATACGAGACAATTTACAAATGCTTAAATAAGACCACACCATTTCAGTTGGTGTTTGGCATGGAGGTTGTATTTCTGCTGAATTCATGATGTCATCCCTACATATTATGCGTGCATGAGGATTGTATGATGAAGAAGCTATTGAGGAGCATATAAAAAAATTATGCAATTAGATGAACAAGGCATTATTTCTTGGTGGACTCGAGAAGACATAAATCATGACATGATAGACATATCCGTAAAAGGCATTTAAGGTTAGCAATATGATTATTCTATATGATTCTAAGTTTGTGTGTCACCTTGGAAAGATGAAATTTTATTGGTTGGGAAACTTTGTTATAACAAAGATATTGGAATCATGCACTTACCGATTACAAGAATTGGATGACACTTTATTTCCCAGTTACTTCAATGGGAGTAGGCTAAAGCACTACTATAAATAAGTTTTCTTGGTGTTTGTAATAAATTAGTAATTCTAATTAGATTAGATTTCCCTTTAATGTATTTTTATTTATATTTGTTTCCTTTCATTATCGTTATGCTTTGTCAATTCAGTTCAGTGTTTTTTTCTAAAAGCACATTAGCGTGCCTATAGTGATTACTATCTAAGTGATTTCATGTGCATAGGACCACACATATAATTAGTGTGGGGTGGATTATAAGAAAAATCACATAAAAGGGAGTTGAGAAGTATTTATTTTTAAAGGGGTGTGCGTGTCAATGTTGATGTTGGTTGCTAGAATATAGGGAGAATGGTGATAATAAGGACAATGCCAAAGGAAAATCCACGTATGGTAATAAGTGAGCAGCGGTATCTTTGCGGCGTAGGAAATGACATGGATAGCTACTTTGTATAAGGAGCATAGGTTGAGGTACTTTAGCACATGAGGCATACGAAAGGAAGTCTATGGTGGTGGAAGTAGTTTGTGTTCCTGAAGGTTATAGTTGGAACACGAAGTGAAATCATGATAGAAGCATGATGGAAACTGCGGAAAAGGCTAGCAAAGTGGAAAAGCTGAATTAAATGCATTCATACGGTGGTAGTTGGAAAGCAATGAATGATATTAAAATTTGAAAACCTATAAATAGAGTGTCGGGGTAATCTCATTTTTACCTTACCTTACGTTGAATTTGTGAGTGCTTGTGTGTGACCTAGGGAAAACTTGAGCAATTTGGTGAAAAATTGGGTGCCAAGTTAAAGAATCTTGAACCAGAGTGTGAAGGAGGACATGACCATGTGAGGAGAGAGTTCCATTAGAGGGAATCCTGCAAATTGATGGTGTGGTGTGGATTTGGAAGGAAACAAGACTTCTCTGGCTAGGGTTTTAAGAATTAGGGCATGACAGACAAGGTTTGAACTAAAGTATTATGGTGTTGCGCCAAGGGTGAGTGGATAGATACTTAGAATACTAAGGAAGAGAAAGGCACAAGGTGAAATTTTGAGTTTACATGACTGAAATGGAACCAAGGAAAGAAGTGAGTGCGTCACCCAATAAGAAGGGAAAGGGAAAAGAAAATCTGACCCCTACCATAGATGTCTAGGAAGAATGGTACTCTAAAATGTAGTACCCATATGGAGTATTAATGGGAAAAGAGTGGGTATCTCATGTTAGGATCATGGCCATGAGCGATTATAACCATCAAACAGATTTGAAAGCACATAACATGGAAACATAAATTGTTCGGCCGATGGGGAAAGAACCCCAAATGATAAGCCAATGTATGATGACAAGGGGAAGAGGTTGTTGGAGAAGGATGGACTATTGCAGCTATATGAGCTTCCATTCTTTAGGAATCCTGAGATATTATATCAATGGTTGATTTCGCACATCCATGAGGACTATTTCTATTTTGTAGGTAGAAGAATGTGCATTACCGCGTAGTTAATTGAAAATTATATTGGCCTTCTTAATACTTGGGGTCTCATTTGATGATGACTTAGCCAATGATGCTAAGGTAAAGAAGATTGTAGTAGAGTTTGAGTACAAGAAAGGAGGGTGCATGTTTGATATTGTTAAGCTTGATGATCCTGTCATAAGGATGGTTGCGCACTTTCTCACAAAGTTGAATGGGCAGGAAAGATGGACACAAGTGAATAAAAGATGGTTACATGTATGCAAGAAAATATCATAAGGAACTATATATAATATTTCTTCCTTTATAGCAGAGGATATCATTGATGTTGCGCATGATGGTGATAAGATTATGTTTGGAAACATCTTATTGGTGATAGTGTTTTCTAAGATTGGGGTGCCCGATGGGCCGAAAGACAAGATATGGGAATATCCTGTAGAAGATCCCTCCCCTGCAAAATGGTTTTCCAAGTATACATGTGATTTGATGACACCAACATACAAGGAACACATGGATAAATGGTATAAATGGATGTATGATGCATTCGGTGTAGAGTGGAGAATTATAATAGAGTTTCCTCCTCTTGTCGATGGAGTTTCCAAGTTTGTAGTATATCAAAAAAATTGTATTGGGAGGTTTAAATTAATTGATAGTACTAAAATTCCATAGTGCAAACTCTCATTTTCTTTTACAACACAATACTTTCATAGTGTTGTGAATAGGTTTAAGGAGGCACATAAATTAATATATGACCTAATAAAAGTGGATAAAGAGCACCATGAGATGCTTTAGACACTTGTTTACCCGAAGAAGTTCACCTATGAAGATAAGCATGTATCGAAAGTATTAATTTGTTGAAACCAATTACATTGTTGATAGCCTCGAAGAATAACAACAAATATATATATATATCTAAGGCCTCGAGTTTTTGATGAAGTGTTTTGGAGGATGATGTAATTATTCCTGAAGAACCATCCACATGGAAAAAGTTTAAACCAAAGAAACAAGGGCATGAAGAGACTCTTTTTTCGGAGGAAGTGAAGGGGAAAGTAAGGGTAGAACTCGTGTTTCAAGTGCACCCGTAGGGTAGAAATTAGAGTGAAAAGAGGTAGGTACAAGCACTTATGTAAGAAGGAATCTGTAAGAGGAATATCTCCGGTGAATAATAAGTATAAAGTAATACCTAGCTTAGACTATGAGGAGAAAGACGATCGAGAGAAAGAAGAGGAAGAAGTTGAAGGTGAGGAAGTTGAGCCCACATGTGTACGTTGTCGAGGAGTCAGATGAAGAGGGCTAGGGAGAATACTATGAGGATGCACATGTGATGGATGTGGATGTTGGAAGTATCAGTGTGGCTAGTATATAGATCACATAGGAGAAATCGGAACCAACTACAATGCATGAGGATAGGTGAACTCTTGACACCGAGCTAGAGAGAAGAGTAGAAAAAGAGGTCAAAATACCTAGTAGAGCATGAAGTGACATGCAATAGAGAGGAAGGAACTAGTGAATGATAAGAAGGGATCATGGGTGGAGAATCAAACCTTGTTGTAGGTTTCCCTAAGGGTGCTCGAGGAAATAATAGGAGACCAAGGTACATCCCATAGGGACCTATAATGCAATACATTGAAGATCCCAACAAGGTTTTGTGTGCTAGGTATTAGAGCATGATACCTTTAGATAGAATATTTTTCTGGTGAATTTTTAGTAAAGAAAATGCACTCCTGTGCACAAAAAAGATATTATCTTGAGCACTTGATTCACATATCGAGGATCCAAAGTTTGAGGTGAACGCATAATCATTACTAGATACTCATGAATTGGAATTATTTAGATATGTGTTTCCGATATTCGATTCCTAGAAATTGATAGATGAGCAAGCGTGTAATGCACTTACTAAGTTAATTGGTAGAGGTAGGTGCCCAAATTTTTTACAAGAAAAATTAGATAAGGGTTATGCAAAAGGAGCTGGATGAGAAGAATAAAGAGATAAGATAAAGGGACAAAGAGATAAAGGAGAAGGAAAAGATTATTGTGCAATTAAAATAGGAGTTGAGGGAAGAAAGCAGGGAGACACACACATTTTATAAAAAGGTAGAGTGTATTAATGATGATGCAATTTTTCCGGCATTCCCGAACTGACACCCCTAATAAGACAACGTATGAATCCACTTTTCATTGTTTAGAAGATTTGATGTGCATAATCACAACTCAACAACCACCTCTTGCATTGGAATCTACAAAAGATGTATTGGCGAGATAGAAGCAACAGGAAAAAGAACATATTAAAACCACCATTACACAATACAATGAATTAGTTGAATCAGTAAAGGTAGCACTCACATGGCAGAAGTTTTATTTGAAAATTTTGAAGATAGGGATTGTATAGTGAGACTACTTATTGCAAAGGATGAGGCATATTTGAAAGAGTTCAGGAAAAGCACAAAGGAAACAAGGTGGAACAAGAAAGAATCTTGGCAGAGGTTGAGTAGAAATGGGAGGAAATTGATTTGTTGAGGGCCTCAATCAAAATAAACTAAAGGAACTTTACCCACATGTTATGCATAGGATGGACACACTAATTGATACAGGAAAATAGTTGGAGACTCTGGCTCCAACGCTGTAAAGGCTAAGGGTGAGGATCGACTTTTGAAGAGGTTTTTACCATTATAGGTGATTCCTTTACTCAAGCAAGCAGTGAGTTAGAGGGGTGGAAAATATTGGAAGCATTAGTGAATAAGGAATTCCCCCTCCTTTTTGCACAAGTAGCACTTGGATTATTTCATTATTTGGCGCAAGCTATATAGATATTCTTTCATTCTTTGGTTATTGGAGAATTATTTATCATTATTAGTGCAATCAAGCAAAGTATTGTCGAGGATGGAAAACATATCTAGTGTGGGGTAATGTTGGGCTCGAGAAAAATTTCTAAGTATTGAAGTATGAAGTGATACACGAGTGTGCATATGGGCTACTGAAGAAACCCCAAGAGATAAGTGTGTTAGAGAATAGGGTTTGTGTGCGGAACACAAAAAGAGATGTGCATGAGGATCATGACAGAAAGGTAGAAGACTTAGTGAATTTTTGGTATATGGGGCTAAATATAGACTTGGAGTATGTGACATGCAAGGAGGATTAGGAAGTCAAGAAGAGTCTATTTTTGAGGAAATAACTTGTAGTTCGAACATGCACATAGAGCTAATAATAGGATTAGAACTAGATTTAACTATAGGTAATCTATTATTAAGCAAAGCTTGCATGCTTCCTATTTTTTTGTAAGCAACGCATGGCTATTCTTAGCATACAACCTATTTTGATAAGTGCATTAGTGGTGAAGGGAAAGTCCCCACCTCCTATATATATGTATTGATTTGCATGGTTTTGGGATCATGATCATCATCTTTGGATTATTCTGAGTTATGTTGCTGGTATGATTTTGCGCGCATGACTTTGTGATGGTAACTATGATGTATTTAGCTATTGTGTTTTGATGGAATAATATAATGGATCGTTATGGTTGGATATTGGTTATTGATGTATCTATTACTGGTGATTATATGGTGAATCTGATCCTAATTGTTATATGATCTGTATGTTTACTTTATTATGTGTGTTACCAACTTGAGTTCATGGATCGATAGTTAGAATGAATTATGAACTTTGGGATCTGCATTTATTACAAACATGCATGTTAACCCTATGGTAAGACTATAAAAAGAGGAACTGGTACCTTTGTGCACTTTGGGTGAGCACTCAAATATGTTTGAGTGATGTGCCAGCATGTGTAAGGTTTTAGTAATAAAAATAAACTACAAAACCATGTTTTGTTTTGAAGGAAGTATTCCATATATCCTCCTCCTTCATCCTAACTGGTGATAACCTGACTTGAGATCCAACTTTGTGAAAAAATTTGCATGTTGAAGCTGGTCCAAGAGGTCATCTATGTGTGGGAGTGGATATCTTTTTTTGTATGGTGATCTTATTCAAGGCTTGATAGTCTATGCACATCCTCCAAGAACCATCCTTCTTCATCACCATCAAAATAGGTGAACCGCATGGCAAGGTTCTTGGGCGTATTACCCCTTGGTCTAATAGCTCATGGAGTTATTTCTTTACCTTTGTACTCTCCAGTAAGGATTTCCTATACAACCTGATGTTTGGTAGAGGGGACTCCATCAACAGTTGAATCTCAAGCTCTATCTCTCACATTGGTTGTGACTTTTGGGAGTATGAAATACTTCCTAAAAATACTTAATAATACTATCCAAATCCTTCATCCCTTGGTTAGAAACATCTGAAATGACATGTTCTACCTCCCATTTTGGTGATAACCCACTGGGAGTTTGAAATACTTCCTAAAAATACTAAATAATACTATCCAAATCCTTCATCCCTTAGTTAGAAACATCTGAAATTTCCACCCCATCTTGTTTATCTTTCAAAAAAAGTAAACAAAACTGATTATGATTTTCCTAAATTAGTCTTTTTCTTGGTTATCACTTACCATAGCAATTTTCATCTTACGCGGTGTGTCCGGATGGTGTAATTAATTCCATCCTTGACCCATCTATATCATTTCTCCCTTCTTGTGAATATGGCATCCTTGATATATAGGTAAGGACTCCCAAAAAAACATCAAATACATCAAGTGGAATTACATTAGCTTCCAATACATCTATATACTGAGATTTTATCCCAAAATTGAACCTACATCTTCTTGTTACCTAAATATCTACACCCTTCTTCACCCATCCCAAATGATATGGATGTGATGCTTGTAAGTTTCAATACCAATTTTTCTTCAAAACCACATGATAAATCAAATTAGATTGAGAACCAATATCAATCAAAACATTTACCTTAGTTCTCTTGATCTGGAATAGTCTACTCATCTCCTCTTCTTGTTCTTGGTTATCCATGTTGATGGCCATACATCCAAGCCTCTCATCTACATCAAAATCATCCTCTATTTCCACCTCCCCATATGTCTTTACAGCTATCGTGGATTTGTTTGAATCCTTGGTTCGATTCTTTGGATGTAACTTTGGATTCAAATTCCAACATGTATCATTAGTATAACCATTGATATCACAATTCTTACAAAAATATTGGGATATTTACAAGTATTCAAAGTAATGGTAGTTTTTACCTTTCCCCTTCCATTTACCTTTGTTACTCATCTGTCCCTACTCCTTCTTTACTTGATTTGTTGACTACTTTGTCTTTAACTTTGCCTCTCCTTGCTTCCTTTCATCATCTATGTAATATACTTGTACGCAGGCTTCATTGAGATCCTTGGGCTTCATGGAGATGACCTTCCTTTGAAGGTGAGTGTGAATTCCTCCCAAATATTTTGTTAGAATATCTTCATCCTCTAGGTCCATATTAAGAAACGTGTCTTGTCTTCAAAACTCCATGTTATAATCCCTGCACACTTTGACCACCTTTGCCTTGTCTAAAGTACTTCTATTTAATAGCCTTGAGTCTTATGGCCAATAGGATAAAATTTATCTCTAAGAAATTCTTTAAAACCCTCCCAAGTATTGACAATAGGATGTTTATTCTTTTCACAAGTGGCTAGATGGGTTTCCCACCAAACCAAAGCATGACCTTCCATTTTGAGATGTGCAAAGGTAATCCTTTGTGCCTCCATGACATTATGCACACTAAAGTAAACTTCTAGTTTTTAACCATTTATCCAAAATTTTGCATCTACTTGTCCTTTAAATCTCTTAATTTCAACCTTAGTTTCAAATTTAAAAGGAGCATGATCATATTTTACCTTTTATTTTACAATTGGAGTTTCTTCTTCACACTCTTCTACATCTTCCTCATCGTGGTGTACATAATTATTCCTACCTCTTCAACTTTACTTAACTAAGCAAGAAATTAAGAGTAAACTGACCTCTAGAAGACACGAGGTTTAGTGATACCCGTAGATGATGGATGACGATTTTTATGTTGCACTCTTGGGGAGGTTGATATAAGCTCCCTTCTCGCTAAGAAACCTACAAATCAGAGACACTAAAAATGTGACCAATAAGATAAATGGTGGATTTCCTAGAAAAATACCATCCCTAAAAATCAATGGGATTCCTTACAAGGATGTTAATCCGCTTTTAAACAATTAAGTGGATTTGAAAAAGATATATGATATATGATAACCGATATAAGATAGTATGACAATAAATGATAAGTTTATTACAAGATAAATAGCAGATAAGAAATAAATAGATGAAATGGAAACTTTGGCTCGAATTCCATCTTGAAAGGTCAGTCCTATTCTACTTCATATGTTGCCCAAGCAAGCTCATCTTCAATGACTATGTAGTCAAAGTATGCATGTCAATAGTCTTCTTCACGCTTGACGGATCTCATGGGTAAACTCAAAAATGTTGTCTAACTCTTCCAATAGGGCACAATGGATAACACATAGATTTAGATGGTGCAAAATGTCATACTTCTCCCAATAAAAGGGGTGATGGATTATTGGCAGAGAGTGAATGTTGGTAATGTCATGATTTGGACCACCTATTGCCATCTAAAACAATCCATGCTAGGTAGAGTGTTAGAGGTAAACATATTTGAAATGATAGATAAAGCAGATGAAACAGATGCTGATAAAAGTTTTAGGAAAAAAGTATCGGGAATTGTAGGTGAGCTACTGCAACAATTCTTGGCAATTTTGGTAAATAGTGACAGGATGATGAAATTAAGTGTTTGATTGACTAATTTGAAATTGTAAACTTGCAGGAGCTTAGATAATGATGTGAGATAAATAGATGAATAGATTAAAAAATACCTGGATGTCAAGGTAAAGCTATGAAATATGTATGACCTTGATGAAAGGTGATGTAAGTTGGTGTATTTTGTAGATTGAGTACAGTGAAGCTAATTTTCGGGAGCTCTTGAAAAAAACTCTGAGATGTTTGAGGAGTGTTGAAGGTGTTTTTGGATAATAGGTCAAACACTCTATTACATGATGATGTTGTAGAAACCTCATATAGAAAACTATTACTCATGGATACAATCGGAAGATCCCTCTAAGAAGCTAGAAAATTCACTTAAGTAATCACCGACAATTACTCGAATCAACGAAGATTTCGGTCTATTTAGTTTTTGTTTAGCAAATGGTTGAAATAGTTTGCTAAAATGAGGTTTATGTTTTGATTTAGAGGGGATGGTGTGTTGGTTTTTTAGGATACATGTTTTATTTGTTTTGGAGGGTGATAAAGTGGGTTAGATCATACTAATTTAGGTATGATTTGGATAGATGTATAGATGATTTTTATGAGTGTGTAAATGATTTAATAGGTGTGTAGATGGTTATGAATTTTTGTCGAGATAAGGAAGTTAGGGGTAGATTAGGAAATGGTATTAGATGGATTTTTAGGAAATAAATAAATTTAAATTGATTAGGGTAGTTTAGAAATATGTAATATTATGGAATATTAGACTTAGGATAGTTAATTTTGATAAATGTGATTAAATGATGAAATATTTAATTAATTGCTTAATTAATTAAATAAAAATGGGAGGTGATGAAGGTCATAAGTATGGGATGTATTTATTTAATGGAACAAATGTGAGGGATATAGTGTATGACTTAGGGTATAAAATATCGATGTGTTTAATGATTTGGCCAAAGATGAGGGGTGTAGATTTCGGTATCTACATGTGGCTCTTGCCTATGCCAAAATTTTGGCCACAACTCAAACCACTAAGTCCATGTTATCTTTCTTGACTGAAGTTGTCTTTCACAGATCCGAGATTTCTTGGTGATATCTATACATCCTATCCATCATGGTCTCTAAAATCTCAATTCTATGGACCAAGTTTTCTTCCTCCAATTGATCCGAATTATTTGTTTCCACTTCTTCGTAGATATTTTTGGATCACAAGGGAAAACTTATTCACATTTAGACCTTTTCACTTTCATACAAATCAGAAGAATGAATACCACAGTCCTAGATACTTATTATCTCTGATACCAAAAATGATCTATAAACCTTTAATCTCTAGATAATTCACAAGACCACAAAGAAAATATTGTTCTACTTTCAATTTTTCCAAAATGATAGATTATGGAAGTTAGTGAAAAGTTCTTTGTGCTTAGAATTATTTGCAGCGAAAGGAAAAGGAATTGAAACCAACAAGACACCAAATTTTTATCCTGGAAACCCCCAATTTGAGGAAAACCAGTCGGGAAGGGAAATTTCTCTTTCTTCCCACTTATATATATTGGCCAATTCAATAGATACATATTACAATAAGATGAAGGAAAGTAAACATTGTAAACACTTCCCCTATGTACTTGCTTTCTCTATTCTTGCACTCCTTGCTTCTATAATTCAACTCCAGCACTGAATTCTTCTTGCTTACTTCTCCCATGAATTGAATGAATAACTCCCACTTGCTCTCTTTCTTAAATATACTCTTCTCATGTGCTCCGTATATTGAAGAATGGGAAGAGGTGTCCAAGAAGAGAGACACAGTCAAAATGTTTGAATTCTATGACCATTCGTGGAGTTCTTTTTATTTTTCCATGATAAGTGATATGATTTTCGGTATCTATAGACTAGTGGTTAAGCAACCATCATTCTATGTAGGGGTGCGATTATGAAACCATTCAAAGGCGGTTACTCAACCGCCTCTCTACACAGATGTATGGTTCTATAACTTTATAGTTTCTCTACATCTTTCTAACTTCTCCTTTTAGTCGATTACTTTGATGAAGTGGAGTCTTCTTAGATCCCTATGGATCATTAATGAAAATTTTCCCATGTAAAACAAACTTATTTACCAAATATTTCAATGCCATATGATATGTGTAGAAGAAAGGGAGTTCTCAACAAGTATTTCCTAAATTTTTGTAGCATATACATCATAGAAAGTCTTTTGTGCTTTGTTATTACTTTTTATCTATAGGTGTTTGCTTTTGATTGGAAAGTAAGATTGGATGATCCATGTTTTCCTTACTAGGTGGGGTAGAATTGCACTGCATGTCATTCCATATGTATCAACATGCATAGGAAATGGTATTATCTAGTCCAAGAATTTTAATATTGGTGCACGTGAGAGATTCTCTTTCATATCTTCAAAATATTTCTATTTCACATCCCGATATTTAAATATCCCTTAATTTTAAATAAATTTCTCCATAGGTGTGAAAATCTTCACATACCATTTTATAAATTTCTTGTAGCAGTTGCGATGTACTAGTAATGCATATACATCCATTTTGTGGAAAATTAAGCTACTGAAATAAGCTGTAATCTTATACGGATCAACATTCAAACCATCTTTGTAGATTATGTGACCAATAAATGTTCCAAAATAAGTCCAAAAACATGTATTTCTTAAGGTTTAAGGAGATTTGTAGTTGAAAAATCAAGCAAAAGCATTCATAATGGTCCTTGATAGGACCATATATATAGTTTGTTTGGCTATGTAGTGCCCACTTCCCTTTGACACCTTTTGATACTTATTCGATACAGTTGATCACATTATGGACATTATTATGTTTTGATTTAGTATGTTGTTAGACATTTGATCATGAATTATTGTTGATCTTGATTTGGTTATGATGCATGATGATTATTAGAGACACTCATATGTGGATGATGATATACTATTTGACATGGATGTTTTATGGATGTTGTTCGGACATGTGATTTTGGATATTATGAGTAGATCTAGAAGATGGCTATTACATGATGATGACATAGTTGTTGATTAAAATTGTATGTGATAATGTTAAATTGCCTTGATGTTGTTGTGATTCACATACTTAGATGATTTTGTGATTTTATTGGTATCAAATTGGATATTCTGATATGGCCACGAGGCCGAAGGAGGTATTTGTGTTTTGCAGGCTAAAAATCACAACAAACATCAAGGGACCAGAGACCAACCACAATGGAATTCTAGGTGAATTCGACAAGGTCACCATGACAACATGTCTTGAGTGTGTGTGTTGTATTTTGTTAGGGATTCCCATGGGGGGGATTTCCTTTATATGTGACCATGGGTTTGTGTATTTTATTAATGTGGTTAAATTTTATTTATTGTTGTATGTATTTTATTAGTGATGTGTTCCTTTATTTAATTATGTTGTGGAGAATTAATGTGAGAAATCATATGGTTAAAATTTAAATAAATCAAATTGGGATATCAGAAAGCAATTATGGAATTTGTTGGCTCTTTACATTAATTATGTAAGGGATGTGTAAGAATTTGTAAGTCTGATTTTGGAGTATGAAAAACTCCACATCCATGGAAACTCGAATTTGTCCTTGGGGGCTGTTTTTGGAAGCTGGTGGGACAAGTAAAACTTGTTCCATACCTCTCAATTTAATTTACCAACCATACTTATGGTTAGAGAGGTGATTTTAAGCTTTTATAATGAATTTTATTAATCATGTTGCAAGTTTTATTTCACTCTCTTACATTTATTTAATTTTTGTCCCTTGAGGTGTGGGTTTTTTTGAGTGTGCAAGTAACTTGTCATATTTTCACCCACATCTTTATTGTGCTTGGGAGAATGAATTTTGTCTTTTGTGTTTGATTGTGAGGATGTGTGATGTGGCATCCTACATAGATCTACATCATTCTCTTCTCTTCCCTCTTCTATATATTTCAAACTCTTTTCTTGTTTTAGGTTGTTGAATCATTTTTGCAACTTCCTTGGGGTGTATTTTCTTATGTTGGAGCTCTTGCTTTTGGAATGAGCTTGGAGAAAGATTTGCATGCTTGGGAGATTGTTGTTTTGGGACTGTGTTTTGGGCATTGAAGTTCGCTGTTTGGAAAAAAAAAAGTTACTATGGAAAGGTAGGAGTTTAACCTTTCTTTCATGTTGTTATTTTCTTGTTGTGTTGTGTGAATGGTGAATTTTGTTATGCTTTATTTGGCTGGTTGGGTAGACTTCCATAGGAATGGTGTAGGAGAAGGATATGGGGAATCCATGTGGGGGTATAAGGGAATGCCATTGGCATCAAAATTTTGTGGAGGGAGTTTGGGTTTGGGATCCACCATGGAAAAGAAATAGCTTGCATTTATTACTTTGTGGGGGGCATAAGGATATGTGTGTGATGAATTATTTTGGCAATTTGTTACTAGTGGATGCCCAATTCCCAATTGGGAGGCATTAGTAGCTTCCCGATAGACCTTTCTCGTTTGGCTTGCATAATCAAGCCTGAGTTTTGTTTTGATTGTTTTCAATTGCAATTGTAAACTGTTGTTTTGAGTTAAACTGTGTCTTTATAAATGAATTATGCATGTTGAAAGAATGATGTGTGTTGTGGAAGCTAGTTGTTGCCATGGGTTGAATCACACCTCTTATTGTATTTTGGTTGGGGCTCGGGGGCTAATGATGAAGGAAGGCTTCTCCTTTCATTGGATGTCTTGGTTGGGTGGAGAGAATTTCCTTTCCCCCACTTTTGTTGTGATCAACTTGGAGAAAGAGAAAACTTGCATGTTGCTATTATGGAGCAAAGGAAAATGCAGTTTTGACAGTCCTTTGAGAAACAAATTTATTTCATTGTAACCTTTCCCACTATGATGTGGATGAAATTGTAATGTATACTTGTGAAGAAATGATGTTGAAATGTGAAAGACATTTACATTTTGCTCTGTACATTGGAAAGAAATAAATAGAATGTTGTTATTATTTTCCAACATTGAAATATGTAAAGTATATAATTGGAATTAATAAATAATTACAAGAACTTCTCTCATATGCATTGTTGAATTAAATTCAATGTTTCATTATATGGCAAAAGAGATAGTTAGATCTCTATGAGAAAAAGAAGAAGATATGTACGTGGAAATGATGTTGCATTTTGTATCTTTAGGAATGTGTAAAAAAAAAAGAATTTAGTATTTTTTTTATTTCAGAATGGTTTTTTATTAGCAACTAAATGTATTGAATTAGTTTACAAATGAAATACCACACTTAAATGATAAAACTGATTTACAGATCTAAAAGAAATGGATCTCTATTGTAAAATTTAAAACTGGAAAATAAATTTAAATAAAAATGCACAATTCAAACCTACACTTAAAAATCAACTTGGAAATGATAAAATTTAGCATGCTAAGACATAAAGGAACTCAAATTGAAAAAGAACCCTTAAGAAAACAATTTTAAACATGCAAAATCGAACCAAATTCCCTTCCTCAGTCGTTTTCTATCAATTATCAGAAAAATGTGAATTGGAAATCAAGCAAGCAAATCTACTTTCCTAAAACACTTTAAATCCTTCCCAGAGTAATCCTCCATGTCTGTTTGGCATGTTGAGAGAAGAAGGAGATCAAATTGAATCAAGTTTATAAGTTGGAAATTACCAGTTGCCATTTAAAATCCTCGAGATCATTTTAAAAAAATTTACCCCTTAAAATTTATCAAAATATAAAATTTATGTTTCCTATGCAAATAGGGCATCAAGAGATTTCCAGAAAGTCCTCGTTTTCCCAAAACTGAGCTTTCTAGCAAAAGTTATGGCACTTTGAAGTTTTTTTGCCTTAGTGGGAAATTTTGGAAAATTTTCCCTAAGCGGGCCTCCTGATGCGAAAATTTCCCATTGAAAAATCCTTAGAAAAATTTTGAAATTTGGTTTGGGAAATTTTTGAAATTTCCTCCACCAGCCTATAGCCAATCAGAGGCTGCCACGTGTCCTCAAGGGGCAACGGTGGAGGTGCGGCATTATTTTGTCCTTGGGACCTTTTAAAACTTTTGGAAAATTTCCATCTTTCTCCCCACCGGCCCGCAGCCAACCAAAGGCTACCACATGGCAGCATGGGGTGAAAGTGGGGTGGGGAAAACCCTCAAACTTTATCCTATGAAATTTTTATTTGGAAAAAAATTTCATTTTCTCCCGTGGCCCCGCACTCCCATCCTCGCCTTGGTGCGACTCTTTCGCAGTGCGCGCGGACTGCGCGCGCTTTCATCCCATCTCCTCCCTTTGGCAAAATTCACCGAGTCTCCCCACCGCTCCACCTATCTCCCTCTCCCTTCTCCCTACGACGTATTGTGGAATACCACATGTCCCTAGCGGACCCACGGGCATGCGTGGATACCAAATTGGCTTTTCTTTCCCTTCGGTGAATTTTCCACAAGACTCCCGCCACCCCGCCCTTCGTGTTTTCCATGTAGAATGACCCAAAGGCCACCACGTGTCCCTGGAGGACCCATGGAGGCATGGGTGCAAATGGGAATCTTATCCTGGTGCAATTAAAATTTTAAATACCACCCGCAACCCGCCAACCCAAAATTTACTTTTCGCCCCGCTTGACACATGTCCCCTTGGGGAAAATTTGACCCCTAAAGTCTACCTACCCATATCTTGAGTTTCTAAAGGAGTTAGGAGGACTTCTTTATATCACCGAAAAGGTGAGAAAATATCCTATCCAATGGAAATGAGTTAGGAAAATTTTGAATTCATTAGGTATGAGAAAAATCAAGTTAGAACTCTGAGCCTATTAGAGAATGGGTATGGTGATATTTTACCCCCTTAACCTAACTGAAACTTCTAACCCTAGAATTTGGACCATGTGACCTCTAGAAATTGTTAATGAATGAAAAGTATGTTCTTGTAATTTTAGATTTTTCTCGGAACTGTTAGTGACAATTTGTTGCCTTGCACTGACTTGGTTGTAATCACTTAATAAAAAAATTATTCCATAATTTTTCCTGACTAATCCTAGGTTGTTTCTTGGGTCTCAAGTGGGTTGTTTTAACGGGCATCACACTTGGTATCAAATCAGTGGTTCAAAATCTTGGATCATTGGGCACACTAGAAAACTTGAGACATGAACTTAAACCTAGCACACTTTTAAATCTAGAAAACAACTTAGTTAGAATTTGTATATTGTAGTAAACATGGAGAATTGAATAAAACTTAAAAATATGAACTAAATTTCACTTTGGTCTGTGCATAGCATGAGGCACGAGATGGAGTGAGAGAAAAGCTCACAGAGACTTAGAATCACCACCACCACCACCACCGGATCAGGGTGTAGCAGCTATCCTACCCTATATCTTACAGACTCTTTAGGATGTCAATGCCACTCTACGCGGAGGATTAGGAGGAGGACATACAACTAGTCATGAGAGCCCCTTCCATTGAGGGTCAGGTATCTCCTCGACCTAGTGAGGAGCATAGAGGAGAGAACTCCCATGTGGAGTCATCTAGAGTAGAGTCACCACCGAGGGGACAGGGTGACAGAGTTCTAGAGCATAGAGAGAGGTCTCAGAGCCTAATCTTAAGGGTGAGCGTGCGGGAGAGAGACCTAGAGGCCATCAAAACACAATAGCATATCACATCAGGGAGATCCTGAAACTTTGGCCCTCACATTACTCAGGTGACATAGGTGGATTTTAGGCAGAGGCCTGGCTAGTGAGCTTGAGTGGTTGCTTAAAGCTTTTTCCTTGTTTACAGCAACATGAAAGCTCGTGTTGTGATCCATCTACTGAGGGATGGAGTAGGAGTATGGTGGAGGACAGAGGATCGAAGCTCCATGTAGATTTAGAGACAAAGTGACCTAGGAGCTATTTAAGGAGAGATTCAGGAGTAGGTATTTGTCACGAGAGGTTCATATAGTAGAGGATCGATGAGTTCCATGACCTTCGATAGGCATCTCTTTCATGTAGCAGAGTATGAGAGTAGATTTCTGGATCTACTCCAGTATGTAGAGTATATGCAGGATGAGTAGGTGTAGATTCACAGGTTCATCCGGGGCCTAAATTTAGATATTGGAGGTGCAGTGTAGATCCACTGCCCACAAACATTAGCTGAGGCCATTGAGAAGGCCTATATTGCAGAGGAGACTCGAGGAAAGACCCAATAGGCTAGAGATCGAGTCAAGAGCCGCATACAACAAATGTAGGATGGTAGATCGAGGGGTCAATACCTCTTCCTCGTGGTGGCTAGGGTATAACACGCTTGTTGTCCTTTAGGCCATAACACTAGCAGTTAGTCTGTCCACCTCATTTACCTCCACAGAGTGATGCACAAAGAGGTCAGAGTATGGGGCCTCCACCTAGGGGTCCCATCGAGGACACATATAAACCTAGAGCTCGGTCAGCGGGAGCTCGCTAGAAAAGACCTCAGTAGACCACATCTGGATCATATGGATCCATGCCCACTGAATTGGCACCTCGGAGGTGCTACTCATTAGGGAGGATCGGGAGGATGTTTTGGATGTGGAGTTACTCTGACACTTTTGGAGAGATTTCCAGAGAAACCTAATAACAAGAGTAAGACACATATATTGGAGCCTATGGTTGGTGACATAGAAAAGATCCGGTTGAGAACCGCTAGGTAGACATCAAAGCATAGTCATTGAGACCACAGGTAGCATTAGTGGTATTCCTACCCGTATTGTTTGATTCTAGTTCTTTTGATTCTTTCATTACACCATCTTTAGTAGAGCGAGGTGTTACAAGTTAGCGGGGTCATTGGGATGTCGAGATGGATTTAGAGGAGATCTCTGTAGACTCCTTAGTTAAATGAGTCTGTAGTGGATTTGGGACCTTTCGCCACTACCTCGATCTGTGTATCCTTCCTTTGGGCTCGTATGGAGTCATTTTGGGTATGGATTGTTATCTGCACATAGGAGCTAGGATGGATTGACAAGACTATATCTTGTGTAGATGATTTGGGAGTTGAGTTGGTGATTTCGGGGTCGAATTTCTATTCACACCATCTC
Source organism: Taxus wallichiana var. yunnanensis (assembly GCA_018340775.1). Taxonomy (NCBI): domain Eukaryota; kingdom Viridiplantae; phylum Streptophyta; class Pinopsida; order Cupressales; family Taxaceae; genus Taxus; species Taxus wallichiana. The sequence goes on from CM031243.1 coordinate 395,180,437, forward strand.
ACTAAGCGGCTTGCGGTGTGTGCGATCTTCCTAAGTCGGTGATAGATCAAAGGATGAGTTTATATGGACCATCGTTATATGATCATCCCATAGTGAAAGAGAATATTGATGAGGGGATCTACCTGGCTACCACCCCTACGTGAGATTGATTTTCTTAGATCTAGTTCAGAGCAGAGCCTATCTAATGGTCACCTTATCGGACTTGACAGAAGCTGTGAGCTTTCTTTCAGGGCCTTTTGGAGAAAGGCCTTATCCATCCAGTGTATCCCCTTGGGGGCCATGATCTTTGTGAAGAAGAAGGATGGATCCTTGTGGTTTTGTATTGATTATCATGAACAAGGTGCGATCAAGAATCATTATCCTCTTCTATGTAATGATGACTTTTTGATAAGATGAAAGGAGCCATAATTTTCTCTAAGAGATCTTAAGGGTACCATCACCGAGGATTTTAGATGTGGACATTCTTAAACTGCCCCACTACAGATATGGGCACTATGAGTTGTGGTGCCTTTTGGTTTGACTAAGGGTGTTATGAGTTTGATTAATGGGGTATTAGGAATTCTTAGATCACTTCATGCTCATCTTCCTAAATGAAATTTTTATATACTCATGTACTGTGAAGAGCAAAGGGCACCTTCGCTATGTTCTTGTGTCTTCACGAGCAATAACTTTACGGGAACTTGGAGAAGTGTGCTTTCTTTCAAATCAGATATTTAGGCCAGAGGCAATATTTGGGCCATATCATTTATGGGGAAGGTATCATAGTTGATCCTTCCAAGATTAGTGCCATTACTGGCCAACACCCACTACAATGATCTAGGTGTGCAGCTTCATGGGTTTAGTAGGGTACTATAGGAGGAATTCTCTCGGATTACACATCTATCACAGGAAAGGGAAGAAGTTTGTTTTCTGACAGATTTGCCTTTGACACTAAAGGAGTGCCTCACTACAACACCTATTCTTGTATTGTCGGATCCACAGGTGGTGAGGCGATGCTTCGTTGTGGCTTGGAGGTGTGTTGATGCGGGAGGGTATAGTAGTGTCTTTTGAGTCCCACAAATACAAGGATCACGAGCTTAATTATCGACTCATGATCTTGAGCTTACGGTAGTTGTGCATGCTTTGGTTTGATGGAGGCACTTTCTTCTTGGCAGGAGATTCACACTCAAGACAAATCATTTGAGTCTTCGCCACCTCTTCACACAGCCCAATCTCAACGCTCGTTAGCGGCGTTGGATGGAGTTGCTTTGTGAGTATGACATGGAGATAGAGCATGTGAAGGGGAAGGATAATGTGGTAGTAGACACTCTTAATAGATGGAGACATGTGGCTATGGCCACTTTAGTGAGCACAGACTTGCAGAGTGGGATTCTTCAGTAACTTCCTCTTGACAGCTTCTACATTGTAGTACGAGAAGAGATCGAGTCATAGAGACCCCTTGAGGGTAAGTTTTGCTGGTTTTTCCTTAGAGGCAGATGGTCTTCTTAGGTATAGAGGCCGGATATATGTTCCCAGAGATGGAGGATTGAGGTAGGAAATCTTGGTAGAGGCACATCATGCACCCTATTCAGCCCATCCCGGGGTGAAGAAGATGCATGCCACCTTAAGACAGTTATATCATTGGAGAGGACTTCATCGAGACGTGGCCTAGTTTGTGTCATATCCTCGGCCCGGTGGGACAAATATGATGAGGCTGCAGCTAAATGGGAGGATGCTACTTCATTACAAGTTCAGTTTCCACATTTGTTCTAGTGACTTCCAGGAGGAAGTTGAGTATAAGGGGAGGGGGATGTAGTGCTCACTTCCCTTTGACACATTTTGATACTTATTCTAATACAGATTGACCACATTATGGACATTACTATGTTTTGATTTAGTATGTTGTTATACATTTGATCACGGATTATTGCTGATCTTGATTTGGTTATGATGCATGATGATTATTAGAGACACTCATATGTGGATGATTATATACTATTTGACATGGATGTTTTATGGATGTTGTTCGGACATGTGAAAGTAATTATGGAATTTGTTGGCTCTTTACATTAATTATGTAAGGGATGTGTAAGAATGTGTAAGTCTGATTTTGGAGTATGAAAAACTCCACATCCATGGAAACTCGAATTTGTCCTTGGGGGCTGTTTTTGGAAGCTTGTGGGACAAGTAAAACTTGTCCCATACCTCTCAATTTAATTTACCAACCATACTTATAGTTGGAGAGGTGATTTTAAGCTTTTATAATGAATTTTATTAATCATGTTGCAAGTTTTGATTTCACTCTCTTACATTTATTTAATTTTTGGTCCCTTGAGGTGTGGGATTTTTGGAGTGTGCAAGTAACTTGTCATATTTTCACCCACATATTTATTGTGCTTAGGAGAATGAATTTTTATTTTGTGTTTGATTGTGAGGATGTGTGATGTGGCATCCTACATGGATCCACATCATCCTCTTCTCTTCCCTCTTCTATATAATTCAAACTCTTTTCTTGTTTTGGGTTGTTGAATCATTTTGCAACTTCCTTAGGGCACTTTTTCTTGTGTTGGAGCTCTTGATTTTGGAAGGAGCTTGGAGAAAGCTTTGCATGCTTGGGAGATTGTTGTTTTGGGACTGTATTTTGGGCATTGAAGCTTGCTATTTGGAAACAAAAGTTACTATGGAAAGGTAGGAGTTTAACCTTTCTTTCATGTTGTTATTTTCTTGTTGTGTTGTGTGAATGGTGAATGTTGTTATGCTTTATTTGGCTGGTTGGGTAGACTACCATAGGAATGGTGTAGGAGAAGGCTATGGGGAATCCATGTGGGGGGGCATAAGGGAATGCCATTGGCATCAAAAAAAAATTGAGGGAGTTTGGGTTTGGGATCCACCATGGAAAAGAAATAGCTTGCATTTCTTACTTTGTGGGGGGCATAAGGATATGTGTGTGATGAATTATTTTGGCAGTTTTTTCTGGTGGATGCCCTATTCGAATTAGGAGGCATTAGTAGCTTCCCTCATAGACCTTGCTCCTTTGGCTTGCATGATCAATCCTGAGTTTTGTTTTGATTATTTTCAATTGCAGTTGTAAACTGTTGTTTTGTGTTGAATTGTGTCTTTATAAATGAATTATGCATGTTGAAAGAATGTTGTGTGTTGTGGAAGCCAGTTGTTGTCATGGGTTGAATCACACCTCTTATTGTATTTTGGTTGGGGCTCGGGGGCCAATGATGAAGGAAGGATTCTCCTTTCATTGGATGTCTTGGTTGGGTGGAGAGCATTGTCTTTCCCCCACTTTTGTTGTGATCAACTTGGAGAAAGAGAAAACTTGCATGTTGTTGTTTTGGAGAAAAGGAAAATGTAGTTTTGACAGTCCTTTGAGAAACAAATTTATTTCATTGTAACCTTTCCCACTATGTTGTGGATGAAATTGTAATGTATACTTGTGAAGAAATGATGTTGTAATTGATTATGAAAGTGTATATTGGAAATGTGAAAGACATTTACATTCTGCTTTGTACATTGGAAAGAAATAAATAGAATGTTGTTATTGTTTTCCAACATTGAAATATGTAAAGTATATAATTTGAATTAATAAAGAATTACAAGAACTTATCTCATATGCATTGTTGAATTAAATTCAATGTTTCATTGTATAGAAAAATAGATAGTTAGATATCTATTGAAAGAAAAAGATATGTACGTGGAAATGATGTTACATTTTGTATCTTTGGGAATGTGTAAAAAAAAGAAATTTAGTATTTGCTTTGATTTTAGAATGGTTTGTTATCAGCAACTAAATGTATTGAATTAGTTTACAAATGAAATACCACACTTAAATGATAAAACTGATTTACAGATCTAAAAGAAATGGATCTCTGTTGTAAAATTTAAAACTGGAAAATAAATTTAAATAAAAATGCACAGTTCGGACCTGCACTTAAAAATTAGCTTGGAAATGATATAATTTATCATGCTAAGACATCAAGGAAATAAAATTGACAAAGAAACCTTAAGAAAACAATTTAAACATTGCAAAATCAAACCCAATCCCCTTTCACAGTCGTTTTCTATCAATTGTCAGAAAAACGTGAATTGAAAATCAAACAAGCAAATCTACCTTCCTAAAACACTTTAAATCCTTCCTAGAGTAATCCTCCATGTCTGTTTGGCATGTTGAGTGAAGAAGGAGATCAAATTGAATCAAATTTATAAGTTGGAAATTACCAGTTGCTATTTAAAATCCTATAGATCATTTTCACAAAATTGACCCCTTAAACTTTATCAAAATGTAAAATTTATGTTTCTTGTGCAAAGAGGGCATCGAGAGATTTCCAAAAAGTCCTCGTTTGCCCAAAACTGAGCTTTCTAGAAAAAATTATGGCACTTTGAAGTTTTCCTGCTTTAGCGATAAAATTTGGGAAACTTTTTTTCGTGGTGGGCCCACACTGAAAATTTCTTGTCGAAAAATCCTTAGAAAAATTTTAAATTTTGGTTTGGGAAATTTTTGAAATTTCTTCCACCACCCCGCAATCAATCGGAGGCTGCCACATATCCTCAAGGGGCAATGGTGGAAGTGTGACATTATTTTGTCCTTGGGACCTTTTAAAACTTTTGGAAAATTTCCATCTTTCTCCCTGCTGGCCCGCAGCCAACCAAAGGCTGCCACGTGACAACATGGGGTGAAAGAGGGGTGGGGAAAATGCTCACAACTTTACCCTATGAAATTTTTATTTGGAAAAAAATTTCCTTTTCTCCCGTGGTCCCGCACTTGTGGTCCTTGACTTGGTGCGACTCTTTTGTGGGTGCGCGGACCTATGTGTGCCTTTCATCCCATCTCCTCCCTTTGGCGAAATTCACCGAATCTCCCCGCCACTCTTCTGTCTCCCTCTCCCTTCTCCCCACGGCATATTGTGGAATGCCACATGTCCTTGGTGGACCCCGGCGCGTGAACACCAAATTGGTTTTTCTTTCCCTTTGGCAAATTTATCACAAGACTCCCGCCGCCCCGCCCTTCGTGTTTTCCTGGCAATGACCCAGAGGCTGCCACATGTCCCTGGAGGACCTGCGGAGGTGCAAGCACAAATGGGAATCTTCTCTCGGTGCAAGAAAAATTTCAAATACCGCCCCATGACCCGCCAACCCGAAATTTACTTTTTACCCCCTCTTGACACGTGTCCCCTTGGGGAAAATTTGACCCCTAAAGTCCACCTACCCATATCTTGAGTTTCTGAAGGAGTTAGGAGGACTTATTTATATCACCAGAAAGGTGAGAAAATTTCCTATCCAATGGAAATGATTTAGGGAAATTTTGAATGTGTTAAGTATGAGAAAAATCAAGTTGAAACTCTAAGCCTATTAGAGAATGGGTATGGTGATATTTTACCCCTGAACCTAATTGAAACTTCTAACCCTAGAATTTTGACCATGTGACCTCTAGAAATTGTTAATGAATGAAAAGTATGTTCTTGTAATTTGAGTTTTGTTCTAGAACCTGTTAGTGACAACTGTTTCCTTGCAACTGGTTGTAGTCACTTCTAATAAAAAAATTATTCCATAATTTTCTTGACTAATTCTAGGTTGTTTCTTAGGTCTCAAGTGGGTTGTTTTAATGGGCATCATAGGCTAGACATACTTGAAAAAAAATCAAGATAAATTCTTCAAAATATACAACTATTTTTATCACTGAAATATGTGTACCTATTTTGTATCGCCAAGTTTAGAAAAAAAACTTGGATATCTCAGCAACAACATGGGAATGTCCCCAAGTTGTGGGAATTTGGCTCCTTTAGGTAGACCTCCAAATAATTCCAACTTCCTAACCTAAGTACTCTAATATTGACACCATTATGCTTTAATTTATGAATTGACATGGAAAAGGGGAAGGGGGAAGCATGAAATAATATTAAAGTTTTGATGCACTAAATAGAAAGGTATTTCTCTCCATGAGGTGAAGTGAAAGAGGAGAAACAAAGTGCAAAGAGGGAAGATAAAATCCAAAATCAGCCCTATATTAAATTAAAATCTAATTCTCTACATAATAGACATGGTGAGATAAAACTCTACAAAGATAATCCACACACAACATGAAATGTTAAAACATAGAGGTAAGGAAATTAAAATTAAATCTAAAGGGTAGAAATTTTCCACAATGAACATCCTATTAATGCCTTGAAGTATACATTGTCTATTATAGCCATTAACAAGTCATGAGTACATTGTAGAAGCTCAAATCAAAGCTCTGCAACTTAGACTATTTGGCCACCTAATTGGATAGAGTAACCTTGCATTTAGGAGACGGTCCTTTACAATTAAAAATAAATTAATTTATAGAAGAAGAAGAGAGGATATAGGATCAAAAATGTCATGGAATATATCCTTCTCATGTTTATCTACTTTAGTAGAATCATGGAGGTCTAAAGATGTTAAACTAAGAAATCCACCCAAAACTAGCTCAAGCATATTTAAAGGATCATTGAGAATTATAGCCATGAAAGGTGCCTTGATTTCCAAACAAACACTCAATATTAACCATTTATAAATTTTACCCCATGAGATCAAGAGGGTGAGTGAAGTTTTGAGTTGCCACTTATAAAAATGGCCATGATTACTTTTCAAGACCACTATAATAGCTTCATTTTAGTTTAAGAAATCATTCAACTCGTTATGAATTTTTGGTGAACTATGAAGGTCATAATAGCTCAAAATTATATTTTTAAAGGAGAAAATATCAACCAACAACATCTATAACTTATTTATGAATCATTTGATGTGCAACCGGGTAGAAAATGCCCAAACTTTGTCATTAAAATATCCTAATTATATCCACTATAATATTTAAAACCAAGATCCGAGTGAATCCCTATTAAATATTATTTGAATGACATCATTCACAAGTGAAAAGGAGGTTTGAGTCAAAATTTATGAGCCAAATCCTAGTCACCTATGTGTTGCCATGTGATGACCCCGAGCTCAACTTTGCATTAGTTCAAATTGTCAAATTTAAGCTCTTGAGGATATATTTCAATGGATATTAGGATCCATGTACCTCTACCATATATACATCCTACCACATGTCTTCTATTGGTGGCTCTAGGGTGTGTGGAAGGAATGAGAAAGGCTAGAATATTTCAAAGAGTGTTGTTTAGCCAATACTTATCATTTTTATTCATTGACGACATGAAGGGGGAAAAGCTCCTTAAGACATAAAGACACATAAATTATTACCACCTATCCCATATATACTACATACCTTTCATGGGTATCATTCTATACTTGGGAGTGAGATGTTAACCATTTTCTAAAAGCGAGAGAGTCTTCAAGACCGATCACTACCACATGGACCCTCTATCTGCTCACTTATTTTCCCCAAGTTGTTTTAGGTTTAAGCTTCAACTTACCCAACTTTATTAAATATAATTCCATGTGTTAACCTCTACGAATCTTGATATCTTGAGGTTTTGAAACTTTTTTGAATTACCTTTACTAAATTTATGCCTTTGAATCGATGGAACATGGATTGGTCCATGTGGATTTTTTTGGGATTTTGAGTTCCTCCTCATCCCTTTGATTTTACTTTGAGAAAATTCTAGGACCATGAGGCTCCAAGGTGAAAATACATGTATTGATATTTAAATCTTGATATCTTGGAGCTCTTGGGTTTTTGGGCTAATTTTTCCCTTTGTGAATATTATTGATTTTCACTATAAAAATCCTTAGCATCCATGATTTTCAGCTTGGGGTCTTGGGTTATCGGTGTTCTTTAGACCTTGGAAAGAATTTGAGACTTTTTCTTGGGAAAAATATTTTCCCTACTCATCTCAAACTCTCGAGTTCTAGGTTTCCTGGGTTCCTTGGCCAAACTTGGCCTCATAATCTCAACTCATTATCATATCAATCTCCACCACGTGTCTTTCCTCACAACGTATTATTAATCCACAACTAAAGTAAATTTAGAACTCGGAAAGTGGTTAAGTCTTGAGTGATGAAATATTTCCACGGTCCTTGCTTCACTCCAATAAAGTTGAGGATTTTTCCTCAAAGAAAACAAAGGAAAATAGACATCTTTGGTCATCTCAACGGAAAACCCTCATTGAAATTGGCTAAGTATTTTTTTTTATCAAGGTTGTATGAAACTAGAGATACCTAATGTAAGCAACTTAGACAATTTTAAAACCATCATAGTGTCTAAAATGTTTGTAAAACTATGATTAAAAGCCTTCAAGTTAAGAAATGGTAACCAGTTTCCCAAAATGAAGTATGATTCTCACTTTAGCAACCTTTTTAGCAACACACATGGGTCATCTACCTATTAAATGGATTGATTATTAGCATTTTGTATCTTTGGGCATGGATTCTAGTTAAAACTTTGAAACTTAGCCTTTGGAGATGAAAAACCCTTGGAAAATATAAGCTTAACCCCTTGTGATTTTTGAAAACAAACCTTATACGAAATAGGAAGATGTCAACCATTGAAATATCTCAAGATGATGTCCTTTTCCTTCATACTTCTCTCGAAAACTTAGAACTCTTCTTCTTTATTAAAAATTAAAGATAGATTGTGTAAAGCTCTACTAAAACTCATCGAGTTATTGTTATCCATATTTCACCCCTCGGGCCAAATATCAGATCAGCTACAACCCCACATAGAAAAAACCTGATAAAAATCATTCAGATCTATAAATATGTCACAGAGGGAATAAAAAATGGAATATAAGGGTCATAAAAGAAGGGGTAATGCTGCAGAAGAACCAGGATCAAAAAAGGGGAAGAAACAATGAAGATCTAAAGTCCTCGGGTTCAAAGGTAGACAAAAAAGGCTTCAAAATTGGCTAAGTATAAAGGTATAAGCTAAGAATGCCAAGTGTAAGTATGGCGTTGATTTAAGGGGTGAATAGAGAAAAGGTTTCTAAATGAGTTTCAGACTACCACGTGTCCCAAGGGAAAGTAGACCGTCGGGGAAAAAGTTGGTTTTTGCCCCTTGTTATCTCAAAAGGGTTAAAAGTTGCAAAATGGTCTGCAACTCCGCCCAAGGAAAAAGTCAACATTTCGGTCCGAGTCAAAGCCAAGTGGGGAATCGGAGGAAAGGGAAAAAGATAAATTACGAAACCTTAGGCCTGATTTTTGTTCCAATCTGGCTACCACGTGTCCCATATCAAAAGGGGACCCATTTTTCAAGTTGTTTTCCCACCCTCCTGTACGGACCCGATACAAACTTCAAAGGGGCATATCTTTCGACTTAGGGCTCGAAATATTGCAAATATGACACCATTGGAAATATCTCAGCCTCACCTACACCATGGAGGTCTAAGACTTTAATTTGAGGAGGTTAGGTAAAGGAAAATGGAGGAAACATCTTTGGGCCTTCAATGCAGGATCCATCTATCTCAACAACCAGATCGATTTGATCTGTTTCTGTCATTTCCTCTTCTTTCAAGATGTCAAATCAAGGAATCATGTAGTAAAGATAGATTTGGGGCATATTTTATCAAAAGCATTAACAAAGTGGTTGAGCTTCAACCCACTTTTCCCACTTCCCTCTCTCTTTCTTCTCTCTAATCAAATCTATAAATACAGGGGCAGGATTCATTGTAAAGGGTTGTTCATTCTTCTTCCCTGCCCCCTCTCTCTTTCTTCTCCAAAGTCAAATGTGGAGTTTAAGCCTCCTCCCTTGGCTTTGTAATGGAATTTTCTTTCCTCTTTCCTGTTAATTTTGTACTGTGTGAACTCCTAGAGAAATAAAATATGTTTCATGATGTTTTTGTCCATCCTTTTCTCATTTTGTTGTCTCTTCTTGCCTCTCACCATTGCATGGTATATTGTGCATATCTCTTATGTCCATTGCAGTTTTGGGAGCTATGTTTAAGGGGTTTGAAATGGTGTTCTGTGTGAACTTTATCCTTGGTCTGTGATGCATCTGTCCATCCTCTCCATTGCTCACCTCTCTCCATTTCAGGTAGTTGGGTTTGTGATCAGCAAGTTCCCTTTTCTCGGTGTTATCACCTTTGTAGTGTAGGATTTATTTATTTTCATGCTCTCTCTCTCTCCTTGGTCCCTTGGAATTGTTATATTAGGAGTAGATAGTCACATTTCCTTCCTTAGAAGTAGTTTAGTGCTAGGATTAGGAAGAGGAACCAGCCTTCTTTGGAGGATCATTCCCATTTGCAAGTCCCACAGCTTGGGGAATGATCCAATGTTATGCAAATCACACCAAATGACCCTGCCTTAGAAAAGTAGATCCATAACTCATTTGGGGGTGCTGTGATTTCACACTAACATTTATCTCCTTAAAGATTGGAGTTATAATTTAAATAAAACTAATTTGGTTATGCATTATCTTCATTACTCAAGGAGGGTGATTGATGCACAAGCTCAAGAGTGGCTTAGAAAAACTATGTATAAGACCAAAATCATAAATGTTCCAAGTGAAAACATGAAGAGTATGCAAAAACACATATTTTACCAAAATAAAACCTAAACTACTCCTACTCTAACTAAGAACAAAACCAAATAAACAAAGCCGAGATATGTTAAGAAAAGTAACTTCCTTTCTAATAAAATGTGGCCATGAGATCAACTTTGTAACAAGGGTGATATCTAATAACCATAAGCATTAAAAATAAAAATGATTAACAGATGGCTTGGGAGATAATGGTATTCAAAAAGTTGGAGTGAAGTGATGAAAATGGCAGAGTGTTTGGGTCATAACCCTTGCGATTCTCCTTCAAATCTAGGCATAAAAAGAATGATGGCCACGAAGTAGACACGATCGGGATTTGGAATGACATCAACATCAACAAGTAAGGATGTGGCTAACATTATGGAAATCAATACCTTGAGTAAGGAATCTAGGATGGTTTTCACAAAGATCTTAAGGCCGAGTGGAGTAGAGATCATCTTTCCCTAGTCGTCTCCCCGGACTGGGATATCGAAGCCTCTTCTAGATCGGTTTGGTGGCTCAAGCGAGGGTGATCTTGGTGGTAGTCAAGAAAATCATTGTGGAAATGGTATCGAGGGGCCTCATTCCAAAAATTGACCCCAAACTTGATTCTTTCAAGGATGCAATTCAGCAATATTCTCCTATCCCGAGTGGCCCCCATGGTGACATTGTGGACTTAGCCGAGGAGATGCCAATGCTAAGCTTAGATAACCCCGTGGTTGGTGACCATCTCAAATCCCTATCACAGATGGAAATTATTGGTAGATTTAATGGAATTTGGTCTAGTGCCTCCACCTTATCTCGGTGGGTTTCCAAAAACTAGACCAAAACTCGTGAAATCTCCTCTCATTCTAAGGGATTTTTGATGTCAGATTCAAGAGGTAGAGGAATATCATAAATGTATTTCAAATGGTCCATGGTTTTGGAGAAATGTAGGATTATTCCTCACTCCTTGGTTCCCTAAATTTGATTCAAAACCATTTCCATCATCAAAATGTTTGTATGGGTTTGGATTATGAATCTTTGTTATTTGGTATGCCCTAGAAGATATTGATAATGCACTTAGATATTTTTAAATTCAGATCACTCTAGAGCTGCATAGGAGATCCAAAAAATTTCCATATTATGCGCTGAAATCGACCTAAGCAAGGGTCTTCCAGATAATATTATTTTGAAAGTGAGGAACCTACAACATGTTCAATCTTTAGATTACAAGAACACAACATTTCGGTGTCATTTATGCAATACTTTACGTCACTTTTTGGGTGGTTTCTCAATAGGAAAAATAGGAACGCTCAAAGGAAAAATAACTCATCCTCAAAGCGGTTGGAATAGTACTTCCTAGTGTAGGATCGAGTATTTGTAGCTAATACCAATTAAGGAGGAATCAAAACCAAAATAAAAAGAAAGAACTAAACAACAAGATAAAAATAAGGAAACAATCAGAGTGAAACGAGGTCACATATTGATAATTTCGATAAATCAAACTCGATCAGAGCTCAACCTCGATAATTCCACTGACCCTACACTATACAAATAATAGTAGTATCGAACTAGGTCGGTGGTAAGAGGTCAAAAATAAAAAAGGCAAAAAGGGGTGATATAAAACCTCCTCGTCTACTAATATTTGCATGAAGAATGGTAGTAGTTTGGAGCCTCTTTTTTCCTTCTAGTTCATTTTTGGTTTTTGCATATTGGGCTTTATTTTTTTTCTATCTTTTGTTACATGTATTCTAGTTCATAGCACTAGTAAAAGTGTTTACCTCATTAAAAAAACTTTGTAACAAGGGAAATTGGGTGAAGTGAAAATATAGTCTACATATCTTCCTTATCCAAAATATCAACTTCAAATATAACAAAAACATTCTCTTGTTGTTATATACTTTGTTTGGGACAGTGCATTAGCCGACTTTTGACACTTTAAAAATATTCCTCATTCTCTAAAGTGAACATCAATGGTTGTAACTTGATCTTATCTCTAATCTAGATAGGTATTAGATATGGCATATAACATTTACAACCAAAAGACTAATTTCTCTAAATTTCCCATCTCTCCTATGCTCATTTCCATAGAAAAAGCTATCAAATACACCATCCTTCTACTTAAAATTTGATAAATCCATTATTTCTTCCCATGTAGGATCTATAAGTGAAGGAAAAGTCTAATCATTATGTTCATTTCCAATAGAGAGCATTAAGCTCTCCATAATCTTGTTTAAGGTGATTTTTAACCACAATTATATGATAAAACACAAAAAACTCATAAGATGACATGGTTTAATAATACCTATGTTGATAGTGCAATGTCAGGATGGATGGATGTACCACGGATGCGGGTCTCCTCCTTCCATTAAATGAGAGAACATGCATACGAATACAACTAATAAATGTAGATATTAGACAAGGATATGATTATTTACTCAACAAAGGTTTATCCTAGAACCAATGGGTTTCTTAAAGGGTAATACCTCATTTTACAATTAAGTGATAATGATAGCAATATAATATACAATGAAATGGAGATTATAATTATAAAGGGATAGAGACATCCTACTCCACGTGATAGGTAGCCTAAGCAAGCACTACAATAATCTTGAAATCCTCAAAGTAATCAAACCAAAACTAGTTAGTAGCATCTCATTCTTTTTGTATGAATTTGAAGTGATCTTCGATGTCTTCAAGATTTGGTGTCAATGCAATGGAAAAAGGCTAAGTTCTTCTTGCGCGATGTCGAATTATTCCCAAATGAAGGGTTTTTGGATGATGAGAAGGTCATTTATGCTTTTAATTGGATGTTCTTGACCTAGTACAGTCATCTACAGAGAGAAATAACTTGTAAATAGGTATATTAGATATAAAACATATTGGTACCTTATGACATATGAGAGAAATATGATAAAAATGCTAAAATGACAGGATCACTTTGGTGTTTTAAGGGAATCGTAAGGAGTATGATAAATCATTTTTATTACTATGTAAAAATTTATTCCTTGATAAAATGCAAATTGGATACAAGAAAAGTTATTTCGACTTGTTATGAGTTCTAATATAGTCCTTTGACAAACCGGATGTGAAAATAGAAGACAAAGACTTACATTTGGTAATGAATACTCGAAAAATATGTTGTAGGAACCTTACAAGTGTTTTCAAAGTGCTTCCACATACGTGACAAGGATGATAAATGTATCGAGATGGTCATAGTGATGTTGTCTAAGTATGTAATGGACCGAGCTTCATTACGGTGCATGAGGATCAATTTCAAGCAGTTTGATGTTGCTTCTATAATCGATGATGATTTGTTAGAATTTTTGGCAACCCGATAAAAGTGGGTAAACCCACTTGGAATTGGTTTCAATCACTTCCAAATGGGTATATTCTAGTATGGGGATGATTTTAAATGGTTGTGAGGAGGTCAAGGATTTTAGGGGTTTAAATGGTTAGGGTTAAAATGGGTTAAGATAGGTTATAGGTGGTTAGGGAGGTTTAGGGAGAGTAAATAAGTTTTATGGGGCATATCAAAGGCAAGGATCATTACGGTATAACTCGTATCTTGCTCATAGGGTGGGGATTTTATTTGGATTCCCTATACAGTTTCTTGGTATGTCTGGTGAAGAGGGGTAGTTGAGGGACCATGCAAGAGGATAGGTGGGTGTAGGTTTAGAGGGAGGACCAAGTGGGAGTTGATTAGGTTTGGTCATGTTAGATGATAGTTTGGATTGATCCAGGATGTATCGAGGAAACAACTTCCTATCAACGGGATGATGTTGTTTAAATGTGGCACCGCCTATTTTCCATGAGGTAGTTGACATGGAAATTGACAAGGGGTAGGGGTGAGAGTGGATTCCCAAGGGGTGGTGATGGGGCATGAAAATTTTGGGGTGATAGAGGCCTACGCTACATGGTGGAAGGTGCGGTTAGATTGTTTTTGAGGTAATTGTGGGCTCATGTAGAGGCCATACCTCAGCCTATTGAACAAGTTTCCTTACTACCTATTTTAGAGTAGTGAAATCACAATAAGAGAATAAGAAAATTCAAGTATGAGATGGTTTATGGTACCTCTAGATGGGATGATGATGAATGTGGGGGTGTTGTCACCTTCCTAGAAATTGTGTATTTCGATCTCAGCTTTAAATTTTTTTGGGTAAGATGTTTATCAAAATCTCCTTGTAAAGGTCCATGAAGGAAGAATTGTTTTCCAGCAGTTAGTCATTTTCTAGACTTTTAGTTTTTGAGGCTTTCCCTTTGTTGTGCGGGCAATTCGGGTTTTAATGTCCCTCGCATCCCAAGTTTTTTGGGCTCCCATTTTGATGATTTCCCTCCTTCCCTGCATTGTATTGTTTTCCCTTTGTTTTGTGGGTACTTCAACTTTACGGAGAACTCATGTCCCAAGGGAAAAATGTGTGAGTTTTTTCTAACTTACCCGATTTGAGTGTATTGCGGACATTTTGGCTTCTCACATCCCACATGTCCCTAGTGCTTCCCGACCTCCATTTTTCCATAAGACCATTTTTTCCACACCCCATTCACTACGGGTTTTTCAGCTTCTTCGCATCCCAAGTGTCTTGGCATCCTTCGGGCCGGTTATGCACATTTTGCCACTGTATCTCGCATTCCACAATCTTAGGTCATCACAAAGTGCATTATTTTTCACATTGATTCCCCCATCAACCTACTCAAAATAGAGTATGTATAAATATCTAGGGTAATTGATTGTTTTTACCATACACCCTTCATTTGTTATTTTTGTCGTTTCATTCTCTCCACTATTTATAGCCGTGGAAAGGTTCTTGTCCTATAATTTTTCAATAAAATTAGGTGCAACGTGTTCTAGTAGAGGTCACAGATTATCGAGAGAAAATTTTAGAGGATCAAGAAGTCTATTGCATGATCTTTCTACCCTTGCCACACAATGAAGATCCATTACAAAGGACACGAGCATCTATCTTCATTGGAGACAACCATACCAGAAATAGGAGATAGTGATGCTCAACACCTTGACCTGGATGATTTTTGGGCACAGATTGACTGTAATAACCCTACTCCCATTGCTCAATTAATCAAGGAAATCATAATTTCTCACACAGGGGGTTTTCCAGTCTTTGTTAAATGTGTTGATACTATTTTAGCATGTGGCTCCTTCTTCTACATAGATCTGAAAGAGATCATTGATCCTTAGGGGTAGGTAGTTGTTTGATTAGATTCTAATTATATTAACATTACCCTCAAAATTCCAAAGAATCGAAGATTCAAACACTATCACCAAGGATCATGCTCATCTCTGTTTGATCAGGATAGTGAACAATATAAGAGCAGGGTGGCCAAATCATGGTTTAAAAACCCAAAGAAGGGAGCTTCAAGACTGCCAAATACTATGTATAGGATTGATTTCAAGGAAGAGTTGTTAGATGTCATCACCCTCCTTGCTAGAATAATGGGGATGCCCTTGACCAACGAGTTCCACTATTGGATGTGTCCTTATATCAATATCATATGTGAAGGCAAACAAAGCCTGAATTGGGGAGAGATAATCTGTGATAGTCTTACTGAACAACTTTCCAATGTTCAAAGGACTAAGAATTTCTATATGACTTCCTATTTGATGTACATTATTGCTACATACAAGGAATGGTTGGGGTTCTCTCTTGATGAAAGAAAAAAATATGCTCCTATTTATGAGCATTATCCATAGTTGAATTTGAAGATTAGTAATCACCATTTTAGAAGGGTGAATGATGCCTTCACCATGTATATTGTCATATTGTTAGAGGACAACACAGCTTAGAGATTCTCGGAGGAAGCTAAATAATTGATTGATGTCTATGGTAGTTATTACACTCAATTTAGGAAATTTTCTTACATACGGTTGGTTGGATTTGAGGGAACACCCTTGAAACTCCCTATGTATTGTAGTGATAAAATGGCCCTAGTTGAAATCTGCAGGTAGTTGGATAAGCTTCACAGAACTTGCAGAGACAAGAATATTGCAAGCATCCAGTTTCCAATCACATTGGGTAACTACACTTGTAGGATTGCTTTGGATGCCCAAAATGTGGACAGAACAATTTCTCCCCTCACTCTTCATTATTTCAAACCAAGGACTTGCTTTGATATCAAGGGCTTTATTTCCAATAATTTTAGAATGGGTTTCCATCATCTTGCGATAGTGAAGACTACTGGGCTGACTGTTCTGATGATTATGAAGCCAGAAGAAGGTATTATGGCAGATTGTCCCTATAGAAAATCAAATATTTTGATGTATACAAGGTACCAGATGGACTTCAAGATGATGATGAGGAACTACAGTCCCTTGAATATGAAATTTCTATCAGACACACTCCCATTGAAACCATTGATTGGTTTGTTAAGGAAAGGGATGATTTGAAGGAACTCATAAACCTTGTCTTGGTGAGGACCAAAATTTGGTTTGAAAAAAAAGGAAGATGTTTAGATCAGGTAAGTCCAGGTCTTCATCCCAAAGGCCTTCGCTCCTCGTAAGGAAATTCCTCCTGGTGACCCCTAAGGCATGTATGTAATCTATTCCCTCTCCACCTGAACCTTCAACTCTAGTATACATGAAGAAAGGAAGGATAAGAAGATGAAAAGTTGGAAGAAGTAATTTAGGAGAGTGAAAATTTGTCTTCTTCAAAGCAATTGGAAGTAGTACCTAAGGTTGAACCAGTTATAGATCTCTATGATGATGACAATGAGGAGAAAGAACAAGGAAAAGGTAATCCTAAAGAAATTAGTAGAGAGAAAGAAGAAGAAAAAGAGGATCAATTGAAGGATCGGGCTTCAGAATCAATGGATGTTTTAGGACCATCTTCCAAAGAGGTTCCTATCAAGGAAGTGCCTACCTCCCAAATTGAAACATCTATGTTGGAAGTATCTATTGTACAAAATTTGAGTGCAATGGGCACACTTGCACTTGGGCCCATTGTTCCCTCTACTTCTAGTTCTTATTTTTGCTTGGGTACAACCATTGGTGGAAAGCAAGAAAAGAAAATCCACATCTCATATTGTTGCTCCTAAGTTTGATGTTGTGGTAGCTCTTCTAGGAACTACTCCTCCTCATCTATAAAGAAATCAAAACCACATCTAGGTTAGTATCTGATTCTCAAGGCCAACAATTCATGGAGATTGCTAAGCCCAAGCTTGAAAAGGATAAAAAGACTGTTGGTAAGTGATTTGGAATTAAAAATAATTCCCCTTAGAGAATCTACACCTAAGAGTGAAGTGCATAATTTTAAGGAGACAATGTCAAGAGTAATTGAAAGAGTTGAGAAGGGCAAGAAAACACAGAGCAGTTGGAAGAACAAAATCAAATCCTTTCAAATTTCATCAGGTCCTTATTAGTAGAAGATAAGGTACTTGATCCAACTCCCTTAGCCTCAATTCCACCACATGTTGTTCTAACTAGTGATGAGGTTCAAGCTATCAAAGATATTCACAAGCATGTTGCTTATGGGAAGGAAATGGAGGCCTTGGTTGATGATATGATAGTCACAGGATTAAACTTCATCGAGGAAGCACACAAGTCATATGATAAAGTCACTATCATATAACTTAAATTTACCACAACACTCAGTGGTTTAGATAGAGAATTGAAATTCAAGTCAATGCATTCAAGATCATCGGCTAATGAGTGACACAAATGTGCAAGTTATTTTGGAAAATAAATTATTTGAGGATGAAAACTTTATTTTGTCTATGCATTGGGTCTTCAAACATTGATCAAAAATAAAAGTCCTTGAGGAAGCCATTGGTGGACTCAAGGATATGTTGCATAAGGGAGAAAATTGTAAATCTTTGTTGTATCTTCCTTTCAGGATATTCACTGCCAAATCTTCAAGGAGAATTCAAGGGATAGGTTCACAGTCCAAGAGATTAAGTCCCAGTTTAGGTCATTTGTTAAAGCAAGACACTATGTCTAAAGATAAGATGAGAGAAATTTGTACCCTTCAAGCAGCCATCACGGAGGCCAATAAAGAGTTCCTGGAGAATGCAAAATTTGAGAAAGAAATGGAGAAATGCCTAGGTAGCTAGACTCATGTGACTGTAAATACCACCATCCCTCGAGGCATGGACATCATTGGAGCATTGAAGAGATTCATAAACCAAGTACTTAAGGTGAAGAGTGCCACAAACACTCTTTCGAGTGTCCCAACTCCTAGTTCTTAGTTTCTTATTTTAATTAAAATATCTAATTAAGGTGGTTATTTTCTTTCTAGCCATACAATATGTAAGTAAAAGAAAAATTGATGTTGTAATGTTTAATTAGATATTAATCTTTTGGTTAAAATAAGGGAAACTGAAAAAGACTCTTTTGTAACCATCCATGAGGCTATTTAAGGAGCTTTTCTTGTCATTTGAGGGGATCAAATTTTTGATGTCTTTGATGTAAAATTACTGAATTGCCAATCAATACGAAGAAGTTTCATCTTTTCTTGTGCTCTATCTTTTCTATTCTCAATTTGATTCATGAGAAGCTATGTGTATCTGAACAAGAACTTTGTGTCTTCTAGTTGATGTTGTGCTTAGAACTTTGTGTCTATTGCATGTATGTCATGTGTTTATATATGCATAGTTTAAATCTTGTCACTTTACCAAGCATAAGTAAGATACCATTCTATAATCTATGTGTCTGAAAGTGCTCCTCTTTATTTTCTGAATTTTTATTCTTTTGTTTCCTCTTTCTCTGTATTGAAAATATATGAGATGAAGACATCTAAAGCATCAAAATCCTCATTGAAATATTGATAGTTTGTACATTTGTAAATAAGTAGATTTACTTATTTTTGTGTGTTCAATAAGGGAACCTCTCCCATTAATAGGAATGACTACTTTCCCCTGACTATTGCTTGTTTTCAAGGTCAAATAAAACCACCAACAGGGGCGAATGAGAGATCCTCCTTGCAGTGAGCTAGGTGACCTGAAATTTGAGAGAACTCAACAAAGAATATATTAGTAGATATATGGGTGGATTGCTTTAAAATTTCATTCCTGAGAAGTGAAAAAAATTTAGGATGGATGTCAACCCACAATTTTGATAAAGATAAGATAAAATATTGATAAATTGGATGTGGTAGAATCTGAATTGTATCGAAACTAAGATGCAATAAAATATGATAAAAATGCAAATATTATCTAAGAAAATTAAACCAAACCTATGCAGGTTGAAGGAGACCCAAGACTACAAAGCTCAATCGATGGTGTATGGAAAATATCAACTAGAACACTAGTAGGAAATGAAAATCTAAAGGCCTTGGAGGAAAATCTAAAGTCTGGTGATGAGCTAGGATGAAGAACATGAACTTGTAAGAGATTTGGAACTAGATCTAATAGAAAGGATGCAAGAAAATTATGAAATTTGAAGGTAAATGCAATGAAGTTCGATCTTAGTTAGAGGTGACATGGCTAAGTCGGTAGCTAATCGAGTGACATAACATATCCGAGGTGAAGGGAAGGGATGATAGGATGCGAGGCTATGAGTGACTTTAAGATCATAAAGGGGATGACATGGGATTTGAATGATAGAGAAGATAATAAATGGGAGCTAGGTTGAAGATGACAAGTTATGAGCTAGGGTTTGATGAAAAATATGGACAAGATTAAAGACATGCAGATGGAAAATGAAGATCTGAGAAGGTAGAGACAGGGCTCCTAGATGATAGTTGAACCTGCACAAGATTTGATGAAGAATATGATGATAAATTGAAACAATATAATCCAAATGTGAAAGGAAGAAAGAGGGGCTTCAAATCTTCAAACATAGACATAAGATCTCCAATAGAGTTCCAAGATGATTGTAGCAGCTGCAAAGGAGAGAAACAAATGAAGGCATGATCAAAGAAATCTTCAAGTCTCCAAAATTACATCCTAGGAAAAGGAGGGGTAGGGTCAGCTTTATAAGGTTGAGACTCACATGGGTGGCCGTTGATTATGGGGATCCATCCATTTGGGTGGTGAGACAATGATCCTTATGAGAGGTAGGATTATAATTTTGAAGGGTGGGGATGAAATTAAGTTGCATAAATGGATAAATGGGTAGGTGGAGGGTGAAAAATATTAAATGAAGGCCATGGGGAGTTAAAATCATTAAATGTCTACCTAGATTGGATAAAAGGAGGATAAATGAATTAAATGGTAATTTAGGATTAATTAGAGATGATTAGGGATGATTAAGAGATGATTAATTATAGGGGAGATTGAGGAGAATTAAGGTGATGAATAATGATAAGAGGGATAAATTGAATTCAAGAGGGAAAGGGGACTTGAATGGGAAGAGAGGTATGTATGTAGAGAATGATGATTAAGAGAGAATGTGGTGTGAGGGTAACAATACCAAAAATTGGTGTCTACATTTACCCTTTTTGTAGAGTGGTTTGTGTTGGGAAAGCCATGAGATAAAAATAAAAAAATATTAGAAGATGGTTGATGGGGTGCTCCCCCTCAAAATAGGGATCAATAACACGAAGTATAATTGGTCACAAGTTTGAAAGAGATAGATAAAGGAAAGAAGAGTGGAAAGGATGAGAAAAATAAAGATGATGAGATAAGATATCTCAGATGAGGATAAACAAAAACTAAAAAAATAAACAAAAATATGGCAATGATTTCAGAATCACTTTGGTAGGGAACAAAGTACGACCTCAATGGAGATGACATCAATGTCCTATAGACCTATGAGTCAATAAAACCACTTTGTAAAATAGAGAGAACCCAATGGGAATAGGCTCGAATGGATGTGCAAGTCAAGGATGATTGGGTCAAAGGTAAAATTCAAGAATATACACAAATAAATGTGAAAAAATGGGTGAGAAAAGGGTGATGTCAAAAATGAGAGAGAGGGGAGGGGAAATTAAATGTGATATCCTTTCAGAGGAGGAATAAAAAAGATGCGTCTAGGTGGGATAATGATAAAAATAGTAAAATAATGGTTCCCCAATAGGGAACACGAAGAGGACCATACATGAAAGAGATCAGATGAAAAATGAAGGATGAGATAAATAGTGAATCCTAGTGCTATAAAGAAGGGAAGCATTAACAAGCTTCGCATGGGGTGAAAAGTAAGAAATGGCCAAAAATATGGGATTTGTTAATGAAATAATGGTTCCCAAAAAGACATGAAAAGGGGCTCAAAGAGAGCAATAGGATATATGATAAGACTTGATATGATCCTATGGGGAGAAATAAGGTGTGTAATAAGCAACACATAAGGAAAAAGTGGAAGAAAAGATAATTTGAAAGGAAGGATTGATCAAAAAGAGATGAGAAGAAACATTGAACAAAAAGGAAAGGTCGGGTCGATGGAGACCAGTGGTAAAGTGGTGGCGACCCAAGGGGTTGGCATTTACAACCGTGGTTGGTGGGATATATAATTCTCAAAGTCGGTGACTAGGATCATTTTCACTATGTGAAGTGAAGATTGAGATCTCTTAGTAGAAAAAGAGTGATAACTTGAGTGAGATGGAGGCTGATGGAGAACCAGGAATTGTTAGAGGACTTGTAAGATGGTAAATACCAAAGCCTTAACCTAGTTTTAAATCATTTTTGTTGTTTTTATGATTATTTACATTTTTCTAATTTTAGGTCGAGTGTAAGTGGTGTTCGTTGGTGAATAGGTATGGTCATCATCAACCATACATGTTTCATCATCCCAACCTAGGTCACGTTTGACTAGGGATAGGATGGGATTTGTTTGCATTTTTATGAGTTTTGTATGTGTGGAGATTAATGATTGCTTGTTTGATTGGGTTTGTAGGTCCGAGACACCTTATATCTTAGAGACAAAGTGCCCACTTTATATGATCATATTAGAGGAGACATGAGTAATATAGAGTAGGACCACCTAACCACGAGTAATATTGGGTGGATTCATACACTACAAGAGGATTCCACAAGATGTGGGATTGATGATTACATTGGTGGATAGATGGGATGTGCACACTAGCACATTTTGGTTTAAGATTAGCGAGATGATAGTGACTCTTAAGGATGTATACCTCATTGTAAGGTTGCCGATAGAGGGGGTCCGATAGAGACCATCAAAACTAATCATAGATTGGGGGTATTGACATGGCTATTTGGATTTGATGCCCCATAGATTACTTTTTACATCAGAGGAATTTTAGTATGATATCGGGTATGAGCCGGGATTGGCATGAAGTAGGTTGATATGTGTTACTATGATGGAGATCTCATGCTACACACTTCTAGATTATGGTGGTCCGAGGTTTCCTTGGACATTGGTTTGAGTAATAATGGATATTAGGGATTATAGGAGAGTGTTTTCATTTAGGCCTACCTTTCTAGCACAAGTCTATCACGAGTTATCGATATATGCAATCGAGAGGAGGTCGGGGTTGGATGTAGTATTTTGTTACATTGCTTAGGCATATGAGAACATATTGGTGACTAGGCCACTTGGGCTACCATGAGTTACAAGGGATAAAATTGAGCTGGTTATTAGATTCCGAGATGGCAAGTTGATCATACTCACAATGACTAAGAGGGGGAGAGGGGAGGAGTGATATATAGAGAGATTGGCGAGATCTAGATGTAGATCAAAAGAGATGGAGGTCATACCATGATTTTCCTGCATGGCCTAGAGTAGATGCAAAGTTTGTGGGAGTGAGGAGAATTAGATGGGTGCATGGGAAGAGACTTGATATGGTGGAGGTGGGTAGTTTTAATGAGTTGTGTGGTATTTTGGGGTAGTACAGATAGTGCATGTGGATCCTATTATATATAGGCGAGATGGGCAAGAGAGGGATTTTCCTAGTCTTCGAGATGGCAGACTCCTGGAGTAGGCTAGACCACCATGGGATGAAGATGACAATGTTAGAGTGGGGGTCATATTTTTGGAGTGGATAATGTTGGCATGGATGGCCCATGAGGTAGATGAGAGGGATGAGGCGAGATGGGATGAGGAGGAGGAGGAGGTATCGAGGTGGAGATGAGGATGTACCACCATGGATGATGAGGGTGGATATGGAGGGTTTACATTAGAGGTGGACCACTTACGCATAGAGCATGACATAACCCAAAAGGAGAGGATTGTGGTCATTTAGTATTGAGACAAATATAGGAGGCAGAGGGAGGCCTACATTGATATATTTGGAGACCTCGGTCCTATATTAGCAAAGTGAGTCAGGATTGGTGTAACAAAAGCATCACGGGGAGCTAGGAAGATGACACTATCGAGTATTGTTCCTCTAGAGTAATACCATGCATTAGTAGCTCAGAACACTATTATGAGTGCATTGTGATGTCGAGGCTACCGTGAGTGCAAAGATATGTAGAGTATCTCACAGAGTAGAGAATCGGGGCACATGATGACCTGGATCCATCGGGAGCATAGAAAGCATGGCACATCACGGTGATCTCTAGGCCATGATGGAGGAGATGAGATCCATACAACGGTAAAAGCACTTGCCCTGTGGGGAAATATTTGAGACTATTATATGTGTAGTTTACATATTTTGATGATATATCATATTTGAGAGAGAGGTATTAGTGTCTATCTTTGGATGTATAGATATATTTTGATGGTGACACACACACACGATATATATATATTTGTTTGGGATTTATCATGTGTCATGTGTTGATCTATGGCTCTAATTATGTTTATGTTATATTGAGATGTACGATGGTGATTGTGAATTTGAATTAGGTATAGATGTTGGATTGAGATGCTATATTTATGATTATGAATTGGATTTTGGTGTATATGTTATATGATTATTATGGATATGATTTAGATGATGATTATGGATTAGACTATTATGTCTTATTATAGTGTGTGTGAATTAAATATGTGGATGTGATATGTTGTGATGGATATATATATATATAGAAGATAAATACATGTGATAGATAGTTGTTAGACATGATTATAACATGGACACAAATGGATAAAAAGATGTGGTGATTTTAGAAATATGTTAGAAATATATGATGTGACATACATATTTAGGGTATATTTTAAATGTATAATTATGATGAACTTGGGAATGTATACATAATTAGGGATGACATAGCTAGACTAGCAAGGAGTAGAAAGTAGGACAAAAGTATATGTGAGATGAAAGATTCAAATTTTTTTAGGAAGAAACCAAAGAGATATGAATAACACTTTATTGTAGTTAGGAGTGTATGAAGAAATGATGCTTTGAACTAGATTAGAGGTAAATAAGAAGATGAACCAATCAAGGTAATACACTTGCAGCTAATAGTAGGTGATAACACACAACCATCGGTATTTAGTAATCTAAGAGGGTCACAAGGGAAAGTATGGAAGGTGTAATTATATACCTGATGTCGACACAACATAAGGGGTTTAGATGTAACTTGTACATGGGAAAATATGTTCTCCTTAGGTGGGTGTTCTTAGGTCAATGCCCTAGCTCTGAGAAATATAGCACAAAATGATCAATGTGGGAAGTTTTCTATGAATGAGAAGGTTGATCGATGCAGGAAGCCTTCGTAGGATGTTTTCTTTTGAAATTTATGATTTTGAGTAGATATAAGGTTTATCAATGTGGGAATCCTTTTCTGTCATGATATGATATGGTATCCATCCTTCAAGGGAGTTGTCTACATTTTTCTTTTTTCTTTTGAAATGTGAAATATGAATGATAGTTTGTTACATCTCGAAACTAACTGAGAGGGGGTGAATCAGTTATTCAAAATTATATCTCAATTTCAATTATTAACTTATACACATTCACTAATTCATTAAACCATTCACCATTCAAAACAAATAGTGTGCATTAGATATCAAGCATAAGAACACAATACACAACACACTAACACCATATATAAGTGGGAAACCCTCATGGGGAAGAAAACCCACTGAAACTCTGCTTATATTACTCAAAGCAAATAATTTTAGTGAAGCACCAACTTCACAAGGAGCACCAACCCCTGATTTAGTGAGACACCAATCCCACAAGGAGCACTAACCCCTGATTTAGCAAGTTGCAACTTACAAGGAGCACCAAACCCCTTTTATCTAAGCACCCACTTAGAATAAGATATTACAATTTGATCATACAGAGTCAATATTTCTTACTCAATAGATTATGATCACTTTTCTGTATCTTTTTGCACTCACTCTTTCCTCTATCTCTCTGATTTATATCTCTAATCGCTACTCTCTACCTCTTCTTTAGCTCAAATAATTCAATTTCACTCGAGCTCTCTTTCTCATTCTGTCTCCATTCTAACACCCATTCATCGATTCCTACTTGCATAGACAATAGCTAATGATATCTCTAATCAACTCTCATATTCTACTCTCATAACTACAAATGATTTTCTACTTTTCCACACAATTTCTTAGAGCATCTTTCACATGCACGAGAAACTATTGCAATTGAGCCAAAGTTTTACTTTTATATGCATATAATTTATTCAATGTAAAAGAGATTGGCCTTTTCTATAGATTTTACCTAAAACCCTTCATTAAATTCAAATGGCTGCAATGATCACATATGACCCAAGTAAGTCGACTTTTACCTTTTGTAGAATCTTCAATTTGATTATCTATACTATGAGTTGGCCTTCCCTTTTCTGGAATCTTCAATTAAATAATTCATCACCTGATTTTTGAAATTTTCATGGCACAATGTCAGCTCCTGCGAATTTCCTCTTCTTAGAGTGACTTAATTTGTGTTATGTGACTATTTTCTTTACTTCATGGCTTTTTCAGTCCTTCACGGCATTTTTAGTCTTCCATGAAATTTTCTAGTCTTTTTCACACTTTTAGTCTTCCACGACATTCTCTAGTCTTTTGCGGAACTTTTAGTCTTCCACAGATTTCCTTCAAACTTCCTTACTCCCGCGGATTGCTTTTAGATAGTTATTACTTCCACGATTATTCCTTCTAGAGTCATGTGGCTTCTTACATACTTCAACGGCTACTTCATTACTTTTGCGCTTATTTATCCCCTCATATCTGTTCCCTTCAACTATCTCATGCATGCACACAAAGCTGATTAAGTCCCTTAGAACTTCTCCTTGACCATCCTGAGGCATCTGAGAGCTGACACTACCAATCAACCTTCATTATTCTCACTTGCTCATTTTACCAATAATCCATTTTTTCATCAATACAACTTTGACATTAATGACATCACATATGACAAAGACAAGAGGTCCAACAATCTCCCCATATGATTTTTGCAACAATCTCACTAATTGCTTCTTGACATCAATGACAATACACACTATAATGACAGATCTCCAATAATCTCCCCCTTTTTCATTGATGGAAACACTTCATTTGATGGCAACACCTCACTTTTAATATGACAGAAACCTACAACCTTTGATGAAAAAATACTTTTTGCATACCTTTTCCTTGACATATTTATGTTTTCAACTTCTTTCTCTTTTCTCATGACAACTGGCTTCTAGTTTTAGTTTCTCTCCCCTTTGCATGTATCAGGTTGGTTTCTGATTGTATCTTCTCTCCCTCTTTAGACGAATCGTTATGACTTTAGTTTCTCTCCCCTTTGACAATAATGACAAAGGTTCATCTATTATGCTTCATGATCCTAATAATCTGATGTATACGTGGAAGTAGCCCCCCTGCGTTGATGCATTTTTAACTAAATTGAGCTAGCATAATAGCTTCCCCCTTGCTTAAATACTATTTGGCACCAAATAGGAGCTGATATTACTGATAATTCTCCCTAATTTTTTCTACACATTGTCTAGTTGTTGTGGGATCATAAATGACCCCCAAATCATTCCTTA
Organism: Taxus wallichiana var. yunnanensis; assembly: GCA_018340775.1. Classification (NCBI taxonomy): domain Eukaryota; kingdom Viridiplantae; phylum Streptophyta; class Pinopsida; order Cupressales; family Taxaceae; genus Taxus; species Taxus wallichiana. The sequence goes on from CM031243.1 coordinate 395,207,618, forward strand.
AGTGCTCAAATGTTGCTTTTGGTAATGGTTTTGTCATGATATCAACAACTTCTTATTTTGTATTCACATATTCTAGACTGATTTTCTTGTCATTCACTTGTTCTCTCAAGAAGTGATACCTTATTGGTATATGCTTTGTCTTTGAGTGGAACACAGGATTCTTAGAGACACTTATTGCACTTGTGCTATCACAAAATAAAGGAATTGGACTATCAGATTATTACCTTGTAATCTTCCAATGTCTGCTTCATCCATAGAAATTGAGTACAACACATCACGAAGCTATATATTTTGCTTCACATGTTGAGAGTGCCACTGATGATTTCTTCTTTCTCAGCCTAGGATACTAAACAATTTCCAACAAAGAATGCTCGCCACTTGTACTCTTCATGTCATCAACACTTCCTTCCCAATCTGCATTTGTATATGATTTCATGTTGAAATCATTATTTTTAGGGTACCAGAGTCCATAATCAATTGTTCCCATGAGATATCTCAGAATTATCTTTACTTCCTTGAAGTGTGTTTCTCTTGGATCTTCTTGAAATATTCCAACTAAGCCAACGATTGCATGATATTTGGTCTTGATGTTGTGGAGTAGAGTAGACTACCTATCATAGATCTGTACAGAGTTTTATCTACTTTTGGTGAGCTTTCATCCTTTCTCAGCTTGCAACCCACTTCCATTGGTGTGCCTATAGGTTTGCAATCTTCCATCCTAAACCTTTTCAACATTTCTTTTATATATTTGGTTTGGGATATAAAAATACCTTGGTTTGTTTGATTGATTTGTAGTCCCAAGAAGAATGAGAGATCTCCAAGCATAGACATTTCAAACTCTTTTCTCATTACATCAGAAAACTCATGAGTCATTTTATCATGATCTCCTCCAAATATGATATCATCCACATAGACTATGAAAATGAGTAGATGATTACCTTCCTCTTTGATATAGATATTGTTGTCAGCTACACCTTTTCTGAAACCTTTCTCAATGAGATATTTTTCTAGCCTATTATACCATGCTCTAGGAGCTTGTTTTAATCCATATAAAGCCTTCTTCAACTTGAACACATAATATTTATCATTTGTTAAAGAAAAACCATCAAGTTGTTCAATATATACCTCTTCATTTAAATATCCATTTAGGAATGCTGACTTAACATCCATTTGGTATACTCTAATTTTCTTGTGATCCATGTATGCCAGAAATAGTCTTATTACTTCCATTCTTTCCACTGGTGAAAATGTTTCTTCAAAGTCAATTCCTTCCATCTATGCATATCCCTTGCATATTATTCTTGCCTTGTTTCTTGTCACTTCTCCTTTCTCATTCATTTTTTTTTGAATACCCATTTAGTTCCAATCACATTCTTATCCTTAGGTCTTGGAACAAGCTCCCAAGTTTCATTATTTTCTATCTGATCAAGTTCTTCATTCATGGCATCAACCCAATGTTGATCCTTGCATGCTTCTGTAACATTCTTAGGTTCTATCATTGACATAAGTGCTATGTCTTCATGGTTTTGTTGTTCCTTTAGTCTTCTTCTTATGAGAACATCACCTTCTATATTTCCAATTATCTGATTTGAGGGATGATCCTTCTTAACTTGTCTTGAGGGAGCCTTAGTGTCTAGTCTCTCTTCCACTTCTTCTACTTCTTTACAGTTCCACATGAGACTCTCCATTTCTTCATCATCTTCTTTTTCTTCATGACCACCTCAGGGTTGAGTGTTGATCTTGGGAGATTCATCTACCTTTACATTTGTGCTTTCAAAAATTTTTGTAACCTCTTATTGTAGCACTTGTAAGCCATGCACTGACTGTTGAGTAACCAAGAAATATACCTTCATCACATCTAGAGTCAAACTTACCCATATTTTCTTCATCTCTTTTGATATAACATTTTCTTCCAAAAACTCTTATGTGTTTCAAATTTGCAGGCATGTTCTTCCATAGTTCATAAGGTGTCTTGTCACTATTTACCCTCAATTGTGCTCTTTTTAAGATGTAGACCGTTGTGTATACCGCTTCACTCCAATATTTATCTGGAAGATTAGATTCATTCAACATAGTTCTTTCCATTTATTGTACAATCCTGTTCTTTCTTTCAACCACTCCATTCTACTGAGGTGTCCTTGCAGCTAAGAATTTTCTTCTAATTCCATGTTCTTCACAAAACTCATCAAACTCATTGGACCAAAACTCTCCACCTTTATCTGATCTTAAGCATTTGATCTTCTTGTTCTTCTCATTCTCCACTAGTGCCTTGAACTTCTTGAATCTATCTAGAGCTTCTAAATTTTGTTTTAAACAAGCCACCCATGTCATTCTGGTGTAATCATCTATCAACAACATGAAATATACCTCACCTTGTATGCTTTTAGTTCTAGTAGGACACAAATATTTGTATGAATCAACTCCAGTGGTCTGGTTGTTGAGTACTCCTTTGATTTGAATGGTCTCCTTGTTTTTTTTCCATGCAGGAATGCTTTGCAGAGTGTGTCTTCCAGGTTTTACAATATTTGGCATATGCCACACATAACCTTTAGCACTTAGTTTTACCAGATTCTCAAAGCTCATGTGTCCAAGCCTTCTATGTCATAACCAATTGTCATCAACCTTACTTGTGAAGCATTTATCCTTGTTTATTTCATTCAGAACATACATATTATTCTTGGTCCTCTTGGCCTTTGCAACTTTCTTCCCTATTTTGTAGTTTATAATATCACAACCTTTATCATGGAATATTACATTATATCCTCTCTTGCACATTTGACTCACACTTAACAAATTATGTTTGAGTCCTTCAACATATAAAACATTCTCTATGATTGTCTTGCCATTATCTAAACTCAGAGTACCCTTTCCAACTATGTTTGTTGAGTTGTTTTCACCAAATCTAATAGCTCTGATGCATTATTTATTAGAGTGATGAATTTACTTTTTATCACCTGTCATGTGACTAGAACATCCACTATCTAGGTACCATATTTTATCTTCATTTTACACATGAAATGTAGTTTGTACTATTGAACAAGACTCTTTCCTCTCATTCATATCTTTCTTAGCAACATACATCCATTTCTGTTTAGGAGATTCTTTCTTACTTACTGATGCCTCATTCCTTTTCTTGTAATAATTATGGTTGACAACCTTATAGTTCAATTTGGTGTATGATGGACCATAATTTCTTCTATATCCTTTAGAGAACTTTCTACACTTAGCAACCTTATGTCCAAACTGATTACATGAATAACAATAACCATAGAAATAATGTGTGTACCTCATGGTGTATGTAATTTTGGGAGTAGTAGTCCTTCTCCTAGTGGTTTTGATGAATTTTTGTTTGTAGAAGAAGAAGTGCTTGGTGTTGATGTAGTTTTGATTTCCTTCTTCTTTGATTCAGCTCCTTTGCTTTCTTCCTTGAAACCAATTCCATATTTATCATGAGAATCATGTTGACTGCTAAGTATGTCAGTCAAGACATTAGATCTCTTTTCTAACTTCTCATACATTATCAACTTGTTGCCCATTTGTTCCATCTCAGTCTTCAATTTCTCTAGTTTAAAATTCAATCTTATGCACTCATTCTCCTTTGATTTGTAAGTCTGTGAAATCTTGTCTAGCTGGGTCTCAAGCTCTTTGAGCTCATTAGCCTCTTCTTCTTCTCTTAGAGTTGTCACTGTTCAAATATTTGGATTTTTCTTCATAGTATTTTAATGTGCATCTCATCTTTTGATTTTTCTTTCTACATAGTCTCAATTTTTCAAGAGAACATATCGGTTCAGCCACAGTGTAGACACTAAAATTAGGTCACACTCCCCTTTCATCCCTCGACATATAAACACCCTTTATTACATTTACCTAGCCATGACCCCCTTCACCCCACTAATATTAATTTAATTAATTAAATTAAATTAATGCATTACCCTCACTATATTTATTATTTAAATATCTTATAGCTAATAACAGCTACATTCACTTAGACACCTCACTAAGCTAACTCAACCTAAGACCTATTCTTAGCAAGTTACCATAACTAACTAAGACTTACCCAAACCCTAAAAATCAATGCCTACATTCCCTCTAACCACATTCCTGCATGCTCACAAGAGGCTCCCGAGTCTAATCCGTAGGATAACGACATGAGAGCCAAGAAAATTAGGAGGATCTCCCTAAGTTTAGTAAACCTAGGAAATCCCGCCTTGACCGACATCGGTTACCCCTAACCATCACCGGTTAAACCAGAACCATCGTCGGTTACCCCTTTTAACCCAAAACAACCTTATTCTCAAGGTTGAAAAAAACTTGGAAGTTGGCAAAAACTTTGGGAGAAAGTTAACGAGAAATGTAACACCCTTGACTGTTGTTATTTTCCTCCTTTGCATTCAAGTGTTGATATGTGATTTTCCTTATAAGGATATGTTCTTTTGATTTTTGGAAATCATGCTTGATATGGATAAGTCTTTTCTGCTCTTAAGCTCCTTTGATCAAATTGGTATGACTTATTTGAATTCATTTTTCACTTCTGGAAGGTTGTTTGCAATCTGGTTTAAGAGTTGTAAACTTGTCTTATATCCGACTCATCCTTGGATCAATTTCAGTGATCCAAGGAATGTTTTAAAACTGTTATGTTGAAGTGAATGGTAAAATCAACATTCCATGAGTTAAGCTACACATTGGACTGAACTTTGTTGTTGCAAGTTCTTTGACTTCTGTGTGAACGCACTTCCATTCAGTATGTTGTATGGCTTGGGTCCTTGAAGATCAACCATGACAGGTCATTGTTGATAATGATGGGAATGTAGCTGTTCACAGCACAGGAGAAAGGTATCCGGGATCCTATTGAGGATTGACTTCCAGAACCCTAAACTTGGTGAAAGTATTTCTACCTAAGCTATGTTACTTGATATAATTTTGTTGCTAACCTAAACTTGATACTAAAGGTTAGAAGGGTTGCTAAGTATTAAAACTAGAACCTAACCTAATTGCTAAAGACCTATGTTGGAGGTTAGTTGTTAGTGTTACATCCTAAGGTACTAATGTAAATCCTACCTAAGATCTAACCTAAGCAATCTAACCTATCCTAAACTAATGGATGCGAATTGGGAACTAAAAGGGGGTCACATGTACATTGGCGGGTTTCTAAGCATTTAAGAAGATGATAAGGTTTTTAAATTCCTACGGACTGCTGAACTTTGGTAGGGGCTAGTTTGGTTGGCGGAGGTCTAGGTGGTAGTATCACTAGAAATGGAAACTCATGTTTTATTTGATTTGGAACTCGCTAGTTTGGCAGGTGGTGGCAAGGAAGATTGGGTGGGAAATCAGGAAATTAATGCAATTAATTGTCTTGTTTGATGATCCTGAACCACTTTGGTAGGCATGCGAGTATATTTTTGGTTGAGCTGTTTCATTTGCATGCTTTCCGATTTTTGTTGTACTTGCACTCTGGTTTTTCAAACCAGTAGTTAAACTGTATTGCATGGCTATTTTGGAGGTTTCAAATTTTATTTTTTCATGGAGAGTATATGAGGAAATGTGGAGGAGGTATTTGTTGTTTTGGTCTTTCGTGGAGAAGAAGGGAAGAAGCGAGCTTAGCTAGAAGTCTTCTTCGATTTTTCAACGACACTATCAGGCATGATAGGCCCTAACTATTAAAATCTCTTGCTTTCTTCTAAGTGTTTTCATTAAAACAACTTTTCTCTATTGAGTTATGTGCATTCATGCTTAGCTGGTAAATTGATAGATGGGTTTGTAAGAAAAACTTGTATTCTATGTTTTGGAATCTATGTGTTCATGATTCTATGGAAAGTTTTCTTTGCACTGCCTTTTCATAAAGGAACCACGAATACTTAAACAAAAATGGTAACATTGTTTGCTTCTTCAGTGGTTTGAAATGTTTGTTGGGTGAACTGGTTGTGTCTTGTGAATTCGAAATGGTAAGAACTTCAGTCTTATTAAACTTGTATGCAAGTATGAGCTTCAGTTGAGAAACTTGTTTAGTAAAGTGGACTATAACTGAGATTCTCAGGGTTTGTTTAGCATGCATTTTGATCCATAGTTAAATGGACTATGAATAAACCCGTATATGATTTGGGGATTGTATTCTTCTTGAGAAAATCATTGACTGTTAACAGAGTTTTGCATGCACTTTAGATAAACCTATATATGTCTTGTTGTTTTTGTATTTTACCTTGTGGAACTTTGACGGTAGCAAAGTTCGCATGCATGGAAAAACCATATATAGTTGGTTTCTATGTTTCTCCTTGTGAAAACATGGACTGTTATGGAAACTTGCATGCATAGGAAAAGTAGTATAGGGTTTAGTTTGTATTTCATTCTGCGAACTTGATTGATTTTGGAACTTGTGTTTGTTATTATTTTGGATAACTTGACTGTAACTCAAGTCGCTTTGGCATGGTGCTTGTGGAATCTTGTTCTTTTGACCATGTTAATGGTATTTGGAGATTCTTTATGAACCCAACCTATGAGTCATCCTTTTTGAGCTTTGTCTAAGCATCTTACATTTCGTTTTGTTCGGAAATAAGGTTGATAGGATGTTAATGAAGAATGGAAGCATTTATTCTTATTTCGAACTGTATGCAAACAATTTCACTACTCTCGGTCTAGTCTTAGGATGTTGGCATATTATGTAATTGTGGTTGTGATATTGATATCCTTCACTGTACACATCATTTAATACTTGGTCTTCTTAATGGAAGTAGAAACCTGAACATTGTGTTGGTTCAAGTATTATGGTTTTTTGATTATTTAGTAACTATTAAGGGAACATGTTGATACCCTAACTTGGTTACATGTATTTGAATGGTCTTGAACCTTCAATGACATTTATGCTTGGCATTACGCCCGGAATTGTAAACGAGTCCTGGATTGTACATATTATTCTTTTGTTGTTTGATATTGTCTTTTGTTGGAAACCCAATTTATAGTTCTGGTAGTGATGTGTCGGCATACCGTTGAGATGGTCCTACTTTTCCGAACTATTGGGAAGTCTTGAGTGTCGCAATTACTCGATTCTTACCTCTTGTTGGGTCTAATAAATGTATGATATGTCTTGAAATATTGTTTGCGATCTAAACTCGATTGTGAATGTGTTTGAACTACACTTTGTTGATTGTGTAGGGTTTTATGATTGGCAATTGTTAACGTGATTTATTCTTATCCGTGATGTTTCTAGTCCAATGGGAGAATGTTAGACCTTTAGAGAAATACTCTGTGAAGCTTACTGTTTGTGGACTGTGTATGAGCTTTACTATTTTATTGTTTCTAACGGAAAGTAGAAATTCATGCATTGTAATGGGATGGTTTAGAAAGGAAGATAGTTTTAGTACTCTCTTTCCTTGAAATGATCATTGTCCTCCTTTATTGGAACTCTTGAATGAATTTTAACTGTATGATTATTAGTTTTGTATACTTTTCCTTGATAGAAATGAAGTGGAATGAAATTGGGGTTAGGTTGGCAAATGAAATTGTAGCCTTTAAATGACTGTTAAACCACCACTTCTCCTTGTAATTCTTTCATATGGATCTGTTTGATGAATAGAGTATACTGTTAAATTTTAAAGTAGTGTTACTTTAAAGGGGCAGTTTAAATCATGGTATACACCGGTTTCAACCTTGCTGATGATTACGTACTTTGGCAATGGAATACTTTCTTTTCTTCTTTACTTGAAAGTTAGTGGAAATATCCAAAAGGGAATATGCTCTAAACACTTATGTATCTTATAGTAAAGATATGTGTTGCACTTTATTTGGTAAAATTGGAAACAATGATATATTATGTTTTTGTTGTTTGGTAAAGATATTTGATGAAATCAATTATACTTTAACTTATAGGAAAGGTATTATAGATTATATCCTGTTCCTCTTTGTGTTAAAATATGTTTAGTATTGCTCTTCTTTTTATTGGTATTACTTATGCTTGAGAGTATGAATTACTTGTTGTTCATTAAAGCAGGGTTGTTTTTATTGGAACAATTAGTGGAATGCACTTCATTTTAAGGCTTAGTGCTTATCATGCTCAGTTCATTGAACTGACCCATGCTAGAAATTTTTGTAGATGGACTTCGTAAGTGATAAGAGAAGGCAAAAACTTATATGATGCATTGGCTGACCTATGTTGATTCTTGAGAAGAATTCTGAATTGTTCTTAAGTTGTATTAAAAAAAAGTTATTCTCTTTTGAATGTCGGCTGCTATCATGCAATGTGTTTGTAATGCATAAGTTGTAAATGTATAAGCTTTGAAAAGTAAATGAAGAATGAGAATTTACTTGCATGGATTATGTAAAATAACTTGTACTTTTGTAAAAGAAATAGAATTCTATTTTGTTGACATTCTTCATATTATCTATATGTTTCAATGAGTGTTCTTGTATAAGTAGGAAAAGGGGATTAGGGTAATTCCCTAATTGTGATGCAACTTAGTAAGTTGTAGAAATACAATGAATTTATCTAAACAACTCATATCATTAAGATATCTTATGTTGAACTGCAATGAACCTTATAAAAATTATAAGGGTATAATGGGTGAGTAAACCCTATGAACTTAACTATGAAGAGGAAGTTTCTCCCTCTCTTATGAACTAAATAAAAGAGGAAGATATGATTGTTAATCATTAAGACTTAATTATAATAAGTCTGATATGTTTTCAGCCTTGTAGGTTGTTACACTTCCTTAATTGGTTAAGTTATTTAGAATAAAGGAACATAAGTTGTTGTTGTCTATTTTTGGATAACGGGTTGTTAGGTCAAAACTAACAAATCTGGAAGCAATCTTAAGTTAATTAAAGTTCTTAAGATTATATGAATCTGAAATGTAAAAATAACTTAAAGAGTGTTGGACTCGGGGTTTGATGGGCTGTCGAAATATGTCGTCTAATAACCCAAATTTAACTTAACGTATGTAAACTCTTGGAGGTATGTACATCTTTACGAGGCTATTCGTAGGATGTTGACACATGTCAATTGCAAGGTTGTACCTTCGAGAAGATTAGGATCTTCTCGAGGATACAACAAAGTGCAGTTAACATGTGCCAACACCCTTCTACATTGATCGTCAAGATCTACACACCTTTGAACTTGATCAAGATTTCCCTCGAGGACTAGTTAGTATCATAGTCAGGATTTGAAGTAGCCCTCTAGGACTAAGGGTACCTTGGCACACAAGGATAACCTAGGTTGACCCAGTACGCCAATTTACCCTAAGTCTTTGTGAGCCACATCATATCATGACCTATGTTGTTAACCTGGACTAGAGTTAAACCTTGGGCAAGGGACCAAAGAAGTCAGTGTAAGACATTCTAGATAACAATGGAGTGGGGTGAAGGACGTATTCTAGATTGACGAGTATGTCGTCAAGGAATAATTAATATGAACAGTATGTTAGAAATCTTTGGCCAAAGTATCGCAACCTGTTGATTGCGTTGTCCTATGTCACCTAGTCTAAGGATTGTGATGCCGATGAATATTGGTAACAAATATTCAATTAGGTTCCTTGGACATATCACTCAAAACCCAGAATAGGGTAAGAGAACCAAGAACATGAAGTATTCAAAAGTAGAATACTCAACAATCAATGTTACACATGAATGGATCGATAGTTCACTGAGACATGGAATGAATAGATCGGTTGCTCACCAAGTCATTAAAGCTACATATGGTTATCTTTTATAAGAATGATTGTTATGAAATGTGTGTTCTAAATTATGTATTTAGAATAGAGAACATTAATCATGCGAAAAAAAATTACTTGTTTTCTAAAGTCTTAAAATGGGAATGTTACAAGAAAGAACACATCTCGAGAGATAACACATCTTCAAAGAGTCAATTCCTACAAAACTCACATCTAAGGAAGGAGATTGAGCATCTTCTCCGCATGACCATTCCAACCACGATCTAATCTATCAAGCAAAGAGGAGTGTACATGCAGCCCACGCAGAAGATTTTCTTCATTGGTGATCACTGCAACCTTCAATCCCATCATCAGCACCTCCATCCTTCACACACAGGCCTTCAAGAATGAAATCCAAGTAAGTACAACATCATACTCTCCTGATTATTCCATTTCATCATCATTTTGTCATTCATTGTTTATTTTGCTTCCTATTGAGCTTCTCCACATTTTCACCTCAATATACCCATTAAAACCTCACAAAATCCCACTCCCATCACCCAATACCTTATCCTGACCAACCAAAGTCTCTTTTACAATCACAAAGGAGACCAAAATCCCGCTCTATGACATTTCTAGATCTCTCACAAAGAAGCACCGATTACACCTAATTGCCGTTGGTCATCCTCGACCGACATTGATCTCTGTGTTTTCCCACATAGCCCTAAACAGAGACCTACCCACCTAATTTCACCTCACCTTCATTCACCCTGTGACCTCCCGAGTCCTTTACCATATCTGTAGAGACCCAAAACCAACCATTTGACCTTTGGATCCTATTCTAGCTTAGCCTGTTAGATTAGATCTATTTTCTTATTGTGTTTTTAAGTGAGATACCTAAATCATTTTTAAATAACAATAGGATTTACTTTGTTTGCATCATTAAATTGTTTAAAATAGTGGACTAAGAACCATCTAGGAAATATCATGCTTCTGGATCTAGCTCACGCTAGGCAGCTCATTGCCCATATTGTTTAATTCTTTTGGTGGTCTTGTTTTCATTATAGGTAGTTCCTCCTAGCTAAAAAAAAAGATCTCACAATCAGCTGTGGATTCGGAAGTCATACGCGTGTAACGACCCATCAACTGACATTTTAATAGGTATTCATCCTACGTCCGTTACCCTATCTATTTTTTCAACACTTTAAAGAAACAATCTAAGAAAAAGGTGAAACATTTTGGCACGCCCGGTGGGACCCATCCGGGGTTCCTTGCATTTCATTCATTCCTAGGAAAAAAATTGTGTGTTTGTTTCCCTTCTAAAATCATACACACTAATTTTCTTCTCTGGTAATCCATTTCTTCTTTCTACTTGCTCTAAAGGAAACTTTTATTTTGGTGTAATTAAAAAGAATCATTTCTTCATGTTTTCTCGCATTGTAGTGAAAGAGCATCCTCTTCCTCTTCATCCTATTGTGTCATCCAATTTCACATTTTGATTTGGGTTTAAAACAAGTGCATTGCATTCGATTCAAAGGCATTAGATCACATTAATTGAGGGAAACCTATACGTTGGAAGTCATTACCAACTAATGGTTGATGACAAAAAAATCGTAGAAAAGCATTTCTATCCTTCTCTCTTTCTTCGAGTCCTACCAAACCACAAAAAAATTCAAAATACATACATTCTTAAACAACATCCTACTGGAAGAAGCTATAGGTGATCACACGATCACGGCACGGTGGGCTTCCTCACCTCACTCGCTCTATTGAGTCATACTTTAGAGTGAAGCCCGCCCCCACCATAACATGCCTTAAACCTCACCCTTTAGATCTCCTTCTTTGTAGGAAGCCATCCTCACCAAAAACTTTGTTTCACAATTCATGTGGCAGTCCTTAAATAGCATAAGCTAAAAAACATAATAGAAAGGGAACTCCTAGGATCACATTTTCTTAGTGTTTCGCTTGGCTTGCATTTTGAGGTGAAAGATCACGTTCATCACTTTTTTTTGTTCATCCTTGTATGCTCCTCATCATAGCTGGTGTATTTTGGCTTCACCTGAGTGTGCCTAGGCCATATCATCATCATTTCTATAATTCTAGGTCTGATTCTACATCAGATTTTAATTCACAACCACTTTCTTTCATCATTGTTTCAATTTCACAGTAACCGTCGTCGGTTACCTCTGACCGCCATCGGTTATACCCAACCGACATCGGTTCTAGGTCCTTTTGCTAACCTACTCAAAAGGACATATTACTTCACTTTCTTCCACTTTTCACAGTCTCTGTCACTATCATTTTTCCCATTGATGTTTTATACATCTTCAGATTTGGCATACCTATCAGATTTTACCTCCGCCTCACTTGTCCATTTTCTACAATGACCAGCAGCGGTTATCCACGACAGACGTGGATTTTACCTAGTCGGCATTGGTTAACCTGTTTCACATTCCACCACCGTTTTTACTTCATCCATTTTTTTATCACAGATTCATCTGTTCCTAATTTTATCGTATCATTTACAAATAAGTAGCCCTACCTAATTAATACTAGTTTACATAGTGTTGACCGAAGACAAGAAAGCGCCCTCATATTCCATGCCGCTACCAACCACTCCCACCTAGTCCTTCACCACCTTCTATTTTATCACTAGCCATGGATCCTATCCATCCTACTACTATCGCTATCGGAGATGAGGAGTTTGCATGACTCCTTGACCAGAACCCTGCCACCTTGCAGTTTTACCTTTCTCACTCATCCACTCGAGATGCCTCGGGTCAGTTGATATATGGCATGCCTGTATCTATCCCCTAACTCTCGCACCCACTTCCGCATCGGCCCCATCTGGCTCCGTGTTGCCCACATCCACTTTACCCCTAGTATTTTTGTACTTAGGTTCTATACCCACTATAATCGCGCTTGCGTCTATTACCTCTGTGGCACCCATCACATCCACCATACCTTCGACGACTACCCCAAACACAACCTCATCTACCCCTACTGTCTCATACATACCTATAACTACATTCCCACCTCCAGTTTTGGTGACCCCTGCCCTATTTTAGAATGTGTTTCTTTCCATTCCACAATCATTAGCCCCTATTACCACTAGGGTTACCATGACCCTTCCACCCCCATATACATACTACCAACAACCTCTTGTTTTATCCATTATTCATTCCAGGTACATACCCCCTATTTCACTGCCTTCTTCTCCACCACCTTACATGGCAGCCCCATACACTGGAATGCCACCCCCATTATATGCCCAAAACCAACCTCCTCACACTACAAGAGGCATCCAATCATCACAACCCACCAATGACCTAATTAAATTTATGTTGGACAAGATGCAGACACTAGAGGCATCGGTTTCGGCTCCCGCAACACTCTCACCTACGATGAGATTTGTAATGAGCCTATTCACCCATCCATTCCTATCCATTCATACCCTGTGCATTGGGAAATGCCTAAATTCAATTACTTCAATAGAAAAGAAGACCCCCACAACATTTGCGGTCATTCAAACACGAGTGTTATCTTATCACTCATGATGATGCCTTACTTTTGAGAACTTTTCCCATGTCCCTCATTGGACCTACATTAGACTGGTATAGTGGGTTACCTAAACACTCTATATTCTCATTCAATCAGGTAGCCCAAGCCTTCTTGGATAATTTCTCTATCAATATCATCAAGAAGGTTACCATGACCGATCTATATTCCACACGTTAGTATGAGGATGAATCTATCACAGATTTTGTCACCCATTGGCGCAGCTTGATCAATCAACTTACCTTCCAACTACCACAAATTGAACTCATCAAGCTCTTCACATGAGCTTGCACTAGACATATCTCCCGACTTTACAGGTCCAAACCTTCTAGACATTTGATGAGGCATTCACTATGGCACAAAAATTAGAGATTCGCGCCATCGAAGAGAAGAAAATCCAACTACACAATAAGAATTCGGTATTCAAGTCAAATGATACCTCTTCCTCTTCCAAACCACAAACCATTATTCAAAAGCTAAGGGCACCTGCTAATGTAGTGGTACTCAAGGCTGGCCCAGCTCATCCATCGAATCAGGCTACACCCTCATCTAATCTCTCACCTATCTAGACTTTTCGATTCAAACAAGAGCAATGAAAATATACCCAATTGGGGAACCTTACTCTTCTATTTTAGAAAAGCTTATCAAAGCTGGAGCCATCACCCTTCACCCATAAAACCACACATTGGTTTTGACCCTGCTCACCCCATGCCCACATGGTATAAAGAGCATTATTTCTATAACTATCACCGAGTAAAGGGTTATAGTGACGACAACTACATCACTTTCAAGAATATTGTCCAAGAAATGCTCGAGAAAGGTGAGTTAATAGTGGATAATCCAAACACCACCCCCAACCAAAATCTACAAATATTCAAAAAACCATTTCCCAACCATGCCCCTTCATCCAATCAAACGGTGAGACATCCACTCATGATACCCGTACTCGTGAGGTTCACACTATATTTAACGAGGTACTTGTCACCTCTCAATTACCTCACATCCATTCCATAGAGGAAATCCTAGTTTGAAATCCTCCTTCCACATTGGAACCAACCTCCATTGTTCCTTCACCAACAAAGGAACACCTTTCATCTCCATCACCTACGGAGGGTCTTCACTAACATTGAGACCATCTCACCCCTAGCTTCACCACTTAGAGAACTTTTACCCATTGTACCTCCTCCACCCATGAGGAGCTCCCATTACCTCCTCCAAGCACAGAGGAGCACCCATCCATTCCTTCACTTATAGAGGAGCTCCCATCATCTCCTCCACCCATCTTAGACCTGGGTTGAGATACCTTTTCCTCTTGGAAAGCATTCTCCATCGGCTACACAAACTCCAACAGACCTACTTTCGGCTCTCTTACCCACGAAACCAAAGAAGTCTGGCCAATTCCCCATCTCTAAGATGCATTTTATGGGAATTCCCATTAGGTCCTCACCAACTCCACCCACAGATGTGTCATTCTCACGTTTGTCCAATCACTTAGATTATGTGGATAGGGCTTTACTATGGGGGCGCCTCTTACTCCTTGTCTCAACATAGATGCAGAGATCCCTCGCTGATACCTCCACTATCTACCCAAACACATTTCCACCCATCAAACCAAATACAACTACACATCATCACAACCCCTTCCACGATACCCATTAGCACTCACACCACACACCCTTACCCGTAACCTAACCTACATCTAAATCCAAACCCATACCCACTACATTTGCCTCCACTAAACCTATTACTACTTTAAACTAGATTTAGCTACATCCTCCAATGTCAATACCACATCTACCCCGACACCCAAACCAAAGAAACAAACTCATCAACCTCATACCCAAACCTCACCAATCATGCCCACACTTGTCCCGTCTACCTTAAGACCTCAACTGCCCAACATGGTCAAGCACCCTACACCCATCCATAAACCAATAACACTACAACCCATTCCTTCCTCACAAACCTCTAACTTACCCGGCACACACAACACGACTCACACCCGCACTGCAGTCTTTTTACCACCAATACCTCCAATACCTTGCCTATTGCTTCACTACCCACTACACTTGAGTCATTGTCCCTCACACCCCAAGCATGATCTACATCATCTACCTTCACAAAGCACCCTCGTTATCCCCATGGGTAACTCGCCCTCTTCCTCCATCTACTTTTCCTTCTAGACCTCGTACACCCACATCACCTTTACCCAAGAAGGTGCAATCCAAAAATAAAACCCCACTACCCTACAACAAGGTAGTCAAACAACCCCACACCCTCCTACCCATCCATCTACTATACCCCTACCCAAACGAACCCGACTGATACCTCAAACCACACCGGCACCTAAACCCATAGCTCAACCCATTCCTACTCTTCCAAAAATAATTCCCGACAACCAACCACACCTACACCCAAACCCACATTCACATCCCATTGTAATCCACTAAAGCAGGTCTATGCCAAAATTTTAACCAATCTCCTCGAGACTTCTATTGTCACATTACCGCCAGTCCGACCTTACGACCCCCTCAAACCCAAGCCAAAATGGTTTGATGATACTAAAATTTACGCATACCAGCATCTGCTAGGGCATGATGTGGAGAATTGCAAGGCCTTGAAAACCGTCCTTATCCAATTGTGTCCTCCGAAACCAACTTTGATGATGACGACCTTCTCGATGAGGATCCTGCTTCACCAACACCCATTCCCACACTACCCACTCAACAACCACAACCTCCACCCTCATAGCTCCTAGAGCCACACCCAAAATTTGAAATTAACATGGTTTGCATCAGAGAACTTGCCACGCCACCACCCAAATGTCATTGCACCCAACTGACCTCACAGGATTTTTCTCCTCCAATAGGTTTTTTCCCTTCATGTCGTTATACCACTCATCCTACACCTTCTCCATTTTCCAACTCCCCTCAAATCAACATGATACACGTCACTACATGTGCGTAGAAGGGAAAAGAAAAGGCAATTGACCCACTAACCAATCCTATACCCAACATACCATTTGCACCCATACCTAAAATAACTATCCACGGCCCCACATACCCCATTTCTAATGGTGTCACACATCGCACCATTCTCAAACAATTACACCAATCTCCCCTCAAAATGTCCTTATATGACCTCATCCAAACCTTAGAATCCCATCGTCAAGCCCTCATGGAGGTTCTTCAATCTATTGAGGTTTTACCCAATGACCCTACACTCGTAGCCTCCATTATCACACCCCATCATGTAGCCTCTCTCACCAAATTACCACCTTCATCCTCACCTCACCTTGTTCACCAAGTGGCCTCCCTTAGCTTCTCAAAGGAGGAGATTGCACCACACCAAAATGATGACCGGACCCATCCCTCTTCATCTTTTTCCACATTGATGACATACGGGTATGCCGTGTGATGATTGATGGAGGTGCTAGCATTAACACCATTTCATCCCATTCATTTGCTTAAATGCGCATACTTGACAATTACATGCATAAACATCCGGTCATGTTGCATTCATTCAATGACACTATCACCTCCACACTAGGCACTGTCATCCTTCACGTTTGCGTGGGCCCCCTGACTATTCAGAATTGTTTTATGTTTTGGAGGGGGAATTCCAATATACCTTCTTGCTAGGTAGACCCTAGATCCGTGTCATGGGTTGTGTTCCTTCCACTTTGCATCATTGTGTAAAGTTTGAACACAAAGGACACACTTATATCATTCAAGTGACCCATCACCTTTCAAAACATGCAACATGCTTTACAACCCAATGATGTGCTCACACCTCTCATGCCATCTACCTCCGCAACCACTACCACTCACCTCCACCTACCAATACTACATCTGCTGCTTTCACCGCACATACCTCCTCCATTCCTACCACCACCATAACCTCCATGGCTAACCCATTAGCTTCCCAATCCATTAGCTCCACTCTCCGCATCAACCTCCACACATCATCCATACCACTACCTACATATTAACCACCGATCCTGGAAGTTGTTTTTCAATGCCTCATTCGGGGAGTACCGCCTATATAGTGTCAACACATTCCTTACTCCGTCACGAGTATGGAAGCCTTTCACTAACACTCCTGCTATGATCACCATATAGGAGAATGCCTCCTTTATGGTCCTCCTCATCTTCATACTAGTCTCACCTATGGGGGACTTGATACTACCACTTACACACCTAAACCACCATCACAACCCCGCCCATTTTCCACTGACTTCCAATCACTTACCAATCGCCATTTCACCCACACCTTCCTACACCATTGTGCGTGTAAGGGTTTTGGTTTTGGCTTTTACGAACAAGGTCACCATACCGTTATTACATGTACCACCCGCAAACATAACGACCGTAGTGGTATCGGCTTCCCCAAACCTCCTACCAAATAGGCCCGCATTGAACTCATTGAAGACCCTAGCCCTCCTCCACCTTCATCTTCATCACCACCTTCACCCACTCCACCTTCATCACCACCCTCACTGACAGAGTCGATGGATCCTGAATCTATCCCCCCTAACTTTTTTTTTTTTTTCATAAACACCATTTCCTTGGGGCCTTTGACTTATCAACGTGAAGGCAAGGCCCCTTCCACTCTCCCATTCTTGTATCCTGAGATGATCGATGATGACACACCTACAATTAACGTCATTCAATGTCAAGATGATGAATCCATACTCACCTACCTTGGTGCAGAAGACTCATATATTCATCAGTCGTTACCTTTTGAGATGCAAACCATGTTGAATGAATCAACTATCGAGATCAACATTCATACTCAGGATGACCCACACATCTTAAAGATCATATAATCTTTAGATGATATCAAATAGGAATCCATCACTTCTTTTCTCTGAGATCATAACCATGCTTTCACTTGGTCTTACGCAGACATGCCCGGTATTGACCCCACCATAGTGGTCCATAATATCATAACCGTTCCCGATGCCAAACCTATCAAACAAAAGCTGAGGAAAATGCACCCTCGCATTGCTCTTCTTGTCAAAGAAGAACTTCAGCACCTTCTTTCCATTTCCTTCATCTTACCCATTGATTATCCTTGTTGGATTTCTAACATTGTCCTTGTTACTAAAGTAATAGGGGACTCGCATTTGCACGGACTTCTGTGACCTCAACCTCACACCGCCCGAAAGATGATTTTCCCTTGCCGGTATTGATCAACTAGTTTACCTCACCACTGGTCATGAAATTCTCTCACTCATGGATGGCTTCTCGAGTTATAACCAAATTTTGCTTGCCCAGGAAGATCAGCATAAAACCGCATTCATTACCCCTTAGGGGAACCTTTGCTATCATGTCATGCCTTTTGGCCTTAAAAACATTAGTGCTACATATCGGTGTGCTATGACTTACATCTTCCATGATATCATGCATCGCATATTGGAAGATTATGTGGATGATATCTTGGCCAAATCTAAACTTGTTGAGCACCTCTTGTCATTGAAACCATCTTTGACTACCTCATTAAATATTGCATCTTCCTTGACCTAAAAAGTACATCTTCACGGTTCTCTCGGGAAAGCTCCGGGATTTATTGTTTCCCTCCGTGGTATAGAATTTGACCTGCTAAAATCAAGACCATTATGGAAATTCCTCCGCCCACTAACCTTAAGCAACTCGTAACCTGCAAGGTAAATTACTGATCCATTCGTTGTTTCATTTCACAATTATCTTATCGGTGTCAACCATTTCATCATCTACTTAGGAAGGATGTCTCCTTTAAATGGGATGATGACTATCACAAAGATTTTGAGGCCCTAAAACAATACCTTCTCCAACCACCCGTACTCATTCCACCTAAAGACGATCAACCTTTTTACCTATACATATCAGCTACCGATCATTCCTTGGGAGCCATGCTCGCTCATCACGATGAACAACACAGGGAGCAGGCAGTTTATTACATAAGCTGTACTCTTTTAGACTATGAAACCCGATACAACCATCTAAAAAAACTTTTCTTAGCCTTAGTTTTCATTGCCACCAAACTCCTCCATTACCTACTCAACCACAAAACCTATGTCGTGACCAACACCGATCCCTTACACGTCATGTATGCCAAACCTTATCAAAATCAGCACACCACGATGGCTTATGCTTTTAGCTGATCTTGACCTTGAATTCATTCACCAAAAGTACATCAAGGGCTAGGATATCACCAACCAATTGGTGATGCACCTATTTCGAGGACCAACCCTCTAATTTTGACTTTCTCGATGAGTCAATTTGCTAATCTTTCCTTGAACAAACCCCTTACCAAATGACATTGTTCTTTGACGGTTCCAAGTGTCGGCATGGGGGAGGCTAGTGTTATCCTCATTCCTCTGGATGGAGAACCCATTCCTTTGTCTTTCAAACTAGACTTTGAATGCACTATAATATTTCCAAATACGAAGCACTCATACTAGGTCTCCAGCCGCATATACCCTAGATGTCCAATCAATCCACATCTTTGGTGATTCTTAATTGGTCATAAACAAAGTTAATGGTATGTACCAATGTCGTAACGAGATACTTCAAAAGTATAAACATCATGTAGAAATACTTTTGACCACCGTTGATCGTTACACCCTTCAAACCATCCCACGTTCAACCAAAAATTATAGATACCATGGCCTCGCTTAGCTTCCCAAATACCCACCTCCCCTGTCGATTCCAAAATATTTGTCACCGTCTACAATGCCTCCATTCACCTTCTTATTTACCTCATGATGTTTACTCAATCGGAACCGACACCCCGACCCGAGTTACCTTTGGTAAAAAATACTTCGACTACCTTTCCTCTCCATCTTACCTCCCGATCTCACTCGTGTGAGAAAATGCACCTTCCTTAAAAAAGTATCTTGTTTCGTCATTCTAGGGGACTCCTCTATAAGCATGGCTTTGATGGTATTCTCTTACGATGCCTCACAAGTTCTGAAATTCCTTATACCATTAAGGAGGTTCATGATGGCATATGTGGAGGTCACTTTAGTGGCCTTGTTGTTGCTAAGTGTATTCTTCACCTAGGCTATTACTGGTCGACCCTTAACTATGATTGTTGTGACTATGTCAAACATTGTGTGAAATGCCAACAACATTCCAACCTTCATCATACACCCAGTCATGCTTTACAGGTCACTCATGACCTTTGGCCCTTCTCTCAATGGGGTTTGGATCTTGTCGGAGAAATCAATCCTCATTCTTCCCAACACCATCAATGGATCATAATTACTACCGAATACTACACAAAATGGGTGGAAGCCATACCACTCATCTCCATGAAATCTGAGAAAATATGTGAGTTCATTAACCATCACATCATTTGTCACTTTGGTGTTCCTCATCACCTCATCACTGAAAATAGAAAATAATTCAAAAAAAAAAAACACTGCAAAACTTTGTGATGCCTTTGGCATTTAGCTTAGTTTCTCATTACCTTATTACCCATAAACCAACAGCCAGGTTGAATCCACCAACAAAACCCTCAACAAAATTCTCATGAAAGTGGTTGATGATATGTCGACATTAAAATTTTCCTCCGTAATTTCTATTTTATTAATGTATGTATTAGGAATAGGATGTTGTTAAGTATAATTAGTAGTGGCGTCCAATAGAAGATAACGGCACTGTCAGTACAGTGCTGCCAATAATGTAGAATATGGTAACAGTCAAAGTACAATAGGAATGTTGTAAAAAGTAAATATTTGTCGTAAGTGGTCCAGTAATGTTAAAATGTCAAAGTTGGGATAAGTAGAGAAGTAGGGACTACATGATTAGGAATTAGAAATATTATATTTGTAATAAGGACAAAGAGTGATGTCATAAATATTTTATATATTTTATTTGTGGAAAAGTCTAAAAGGTGGAACCCATGTGAGATGATAAGATTTATCTTATCTTGAAGATAAGCCTACATGTAAAGGCAAGAGTTTAGGCATGGAATATGATTGGCCGGAAGAGATTTCCTATCCTATCTTAAAGATAAGGTGGATAAACCTGAATTCCTATAAATAAAGAGGCCACCCCCTCATTTAGCATATAGAGAGAAGTAGTGAGAAATATTGTATGAGTAAGTGTGTAAAGAAAGCCATCATTTTGAAGGTGTGTTAAAGAATCCATTAAGAGGTGTAATTGTGAAGTTTCTCCCATAGTTATTGTTTGAAGGCAAGTGAAGTTAATAACACTTGAAGAACCTCATGGGTGAGATTGTAACAATTTCATGTTGATATTATAATTTACACTAATATTTCAGATTTATCATTATTCCTTCTTATCATAGTCTATGGTATTCTTGTGTTTCCAGATTACATCCACCAAACTAAGAGTTGTGCATTAGTTAATAATCATAGCACGAGGAGTTCCCGGTGAAGAATTATCATAGTGTCGGATTGGTGTTGACATTTTGGTTCCGTTGCAGGACCATTCCTCGTTGGTGGATTTTTTGGAGAAATATTCTCACTTAGTCAGAAAACATTTGGAGGGTAACCTTGTTTTTATTGTGCATAGTAGTTACCATGGTAAAGTCACTTTTTGCCGTGAATAGTATTTACCATCAGTAAAGTCACTTTTTACCGTGAATAGTATTTACCGCAGTAACTTCACTTTTTATTGTGAATAGTGTTTACCACAGTAAAGTCAATTTTTACCACAGTAACTTCACTTTTTATTGTGAATAGTGTTTACCACAGTAAAGTCAGTTTTTACCACAGTAAGTCAAGTTTTACCATAGTTTACCATGGTCATTTCTATTTTCTATTATAGTGATTCTAATTATTTGTGCACATAAGTCTTGTTGATTGTACTTGTGGGTTGGTATTTCACTGTGGTTACTTTTGGAAATGGGGAAGATTCCTGTTTTTCAACCCAATCTAATGAAGATGCTTCCTCTTTCATTCAAGAGTTTAAACGATCTTGTATTTGTAATGGCCTTATAAGAAGGGAACAATGGACTGAATTTTTTCCTACCTTTTTGGATGGTTCATCCCTTAGGTGGTTTGAAACACTAGGTGATAATGTGAAAAACTCATGGGATTTATTAACTGAAAGTTTTCTTGAAGAATTTGGTGAACAATGAAATATGCAGATCTCATGATCGATATCACAAAGCTAGCCCAAGGAGAGAAGGAGAAGATAAGGGATTATCATACTCGTGTTCTAGAGCTAAGGAGGAAGCTCGATGCCCATATACGGAAGGAAGGATTAGCGGATGGGTTAATGAATGGCATGGATAATCTCCTCTGTAAGCACTTCATTCTTGGGATGAAGCCAGAGATCAGACAACGAGTGAAGTATGACCACCTAGCTACCATTGAACAAGCAAAGGAGATTGCAAGAAGGCAAGAAGAAAGCATGGAAGAGGAGCCCAAAGAAATTGTTGCTAAAGTAGAGCCTACACGGCAAGACCTTTGGTCCGAGAATCCATGACCACTCTCGGTGAGCACAAATCCTTCTCCTAGTACATCTATGAGTATGAAGATCTCGCTCAGAAAGATGGGTTAGTTAACTATTAATCTTCTTGAGGAAAGGAATTTAGTTCTCGGGGAGGAGATAGAGGTCCAAAAAGAAATATTTCTAAAGTTGTATGTTATGGTTGTTATAAAAGGGTCATTATAAGTATAATTGTCAGATAGAGCTTCTACATGCATCCGGTACAAGAGATAATGATAAAGGAAAGCACGTGAATTCTTTTGATGTAGTAGATAAGAGCATAAATAATGAAGTAGATGTGTTTGTAACAAAAAAAAAAAAAAAAGATAACCAAGATGGAAATGATCCTAAGAAGATGAAAGGAGAAACTAGTAAGAAACATAGGAGAAGAAAGTTGGGTGTGCAAAGATTTTCTCGATTTCACAGGGACAAGGACCATATTCCATCTTAGACAATCATCCAAAAGGCCTGCAAATATTACATATGGTCAACTCTTGGCTATGTCTTCGAGAAGAGGGGAGCTGCGAAGTGGAATCAATACTCAGCGAAGGAAGGAGGTTGAGGTCCCTGTTTTGGAGGTAGAGGCAGATCCCTACGCTCCACAAGTGAGGTATTATGTAATGGTATTTCAATTCATGATGTCTTAGTTGATGGAGGTGTTGCCAGTTAATGTAATGACCGAGTCTCTGTAATGAAAATGTTGGGTTTAAAATTGATCGCCCTCAACACTTATGTTAAGGTCATTAAATAAAGGAAAAACTAAACTAGAAGGTGTAGTCTCAAATGTGGCAATATATGTTATGGGTGTTGTATGTGTGGTAGACTTTCAGGTGATGAAAAATGGTACTGTTGCGTACCCAATGTTGTTGGGAAGACCATGACTAAGGAGAGTTCATGCAAGAAACTACTGGAATGAAGGCTTCATGACACTTGGATATGGTAGAGAGAGGGTAAAGATAAACGTGATCCCTCAGCATCATAAGGCAGAACCTATGGATTCAAGTGATGAAACTGATGATTGGACATCCTCTGATTACTCGAGTACTAGTGAAGTGGACACTGAAGATGAAGAAAGTGAGGTTGATGTTTCGGTCATGGATATCCTTCCAGTCACACCGACTCATGATCCCATAAAATTATCTGAAGAGAAAAAATTGATGATCGTCTCCAACAAATAAATATTGGTGATGTTGTGATGGAGAGTGAGAAGGAATCCTACCTCCAGCTCTTTCGAAGGTACATACACATATTCACTTTTGATTACAAGGAACTCTATCAAGTAAGTTGGGTAGAACATTCTATTGAGTTGGTAGATAGTGCTAAGCCCATAAAGCAAATGCCATATAGAATGAATCCTAATTTTTCCAAGACTGTAAAAGAAGAAATAGATAAGTTGCTTGATGCAGGATTTGTATTTGTTGTGGAGAATTCAAAATGGGTTTCTCCCATTGTGATCTCAATAAAAAAGAATGGGAAGCTACGCATTTGTGTGGATTATAGGAAGCTCAATAAGGCAACAAAGAAGGATCATTACCCTCTTCCATTCTCAGATCATATTTTGGATGAAGTAGCTGGCCAGGAGTGCTATAGTTTTGTTGATGGATATAGCGGATACAACCAAGTTCGTATAGCAGAGAAAGATCAGTTGAAGACCACGTTCACCACTCCTTGGGGAATGTTTGCTTATAAAGTTATGCCTTTTGGGTTGTGTAATGCTCCAAAGAACGTTAAGCACTTGATGAATAGGGTGTTTGAACCCTACATTGGGAACTTCATCGAGTATTTCGGATATTTTTGCATCTATGGGAGCAAGATGGACCACCCGCTTCGAGATGGAGACAACATTTCAAAGGTTAGATGAAGCACAAGCCTCACTAAACCCTACAAAGTGTGTCTTTGGATGTTCTAAAGGCATTTTGTTAGGGCATGTTGTATCCAGAGATGGTATTGGTGCGATCACAGTAAAGTTTCAAAATCAAAGAGTTACCATTTCCTATGAATAGAAGTAAGTTGAGATCATTTTTAGGCCATGTGGGTTACTATAGAAGGTTCATCAAGAATTTCTCAAAGATTACACACCACCACTAACCTAGTTCTTGAAGAAGGATGTTACTTATGAACCGGGAAATAAGGCGCATGAAACTTTTAACAATCAAGGAAGCCACAGTGTCTTCACCTGTTTTAAAGAATCAGATTGGAGCAAGCCATTCATTGTGTATGCGATGCCTCGGATGAAGCACTAGGAAGTACTCGAGCCAAAAAGGATGAAAATGGGAATGATCATCCAATTTACTTTGGGATGAGACAAATGAGCGATCTTTGAGGTAAATTATCTTGTAGCATAAAAAGAGGTTCTAGCTTATCATTTTTTTGTAAAGAAGTTTAGAAATTACTTGTTAGGGTAGAAATTTATAGTTGAATGTAGATCATCGAGACTCTAAAATATATTGTCAATAAGCCTAACCCATCGGGAGGATAGCAAGATGGATAATTTTTCTACAAGAATTTGAATTTGATATTATAGATAGGCCGGGAAAGAAGCATGTCAATGCAGATGCACTCTCTCGAGCCTATGATGGTTTAGGTTTCCTTGTGATGATGATGATTTCCCAGGATGCGGCATTGTTATCTATTGACACAATCCCTAGTGAATACATAGATATTTGGAATTATCTAAATTAATTCAAGTTTCTGATGGTGCCAATGCAAAGACTAAGAGAGGAATATTACTCAAGCCGATCGTCCATATTCTATTCTACATGGAGTATTATTTGAATAGGACACGATGGATAGTATAGAGAGGGGTTGACGTGATCAAGGAAGGAGCTGATAGAAGAATTCCACAATGGTACATGTGGAGGACACTTCTCGGACAACTTACAAAGAAGAAGGATCTTGGATGCAAAGTTATCATTTTGGCCCACTCTTTTTAGAGATTGTTATAATTATTATAAGACATGTGATATTTGTAAAACACATGGTAACCGTAAGACTTCATCAACTCCATTATGCCCTATTCTTCCACTTGGTCCCTTTGAAAAGTGGGGAATAGACATTGTAGGTCAACTTCCAACTACCCCATGCCAAAATAAGTATATTGTAGTTGCCATGATTATTTAACCAAGTGAATTGAAGCTAGGCCATTGAAAACAACTTCCATGGATGAAGTGGCAAGGTTCATATATGAACGCATTGTCACCAGATTTGGTTTCCCATTAGAAATTGTAACAGATCAAGGAAGCCACTTCATTAATGAGGTGGTAGAAGCCCTAGTCAACAAGTTTTCTATTAAGCACAGGAAGGCAACAACATACAAGCCAAGCACAAATGGACAAGTGGAACGAACAAATTTTGTGTTATGTCAAATTCTAGCAAAAGATGCAGCCTTGCAAGTACATAAGTGGGATAAAAGGATTCATGCAACATTGTGGGCATATAGGGCAACATCAAAGTCAGCAACAGGATACTCCCATTTCAGTTGGCTTATGGCATTGATCCAGTTCTTCCTATTGAGTTTGATATTCCCACTGTGAGAGTTATGAAAAATGAAAGGATGGATGAAAGGGATTCATTAAGAGAAATATTGGTACATCTTCATCATTTTAGAGGAAATGAGGGAAATAGCGAAGGATACAAGCTATAAGAAGAAAATGAAGTAGAAGGAATACTTTGATCAAAAGATTTGTTGGTCTCCATTTCATGTGAATGAATTGGTTCTAGTATATGATTCCAGATACAAAAAAAAAGACAGAGAAAATTTCTTCCAAAGTGGATAGGGCCCTACAAAATAGCAGTTGTGCATGAAAATGGTACATATCGACTGGAGGAATTGGATGGTACTCCCATTACAAAATGGGTCAACCATGACAAGTTAAATATTTTCCAAGCACCAGCTTCAGAATGTCCATAAGAGTCTACTCCGAGGACGGAGTAGAAGTTAGGAAGGGGGAAAATGTCGACATTAAAATTTTCCTCCGTAATTTCTATTTTATTAATGTATGTATTAGGAATAGGATGTTGTTAAGTATAATTAGTAGTGGCGTCCAATAGAAGATAACGGCGCCATCAGTACGGTGCTGCCAATAATGTAGAGTACGGTAACAATCAAAGTACAATAGGAATGTTGTAAAAAGTAAATATTTGTCGTAAGTGGTCCGGTAATGTTAAAATGTCAAAGTTAGGATAAGTAGAGAAGTAGGGTCTACATGATTAGGAATTAGAAATATTATATTTGTAATAAGGACAAAGAGTGATGTCATAAATATTTTATTTGTGGAAAAGTCTAAAAAGGTGGAACCCATGTGAGATGATAAGGTTTATCTTATCTTAGAAGATAAGCCTACATGTAAAGGCAAGAGTTTAGGCATGGAATATGATTGGCCGGAAGAGATTTCCTATCCTATCTTAGAGATAAGGTGGATAAGCCTGAATTCCTATAAATAAAGAGGCCACCCCCTCATTTAGCATAGAGAGAAGTAGTGAGAAATATTGTATGAGTAAGTGTGTAAAGGAAGCCATCATTTTGAAGGTGTGTTAAAGAAGCCATTAAGAGGTGTAATTGTGAAGTTTCTCCCATAGTTATTGTTTGAAGGCAAGTGAATTTAATAACACTTGAAGAACCTCATGGGTGAGATTGTAACAATTTCATGTTGATATTATAATTTACACTGATATTTCATATTTATCATTATTCCTTCTTATCATATTCTATGGTATTCTTGTGTTATGTTTGTTGTTGTGTTTCCAGATTACATCCACCAAACTAAGAGTTGTGCATTAGTTAATAATCATAGCATGAGGAGTTCTCGGTGAAGAATTATCATAGTGCCGGATTGGTGTTGACAAATACTAGGAAGGATTGGCATACGCACATTCCTTTTCCCTATGGGAATACAACACTAGTATTCACACTTCTATTGTGGCCACACCCTTTTCGCTGGTCTACGGTACAAAGGTTGTGCTACCTCTCGAAGTCCGAGATTCCCTCACTCCACATTTCTCTCCAGGACATGCTTCGATGATAACTTTCATCAAGGCCATTTAGCACAACTAGAGTTATTAGATGAACGTCGTCTTAACGCTTTAGATCACCTTCAAGTTTACCAACAATGTATCAAACGCGCTTATGACAAACTTGTTCATGAGCGAACCTTCAAGTCGGTGACCTTGTCTGAAAGAAAATCAACATGTAACCAAAGCAAAAAAAACGTAAACGGGAAAATTCGCTCCTAATTGGCTTGGACCATACATCGTAACTCATACTCATGGATCAGATGCCTATCGTTTGTCCTCACTTGAGGGTAAAATTGAACTTGAGCCCCTTAACATATTGCATCTTCGACCATTCTATTGTTGACTCGTTGTTCTACCTCACCCTTTGTTTCTCTATGGGCTCGTCCCTTGAGTGCTATTCACTCCATACACCTCCCTAATGATTAAACAAGAGTCATGTGAGTACCTATCACTTGTTATCATCTCTTGAATATGTGTACCACAAAGCCTTTGCTCATAGCATGATTTTCATGATACTTTTTTGTCTATCTTTAGATGAGATCCCATGGTCGTTCCACCTTGCCTTTTGAACAAGAGTCCTATCCTTCACCTTTGTCTTGTCCATGATTTCAAATACCTCCGATGGGACAAAAATCCTTGAGTCAAAATTCTAATAAAAATATGACTCCTGAAAAGGACATCTTTCTCTTGACAAAATTGTTGTTATAAATATCTTGCTCCCTCGAAGGACAGCTATGTGAAGCTTTCAAAAAAAAAAAAAAGAGAGAAACTGAAGCTTCCCTCATCAATCAGCTTCACAAAGACCTCAAGGAGTACCATATTATTTATCCCATATAGACTTCCTGCATCGATCAGTCTATCTCAACAACAACCTTTTAGTCATGGACTTGCCCATTGTGACCTTGGACCTCTTTCCCAAAAGACCTGTCACTCAAAGCATGTAAAATTACCTACCTTTCACCCACCTTACCATTTTCACTCTCATTTCCTCAATTACTTCAAGGGACATCTTGGAATTTAGACATTTGGTGATCTTGTGACTACTTTCACCGTGGAACCGTTAATCATGCAATGCCTTTCGGGTCTTGTGTTCATCACCCCCTTCAAGGTATGATCTACTTGGTATGATCCTACCCAATCAGGTGGCTTTATTACCCCCCTCTTATCTTTTAACCATCTTTGTTTATGTTTTGATCACCTTATACAGGACTTGATCCTCGACACTTAGCTTTGGGGTAGTCTTCCCCTTTCACCATAATCGCCTTCACCTGCATCCTTTTACCTACAATCTCCCACACCTATTAAACCTAAACCCACAACATGCACACAAACCTACTAACTCACTTTCATATTCTTCCCTAGCTCATGGGAGAAATACATCACTGAGGTCCCTTTTTTTCCGAGACTATGTAGGCAAGACTCGCGGGCATGGGGCCCTTGGAGGTTAGCTCGGCCATTTTCTCTACCCTAAACAATTCATCAACCATACCTAACTCACCATTTACATCACATTTCACTTAGTTCCCCTTTTGTAACATAATTGGAAATTAAGCCACATACATAACAAGTTGCTTACCATAACATACATTTATTACACCTACTTTCCCTCTATCCTCACTATGCATAGAATATACAATATTTCACATATGACCCATACTATCATTCATGCAAACAATCTTTGAATCATAAACCAACTTGACTCAACCATGCCTATAACCTAACTCGATCCATGCCTAAACTAACCTCGACTCAATCCATGCCTAACCATAACCTAACTCGATCCATGCCTAACCACACCCCGACTCGATCCATGCCTATAACCCGACTCAATCATGCCTATAACCTGACTCAAACCATGCCTACAACCTCGATTTCGATCCATGATCGATTCAACCATGCCTATAACCCGACTCGAACCATGCCTATAACCTGACTCGATCCATGCCTAAAACAACCTAACTCCATCATGCCTAACTCATCTAATTTCAAACCACATCAAAGTAACACATCAATATCTCATCTAACACATGCCATACATCCAATATCTCATAAACATATTAACATATCACAAAATACCATGAATCTCATCGTATAAATCAATAAATGTGTATCTCAAAATACATGTCTATCTCATCATGGCCATCATCTCAAAAATGTCGGCACGCAAGCAATATACAATACAAAATGTCATCGGCACAGGCCAATCTCATATATACACAAAGAATGAATGAATCAATATAAAAAAATCTTCAGCACGCAGGCTGGTATATGCTCACAATATATAAAAATCACTTGTACATCCTCAATGTCTTTGGCTTGCAGGCCGGTATATGATCAAAAATACAACTATCTTGGTACACTCCCGCATATATATCGAATAATCACTAGTATACATCAAAATCGGGTGGCTGCATATCAGACATCTCACCGGATGTCCTCCATCTCCATGTCACCTGTACCCTTGACCTCTGTGTGTCTTGGCACATCACCTAGATTTGGTCTCCGTGCTCTTGTGGCCTCTCCTTGATCAAGCCTCGGAGCTCACTACCCTCCTATGTTCTCCACACTATGTGTGCGGGATCTCGTCCTCTCACTTTGGACACTGTTGTGCTATGTACTCTCAGAAGAGAGGAATTCTATCCCGACCGCCATGAGCTGGTCCTGATAGTATCTCACCTCACCTAGGGCATCTTGTAACCTAGATATAGGCATGGTCTGTGGTGGTCCCATAGGTCTCGCCCCTGTACCTGCCTTGTGCCATCCTGTGAACTAGGACCAGCTCCCTGCTTTGTGGTGGTGCCCCTTCCCTTGTGCATGTGGTGGTGCCCCATGTCCCCGTGCTGTAGTTGGGCCAGTAAGGCCCCATCTATGTCTAGGTTGTGGCCAACCGGCCTGTAAACCTGCCACTGAGCACGAAGGGCTGCCACCGACCATCCCTGTCTCCATCTCCTCCATCTCCTCCACCCTCCATCCACCATCTAGGCCTACAGACTGGCCACCTATACTCATAGCTCTACTACCTCTACCTCTGACCCCTCCAAAGTTGTGTTTGTAGTATACCTATCTCTGCGTGATCACGTCGATACCTACCCGTATAGGGTGTCTCTCTAACTTTTCACGGTAGCTAAGTCAAGGTGAGCCCTGGTCTAGGTGGTATGGCTTGTAGCTAAGCCACCCACCACTACCTATACCTATCTGTGCATCCGGCGTCATCAATCCACCGATCCACTGGCTGCTCCTCCTCTCCTATAGGCACTGTAGGCTGTGGTAGAGGTAGAGGCCTCTCCACGTCATCTCTCTGATACTGTGGGAAGGATAGAGGAATATCTTGTACAAGCCCGAGCTGCCATCGGACCTTGTCGACTAGGATCTTCTCATCCTCCACGGCACGGTAACCCTGTATCCACCTCTCTAGCTAGAGCTCAGCTAGCTCCTCATGCATGTGCCTATCTGAGGGGAATCCCACATATAGCCTCCAGATAATGTCCACTCTAGATAACCCTTCTAACAACTACCAAAAATGGGCCACATCATATGTCACCTATCGACCTCCACTCTCGCCACCGGCACCCATCTCCGTATACCAACCACATAGATCTCATGGGAATGCATCTACTCGAGGTATCCCTATCGGTCGAACACAGACTATGTGCTCTTAGGCCCAACAATGTAGTATAAATGTACATCACAAAGCTAAACTGCTCAATCGCCCATATGCCCACCACTCTTGGTATAAGCGTACTAAGAATGATGGTGCCCAGAAAACTATGTCTCATGCACCATCATATCGTGGAGCACCCCATCGTGATCGGGAAAGCATCCAACCCTCGCATCGGGCGGTAAAGCAAAGACACCGCCTCCATCAATAAAACCACTAGCCTCGTCTCATCTAAACATGATAAGTACATCTCACCATAGCTCAAACTGGCACTATGGAATCTCAACTCTATCGCCCCCTTGCCAAATACGGTCCCGATCAGCTCCTCGAGGCCTCAGAGGAGATAGAGTACACTGGGCCCCCAATATGGGTAACCATAATATCTGGAACATGTCCTCCAGGGTGATAGTCATCTCACCCATTAGAAGGTGGAACGTGTTGGTCACGGAATCCCATCTATCGATGAGCGTGACCATCAAACTAGGTTGCCAAACAACATGTCGGTAGTGCCGAATACCACTCAAGCCCACTGCCTTCACATGCTCCACTCTACGGGGTTTGCTAGGCTACGCAATGTCACCAATAAGCGGCGCAACCACCCTGTCCCGCATATGTAATTATGATCTCCCCTGCATCCAATTCAAAGCACAACATTAATCTATATTTACCATACCATATTCACTAACTATCATTACCCACTACCCTATTTTTACCCTATCAACCTCAACCCCCTAACCTACATCATTTTTGGGAGCCTTGTGCCTACAATCCCAATAGGTGTCGGTTCGTCCTAACCGACTCCGGTCACCCTTAAACCGACATCGGTCACCTATTTTGTGACCGATACCAGTTCACCTTGACCGACCACGGTTACCATGTAACTGGTATCGGTCACCTATTAGGTGACCGATCCTTGTTCTACCCGACCGACACCGACCAAGCTTGACCGACACGGTCATCGTGTCGCGGAAAAAAACGTGACTTCTCAAAGCCCCCTTTTTTGTAATCCCTCCCATCTATCCCTTTTACCCCACCTATAATGACCTACACTACCCCAAAACCCTACCCACCCCACCTATCCAATTTCCTAACCTCCCCCCCTCTTTTTTCCCCATTTTTCCCCCCATACCCCCATTTTCCTTTTTCCCACCCACCACAAAACAAAACCCCACAAAACACTACCAATAACAACTATTACAATCTCTAATCTATCTAATTCACCCTATAGAGTTAGGTGCTTACCTCATCATGCTACTGTCATCTCGGTGGCATGTTTGACCACTGTGCCGGTGGTCCGCCCGAGCCCTCTCCAGCCTCTGCCATCACCGAATATCTACCCACACCCTCCGACCAATTAAATCCCTCACAAAGATCTCGTGGACCCGCTACTCACCAACCCAACCACCGTCAACTCACACTACCAACTCACTATCCCGTTTCCTCTGGACACTTTTCTCACTTCTCTCTCTTTTTTCATTTCTTCACTTTGCAAATCACAAATGAATAATAAAAACACGGATTTTTGTTTTTATACAAAACCCAACCTAACCGACGTTGGTTCCCCTTGACTGGCATCGGTCTCATGCCCTACCTCACCGTCATTGGTTTTCCTATACTAACGTCGGTTATACATGACCGCCATCAGTCAACCTAACCTACACATTGCCCATACTTTTCCATTTTACCCCACCCTCTACCTTGCTCTTTACCCCATCCCACCTTTACCCAAACCCACTACCTTACCTTTCCTGACCTCATCATTTACTATCTCCATTTGTCCTCCTTTGGGGACTCATTATTTTACCCCTACCTCAGCCTTACCCGTGCCGTGACCTAGATATTTGGACCTAGACCATCGCTAGTGACCTTTGACCTCATGTGTTTGCTATACCTTGTGGCACTGTTACCTATGTTGATTGACCTAATGACCTTACCTAGCCTATTGTTGTGACCATTTATCTTGACCCTACCTTTGGTGTATCGGAACATACCTAAACGTTCTTGCACCTAACCTATGTCATGTTTCTTGACCATATCCTATACCTTGGATACTGGATTCACTTCACCTTTGTTTGGATAGACCTATCAACCTTAGGACGATGTAGAGTTTGCCTGCTCTTCAACCCGGTAGCGTGCTACGGTTTATACGTGTGCGTGCGTTTGATTATTACTCCGTGACCTTGACCCATGACCTAGATTGCCCGAGTAGACCTTTCACCCTTTTTCCCTATACCCACTTGTTTTTCCTCCCATTTACCTTTTATCAAACCACTCCTTTGCTTCAACCTCGCTACCTCGTCAATTCCTGGTTTGAGGGGGATCACCTTCACCCTCACATGGGGCAACCACATCTTATTTTTGTTAGCATTGCTTACCAATACACGCTACACAACAAAAAAGGGGAAAATGTAGAACTAAAATTAGGTCACACTCCCTTTCGTCCCTTGACATATAACCATCCTTTATTACATTTACCTAGTCATGACCCCCTTAACCCCACTAATATTAATTTAATTAAATTAATGCATTACCCTCACTATATTTATTATTTAAATATATTATTTAAATAATATCTACACATACAGTTCACTTAGACACCTCACTAAGCTAACTCAACCTAAGACCTATTCTTAACAAGTTACCATAACTAACTAAGACTTACCCAAACCCTAAAAATCAATGCCTACATTCCCTCTAACCACATTCCCGCATGCTCACAAGAGGCTCCCAGTCTAATCCATGGGATAATGACATGAGATCCAAGAAAATTAGGAGGATCTCCCTAAGTTTAGTAAACCTAGGAAATCCCACCTTGACCAACATTAGTTACCCCTAACCTTCACCTAAGTTTTGAACTGAGCATTCGGTTACCCTTTTAACCCAAAACAACCTTATCCTCAAGGTTGAAAAAAACTTGGAAGTTGGAAAAAACTTTGGGAGAAAGTTGATGAGAAAGAACACATCTCAGAGAGATAATGCATCTTCAGAGATTCAATTCATGTGAAAACTCACATCCAAGGAAGGAGATTGAACATCTTCTCCTGCACAACCATTCCAGCCATGATTTTATCTATCCAAGCGAAGAGGAGTCTACATGTAACCCATGCAAAAGATTTTCTTCAGTTGGTGATCACTTGCAACCTTCAAGCCCATCATCAACACCTCCATCTTTCACACACAGGCCTTCAGGAATGAAATCGAAGTAAGTACAACATCATACTCTCTTGGTTATTTCATTTCATCATCATTTTATCATTCATTGTTTATCTTGCTCCCTATTGACCTTCTCCACATTTTCACCTCAATATACCCATTAAAACCTCGTAAAAGCCCACTCCCATCACCCAATACCTTTCCTGACAAACCGAAGTCCTTTGTGTAATCACAAAGGAGACCAAAAGCTCATTCTGTGACATTTCCAGATCTCACAATAACTGGCACCGGTTACACCTAACTGCCATCGGTCACCCCTGACCGACATCGGTCTTTGTGTTTTCCCACACACGAGCAGATACCTACCCACCTAATTTCACCTCACCTTCATTCACCGTGACTACCGGAGTCCTTTACGATATGTAGAGACCCAGAACCAACCATTTGACCTTCGGATCCTATTCTAGCTTAGCTTGTTAGATTAGATCTATTTTCTTATTGTGTTTTTAAGTGAGATACCTAAATCATTTAAAAATAACAATAGGATTTACTTTGTTTACAACATTAAATTTTTTAAAACATTGGACTGATAACCATCTAGGAAGTATCATACTTCCCGGATCTAGCTCACACTAGGTAGTTCACTACCCATATTGTTTAATTCCTTCTGGTGGTCTTGTTTTCATTACAGGTAGTTCCTACTAGCCAAAAGGAATCTCTCACAATCAGTTGTGGATTCAGAATTCATATGCGCGTGATGACCCATCAACTCGACATTTGAACAGGTATTCCTCCTATGCCTGTTACCCTATCTATTTCGTCAACACTTCAAAAAAACAATCTAAGAAAAAGGTGAAACATCTATATTCACTTTTGCTTCTTCTTCATCAGAGTCTTCACATTCAACTACATTATTTCCTCTTGAACTACCTTCTTCAGGGAAATCCATGGCCATAAATAGACATTTAGATTGGTCTTCATCATTCTCTCCTTCAGACATGTCTGAGTTGCCTGAAACTGATTCACTTGACTTTTCTTCTGTGTATAAATTCTTCTTTTCTTTGAAGTACTTCTTACCATCTTTCTTTTTGTGATTCTTATTTTTTTGGCTATGTCTGTGTGATTGTCTTCTTCATGTTTAGACTGGTTTTCTCTATCCTTATTTGGGAATTTATTTACAAAATGACCTACTTGTCCACATTCAAAACATTTGAAAGGAAGTTTTCCTTTGTACTTACCTGAGCCTCTTTTTAGTCTTCTAACAAACATGGCTTCGATCTTTTCATCATCTATTTCTTTCTCTAAATCTAATTCTTCTTCTTCTTTCTTAGACTGGGTCTCTTTCTTGGTGATATTTTATCCAATAGTCCTCATTTCATATGTTGAAAGGATACTTTGTAGTTCATCCATTGTCGAGTTTTCATATCTTTGGCTTCTTCCATAGCTGAAACCTTCACATCATATTTGGTGGTCAGAGATCTCAGAATTTTCTGAACAATAGCATATTCTTCTATTTTTTCACCTAATCCTCTGATCATATTGATCACTTCATCTACCCTCTGCATATAAGTTGCAATAGTCTCATCTTCTTTCATCTTTAAGCTTTCAAACTGGGCCCTGTAAGTCTGTAACTTAGCTAGTTTTACTTTTTCATCACCTTCATAAATATTCTAAAGATTTTCCTAGGTTTATTTGGCAATAATGCATTGCATTACCTTTACAAATTTTGTTTCATTCAAACCACACAATATAGTGTTCATAGCTCTTAAGTTGCATTCATTTTTTTTTTAATCGAGGTGATCGCGCGTTTGGAGGTCTATAGATTTTTCAACACATTCCCAAATATCAAATCCAAGTGACATAATATATGTCTTCATCCTTATTTTCTAGAGTGCGTAATTCATTCTAGTGAAGAGTGGTGATCTTGACACAGATAATCCACCTTGTGCTTGATTCGTTTTCATGTTTGTGAATAGAGGATCTCCTTGAAGATGTTAAGATTCTACTAGAAGGACTCGCTCTGATACCAATTGTTAGAGATAACAAGCTAACTAAGAGGGGGTGAATCAGTTATTCAAAATTATATCTCAATTTAAATTATTAACATATACACATTCACTGATTCATTAAACCATTCACCATTCAAAAAAATAGTGTGCATCAGATATAAAGCATTAAAACACATTACACAACATGCTAACACCATATATAAGTGGGAAACCCTCATAGGGAAGACCCATTGAAAATATTTTATATTACTAAAAGTAAAGAATTTTAGTGAAGCACCAACCCCGATTTAGTGAGACACCAATCCCACAAGGAGCACCAACCCCTGATTTAGTGAGAAACCAATCCCAAAAGGAACATCAACTCTTGATTTAGCAAATGCAAATTGAAGGGAGCACCAACCCCCTTTTATCTAAGCACCCATTAGAATAAGATATTACAATTTGATCATATAGAGTCAATATTGCTTACTCAACATATTATGATCACTTTTCTGTATCTTTCTGCACACTCTCTTTTCTCTATCTCTATAAATCTGGATCTCTGATCGCTGCTCTATGCCTCTTCTTTAGCTCAAATAATTCAATTTCACTTGATCTCTCTTTCTCCTTTTGTCTCCATTCTAACTCACATGCATCGATTCCTTACATAGAAAATAGCTAATGATATCTTTGATCAGCTCTCATATTCTTCTCTCATAACTGTAAATGATTTTCTACTTTTCTACACAGATTTCTTAGAGAATCTTTCATGCACAAGAAACTATTACAACCGAGCTGAAGATTTAATGTTATATGCATCTAATTTATTCAATACGAAATAGGTTGACCTTTTTATTTTGATTCGAACCAAAACCCTTCATTTAATTCTAGCTGCAACAAATCACATATGACCCAAGTAAGTCAGCCTTTTACCTTTTGTAGAATCTTTAATTTGATTATCTATACTATGAGTCAGCCTTCCCTTTTCTGGAATCTTCAATTAAACAATTCATCACCTAATTTTTGAAATTTTCATGGCACAATGTTGGCTCCTATGAATTTCCTCTACTTAGAGTGACTTAAATTGTGTTCCATGACTATTCTCTTTACTTCACTTTTTTCAATCCTTCGTGGAATATTTAGTCTTTTGCGGGATAAACATTCTCTATTCTTTCACGGTGCTTTTATTCTTCTGTTGAATTCTCTAGTCTTTTGCGACACTTTTAGTCTTCCATGGATTTCCTTAGAACTTCCTTACTCCCGTGGATTTATTTTAGATAGTTCTTATACGTGGTTTTTCCTTCTAGAGTCTCATGGATTTTACA
This sequence comes from Taxus wallichiana var. yunnanensis, assembly GCA_018340775.1. Classification (NCBI taxonomy): domain Eukaryota; kingdom Viridiplantae; phylum Streptophyta; class Pinopsida; order Cupressales; family Taxaceae; genus Taxus; species Taxus wallichiana. The sequence continues at coordinate 395,245,394 of CM031243.1, forward strand.
GACTTTGGTGGCTACTTCAAGACTTATGTGGTTACCCCCTCATATACGTGGTATGCACACAAATTTTATTAAGTCCCTTGAAACTTCTCTTGACCATCCCGATACATCCGAGAGTTGACACTACCAATCAACCTTCATTATTCTCACTTTCTCATTTTACCAATAATCCATTTTGTCATCAATACAACTTGGACATTAATGACATCACATATGAAAAAGAAAGAGGTCCAACAATCTCCCCATATGCATTTTTGTAACAATATCACCAATTGTTTCTTGACATCAATGACAATACATACTATAATGATAGATCTCCCACATAGTTTTCCTTCGAGGGATTATTCTATTCTTTTTATACTTTATTTTTGTGAACAATTATTCTTTGAGGGAGCAGTTTGTTTTCTTTTGAGTAAGGTAGCTTTGAAGATGATCATCCAAAAAATTTCACTTTTATGGAAGAGTTGGGGATAGCTAGGTAGACCACTTATGAGGGGATGAAGAATGTACAAGTGACACCTGTGGACCCTTAGTGTGGTTCCAATAGGTAGATAAGAAGGAAGTAGATGTAATGATCATAGGATTCCCACCTAGAAGGATGAACTTTTCCTTAAGGAAAAATGTTATGGGAAAAGTTGTGGTGCCTATATTCAAGGTCATAGATAGGAAAATGACAATAGACCACATAATTCCAAATCATTATGATGAAATATGGAAAAGGATAATGATGGATGGATGACCAATAAGATGACTAAGTTCACGTTGGTAGGTATGTTAACAATAGAAAGCCCTTGCAAGTGCAATGTGTTAAGAGGTTTTGTTTCTATTTTACCATCAAGAGAGGCCAAATGATAGGATCCAGACCCATACTTATGCGTGATAATATAAGGCCTAATCCAGTTGGGATGAAAATTTCCATGTTGGCTCCTTTCAATCGTAGTGACGTTTCCGATTTTATTTAAGGAAATGGTCACCGATGTTAAAGTCATGTTCTTGAGATGTTTTTATAATAAAATTTTATGCACTCTTGATAAACATGATGATGTTCAAGAGTGATAAGGCAACATTCATCTAACAACTCGAGTTGTGCTAGATGCTCTGGCGATAGTATTTTTCGGAGACGAAGTCATGAAGAGAAATGTATAAATATGGGATTTGAACTTAAAGAGGAAGGATGACCTCGGAGTCAGTAGCACCCATAGAGGTGTGGATGTTAGTACGATAAGCCCAAAGAGTGAAGGGGATATGAAGATTCCAATTATGACCTTATTTATCAATAGTCTTGGTAAGAATGTTACAAATATTTTTGTTAGTAGCTTCAACTTAGCCGTTAGCTTGAGGATAGTACGAAGAAGAGAAGCTAATATTGATATTGAATGAGTCATAAAACTTCTTGAGATATTTTTTTTTTTTAAATGAATTTTTTTGTCCATGATGATTTTATGAGGAACATCAAAGTGGATAACGATATATGTGGTAGATGAAATTAACTATTTGATTAGCCTTGGTTGTCATGCGAGTGGAATGGATTTCACCATTTAGTGAAATATTCGTAGCAAAAATGATATAATGATGGCATTGAGAGGAATGTGGATTGATGAGGCTAATGAGTTCAATCCCCATTACAAAAAGGAAAAATATCTTGATCTCGGTTCTAAGGCCTGACTAGGGATGCGTATAAGATTGGAAGTATGTTTGGATTTGACGCAATTTTTAACATATTCATAGTAGTATTGATCAAAGGAGGGCCAATAATATCCCATACAAAGAGTGTGCTTGGCAAGAGAGACAAACTACTAAAATACAATCATGGAATTCTCGGATAGCAAGAGCGGATTCATGATAATTAAGGCAATGAATCAAGATGTCATCAAAGCCATGCTTATATAGGATGTCATCAAGGATAACATAATGGTTAGCATATTGAAGAAAGGATCTCCTACCATTTTTAGATAGGTCAAAGGGGATGATGGATTGAGAAAGATAGTCAAATATTTGAGAATACCAAAGATTGTGAGGATTAGGATTGATGAGATTAACACCAAGGAGCTTGATGAGGTGAGCAGTTTGTCAATATGATGAATGATAATGAAGAGTTTAGATTCTTTCGTAGACTAAGGGATAAGAGATGTAAGGGATGTCATAGTTTCTATAAAATGATTAGATGAATGAGGGACAGTTTGAAGAGTGTAGAAATCAAATGCTTTGAAAAGGAAGTCGACAATGTCCTTATACTTTTGAAGGATCTCATTTTTACATTGATAGATGCCTTTGACTTGATTAATGATGAGTTGAGAATCCCATAAATATCAAGGATTTGGACACCAAGTAAGATAGTAGTTTTAAGACCTAAGATGAGAGCCTCATACTCAGCCATATTATTTGTGCACTCAAAATTAAGCTTACAAGTGATAGGGATGGGAGTGTCCCAAGGAGGAATGATAATAATGTCAAGCACCTCCCCCTTGTCAACATTTAGACCCATAAAAGAAAATATTAATCTTAAGGGGGATAACTCTTTATCAATGGTGTTGATTGAATCATCTAGAAACTACTCGTGAGGTATATGATCATCAAGAATAGGGGTGTCAACTAATTGATCTGTGATAGCTTGGCCTTTGATTGATTTCTAAGAGATGAACTCTAGTTCAAAATCTGTCATGAGCATGATCCATCGAGTGATGTGATCATTTTAATAAGGCTTAGAATACATGGTCCGGAGAATATGGAAATTAGTTAAGAAATAGGTTTTATGATGGAGAAGATCATGGTGAATCTTGGAAGTAGTGAAGAAAAGAGCACAACACAACTTTTCAGCTTTGGTGTAGTGAGTCTCATACTCGTGAAGGGTGCAATTGATGTAATACACTACTTAATCCCTACCTTTCTCGTCGTGATGTGCCAACATAGCACACAGAGCATGATTAGAGGTAGAGACATGGAGATAGAATGGCTCCCCCTTACATGGATGTAGAAGAATAGGTGTGGATAAGAGATAATTCTTGAGATTATTGAAGGCTTTTTGACAATTATCATCCCATTTGAAGTCAATATATTTGTGAAGAAAATGGTGAAAAGGTTAGTAATAATCATATATTTTCAAGATGAAGTAAACGAGAATGATTAAATTTGGCCTTAAAGACTGTGAAGCTACTTTATATTAGGAGGAGGTATCTCAAGGATAGCCTTGATCGTAGTGGGATCAACTTCAATACCCCAAATAGAAACAATAAAGCGAAGGAGCTTACTAGTTAACACTCCAAACACACATTTGGTTGGATTGAGATGGAGGAAGAAGCGGATAAGGCACTTGAAAATGACCTCAAGGATAGAAATGTGGTCACGTCGATGTTTGGACTTACCCAAGAGGTCATCTACATAGTCCTCTGAGTCTTATAAATGAGATCATGGAAAATCTAAGTCATGGCTCATTGATAGGTGTATCTAACATTTTTAAAACCAAAGGGCATAACACGATAACAGAGAAATTCACCCAAGGAGTAATGAAATAATTCTTATATTGATCTTCTAGTGCGATGAGGATTTGATTATACCTAGAAAAACCATCCATAAGAGAAAGCATCTCATGGTTTGTGGTAAGGTCCATGATTTTATTAATGTTGGGAAGAGGAAAATCATCTTTAAGGCAAGTGAGGTTTAAATCTTGAAAGTTAGTGTAGATGAAGCTTGCTAGAAGATTTGGCAATAGGTATAATATTGGAAACCCATTGTGGATAGTTGATAGGATGATGAAATTAGCTGAAAGAAGGTGTTGTAGCTCCTCTTTGATAAGGAGGGAAACTTGAGGATGCATACGAAAGAGATTCTTCTTAACCTTGGCTTAGTTTTGGGAAAGGTAATGATGTTATGGACAACAATGGAAGGATCAAATCCCATTATGTCAGCATATAACCATGCGAAGAAAGGCTTGGCTATGTCGATAAAGGAAGGTGGTGAAAGATTAAAGATCCTACGGATCAAGGGATTGACCCACTTTGAGAATGTGAGGCTCCTGTGGAGTCCCTATATTGATGTCGATGGTGGATTCATTAAGAAGGGTGGATGTGTCTAGTGGTAAGGACTTATGAAGATAGGAATCTTCTACCCCCATGTAAGAAAGGATGGAATCATCATCAGTGCATTGAATAATTTCAATGGTAGGGGAATCTTCCTCTATCATTTATAGAAATTAAAGAGGGAGGGACCTAATTTCACTATCACATTGATAAGTGACCAGTCCCAAGGTAATGGTGGAGATTTTAAAAGTGGTGGAGAATATGGAAATGATGTCATCCATATCCATAACCTTGTGGGATGGAGAAGATGGAGGATCGATGTCCATGAGAGCTAAGGATATGGAAGGAGAGGGTGGTAGATTGTTCCTTATAGCCCAACCCAAAATTTTCATGGGGTTTGTGAGATTGGTCAATGATGAGGTCATGCATGCCCTTTTCATAACATCCCATTCCAAATATTTTCTAGATGCGGTGATGGAGGTAAGTTTAGGAAAATGATTTCTTGTAAAGAAAATCAAAGCCATTGGTATATGGTTTTGTGTGTGGTTGAGTGTCAATGTGGGAAGAAGGGTGATCAATGCCACCATAGATGATATTGGTGTGAAGATGAGGTGGAATGAAAGAGATGACATCAGGTTGATACATTAGAGCTTTATTGGGTTTGCCAAGTCTATGTAGCGTGGGAAGAGCATTAAGCGTGAGAAGGCGATACTCCCCTAGCATGAGCTGATCCATCACTTTATCTAAGAAGTCATCATTGGGAAACTTGGATGTGGAGATGGATGAGCTAGTGGATGCTTTAGAAGGATATGTTTTGGGTATGAGAACATCATTAGGTTGATAAGTCACATGACATGCTTTAAATGGAGGGGTTTCTATATGGAGAGTTATAATTTCCCCCTATGTTCATATTCGATGCATCGTTAGAGGGTGGAAGGAACACAATGCATGGTGCGAATCCATGGTTGTCTAAGTAGGATATTATATTAGGACTCCCTCTACATGATATAAAATACTTCATGGAGGACTTTTTGCCAACACATATGAGAAGAATAACTATGCCTAGAGTGGGAGAAAAACATCATTGAATGCATGTAGAACCATGGGTGATTGGGCTACAATGGAATTAGGGATCTTAAGTTGATAAAAAGTATGAGACAAGATGATGTTTATACTAGCTCCATTGTCTATCATATAACGAAGGATGAATGTTTCATTGATATGCATAGTGATGAAGAGTGAAATATCATGTTCCTTGAATGGTATGTTGAGAATTTCAGTAGTGTCAAAGGATATGGAGGTAGAAGAATAAAGTGCCCCAACAAGATCCATAAAGGGATTAGCCTCATTTTTAAGAGTAAGAATGTGTTTGAGATATTTAATGAAGGATTACCTATGATCCGAAGAGCTTTAAAAAAGTGACATCTTAATCGGGCCCCGATGGAGTTGCTTCATAACACTCTGCTCAATAACATGTAGGCTAAGGAGTACCTAAGATAGACACCTTAGGTTTTGATGAAGAAGGAGATGGAAGTAGGTTCACTAAAGGGAGTGGTGATAATGACTTTTGATTTGGATTGAGTAGGTGGTTGGAATTTGACAGGTGAGAACAAGTGGTGATTCAAAAACATTAATGAAGAGGGAGGACCTTCTTTGGGAGATGTTGTGGTTGGAAGAGGAATGGTGACAAAATTTTGCATGAATGAGGATATTTAGAGATCTTGGTGTATAAAAGTTTAGATAATGAAGCTAATTTGAAAGATGGAAGAGTGTGGTCCCCTTCAATAAGAAGGTCATCCTCATCGATGAGATTATGGATAATAGTTTAGAGGGCCTTACAATGCTTGGTATCATGTCCTGGTGTACGATGGTATGAAAAAATGAGATTAGAGTTGAACCATGAAGGTCTTGGGCCATGTGGATCAAAATGCTTGAAGTAGGCATTGAAATATTTCTATGTAATAACCGATAGTGGTATTTGAAGAATGGATTGTGGATGGAATAGTATTGAGAATGGTGGATGAAAAGAAAGAGATATGGTTTGTTTTGATGTGGTTTTATGGAAGCATTTAATTCTATCTTTGGCTTATATAAGAAGAAGGTTGCATCTTGGTTTCAATTTTTATTGGTGGTGACTTAGATGGTTTGGATTCTAATTTGGTAATTGAATATGTGGGTGTTTTGGAAGAGAAATCATATTTAGAGTGGGGATGGGGATTGCTTTAATTTGTTGATAATGGGAGTTCTAGATGAAGGGCCTAGCTCTAAAATGGAAGGAAACACTCCTAAGAGTGATGATGTGGCATTAGGTTGCTTAGGAGGGCTAGGATTCAGAGAAGGAAGCTCTAACTTTTTGTGTGGATGTGTGAGGTATTTTGGATGGGCATGCCAAGGTTCTTAGACTTTGGTTGTGAGGGTTTACCTTTGGCGGGGATGATGATGATTTCAACCGAGGGTTCCGTGGAGGCGGATTAGGTAATGTATATGTTTAAGGTGGAAGCATTTATGTATGATGCTTGACGAGATCAAGAGGGGTTGTAGATCATATAGGTTTAGGATTTATTGGTGTAGGTATGATTGGACTTGTAGATGGGGTGAGAGTATCATTTGTATTTAGGTTGGGTTTTGTAATATAGATGTGGACATAGATTTGGATGTTGATATGGGTATGGTCATAATTGTAGATGTGGTTGATGTGGAAGTGGGTGTAGATGTAGGAATGTTAGATAAATATGTTAAGGTGGGTGTTGGAGTAGATATAGGTGAATAACTACATGTGATAAGTGAGGATGTGGAAGGGACGGGTGAGGAAATGGGTGTAGTTAGGATTGATGTAGATGTGGCAATAATGGTCAAGTTGAGGTAGATATAATAGTGTGTATAGATATGTGTATATGTTGATGAAGCGGTGAGTGTGGGGGAAGATTATGAAATGGGCGTAGATGTCATGGATGACAAGATAATGGGTGTAGGTGACAATGTCGAATCTTGATTTGTAGTATTGATTATATGGGCATTAGGTGTCTGTGATGTGGAGAGTGGATTTTGATTATTAAGCATATGATTGAGAAAAGGTTTTTCAATATGTCAAGAGCATGATTAGGTGGTGTATTAGGATTATCTACTTGGAGGTCACTAGATTCTATGATTTTTTGGATGAGGTCCTTAAAATTGTGACACTTCTCAATATCATGGTTCAGAGACTTGATGATACTTGCAGTAATTCTCCTCGAGAATACCATGTTGGTTTATGTCATGATTCATCAAAGATTCATATGGGAGGAATTCGAATAATATGGATTGTCATTAAATCATCGAATATTACACTATATGATTTTCCAAGAGGGGTATAGTTAGGAGATGGTCTAGGATCTCTTTCGGAGGCTCCATGTGAGAAGTGGATGTGAATGAAGATTTAACCATGATGGTGTTAGCATCATTATTGGATTTTCACCATGCTTGGAAGATTTAGTGAATTTGGGTTTAGGATTATTTGATTGAAGATTAAGGTAATATTTCTCAAGGGAACACAGTTCAAGTTTTGAGCCATGGTAAATGCCTCTTCAAATGTTTGGAATGATTGAATTTAAAGAGTATAGGAGATATGCTTCATACAAGATCATGAGAAGAGTTTAAATAGTTCAGTCTATGGAAGGGAGAATGATGGTTGATTATGCCATGAAATCGTGTGATGAAGTCTGCAATAGATTCATCATCATACCATCTAATGGTGTAGAGGTATGTGATATTGATTTTATGTGTGATATTAATCGAGAATTGTTCTATGAATAATTTTGCAATTTGGGTGAAAGAAAATAATGAATGTTATGGGATGTCGTTGAAATTTTCCAATGCAAACTCGACTAACGACATGGGGATGTGCGGAGGATAGGGTCTTAATCATGAGAAATGAGGAAGAATGCATGCCTAAAGGCATGAATATGTTTTTTTGGTTCCTCCTTTCTATTGAACTTGGAAAATTTTGGTGATTCCCACGAGGAGGATAAGGCTTCACGGGGATAGAAATATTGATGGGTTCATTACAGATTTGTTCATATGAGAAGATGGTCTTGGATCCCAAGGTAGTGGCTTAAATATTATCCATTCTACTTAATAATGCATTCATGATATCGTTAGATGAATGGGGTTGATAGGTTGAAGGATGATATTGTGATACATATGAGGTAGGATCGGTTAGGTTTTTGATAACTTTGATATGTTTGAGGATGAGTAGGTATCGGTGGAAGTGGTTGATAAGGTGGAATGTTATTGAAGGGTTACGATTGAATGGGTTGAGATAAAAGTTGTTGTTGATAAATGAGGATGTGATAAGATTGATGATATTAAGATGGTTTTTGAGATATGGGACATTTGATTAGTTTAGTATATGATGAGTTGGGTTGTAAGTGATAGGTAGTTGGGATACGATTTGATTGGTTGGGAAGTATTTAACAAAAATCACCTCGATGAGGAGGTTGATTGGTTTGAATTGATTAAAAAGGATGGGGCTATGAATTGATCACATTAATATGGACATGGGAAGTGGTAATAAGGGTTAAAGTTGAAATATGTTGTTCAGATAGAGGAGGAAGTAAGTGAGACTCTTGATGTGATTGGATAGGAGTGTAAGTGACCGTAATAGATTATGAGGTGATGGGGATAGAAGAAGAGATAGGAGTGTTAACAAGAAGAAAATTAGGGGGAATGGGTACCACCAATTGAGTTTTTGGTGATTTTGAGGGATTGAGGAAGAAGATTGATGGGGACCAAGCTCATGTTGGGCCATTGAAAGTTTATTCTTAGATTTAGGAATAATACGACAAGTTGTGATATGAGGAATTAAGTAGATCCAGGATTGGAATGGTAAACATAAATTTGTTGAAACAGATGTCCATAAATGGGGAGGTTGGTGGTCTTACAAAGGATATAGTCATGAAGGGAAACTAGATTAGCATCGAGGAGCTCTTAAAATTCCACACACCCATGAGGGATGATAGGAGGCCCAAAAGCTTCAATAGAGGTGGCGAAAAGGGGGTATATCTGGTCTAGATGGGACCAAGTGGTGAAGAAAGGGGTTGGTTTTGACATGGGTGTTAGGTTAGACCAATTGAGTCTCTTGAAGAGGAGGAATGGATACCATTGGTTGGGTAACTATAGAAGAGGTGACCAAAGGGGTGGAGGTAATGATAGAAAGTGTGGAAGTTTTTTGGGAGGTAATAGTGGAAATAGGAATGTTGTTGGATGACATGTTTTGTTCCATTTGTCTTTCTTGGGATCATGTAATAACTAGCATGAAAAAACAAAAAAAAAACTATGCTGATTTTTAATTAGATCAAACAAGTCACGCAACAAAATTTTGATTATCTTGATTATTAGAGATGTGAAAAATAAATTAAAAATGGGCTTGAAGGGAACCTAGGAAATGACCATTCTATGGATGGTTTTGGTAGTTTTGGTTGGATTCCTCGATATACCCGAAGGTATGTGAGGCACAAATCTATGATTACTACGGGTATGGGGTTTGGTATTAGGGCTTATCTCCTCACTTAATGGTACCATAGTGATAAGGGAATCAAGTGCTTAGCCAATATACCGATAGTCAAAAATTTGTAACACAACTAGAACACCGTAATGGCTTTCCTATTGGGTAATGAAATCCCAATATTTCCACTTGGTAGGATATGTTTAGATGTGTAGCTTTGATTTTTGTTTTGGATGTGTGTGATGAAGGTGTATGCAAAATATTAAACCCCTACTTAGACTAGATTGTCAAGAAGATATGAAGGGTTCTTTTTAGATCCAAAATTAAATGTGATGTTTGATGAGGACAATCAAGAAAGAAAGGAAAGTATGATGTAAAAGGAGAAACTAAGAAAAAGAGGAGTGCTTGGATAATGATTTTCCATTTTATCAAAAAAAAAAATTTTAAGCAATAAAAATCCTATCCTTCCTACAAGGTTAGTAGAAGATGGATAGAATTAAAATAGAAATGAAAAAACAAATAAAAAGACTCATTAAGAAAGGGTGGATCCCAGGGCATGCTGAATGTTGACCAAGTTTCCTCACTACATGTTTTGATTATTGAAATCCCAACATGAGAACAAGCAACTCCAAGTATGAGAGGGTTTATGGTACCTCTAGATGTGATGATAATGAATGTGGGCACAAATGAGAGATCCTCCTTGAAGTGAGCTAGGTGACTGCAAATAAAGAGAACTCAAAAGAAAATGGATTAGTAGATAGATGGGTAGGTTGCCTAATAATGTCACCCGAGAAGTGAAAACTTCCGACGATGGATGTCAACCCATATTTTTATAAAGATAATATAATTTTTTTATAAATTGGATGTGGTGGAACATGAACCAGTATCAAAAGCGAGATGCAATAAAAGATTATAAAATGCAGTCTAATATAAACAAAAATAAATCAAACCTATTTAGGTCGATGGTGACCCAAAACTACAAGGCCCAATTAATGGTGACTTGAGAAGATCAACTAGAATGGTGGCAGGAAATGCAGATATCAAGGCCTTAGAGGTAGATCTAAATCTAGTGATGATCTAGGATGAATCACGAGAACCTCCAAGAGATCTAGAATTGGATCTAACAAAAAAGATGAAAGAAAATTATGAAATATGAAGGTAAATGCAATGAAGGTTGATCTTGGTTAATGGTGACCTAGTTCAATCAACAAAAAATAGAGTGACAGAGCATATATGATGTGACAAAAGGGAAGGGATGACATGATCCGGGGTTTGATTGATTGTAAGATCGAAAGGAGATGATTGGTGATTTGAATGATAGAGAAGATAATAAATGGGAGCTAGGTTGACGGTGATTAGGAAGGGTCGATGATGACTATAACTTAGCTATGGTTTGATGAAAAAAGATGGACAAGAATGAATACCTACATATGGAAAATGAAGATATGAGAAAGTAGAGATAGGACTCCTAGATGATAATTTAACCTACACAAAATTTGATGAAGAATATGATGATAAATTGCAAAAATATATCCCAAACATGTAAGGAAGAATAGGGGCTTCAAATCTCCAAAGATGGACACAATATCTCCAAGAGAGCTCCAAGATGATTGTAGTAGCTACAAAAGAGAGCAAGAAACGAAGGAAAGATCACAAGAAATATCGAAGTCTCCAAAATTGTATCATGGGAAAAGGAGGGGTAGGGGCGGCTTTATAGGGTCGACGATGACTCAGATGGGTCGCTACCAATTTTGGGGATCCATCCATTTGGGTGGTGAGATAATGAGCACTTATGAGGTGGGATTAGGGTTTTGAAGGGTGAGGACAAGATTAAGTTACATAGAATAGATAAATGGGTAGGTGGAGGGTGAAAAATATTAAATGAAGGCCATGGGGAGGTAAAATCATTAAATGAGGGCCTAGAAAGGATAAAATGGAGGATTTAGGGAGGATAAATGAATTAAATGGGAATTTATGTTTAATTAGAGATGAATAGGGACAATTAAGAGATGATTAATTAAAGGGGATTAAGGAGAATTAACAGGGAATAATGATAAGTGGGATAAATTAAATTTAGGAGGGAAAGGGGATTTGAATGGGAATAGAGGTATGTATGTAGAAAATGATGACGGAGAGTGAACGTAATGAGGGGTAACTATACAAAAATGGTGTCTACATCGGGAGGGTGGTGGTGGTGGTGAGGGTGGAGATGAGGATGATAGGGTGGCTATATCGGAGGCCATTGTAGCAAGTTTGGAGGCCAAGAAGGCATGGTGGTTAGTTGAGTGGGAAACACTTGGTAATTTGAGAGGAATACGGTGATTGGTGAGTGAGATGGGATGGGCTAGAAGCTCACCTTTGTTGTGAAGGTAGATCTCACGTAGGATAGAGCTAATAGAGACAGATATAGGTGGGATAGAGTGGCCTTATATAAGTCCTTGAGATTTCTTAGATCTTCTATTTCAAGGGTTGAGCTATAGGTATCCCGAGCTCTCAGACTAGTGGTCAGATGGGGCCAACTAGGTGATGTGAGTGTGGTGAACTACCAAGATCTATGTGATGACCGAGGATATTATGAGGACATAGTGAGGAAGATGATTCCACATGAGCCTCGATCTACTATATTTTTATATCAATGATGGTAGGTTATTTATTGTACTTTTATGAGCATGGGTCATCCATCTAGAGGTCTAAGTGAGGTATCATCCAGAGGCCTGGATGATGATCAGGGTAGCAGTGCCCGAGGGAGTGTCTGAATGATAGACATTTAGTTTACGAGGAATTTTTGTAGATAGGTTTTTGATGTATGGGGCTCATTAGAATATCTTGATGATGTATATACATATGATATATGAGGATTTTGAGGCCCTTGATGATTTATATAGACATGATTTTGATTTATATAGACACATGGTTTTGATGTTTTGACGTTTTGAGTTATTTTTTAAGTTTTGTAATGATTGCAGTGTGATAAATGTTTCAATTTATGATGTCAATTATATGAGTTATAGATGTATGTAGAATGAATATTTAGATTAGAGATGTTTGATGTGATTTTGATGATCTTGGATATGTTTTTGATTGATGGTGATCTTTTTGTTTTAATAATGCAATATATATGGATAGGAACAAAATATGAAATGTTTACTTCTTTACTATTCTGGACACATATAATGTATGATGGTAAACTAATTTATACATATGATCCTACACATAGGGCCTTGTACTAGGTGTTAACATATAACTCAGAAATGTTATTCATATTATGATCATTAATATATGTGGGATAATGGTATCTATCTTTTTATGACATGAATAAGGTTTGTGTATATCAAGCATGGGGAAACAGTATTTCAGGATAATTCCCAAGTTTTTCCCTAGCTTTTATTATATTTTTCACAAGATGGTCAATGCAAGAAACTTGCATTTATGGGAAATTTGATCGATACGGGAAGCTTTCTGATGGATGTTTTTTTAATTTTTGTATGAGATCTTATCTATACAAGAAGTCCTTATTACACATTTTTATTAGGTAGCCATCCTTCGAGGGAATGGTCTACGGTTTATTGACTTTTGATTTCATGGTATCCATCCTTTGAGGGAGTGTTCTACAACTTTATTTGACCTTATTCATTTTTGATATTCATTTATCGAGGTTTGTTCTATATCTTCATTGGATCCATCCCATGTATACTTTGATTTGGAGTTGAGGAAACCCTACGTAACTACTTAGAAGGATATGAAATAAGCATGCAAGCTAGACGTATGTCCTTGTCATATCATGAAATATGATGAGATAGGGGGATGGCAAGAGTAATGATTGTAGGTCTCCCCGATTATGAGCAGGAACTTTTCCATAAAAATATGTTATGACTATGAGCAGAGTTTTGGTGCCCATATTCAAGGTCATGATAGGTATGATGGCAGAAGGCCGCATTATTCCAAATCATTACGATGATTGATAAGATGTGCGGGTTGATCAATGGAGATCGTAGTTTAACAGAGATCTCACAAGTTAATAAGTTAACAGTGAGAACAACCATAAGTGCAGTGTGTTAAGAGGATATTTTTCAAGTTTACCATTAAGAGAGGCTAAATGATAAGCCCCGACCCATATTTATGAGTGATAATATATGGTCCAAGCCATTTTGGAGAAAAATTTCCACGTTTTCTCTTTTCCATGTTAGTGACATGTTGGTTTTCTTTTAGAACAAGATCTTTCCAATGATAAAGTCATGTCCTATGAGAAGTTTGTTATTAGCTCATTTGATTCATTCTTGATAGATGTTAATATGGTCAAGGGCGGTTAGACAACGCTCATCTAAAAATTCAAGTTGTGATAAGTGTTCTTGATTATAATCCTCATCTAGTAGGATATCTTTGAGAGAAACGTGTAGGGATGGGATTTAAACTTTGAGAGTAAGGAAAATTTGGTGTCATATACTAAGGAGAAGGGCATAGTACCCATAGGGGTTTGAAATCTGGTATGATATGCCCATAATACAAATGGGATTTGGAGATGCCAATTTCTACCAAGCATGGTCAACAATTTTCATGAGGATTTTGTTGAGTGTTTTGTTGGATTCTTCGGATTAGTTTTTATCTTGTGGATATTATAGAGATGAGAGATAATTTTATGGTGTAAGTGTCACAAAGTTTCGAACTTTCATGTTTTGAAATATTTTCCATTATCTGTGATGATTTTTTGTGGTATGCCAAAATGACAGATAATGTTATGATGGATGAAGTCAACAATTTTATCAGCTTTACTAGAGATAAGGGGGATTGATTCCACACATTTAGTTAAATAATAATTTTTTATGATGATGGATTTGTGTCATTGTGATGAATGAGGTTTGATAATGGTAGTAAGTTCAAGCCCCCATTATGGGAAAGGTCATAGATATTGTGTTGGTTTAAGAGCATGGCTAGGGATATGTGTGTGATTAGAATGTTGTTGACACTTGACACATTTCTTAACATAGTTAAAATAGTCTGGTTAAGTGCAAGCCAATGGTATCCCATGCATAAGATATGTTTGGCAATAACCAAACCATTGAAGTGTCCACCGCATTTATCATCACGGACTTCTTAGATAGCTAGATGATCCTTCGTAGTTTTAAGACACTAGAGGAGGATGCCATCAAATCCTCTTTTGTAAATAATACCCCTAATATGAAGTAGTGATAAGTGCGTTGTTGAAAATACCTTCTACCATTTTGGATAGGTGTGGGGGTAGTTTGTTGGTAGAAAGATAGTCGTATGTCTACATATACCAAGTTTCAAATGATATATTCTCTATGTGATTGATGGTCTGCAATATCAATGTTTGTGTAGATGGTTGATCAACTTTCTTTGTGATAAAAAAAAAGTTTGGAATTTTCTCGGTGATAAAGGTATGAGAGATATAAGCAAAGACATGGTGTCCGTAATGTTATTATATGAATGAGGGGTGGTTTGGATCTCATAGTGGTCGAATATTTATAGTAATTATTCAATGATGGTTTAATATTTTTGTAGGACCTCATTTTTAAATTGGTAGATATCTTTGATTTGGTTGATGACTAGTTGTGAATATCTATAGATGTCAAGGATTTGTACATCAAGAAAGGTGGCCATTTGAAGTCCCATAATGAGAGCCTCATATTCTGCCATGTTATTAGTGCATTTAAAGTTAAATTTGAAAGATAAGCGGAATAGGAGGGTCCCAAGGGGTATTATGAAAATTTCAGTGCCTCCCCTTCTTACATTTAGAATCGTCAAAGAACAAGGTAATTTTAAGAGGGGTGTTGTCATGATCAAGAGTGTTGATAGATTCATCAAGAAAGTGTTCACAAAGTAGTTGATTAGTAAGAAGGGGGTTCTGTGAGATGATTAGAAAATGCATGTCCCTTAATGGATTTACGATAGAAAAATTTGAGGTCAAATTTAGTCATTAGTATGCACCATCTAGTGATACAATCATTATGATCTAGCTTAGAATGCATGGATTTAAGTGGATTAAATTTGGTGACGATGTAGGTTTTATGATTAAGAAGGTAGTGATGGATTTTGGAAGTTTTGAAGTATAAGTTACAAAATAACTTTTTGACCTCTCCGAATAGAATGTCCGTACTCGTTAAAGGTGCATATTATGTAATAGACAACTTATTCCTTTCCCTTTTCATCTTGATGTGTAAACATGGCTCTCAAGGCATGGTCAGTCATGGATATATAAAGATAAAATGGTTCCCCCTTACATGGAGGTGTAAGAACTAGCGGTGATAGAAGATATTTTTTAGGGCATCAAATTCTTGTTGACAATTATCATCCCATTTGAAGTGGATGTCATTTATTAGAAGGTGATGGAAAGGTTGACAACAGTCTGATAATTAAGAAATGAAAAATAAATGGATTGGAGCTTTCCTTGAAGATTATGAAGTTGTTTGAGATTAAATGGTGGAGGCATTTTGATGGTGGATTTGAATTTAGTGAAGTCAACTTCAATACCCTACATGTAGACACTATAAATCCAAGGAGCTTTCTTGTGATAACTCTAAAAATTCACTAAGTGGGATTAAGATGGAGAAAGAATTGTAAAATACATACAAAGATCACGCCAAGGATAGCTAAGTGGTATCTTGGTGTTTGCATTTACATAATATATCATCGGGCGTAGTTCTCATGGTTTTTTAGATGAGATCATGAAAGATGTAGGTCGTGGCACATTAATAAATAACTCATACATTTTTCAATCCAAAGGGCATTACTCTATAGCAAAAGGTTCCCCATGGGGTGATAAAGGATGTCTTGTGTTGATCTTCTAGTGTAATAATGATTCAAATATTACAAGAGAAACAATCCATAAGGGATGGTATCTCATGGCATGTTGTTAAATTTATGACTTGGTCAATGTTAGGTAGAGGAAAATGTTAGAATTTGAGGATTCAACAATTTACAAATTAATTCAACATTAATGTTAAAATTAATACATTATGTAATGTTTAAATAAATGTTTAAATAAACATTACATCATCACATAAGTAAATAAAGAAATACTTACATGAAATAAATAACACAGTGACAATATTTTCAAAGTGGAAAACCCCAATAGGGTAAAAATCACTTTGAAAATAATCTTTTACTTGAGGAGAACTTATTTTACATCTAGTAAGATCACCTAATCCTTTGAAACCCTAATTACCAAGGGTAAAACCAAATCACTTGATTTACACACCTTGATATATTTCCTGAATATATCAAATGAGAACCTAAAGTTATTTTTATATAAGGTGATTGAGTATGTCTCCCGACCCACATTTTCAACCTAAAATGGTTGACACATATACCTAGGTTAGTGTATTTAATAAATAGAAACATAAATGATTCACATTATTAAATACTTACCTAATGTATATTACGTAGTTATGAATATTTAATAATAGAAAAATATTTCATATTATTAAATATTTAACCTATATAATAGTGATGGACCCATATTAATTAAGGGGTGGCCAACCCATTTAATCATTATCTTCAACACTCCCCCTTAATGTTAAGTGGGATAACATATGCCAATAGATTACCTTCCGTGGTACACTACAAGATTTACAATCCTTAAACCATAAAGTTTTTAGGCTAGCCTATAGGTTGAAGGAATTATAACACCTTCATAATATTCAAGTTACCTTTTAGTACAAAAGGAGTTGGAATCCCAAAGATCATCCCATGATCATTGGCTAAGTATGATTTTTGAGTTTTGTATGTTCTCACAAATTCTCATAAAAGGTTACTGAACCCAATCATATCCTTTACAAGATGCTTGCACTGGATGTTTACCAGTAAACTCAATAGAACTAAAGAGTTTACTGAAGACTGCCTTTAAGGTCTTTCTACACTTATTTCTAAAAAATAATTCGAGGAGGTATACACATGCTCGAAGGTATTTTTACACTTTCCTAAAGGTCTTTATACATTTTCCGAAGGTCTTTTACATTTGCATTTTTAATTTACAAATACTAAGTTCCATTAGGAGGTGACATTGTCATGCACACTCCCCCTCAATGGCAACTCCAACAATCCAAGTTTTTTCATGAAAGTGACAAAACTTTGCAAAGACTCTGGGGATTTTTAAAGATTTCAGCAACTTTCTCTTTAGTCGGCATGAACTTGAGATCTAGCTCACCACTTAAGACCTTTCTCACGGATGAAGTTTACATGTATCATAATGTGTTTCATCCTCTAATGTGTATCTTGGAATATGTGTAAGAGATATGGTGCTCTAGTTTTACTGAACAAAGGAACACTACCGGATCCTCCATCTTTATCTCATGAACAACCTCTTTAGCCACAGAGCCTTTTTTTTGCATATTTCATTTCACTTCGATACTCAATTTCAATTGAAGAGATAGAAACAGATTGGCTACTTTTTGCTGCAGCAAGTAATGGCACTTGCACCAAATTTAAACGCATAACTAGAAGTATATTTCTATCCAATACATCACCAACATGATCGAATCACAAAATCCATACAAGTTAGCAATTTCATTCTTAGTATAATGCAACCCATAATTGATTGTTCCCTTAATATATTTAATAATTCTTTTTGCAAGATTCCAATGATCTCTATAAGGTTCCTACATAAACCGTGAAGCAATTCCTATTGCATAGAAATGTCCGATTTAGTTATAGTTAGATAAATTAAACTACCAACTAACTACCGCCTACTTTTTTACATGCAAGTTTAGGATCAATTTTTAGTCCAAATTCCATAGGAGTAGAAATTGGTTTATAATCAATCATGTTAAACTTTTTTAGTACATTGGTTGCATATTGTGCTTGAGAAACAACAATAGAATGTTTATTTTGAAATACAAATCATGCCAAGAAAATTATGTAATAGACCTAAATCAATCATTTTAAAGTATTATTTCAATTTTTCTATGAATTAAAGCAGGACTATCACTAGTCATAAGCAAATCATCAACATATATACATACAATGATAATATGAGAGTCTTCTTGCTTAATGAATAGATCATTGTCAGAAGAACAATTAACAAAACCAAATTTTTAAAGAAGGAATTTATTTTTGCATACCAAGATCTAAGAGCTTCCTTTAAACCATACAAGTATTTTTTCATTTTACAAACATAGTTTTCTTTACCATTTTCTTCAAATCCTTTAGTTTGAGATATGTAAAGTTCTTCTTTTAAATCACCATTTCAAAAAAATATTTTTCATATCTATTTGGTGGATTTCCCACCCAAACCGAGTAGAATAAGCAAACAAGGCCCTAACTATACTCATTTTAACTACATGAGCAAAAGTCTCAACATAATCAATACCAAGCTTCTAAGTGAAACCTCTAGCAACAAGCATAGTTTTATATTTGTCAATACTACCATCATCATTATATTTTACTTTGTAAAACCATCTAGACCCTATAATACTTTTTTCTCTAGAGGTGGAACCAACTCCCAGGTTTGATTTTGAATTAAGGAATTATATTCAGCCTTACATTACATTGATCCACTTCTCATCCCGAGAAGCCTCTTCAAAACTTTGTGGCTCAGGTTCATACAAGGTCATTAATGCATGGTACGTATGATGGCTTTTGGTCATTTTCCTAAGGTCAATAGGATTTGAACTTTCTAACACAGATTGAGCCCATTTTGGTTTCTTAGCTAAGGAGATAGGAGATTCAGAAACATCCATAGCATTAACATAAGAAACATCATCATGACCATTTACCAAATTTTCACTATCAGAATCGAAACATCATTAGAAGTATTGATAAGAATATCATTACCATTAGCAGATGAACAAAAACATTTTTCCAACACAACAACATTGTGATTTTCAGTTACTTCCCTTTTTACATGGTCGTAAATCCTTAGACCTATAGTGTTAATACCATATCTAATGAAAATAAAAGAAAATGAAGTCATATCAAGTTTCTTTCTTTTCTTTTTAGGAATATATAAAGAAGCAGGAATACCAAACACTTTTAAATGAGAGACATACATTTTTTTATTGGACCACTTCTCTAATGGGGTCAAAAGGTGAATAGATTTGGTAGGGACCCTATTTAGGATGTAGACTGTTGTGTTCATTGCTTCTGCCACAGAAATTTGGGAAGACCAACAGTAACGAAGCATAGTGTGAGGCATATCTAAAATAGTCCTATTTTTTCTTTCTGCAACACTATTAGATTGGGGAGAATGAGGAGAAGTTAATTCCCTTTTAATACCACAATCAATACATAATTTTTCAAATGTCTTACTAACATATTCACCCCCATTATCTGTTCTAAGTCTCTTAATTTTATAATTTGATGATTTTTCAACAAATGCTTTAAATTCCTTAAATTTTCCAAATACATCAGATTTATTTTTAAGAAAATATGTCTAAATCATCTGGTGAAATCACCAAAAATATACAAACCATTTCTTTGAATTCCTTCAAGAATTATACTATCATCACTATCCTTGATGTACCAAGTATCCTTCAAAATTTGAATAGATAAACCATCATGAGTTAGTTGTGAACATGATAACAGATTCTTTTTAAGCTTAGGAACAAATAAAAAATTATTCAAAACACCATTTACAAATTTTACTTTTCCTTTTTCTATTGCTTCTAAGGATGAGTTATCACCAAGATATACACATTCATTGATTTTCATAACATCAAATAGAGAATTGGAAATACCAATCATATGATTTGAAGCACCGAATCTAGAATCCATTCAGAATTAGAGGAAGAGTATAAAGCAACATATAATGCAATAGTTTTAGGAGCATCATTAGAACTATCTTTTTCCTTAAATTATATTTAGAAGAGACAGTTTGTTTCTTGTTTTTATGGATATGTTTCTTATATTTGCAATCT
Source organism: Taxus wallichiana var. yunnanensis (assembly GCA_018340775.1). Lineage (NCBI taxonomy): Eukaryota > Viridiplantae > Streptophyta > Pinopsida > Cupressales > Taxaceae > Taxus > Taxus wallichiana. The sequence goes on from CM031243.1 coordinate 395,265,760, forward strand.
TCTTTTTATGTCCAAATTTACCACATTTGTGACATTTACCATTAATTCTTACACGCAATTTTTCATAAGAAAACTTTTCTTATCAACAAATGAATATTTAGTTCTACGCTTCTGATCAAGGAAGGACTTGCATGAGACTTGAACTTTGAATTTTGAGTAATAAGTGCTTAATAGGCATTCTCCTTAGAGTCAAAGTTCATCATCACTTGCTCTTCCTGTATCAGAAGAGCACTCAAAGTATTTAAATCTGGTAATTCATCTTCATTATGATATTTAGAATTTAAGATAGAAATAAAATTCCTAAACTTTTCATGAATATTTAACTGAACAATAAAGAAGATTATTTTTTCACTAATTAAGTCGCAATTGCATCCATCTAATTTTTCTTTAATATTTTTAATCTTGGCTAAGAAATTAACTACTTTTTCATCTCCTTTCATAGGAGTCGTAAGCAATTCTAAAACAAGCTTAATAATCTTAGATAAGCATGTACCTTCATGCATGGATTCTAATTGTGTCCATACCTCTTTTGGATGTTCGATATTACCAATGTGTAGAAGATATTCATCATTCACATTGAAAATAATCATAGAAAGGGCCTCTTACGCATACGCTATGATAATGCATTCATATTATCCGCAGTCACTTGACAACCGGTGGGCACAAGCTCAGTTCTTGAAACAATCATCTAGAGTTTCCTCGCCATAAGTTCCGATTTAACCCTGATCTTCTAAATGTTGTAGTTGGCTCCATTTAGGATCTGGGATTTATCGAGGGAAAAGTAAATGGATGCCATTATTTTCCTAAACCTATAAAACACACCCCATTATAATATACAATGCACCACAGAGTTAGATACATATTTATCAAAAAACCAACAATTTTAATAGAATCAGATCTAAAGAAACTATTTGATCATAACTAATTTTGTCATTAAAATACATACTAATTAATCTCTCATTATCAAACTAATAACTGTAATATAAAGGGCTATGCATTATACCCCGGACTTATATAGAAAAACTTCGACTATATAGAAGTGACGAAGAAACTCCTAAGAATGCATAACAACTTTAAATTTTTGAAAAAAATTAATGTAGACAAAGATCCGAGAAGCTTAATTTTTTTTTATTATTGGTAAATAGTTTTTTGAAAGGGACTATACCCTTGTACAGAAAGGCTCAAAAGCCAGGATAGAATCATGGAAGCCCAACAATAGAAAATAGTCTGCTCAGAAAAGTACCAACACCCAGCAACAATCCAGCAAAAAAATAGCTGAAGAACAACAACCAGCCTGCAATGCAGCATCGCAAAGACCACCATGGCAGATCCAAAAACCACTATTCGGCAAAGACCACAGCCAAACAACAAAAGAGAAACAAATCATCGAGGTGGAGAAGTGGCATTCTTTAAAATAAACTTTTTCTTTTTACGGATAGTTACCCAACTTGATGATGCCTCCACGAATGGAGGGTTAGAAAAAGGAGTATTTTCCATAGTTGCAATAATTCCAACTGAATCAACATCATTGTTTTCTTGAGATAATTTTTCCTTGCTGTCAACAACTAAATGAGATAAATTTGTTACATTTTCCTTACTGTCAGCAATAGGATTTTCCGATAAAGGGGTTTCAGGGACTAAATCAGATTCAGCCTCTACATTTGAATTTGATTCTAGGTCCTCTTTTGCACCGAAAACCAAGTGTTCTAGGAGAGCATCTTTCCACCACTCTCCTAAAACTATTTAAAAAAAGTAAAATTTGATGTCTAAATGACCATCATTATACCTTATTTCTGTCCGCCATATGACGGTCATTTGACCGTCAATTTTAACAAATTGAAAATTTATGAATCTTATTAACTTAAATTTTACATATAAATGACCATCATTTCGCCTTTTTTTGGTTTGTCGTGATGGTCATTTGACTATGAAATTTAATGCAATAAAACTTGTGTATTTCCGTAATGTGAAATTTCATAATTTCTTCTTTTGCATAGTATTAGAGAGGTTATATTTTAATACATTATAATAACCTATTATAATTTATAATGTACACACACACACACACACACAAGCATATACTTATATATATAAACATATATTTTATAAACTCAGATGTATATATATATATATATATATATATATTAAAAATAAACACATATAACCCTTATTACGAGGGGCCCTCATGAAAAAAGATTTAAAACATTTACTAGGAAAGGGAATTTAAATTCTACATTAACCTTAGAATTTACAAAGGAGACAACATTTTTCACGCTTCCAATGGAAAAAATTCAAATCCTATTTTGATGGAGCTTTGTCTCCTCCTTCATTTACCATTGACAAAATTCAACCTGCACATATTAAAACTATAGAGAAAAAATATTTCAAATATTTTACCCTTACCTGTACACAAGTTTTCATGGGAGGTAAGAAGTTTCCAAATTTTCCACCTATGAATTCACCTTGATTCTTCACAAAGCAAAAATTTTAGGTGCATGAAAAAATGGAAAGAAGGGGCCGGTTATTTTAAATACCCTTTCAGATTGGTTGAAAAAACACATAAGAATTAAATAGAATAAATACAACATTATTATATCTAAACTATTTAATTCAAATTATTCTTTCGATACCATCTTAGAATTCAAGGATTCAACAATTTACATATTAATTCAACATTAATACATTATATAACGTTACCATATTTAAATAAACATTACATCATCACATAAGTAAATAAATAACACAGATGACACAATATTTATAGTGGAAAACCCCAACAGGGTTAAAAACCACTTTGTAAATAACCTTTTACTTTAAAGAGCTTATTTTACATCTAGTAAGATCACCTCCTCCTTTGAAACCCTAATTACCAAGGGTAAAACCAAATCACATAATTTGCACACTTTTGATAATTTCCGAATATATCAAATGAGGACCTAAATTCTTTTTTATATAAGGTGATTGGGTATGCTTCCCGGCCCACCTTTTCAACCTAAAATGATTGACACATATACCTAGGTTAGTGTATTTAATAAATAGAAACATAAATGATTCACATTATTAAATAATTACCTAATGTATATTACCTAGGCATGAATATTTAATAATAATAAAATATTTCATATTATTAAATATTTAACCTATATAATAGTGATGAATCCATATTAATTAAGGGGTGGCGAGCCCACTTAATCATTATGTTCCAACAGAAAATCATCTTTGGGGCAAGAAAGATTCAAGTCTCAAAATCTGTAGATGCACAATTTTCCATTAATCTATAGTGATGATTATGTTGTTAGAAACCCATTGTGGAGAGTCAATAGGGAGCATGAAGTTGGCTAAAAGAAAACGTTGAAGTTCTTCTTTGACAAGTAATGTGACATGAGGATGTATCCTATGAAGTTTTTTCTTCACAGGTGGTCGACATCCAAGATGGTAATGATGTTATGGATAATGATATTAGGGTCTATACTTGGCATGTCACTATAGGACCATGTGTAGGCCTTACTCTATTTAGATAAGAAAGTAGTGAATTATTGGAGTTCACGTGAGTCTAAGGCTTGGCAAATTTTGACAATGTGTGGCTCTTGCAATGTGTTGATATTAACATCATTTGTTGATTCATTGAGAAGTGTAGGTGTGTTAGGGGAAGGGTTTTATGAATATAGTTGTACTCAACACCCATGTAGGTCGGGATAGCATCCTCGCCATGGCAATGGAGAATGTCAATAGTAGGGGAATATTCTTCTATCATATGTGGTAATATGAGAGAAATAATTTTAGTTGTGTCATCAACTTAATAAGTCAAAGGTACAAGCGTGATGGAATTGACTAAAAATATTTAGTATGGTGTCATCAACATTGAGTATGGTTCGATGATGATGACAGTGTGGATGTGATTATGATATTGATAGTGATATATTAGAAGAAGGTAGTCTACAACCTAGGCCTTGTTTCTCATAAAGTTTTCTTAATTTTTCAAAGGGTAAGTCATGCGGACCCTACTCATATCAATCTAGAATAAAGCCTTTCCACACATAGAGGTGAAGGTAAGTGCGAAAACCGAGGTTTATCTAAGAATGAAAATTTGAAGGAAAATGGTTTTGTGTATGGTTGTTCATCAAGGTGAGATGATGGGTGGTCTATGCCTATGTACACTAACTATGTTCATAGGAAATGGGGCTAAAGGAAATGAAATTTATTACATTGGGGTCATAGAGTGGTTACTTGTCGGGTCTTCCGTAAATTTTAGGCATAGATAGATTACATTAAGAGCTAGAAGGTGATACTCCCCTAGTGAGAGACGTTGCATAAAGTCTTCAAAGGATTGATCATCCAGTAGTTTGGATGAGATGATGGAAGAGATTGTTGAAGCTTGATTTGAAGAGGTAGAGTCTTATATTGGAAGTAATACATCGTTGGATCTATAGGTCATTTGGCATGGCTTAAAGGGATTAGGGTCGGTGGGGATCGTGAAGGTTTTACCTTCATGTTCATATTTTATACAACGATGTAGTGTTGATGGGATACCGAGACAACCTAACATTATGTTATATCGAACTCTCCTTATCCGAGATAGAAAATCTCGTGAAGGATTTTAACGCCTATTTTGATGGGTAAAATTACCATGCCTAATGTGGGGGTGATGGTATCATTGAAGGCACGTAACACAAAAGGTGATTGGTCAACTATGGTGTCTGGTACCTGAAGTTTTTTAAAGGCGTGAGATGATATTATGTTAATGTTGGTTCTATTTTCAATCATAACCATCTTAAAAAAGTGTTGTTGATTTGGGCGGTAAAAAATAGAGGAAGATCAGGGTGTTCATGTTGTAAGGACAAAATTTCAGAATCCTCAAATATATAGTAGCAAACATCTTAAGAGCACTAAGGAGGTTGGAAAATGATAGAGGGTCATTTGATGGTATTGAGATAGATCAAGAGCTTCAATCGTGGATTTTCAATGCTGTATGGAATTTTATATTAGCTCATATAGAGACATCTTAATAGGATCATGATGTAATTATTTAATGACAACATTTTGTATGTATGTCGTAGGTTAGATTTTCAATGTCACCATGATGGAAACCTTGGATTTATAGAATGATGGGTTCGATGATTCAAGGGGAAAACAGGATGATACCTTGATCCCTTTTTAGTTTGGGGCTTTCAGGTCTTGTGTGCATTTTCTTGTAGTTATATGTATGACATCTATCTAATGGAGTGGGGATTTACTGGAGGAATCCTTTCTCTTATTGGAAGTGGCAGATTTAAGGATTTGATGGGTAGGTTTGATTTTATACCTTGATTTGATCATATTTAGATGGGAGGGTGGGTGATTTTTATTTTCAAGGAGAATTTATTTTCTATTAAGACTCCAAATTATGGTGTGGAGGTCTTTACAATCATCGTGTCCTAGCATGTGATGATAAGCACATAATTCCTTATAGTTATATCAAGAGGGTTTTCACCCTAGATGATCGATGGTTTAGTAGGGGTAGTGTTATGATGGATGATCAAAACATCTTATCAAGGATTTTAGTATAATATTTTTAGTCATTTTTACACCCATCACAAAGGAAATAAATCCCATGTGTGTCGGCCTATCACCTAATGGGCGCTAGGCACTCACCCGATGCATATGTGGGTGCCGAGTCTCTCTTTTATGTGAGTTAAGTGGGAAACCATCATCTATGTCAAGAACTTAATGAATAAAGGTGGAAATGAGACATACAATCATCATAGGGCTCAGAACGGCCTCTAGACAAATGTATTCATTCCAAACAGAGGGTACTTACAAATAACAAATAGAACTATAACAAAAGGAAAATACATAAGGATTTACATCTACTCCATAACATCCATGAGCAGAAATGAAAATATATAGATATGAACCGAATCAATTACATTCATACTCATTCATGTTTGTAACCTCATTACATTCAATGGATCCATTAGACTACCACACTTGATTAGATCGAATTCATACATCACAACAGGGATCATGTCCTTCATCCATACAAAGAAAAATTTATAACCCAGCCCCTTAATACATTACTCCCTTATATAGCCTCTACCCATTCCCATAGATTTCTTGCAAAGATTTCAGAGAGCTCCGCTCTCTATATTCTCCTCTTGTCTCTCTTTCTACTATGCGGGAACTTGTATATATAGTTTTCTTCAACCACCGACTTGCTTTCAAGGTCTACAGATCCGTCGCCAAGTGCCCAAGTGGTCCTTTATAGAAGCATGCTCCTTCATATCTGAGCTTTCCACTCCTTATAATGATGGTCTTCTGGAATCCTCCATCACTAAGCATATTCCTTTCGTAGGCATAACGTTGCTAGGCTAGCACCTTATCCACTCCTGATTCGCTATCGGGTCACGCTTTTCTCGTGTCCTACCCAAAATGTCGAATATGGCTAAGTCTTGAAACCTTTTCTTTGTTCATGCACACACCACATGTTTTCTTAAACCCTATCCTATGTGCCTTATCCTTACACACCCTTCTTCAACAAGGCCTTACGTGCCTACGTGCCTTTTTGTACTTAGCCAATATTTTGGGGTCCCAACATCACCCCACACTTAAATTCTTATCCATCTATGGGAACACTTCTCCAATGAATAAGGAAACATAGTAGACTTACGTATTGGAAAAATAATAAGGGGATGAAGAATTTGGGAAAGAAGAAAGAATGGGGAAGTGATGGCATTATTGCAACAAGCTAGGAAACTATTTTTTCAAGTCGGCCTCCAACTTGTTCCGGTGCATTGAATTTCATCGAGGTCACCGACTAGGGCACTTACCTCCCCAAAACTTAGTCCATCTCCTTGAGCATTCATAATGTCAACAATTTTCTCTAACTCCTTTCTCATGTCTTCAAGTGCGTCCATCCTTCTAGTAATTTTTGGGTACAGCCTCTGTTAGTGCGTAATCACAACACCCCCAAATGAGCTCTAAAAGATCTATTTTTCTAAGGTAGACTGATTTGGTGTCATTGATAACATTGAACTTTCCCCAAGGTGTGGAACCTTGTAAAATGGGAAAGTTCTCCAGATTGAAGGTTGGTTTGTTATTCCTCTATTTAGGTGCATATGTAGAAACTTGTAGAGGATTTGTTTTTAATCCTAATCTAAACTTTACCAAGGAGACAGGGATAGAAGGAATACATAAATTAAAACAAAGCTAAACTACGAGGTGATGCACCAAAGGAATGATGAACACTTATTTTGCTAATAGACACAAACCAACAAAATGCATACAATAAACAAGCACATATAGCTAGATATATAATGGGAGACTAGATGAAAGCAAAAGAGACAAGAGAGGATCTAAAATCGATCATAGATGTGTTTTATTGCTCTGTAGATTGATACCCATTACAAAGTAGCCAAGAGGTAGAAATGTAATGCAATTTTTATGGAAGGCCTAAACCCCACAAATTCCTTTACTAAGAGGAGAAGGGAGATTGCAAAACAAAGAATGTCCAACCCTTTACAATGAATTGTGCCCCCGTATTTATAGATTCAACCTGAAAGAAGAAGAGAGAGAGAAGTAGGAAAATTAGGTTGAAGCTCAACCACCGTTGTTAATGCCTCTGATGAAATCTCTCCCCAAATTCATATTTATTGCATCAATCCTTGGTTCAGCACCTTGAAGGAAGAGGAAATAAAGTGAAACAGATCAAATCTGATCTAGTTGTTGAGGCAAGAAGATCCTACATTGAAAGCCCAAAGATGTTTCCTCTATTTTTCTTCACCTAACCTCCTTAAAATTAAAATTTTAGACCTCCATGGCATGGGTGAGGCTGATATCTTTCCAATGGCATCAGATTTACAATATTTCAAGACCTAAGTTGAAATATATGCCCCTTTGAAGTTTGTATCAGGTTCGCATACATGAGAGGCAGGAAAATATCTTGAAAAATGGGTCCCCTTTTGATATGGGACATGTGGCAGCCATATTGGAACAAAAATCAGGCCTACGGGTCCGCAATTTATCTTTTGCTCTTTCCTCTGATTCCTCGCTTGGCTTTGACTCGAGCCCAAATGCTGAATTTTTTCTTAGGCGGAGTTGCGGGTAATTTTGCAACTTTTATCCCTTTTGATAACAAGGGGCAAAGAACCAAATTTTTCCCTAACGTCTGCTTTCCCCGGGACATGTGGCGATCGACACTCATTTAGAAACCTTTTCTCTATTTACCCCTTGAATCAGCGCCATACTAACACTTGGCATTCTTCGCTTACACCTTTATACTTAGCCAATTTTGAAGCCCTTTTCTGTCTACCTTTTGACTATGTTTCCTCCTATGTAGGATCATGGTTGATCCAATATTTTTCCTAAGGGGTGAAATATCGATAACAATTTGGTGACTCACAGGGGTATCTACCGCTAAATGAAAAGACCAATTACCTTGTCATATCCATTGGGAATGGAGTTGAGAAAGACAACTCGGTATTGATTCTACCTCGATTCACAAGCCCAACCGCTTGCACTCTCAATTTTCATAAGAAATCTCAAAATGAAGGTTTCGAGAGTAGAAAAAAATTAACTTGGGGTTTCATTTGTCTTTCCGAATGGACTCGCATAAGAGCCATAAAAAAGCACCACACTATATAAAAATTGAAATCATACATGCTCCAAATGGAACATGCAGAGTGTGCAAAGCACTTAGGATAAAATCAATCTACAATACAATAAGACAATGTGAATAAGCACTTAGAGGAAAGAGAAAACTAAACTAGTATGTACAGGTGAGAACTCCCCTTTTAGTAGCAGTTCTTAAGATAGATCCCATTTACTTGGAATATGTAACTCTTCACCCTCCAATGTAGACAATTGGAAAGCATTGCTACTTTTTCATCTTGTGATCATATAGAGCCACTCTAGATGGCATCAAATTTGGAATGCCTTCCTGGTTTCACTCAATCTGCATCCCATTTCAAAACCAGGTCTCCTTCCTGGAAGGTCCTTGCTTTTGCCTTCTTATCAAAGCATTTCTTGACTGAAGCCAGATTCTTCTCTATTACTTAGAGAACATGCTCTTTAGTTTCTTCTAATTCTATCAGCTCCGCATACCTGGCCTCCATTGGTCTAAATTCAGACATCTCTAGTTGCTTCACGAGATCCAATGTTGGCAACTCAAGTGATATAGGCAACACTTCCTCTTTCCCATAAACAAGATTGAATGGAGAGCTGCCTATAGATCTCTTGGGTGTTATTCTATCAACCCATAAGGCCATTTTGAGCTTTGTGTGCTAGGTCCTTTGATTCTCATCAAGATTTATTTTGATGATCTTTAGCATGTTTTTGTTTGTGGACTCAACATGGCCATTACCTTGAGGGTAACAGTTTGATGAAGTACTCAAATAATTCCCATTCTTAACAACCCATCCTATGATTTTGGAACCTATGAATGCTAATGCATTGTCTGATATGATGGTGGCTAACACTCCAAATCTGGTCACTATCCCTTCATAGAAATCCATGATACTAGACTCATTTGCTTCCTTGAGTGTCATTGCCTCGGTCCATTTGGTAAAATAATCTATCGATGTCAAGATCTATTTGTGACCTTGGCTTGAGTTTGGATTGATGACTCCAATGAAGTCTAATCCCCATTGCATGAAAGGTTGGTCAACTGAAATTGGGTGCAATGGAAGTGTTGCTAGCCTTTCCTTTCCTTTGAAGAATGCACAATTCTTGCACCTTTTGATCCATGTGTAGCAGTCACTAAACACTATGGGCCAGTAATATCCTTGCTTTCATGATATTGAGTGTTTTCACTCTTGGAGCAAAATGGCCTCCAGCTGCTTCAACATGGAATTCTTGTAGCACTCTCTCCACTTGATTTGTCTCAATGCATCTCAACAGAATGCCATTGATGTCTCTTTTGAACAAGACACCATCAATAAGAACATATGGTATGGCTTGTAACCTAAAATGTCTCCTTTTTTCTTTACCCATCCCATGAGGACACATGCCTATTCAAAGCAAGTGTACCATGTCTTGGGTCCAACAAGGAGCAGGTACATCTTCTCTCCCTTCTTCTTGATCATCTTGTAGAACAAGAATAGCCTCCTTTTCACTATCTGTTTCATCTTGTTGACCTGAGGCTAGTCGTTCACATAACCCCTTCCCATGGACCAGCTTGGTGACCTTCATCTCAATGTCATATTCCATGACATGGGTGATCCATCTTGTGCACTTTTCATTCGTGTCCTTCACGAGAAGGAATTCTTTAACTCCCACATGGAAGACCAATAGTTGGATTTTTTTGTTTGAAACCAAATTCTTAAACTTCTTCAATCCTCTTATTACCGTCAAGACCTGCTTCTCAATGAAGGAGTACCTCACCTCATAATCTTCCGACTGGTGAAGAAATTAATTGGCTATTCTGCGTACTTTCTTTGTTCTACTGCACCAAGATTTCAAAATTGTGTCGCTGCCACCAAAGGCATACAGTATGAAGTCTTTGGAAAAATTTGGGTTCACAAGAGTTGGGGCTTGTGATATGGCTTCTTTGATAGCCTCAAAACTTTCTTTTCCTTCATCTTTCCACCTGAATGTTAAGCTCTTCTTCAACATCAACGTTATTGGCTTAACAAGGGTAGCAAAGTTTAGAACAAACCTGTGGACAAAATTGATTTTTCCTAAGAAGATTTGAAGAGCCTTCTTGTGACTTGGCAATGGAAGTTGCTTTTATTGCTTCAACTCTCTCTAGGTCAATTGCAGACCCTCTTTAGACACAATATGGCCTAAAATCCTACCCTCATGGGCCAAGAATATGCATTTTTTAGGGTTCAAAGATACCCCAAATCTCCTGCATCTTTGAAACACTTGCCTTAGGTGAAAAAGGTGGTTTGTTGCATTTTTGGAGAACATAGTGATGTCATCTAGATAGATCAACACTATTTTATTGATTATCCCTTTGAATTCCATATCCATGGCTCTTTGGAAAGTAGCCCCAGATTAGACATTCCAAATGGCATTTTTTGTATGCATAGGTGCCCCATTTGGTGGTGAAAGTAGTTTTGAATTGATCATCTTCTTTCACCATGATCTGGTTGTACCCTGAGTAGCCATCTAGGAGGGAGAACCTTTCTAACCTAGACACTACTTGTAAGATCTGCTCCATTGAAGGGAGTGGGTAGTGGTCTTTGAGGGAGGCTCTGTTCAAATCCCTGAAGTCAACACATAGCCTGATTTCTCCATTTTTCTTCCTGACTAGGACCATATTTGCAACCCAACTTGAGTGTTTAATTGGAAATATGATGCTTGCCTCTATCAGCTTGTTCAGCTCCTTCTTCATCAAAGGATCTATATGTGGGTTGACTGGTCTCTACTTCTTCCTGATGGGCTAAGAAGCTGGATCCAATTCAATTGTGTGTTGTGCTAGTTTTAGATTAAACCCTCTTAGGTATTCATAACTCCAAGAAAACACATCAGGAAATTCTTGGCAAAGTTGTATGAATTCATACCTTTCTTTCTCGGTGGCCACCTTACCAATTTGAAGTGTTTTTTCTTCTCCAACTGGGATTGACTCTAAATATTCTCCTTTGATCTACATGTTAGCCTCGCTCTTTTCTCGAATTGATCATTAGGATTGAAAATGGATTCCAAAGTGTCACTAAGCCTTTGGGAAGCTTATTTGTATGTAGTCTGTACCATCCGATTCTCATACACTTGCTCTAGTTTGTTCTATTTTATAAGAGAATTTAGCTTCTTCTTATAGAAATTTAATGATCTATTGATCATTCTCAAACACCTACCAAGCATGTACTATTATCTCGGCTCTCGGCCTCACAACCACATGGATATATGGTTGTTCTCTGTCTCTTTTGATCTTCACAACCACATCAAACATTGCCTCAATCGCTGCTGCAAGTCTATAATAGCTTCATTCTCCTTCCTAGGTGTGGACACAATATTAAAGGCCTCAAAATCCTCCATGAGATCCCATACCCTACTCTTGTAGTTCTTGAGTAGGTCATTTTTACAAACATTTAGTCCTCCGACCTAATCGATTGGCAACCAATTCACTATCACCGAATACTTACAAGTTCTTGATTCCTAGCTTCCTTGCCTAATCAAGACCTTGGACTAAAGCTTCATATTCAGCAGTTGTTATTTGAGCAAGAAAACTAGAATCTAAAGGCTAAATGATATCTCATACCTCCGGGGGACATGTCATCACCAATCCCGGAGTATGATAATTCTCCACGGGAACTCCTGTGTTATGATTATTTACTAATGCACAACCTTTAGTTTGGTGGATGTAATCTAGAAACATAACAACAAACATAACACAAGAATACAATAGACTATGATACAAATGAATGATGACAAATCTAAAATATAAGTGTAAATTATAATATCAACATGAAATTTTTACAATCTCACCCATGAGGTACTTCAAGTGTTACTGACTTCACTTGCCTTCCAACAATAACTATGGGAGAAACTTCACAATGGATTCTTTAACACACCTTCTAAATGATGGCTTCCTTTACACACTTACTCATATAATATTTCTCACTACTTCTCTCTATGCTAAATGAGGGGGGTGGCCTCTTTATTTATAGGAATTCAGGCTTATCCACCCTATCTCTAAGATAGGATAGGAAATCTCTTCCGACCAATCATATTCCATGCCTAAACTCTTGCCTTTACATGTAGGCTTATCTTCTAAGATAAGATAAACCTTATCATCTCACATGGGTTCCACCTTTTTAGACTTTTCCACAAATAAAATACACAAAATATTTATGACATCACTCTTTTTCCTTATTACAAATATAATATTTCTAATTCCTAATCATGTAGACCCTACTTCTCTACTTACCCCAACTTTGACATTTTAACATTACCGGACCACTTACGACAAATATTTACTTTTTACCACAACATTCCTATTGTACTTTGACTATTACCATACTCTACTTTATTGGTGGCACCATACTGACAATGTCGTTATCTTCTATCAGACGCCACTACTAATCATACTTAACAACATCCTATTCCTAATACATACATAATAAAATAGAAATTACGGAGGAAAATTTTAATGTCGACATTTTCCCCCTTCCTAGCTTCTACTCCATCCTCGGAGTAGACTATTCTGGTGCTTGGAAAATATTTAACTTGTCATGGTTGACCCATTTCGTAATGGGAGTGCCATCCAATTCCTCCAGTCGATATGTACCATTTTCATGCACAACTGCTATTTTGTAGGGCCCCATCCATTTGGGAAGAAATTTTCTCTGCCTCCTTTTTTTTTGTATCTAGAATCATATACTAGAACCAAGTCATTCACATGAAATGGAGACCAACGGATCTTTTGATCAAAGTATTCTTTCGCTTCATTTTCTTCTTATAGCCAGATCCTTCGCTATTTCCCTCATTTCCTCTAAAGAAATGAAGATGCACCAACCTTTCTTTTACCGAATCACTTTCATCCATCCTTTCATTTTTCATAACTCTCACAAGTGGGAATATCAAACTCAATAGAAGAACTGGATCAATACCATAAGCCAACTGAAATGGGGAGTATCATGTTGACTTTGACTTTCGATGTTGCCCTATATGCCCACAATGTTGCATGAATCCTTTTATCCCACTTATGTACTTGCAAGGCTGCATCTTTTGCTAGAATTTGACACAACACAAAATTTGTTCGTTCCACCTGTCCATTTGTGCTTGGCTTGTATGTTGTTTTCCTTCCGTGCTTAATAGAAAACTTGTTGACTAGGGCTTCTACCACCTCATTAATGAAGTGGCTTCCTTGATCTGTTACAATTTCTAATGGGAAACCAAATCCGTGACAATGCATTCATATATGAACCTTGCCACTTCATCCATGAAAGTTGTTTTCAATGGCCTAGCTTCAACCCACTTGGTTAAATAACTGTGGCAACTACAATATACTTATTTTGGCATGGGGTAGTTGAAGTCGACCTACAATGTATATTACCCATTTTTCAAAGGGACCAAGTGGAAGAATAGGGCATAATGGAGCTGATGAAGTCTTACGGTTACCATGTGTTTGACAAATATCACATGTCTTACAATAATTATAACAATCTCTAAAAAGAGTGGGCCAGTGATAACTTGCATCCAAGATCCTTCTTGTTGTAAGTTGTCCAGAGAAGTGTCCTCCACATGTACCATTGTGGAATTCTTCTATCATCTCCTTCCCTTGATCACGTCCAACTGCCCTCTTGTACTGTCCATCAGGTCCTATTTGAAATAATACTCCATGCAGAATAGAATATGGACGATTGGCTTGAGTAATCTTCCTCTTAGTCTTTACATTGGCACCATCAAGAAACTTGAATTCATTCAGATAATTCCAAATATCTATGTATTCACTAGGGATTTTGTCAAGGGATAACAATGTTGCATCTAGGAAATCATCATCATCACAAGATGATCCTAAACCATCATAGGCTCGAGAGAGTGCATCTGCATTGACATGCTTCTTTCCTGGCCTATCTATAATATCAAATTCAAATTCTTGTAGCAAAATTATCCATCTTGATATCCTCCCTGATGGATTAGGCTTATTTACAATATATTTTAGAGCCTGATGATCTATTACAACTATAAATTTCTATCCTAGCAAGTAATTTCTAAACTTCTTTACAACAAAAATGATAGCTAGAGCCTCTTTTTTAGTTACAATATAATTTACCTCAACACTGCTCATTTGTCTGCTCCCAAAGTAAACTGGATGATCATTCCCATTTTCATCTTTTTGGCTCAGAGTACTTCCTAGTGCTGCATCTCGAGGCATCAAGTATACACAATGAATGGCTTGCCTCCAACTGGATTCTTTAAAACAGGGAAGACACCAAAAGCTCCTTTTAGTTGTTCAAAAGCTTCATGCGCCTTATTTCCTGGTTCATAAGTAACATCCTTCTTCAAGAATCGGGTTAGTGGTTGTGAAATCTTTGAGAAATTCTTGATGAACCTTCTATAAGAACCACATGGCCTAAAAATGATCTCAACTTACTTCTATTAATAGAAATGGTAACTCTTTGATTTTTGAAACTTTATCAGATCAGCACAATACCATCTCTGGATATAACATGCCCTAACAAAATGCCTTTAACATCCAAAGACACACTTTCAGAGGGTTTAGTGAGGCTTGTGCTTCATCTAACCTTTGAAATGTTGTCTCCATCTAGTGTGCAGTGGTCCATCTTGCTCCCATAGATGCAAAAATCATCCGTAAATACTCGATGAAGTTCCCAATGTAGGGTTCAAACACCCTATTCATCAAGCATTGGAACGTTTTGAGCATTACACAACCCAAAAGGCATAACTCTATAAGCAAATGTTCCCAAGGAGTGGTGAACATGGTCTTCAACTGATCTTTCTCTACTATATGAACTTGGTTGTATCCGCTATATCCATCAAGCAAAACTATAAGACTCGCCAACTACTTTATCCAAGATCGATCCGAGAATGGAAGAGGGTAATGATCCTTCTTTGTTGCTTGCCTTGTTGAGCTTCCTATAATCAACACAAATGAGTAGTTTCACATTCTTTTTTATTGAGATCACAATGGGAGAAACCCATTCGAATTCTCCACAAAGAAATATGAATCCCGCATCAAGAACTTATTTATTTCTTCTTTTACAGCCTTGGAAAAATTAGGATTCATTCTATATGGCATTTTCTTTATGGGCTTAGCACCATCACCACTCAATAGAATGTTCTACCCAACTTACTTGATGGAGTTCCTTGTAATCAAAAGTGAATAGGTGTATGTACCTTCGAAAGAGCTGGAGGTAGGATTCCTTCTCACTCTCCATCACAGCATCACCAATCTTTATTTGTTGGAGACAATCAACAATTTCTTCTTCAGATAATCTTATGGGTTCATGAGTCGGTGTGACTAGAAGGATATCCATGACCGAAACATCAACCTCACTTTCTTCATCTTTTGTGTCCACTTCACTGGTACTAGAGTAATCAGAGGATGTCCAATCATCATTTCATCACTTGAATCCACAGTTTTGCCTTATGATGCCGAGGATTACGTTTATCTTCACCTCTCTCTCGCCACGTCCAAGTGTCATGAAGCCTTCATTCCAAAGTAGTTTTGCATGAACTCTCCTTAGCCATGGCCTTCCCAACAACATTGGGTACGCAACAGTACCATTTTTCATCACCTGAAAGTCTACCACACATACAACACCCATAACAGATATTGCCACATTTGAAACAACACCTTCTGGTTTAGTTTTTCCCTTATTTAATGACCTTAACATAAGTGTCGAGGGGTGATCAATTTTTAAACCCAACATATTCATTACAAACTTGGTCATTACATTAATCACAAAGCACTCCATCAACTAAGACATCATGAATTGAAATACCATTACATAATACCTCGGTTTGTGGAGCGTAGGGATCCACCTCTCGCCTTCAAAATAAGTACCTCAACCTCCTTACTTCATCAAGCATTGAGTCCACTTCGCAGCAACTCCCGCCTCTTCTCGTAAGACATAGCCAAAGTTGACCATATGTAATATTTGCAGCCTTTTGGACAGATCTTCTAAGATGGAGTATGGTCCTTGTCCCCGTGAAATTAGAAAATCTCGCACACCCAACTTTCTTCTCCTATGTTTCTTACTAGTTTCTCCTTTCATCTTCTTAGGATCATTTCCATCTTGGTTATCTTTTTCTTTCTTTCTTTTTGTTACAAACACATCTCGCTTAATTATTTATGCTTCTATCTATTACATCAAAAGAATTCACATGTGTTTTTCCTTTATCATTATCTCTGTACTGATGTAAGCTCTATCTCGGACAATTATACTTATAATGACCCTTTTATGACAACCATAACATACAACTTCGCTTATATTTCATTTTGACCTTATCTCCTCCCCGAGAACTAAATTCCTTTCTCTTAAAGAAGATTAATAGTTAATCGCCCATCTTCTTGAGCAGATCTTCATACTCAAGAGATGTACTAGGGAAAAGATTTGTGCTCACCGAGAGTGGTCAGGATTTTGGACCAAAGGTGTTGGTGTAGGCTCTACATTAGCAAGTAAATTCTTTGGGCTCCTCTTCCATGCTTTCTTCTTACCTTCTTGCAATCTCCTTTACTTGTTCAATGGTAGCTGGGTGGTCATACTTCACTCGTTGTCTGATCTCTGGCTTCATCCCAAGAATGAAGTGCTTACAGAGGAGATTATCCATGCCATTCATCAACCCATCCGCTAATCCTTCCTTCCAGATCTAGGCATCGAGCTTCCTCCTTAGCTCTAGAACACGAGCATGATAATCCCTTATCTTCTCCTTCTCTCCTTGGGATAGCTTTGTGATATCGATCATGAGATCTGCATATTTTTGTTGTTCACCAAATTCTTCAAGAAAACTTTTAGTTAATAAATCCCATGAATTTTTCACATTATCACCTAGTGTTTCAAACCACCTAAGAGCTAAACCATCCAAAAAGGTAGGAAAAAATTCAGTCCATTGTTCCCTTCTTATGAGGCCATTACAAATACAAGATCATTTAAAACTTTGAATGAAAGAGGAAGCATCTTCATTAAATTGGGCTGAAAAAACAGAATCTTCCCATTTTTAAAAGTAACCACAAAGTGAAATACCAAATCACAAGTACAATCAAGCAAGACTTATGTGCACAAATAATGGACTCACTACAATATAAAGTGACTTTACACATTTCTACAGTAAAATAGGAATGACCATGGTAAAACTTGACTTATGCGGTAAAAATGACTTTATCGTGGTAAACACTATTCACGATAAAAAGTGAAGTTTTGTGGTAAATACTATTCACGGTAAAAAAACTAAAGTTACTATGGTAAATACTATTCACGGTAAAAAGTGACTTTACCATGGTAACTACTATGCACAATAAAAACAAGGTTACCCTCCAAATGATTTCTGACTAAGGGGAATATTCTCTAGAAAATCCACCAACGAGGAATGGTCCTAAGAATGTAACCAAAATGTCATCACCAATCCGCACTATGATAATTCTTCACCGGAACTCCTCGTGCTATGATTATTTACTAATGCATGCCTTTTAGTTTGGTGGATGTAATTGGAAACACAACAACAAACATAACACAAGAATACCATAGACTATGATAAGAAGGAATGATGATAAATATGAAATATAAGTGTAAATTATAATATCAACATGAAATTGTTTACAATCTCACCTATGATGTACTTCAAGTGTTATCGACTTCACTTACCTTCCAACAATAGCTATGGGAGAAACTTCACAATTACACCTCTTAATGACTTCTTTAACATACCTTCAAAATGATGGTTTCCTTTACACACTTACTCATACAATATTTCTCACTACTTCTCTCTATGCTAAATGAGGGGGGTGGCCTCTTTATTTATAGGAATTCAGGTTTATCCACCCTATCTCTAAGATAGGATAGGAAATCTCTTTCGGCCAATCATATTCCATGCCTAAACTCTTGCCTTTACATGTAGGCTTATCTTCTAAGATAAGATAAACCTTATCATCTCACATGGGTTCCACCTTTTAGACTTTTCCACAAATAAAATACACAAAATATTTATGACATCACTCTTTGTCCTTATTACAAATATAATATTTCTAATTCCTAATCATGTAGACCCTACTTCTCTACTTACCCCAACTTTGACATTTTAACATTATTGGACCACTTACGACAAATATTTACTTTTTACCACAACATTCTTATCAGATTTTGATCATACCGTACATTTACTTTTATCAAGGCACCATATCGACGGTGCCATTATCTTCTATCAGACGCCACTACTAATCATACTTAACAACATCCTATTCCTAATACATACATAATAAAATAGAAATTACGGAGGAAAATTTTAATGTCGATGTAAGCACATGCAAGGAGAACAGGATTTGCGTACTCGGGTCCGACATGAAAGGATTGCGCGAAAGGAGTCAACACTTAGCCAATTTTTGGATGCAGATCTAAATATAGATTTGGAGTGTCGACTCAAGCAAGGTTTTGAAGATAAGATTGGAACATGAAGACTTGCAGTTCAAGAAAGGTCTATTTTGGGATATAAGGAAGACTAAACGACATGCATAGTTCCGAGCTAATAATAGGATCGAAATAGGAGTTAACTATAGTAGATATATTATTAGGAAATCTTGCATGCTTTTGTAGTTATCTTGCAGTGACACATGGCTATTCTTAGCATGCAACCTATTTTGAGGATGCATGGGTGGTGAAGGGAAAGTCCCCACCCCTATATATATGTATGATCTGCATAGGTTAGTATCACCACTTTTGTATTAGAGTTATGCTGCTAGAATATGTGTGCGCATGACTCATGGTGACACTTATATGTATGTAAACAATTTTTGTGCTTTACAATACTTAATATAATGGATCTTTGTGGCTGGATATTGGTTGTAAACATCTCTATTACTGGTTCTTGCATGGTGGATTTAATCTTGATACTTGTATGAGTTAGTCTTAGGCTTATGATCTAGATCTAGCTTATATTCTGCAATATACCTGAATGTTTGTTATGAATCTAGGATATACATCTTCCCATCATGCTAACTCTTTTATAGAGCTCACATAACAAGGGTACACGGTACCCTTGCACGCTCCTAGTGAGCACTGTGTTACCGCCCGGTGGTGTGTCGCGCTTGGGCTTTGGTAGGTAAAATAAGGCTACGAAGGAAAGAACCATGACTATATAATTACATGCAAGTAAATAAAATGGATGGAAATGTTCTAAAAATTAAAGAAATGGGTCTTTAGAATCAATAGATTCACTAGGTGCTTAAAGTTAAGGTTCATAAACCGAATCGGCTAAGAACATTGTTTCCCCGATTCTTAGATCGTTTCTTTCAAGTGTTGATGAAACAAATAGGGTAATGGGCGTAAGATGAATACATGTTCAAGTGTTGGTTGATGGTTTTTTGTGCGTATATGACTTCCAAATCCACGGCTGATTGATTGTGAGGACTTCCTTTTGGCTAGGAGGAACTACCTGTAATGAAAAGCAAGAGCACCAGAAGGAATTAAACAATATATGCAATGAACTGCCTAGCGTATGCTAGATCCGGGAAGTGTGATACTTCCTAGATGGCTATCAGTCCACTGTTTTAAACAATTTAATGTGGTAAACAAAGTAAATCCTATTGTAATTCAAAATGATTTAGGTATCTCACTTAAAACACAATAAGAAATAGATCTAATCTAACAGGCTAAGTCAGAATAGGATCCAAAGGTCAAGTGGTTGGTTTTGGGTTCTGCAGGTTTGACAGAGGTCTCAGGTAGATCACAGGTGAATGAGGGTGAGGTGAAATTAGGTGGGTAGGTCTCTGTTCTAGGCTATATGGGAAAATACAAAGACCGATGTCGGTTAAGGGTGACCGACGGCATTAGGTGTAATCGGTATCGGTTACTGTGGAAATCTGGGAATGCCACGGAACAAGCTTTGGGTCTCCTTTGTGATTACACAAAGGATTTTGGTTGGTCGGGATGAGGTATTGGGTGACTTGGAAGGGATTTGGTGAGGTTTTAGTGGGTATATGGAGGTGGAAGTGTTGGAGAAGGTCAATAGGTGGGTAGGTAAACAATAGATGATAAAATGATGATGAAATGAAATAAACCAGAGAAATACGACGTTATACTTACTTGGATTCTGATTTTAGATGTTTGTGAGTGAGGGATGGAGGTGCTGATGAGAGGTTTGAAGGCTGAAAGTGATCACCAACTGAAGGAAAGCTTCTGCATGGGCTACATGTACATTCCTCTTTGCTTAGTTAGATTAGATCTTGGCTGGGATGGCTATGTAAGAGAAAATGTTTGATCTCCTTCCTTGCATACGGGTTCTTGCTGGAATTCACTCTTTGAAGATGTGTCAATGCTCACCAACCTTATGCCAACGTTTTCCAACGTTCAAACCACTTCTAACATTGAGAATAAGGTAACCGACGGCGGTTCTAACTTAACCGGTGACGGTTAGGGGTAACTGGCATCGGTCAAGGCAAGATTTCCTAGGTTTACTAAACTAGGGAGATCCTCTTAATTTCCTCAGATTTCATGTCGTTAACCCCTGGATTATACTAAGATCCTCTTGTAAGCATGCGGGAATGTGGTTAGAGGGAATGTAGGCATTGATTTTTAGGGTTTGGGTAAGTCTTAGTTAATTATGGCAACTTACTAAGAACAAGTCTTAGGTTGAGTTCCTTGGTGATGTGTCTAAGTGAACCATATGTGTGGATATTATTTAAAATAATATATTTAAATAATAAATATAGTGAGTATAATGCATTAATTTAATTAAATTAATATTAGTGAGGTGAAAGGGGTCATGGCTAGTCAATGTGATGAAGGGTGCTTATTCGCCGAGGAATCAAAGGGGAGTGTGACCTAATTTTAGTGTCTACAAACACACCAAATATTAGTTATAAAATCATGAAAACATGCATGCTTGTATGAAAATACAACAAATAACTCAATAAGAACACAAGTTAGTCCATAATGAAGCACTTTAAAGATGAAAACTACACTTAAACAAAGTGTCCAAACAAACTAGTCTCGTCGAGTGTGTTGAAAATTGTTGTTATTAAAAGTGTGCACCCATGTTGGATCACCAAGTTTGGAAAAAAACTTGGATATATTAATAGAAACATGGTAATTTACATAAGGTGTGGTACCTTGGCTCTTTGGGGACAGACCTCCAGAGAATTTTAACTTCCTAACCTAACAACTTCAATGCTAAGACTACTCTACTCTAATCTATGAATTGATAGGTAAAATGGGAAGGGGGAAGCATGAAGCAAAATTAAAAGTGGTAATGCACCAAATATAAAGGTATATCTCTCCCTAAGGTGAAGAGAAAGAGGACAAACATAGTGCAAATAGGGGAAATACTAGACACGGTCAACCCTACATTAAGTTAGACTTTAATTCTCTACATAATAGACACAACGAAATAAAACTCTTCAAGTGCAACCCACACACAACATGAAATGATAAAACAAAGAAGTAATATGAAAAAAATTAAGTTAAAGGGAAAAAATATCCACAATGAACATCATATTAATGCCTATAATTATACACACTCTATTATAACCATTAAGAAGGCACTAAGTGCATCTCGCAAGCTCAAATTAGAGGTCTACAACTCGAATGTTTGGTCACCCAATCGGGAAGAGAAACCTTTAATTCAAGATACAATCCTTTACAATTAAAAATGAGATGCATTTATAGAATAAGAAGAGAGGAGAGAGGATTATAATATGTCATGGAATATCTCCTTCTCATGTTTATCTCTCTGTCGGGAGAGTCATGGAGGTATAAATATGTTAAATGAATATGCTAAACCGAGAAATCCACCCATGACTACCTCTAAAGAATATTCCAAAGATCATTGAGGTATAAAATCATGAAAAATGCCTTGAATTCCAAAAAAACACTCCACTTTAACCATTAATCAATGTGATACCATGAGATCGGGAGGGTGGGAATTTTTAAGTTGTCACTTGTTAAAAATAAACCATGATTACATGTTAGGACCATCAGAATAACTTCATCCTTGTTAAAAAAATCATTTGAATCATAAATTTTGTGGGCCATGATAGCCATAATATATCAAAAGTGTCTTCAAAAAGGGGGAAAATCAACAAACATCATCTCAGAACTAATTTGGGTGTCATTTTGATGTGAAATTGAGCATAAAATTTCCCAAAACTCTATCGTTAAAATCTCCTAAGTATCTCCACTATAATCTCTAAAACTCATCTCTAAGTGAATCCCTATAAAATACACTTTGAATGACATTAGTCATAGAATCATAAGTGAAAATGATATCAAAGTCAAAATTTGTGAGCCTAAAACCAATCACATGTCCACCACCAATGTGACGTCCCTAAGCTCAACTTTCAATCAGCCTTAAACTATCAATATAAGCTTATGAGGATCTCTCACAATGGATCTCATGTTCCATGCATCTTTTTCACATATACATCCTACCACATGTCTTCTATCAACATATCATGGGGTTTGGAAGGCATGAGCAAGGGTGGAATATTTCAAAGAGTGTTGTTTAAGTGATAGTCACCATTTTTCTTTCATCGAAAATATAAAGGGGACATAGCTCCTCGAGACATGAAGACACACCAATGAGTTATACTTATCCCAAATACATTGTGTTCCTTTTATCGATCTCATTCTAGATTTGGGAGTAAGACATTACCCTTTCTCTAAAACCGAGAGATCCTCAAGACCAATCACCGCCATCATTTTTCCATTTACTCACTCATTTTCCACAAGTTGCTTGAACTTTAACCTCCAACTAACTTGGCTTTAATAAATTTTATCCCACATGTTGACCTATTTAAATCTTGAGATCTTAGGATCTTAGAACTTATCTACAAAACCTTTTCTCAAATTTTTGGTTAGAAACTAAGGGTAATGGATTAGTCCAAGTGGATTTTTGTCATGGTTTCATGTTTTCAAGATCTTTAACTTCCTCCTTTTCCCTTTGATTTTACTTTGTGAAACTTGTAGGACCATGAGGATCCAAGGTGAATATATATATATTGATCATTAAATCTTGAGATCTAGGAACTCTTTTTTAAGGCTATTTTTTCCCCTTTGTGAATACTATTAATTTTCACTATAACTCTAAAATCCTCAATGTACATGCTAAATGCTCATCTCAGTTCTCGAGTTCTCTAGACCTTGATAAGAACTTGGATTTGGAAAAATATTTTCCCACCTCGCTCTAGGGATCTTAGGTTCTCGTGTTCCCGAGTTCCTTGGTCATACCTGGATTCACAATATCAATTCATTTTCATTTCAATTCTTCCACATTTCTTTCCTCACTACTTGTTCTTAATCCACAACCAAAGCGACTTTAGAACTTGAAAATTAGTTAATTCCCATATATGAAATATTTTCATGTGCCTTGTTTCGCTCAATAAATTTGACGGTTTGTTCCTTAAAAAATTAAATTAAATATTCCTCTCCGGTCATCCCAAGGGAAAACCTCACTAAAATTTCCTAAGTATTTTTTATCAAGCTTGTATAGACTTAGAGATACCTTGTGCAAGTAACTTATATAAGTTTAAAACCATTAAGGTGTCCAAAATGTATGTAAAATTGTGATCAAGATCCTTCAAGTTAACAAATGGTAATCAATTGTTCAAAATGAAGTGTGGTGCTCATTTTGGAAACAACTACAATGCGTGAAAAAATTGACATGTTATTAAGTCCAAAGGCATGATAGTATAAAAAATAACCCCCACTTTTTATAACAAAAAATTCTTGTGATTATCTTCTTCTTCTATTTTGACTTGGTGGTAGCTAGAAAACCCATAAATGAATGTATATATCGCATGCCCCACTACACCTTACAAGATATCATCTCGTGAAAGGTGTTGGAAATAGATCAACAACACATAATGCATTGAGATGTTGATAGTTTGTGTAGATTCTAATGTGCCCATATTTCTTTATGCTAATTATCACAAGACTTATCCATTTGTAAGCATCAATGTGGACTATCACTCCTTCACCAACATATTAATAATACCCTCTTTAACTTTCACGTGCAAATTTGGGTTCATCCTATATAGTATTTTGTGTACTAAATTGACTCCATGTATAAACTTGATATGCATTTTACCAAAGGAAGGATGTGCACCTTTCATTTCCTTGTAGTTGTGTAGAAAAATCTCTTAATAGTCACACAATAGTTTTTTGATCTTCATCATCTCTACTTCAAACTAGTTATCACGAATAATTGCAGCTTTTGGCTCCTCTTCTATGCCAATGTTAACCTTGAATGACTTGATCGGTTCATTATATGACTCATTATATGAATTATTCTTATCTACTACATTACATAAGATAATTAATGTTTCAATATTAAGGTTATTTGCATTGGCATCTTCTTCTAGTTTACACACCATTTTTCTTTACCTTTGCGTAACCAATTTCTTTCCAGTTATATGTTTACATCTTCCTCACTAGAGTCACCATTGGTGTTGCGCTTTTCAAATGTCTTGGGAAAATCCATTATTTTCTCCTTTCACAATGAAAACATGTGTTCTCCCCACATAGTATCAACCCCAAATATTGTGTTTTGAATCCATTATAGATACTATTATATATTTGGTGTGTGAGAGGGAAAAGTGAAAGTATTCACAAAAGTAGCTTTCAAATCCTCCCATATAGTTTTTCTCTCCAAACCGCTTTGTCTACATACCAAGCATGATCCCAAGAATGAAAAATGTAATAAAATTCATGCACCCATAAGGAAGGTTTTAGAGACAAAGTGTCTTGCATGATCTCTAAGTGTTCCTCAAGTCTAGTGACTCCACTATAATTTGGTAACTTTTGCACATGGTTAGTTTGCTAAAATATAATATGTATGGCCTCTTTAATTTGATCCCAAGAATCTATAAAAGTACAATGATTTTCCCACTAGTGTTTTGCAATCCCTCTTATAGTGTACACCATCATGTTGATACAAACCTTATTTTATGACAAATACACCTTCATCTCATCAAGAAAATGATGTATGTTTCCTCCACTTGGTACTTTAGTAAAAGAGCTAGATTTTCTTTTGCACAGCACCTCACATACTTCATTCTTGGTTTTTCTCTAATGTTGGGTAGGGGCCATTTTTTTGACTTGATATTGCCATAATTTAATACATTTGGTTCATAAGAGCCATGTTCCCAAATTTCACAAGTTGTGATTGTCGTATTTGATTCTCAATGTGAATCATCCCACCTTAGTAATCCTTCTTGAGTTAGGTCAAAATGCCCCAAACTCTCTCGCTTTGATGTTGTAGATGTAGTTAAATTATTCTCCATCATATATAAATTTGATGTAGGGTGACCATGATTTTTATAACATTTCTTAAAGCACAAGTTTACATTATTTATATAACATAAATGATTTCCTAAGAATTATAGAAAAGCTGTCTATTGAACTTTACCCCAAGATGGTGATGATTATATTCTATAGTGCATTGAAGGTAATTATGAAAGTCTTGTTTTCCATGAACAAGACATGGGGAGATGGATGAAGCATAAGGTGCCCCATCTTCTTCTATGTGTCAATAGTAAAAATGTTAACTTTTGCACCTATATCCACCAAGATTTATTTTATTAATAGTCCATCTACACAAACATCAAGTGAAAATTCTCAATAATCATTTTTTTCTTTATGTGGCCTTTATGGATTTGTTTTTCATGTGAACAAGGTTTTTTCCAAGTACATGGTCTTTAATTTGAGGTGAAATCCAATTCAAAGTAAATTAATGACTCCTTCTATGCACAAGAGTCTACAAACTTCACAAAATTCATCTCTTTCAAACCCTTTAAATTTTGGAATTCCTCTTTCTTGATTCCTTACACAAACATCCTCTTTAAGAAACTCAATTTCTCTTTGGAGCTCCTTGATAAGCCCCATATTTTCTTCCAGAACTTCACTTTATTGTATTCCATCTAGGTATCCTTTTCCCAACTAAGGACCTTCACACCTATTTTTTTCAAGTGGTCTCAAAGCTTTAGTGACATTTACTTTTCGACCTTGATTAAAGTTTGGCATGCCCGGATTTATTTTCCATTCATTTTTCATGGTGTACACAATCCTTATCATGCATGCATCCTTCTCACTCTTTTATTTCATTGCAACATATAGGTATAGACAATTCTCCACTTTGTGTTCTCCATGACAAAATTGCATATTGATAATTTAGGGCAATCTCATTGGTAATGATTTGGGGACCCACAATTATAAAAACTTTGAGGTGAAAATATTCCTCCTCCGTGTTCACCACATTCTTAGCCTCTAAATCCTTATGCACTACCTCTATAATATTCTTGATTTTTCCTCATTGTTTTCTACCTTAGCTTCAGTGCTCGGGCCTCATGGATCTAGTTTATAACATGAAAATCCTCAGTATTTTCAAATGTTCATCACATAATTTACAGTATATGGATACATTTTTTGGGTAGTGCATCAAGTAGAGGAAAATTACTTATATCATGGTCCTCTCCACATTTTTTTATGCCTTAAGAATTGTCCACACGGTGTGTCGAGGTAATTTTGTTGTGTCCTTTAGCTTCATAGTCTCTACACCAAATCCCACTACATGTTTCTCTTGTATTATTTGAATTCAATTTCTCTAACTAGGTATTCATTAACATTATTTGTGCTTCCATGAATGGAATTACTCATGTATCAATGGTTCATATTGCTTCTACACACAATACAACCTTTATTGCTTCTCTAGGGTTTGTGAAACTATTATGAGAGAAAACATGCTTTGAAATGGAAATATAAACCCTCCAAAAACATTTTTTCATGTTAAATGTGGTAGATCTTATATGATAACTTTAATACTGTGGTCTTGAAATGTGTATCGTATGCACACAAAATTTATTTCAGTTCCATTTGGATATCTTTCAAAAATGAGATGTTTTGTTTCTCAAACTCGTGAATATCAAGTTCCTTGATAGATGATTCCTTCAATTTATCATTATCTACACCACTTACTTTGCGGGACATACTTACAATACAAAGTATGCACACC
Source organism: Taxus wallichiana var. yunnanensis (assembly GCA_018340775.1). Classification (NCBI taxonomy): domain Eukaryota; kingdom Viridiplantae; phylum Streptophyta; class Pinopsida; order Cupressales; family Taxaceae; genus Taxus; species Taxus wallichiana. Next base: position 395,293,360 of record CM031243.1, read on the forward strand.
CTCTAACAAGGTTGTGGAAACATGGATTGCCTTACGATTTGGGGAGATGATTCCTTTTGTAAACCATATTAGCTCACATTTATGCACATGCTTTGTTATGTTTTCTACCCAACAATATTATCATAGATATAGAGACATATCATGAAACATATGAGGTGCAAGAGTAAGTTATGCAAGAGCTATAACTTTATGTTGTATTGGTGCTCCTATCATTTTTTTTGTTCTAGATGTTCATGAAATTTTGCTACATCCAAAGGACAATGAGGAAAATATTATTTATGGTGGTGCATGTGACTATACCACCCACCTATGAAGCTACTAATTTTTAAGTTAGTGCAATGTTTTGGGTTCCTCCTACTTGTGTGTTTCCAATAACCTAACTTATCGGCCTAGTATTCATCATCTCAAACTAATGCACACTAGATGTATTTTGAACATGATTAGATGATATTTTTCTTGGCTATTGAAGTGTGAAACCTATTACAATATAAAAGGGAATGATTCATCCAATACTTTATTCTCTTTTCCCTTTTTTACCTCTTCATCATTGTCACTTTTCTATACTCATTATCCTATCAAATTCAAGAAACCTAACTACATGAGTATGTATGTTAGGTTCGGGAAAGGAGGCCATTAACAATATACTAAAGTTCATCATTCTCTAGAGGTTGTGCTTTAGTGGTGCACATATCTTATTTTTCTAGGTCTCATTCTTCATCTGGTCATCCTTGTGTTATTCCTACTCACCCTAAGTTTTCATGACACTTCTAAACTCGAATCATATTTCTATTGATTACCTTTCTTAGCTATATATTTTGGTAATATTCTTTGTATCACTGTCACCTAAGTGCTCACACATTTGAATTTCCCATGTCACATCTAATTCACACTCCTATTTTCCTCAACCTTTCATGTCACTCGTGCATATAGGTGTTTAGCCAACCATTGGAAAAAATTATCTACCATTAGCTCCTTGATTTCTAAGGAAAGTTATCTTAATAGAGACCCATATGAATCACAAAAGAAAATAAACTCTACTTCTTTAGCATAGAGCAGTGGAAATTTTGTACTCTAGGACATAACTACGAAGTTCTCTGCCCACTAGAAATCTACCACATGTATCCATGGATCTTCTAGCTATGTAATTATTTTTCTACATTCTAGTGTCTAAGTGTTACTTTTACCCCACACTAATACTTTGATACATAGAGTATGCAACCAACTAAGTGTACAATCTCCTAGGAAGCTTGCTAAATAATGTTCCGTATAATGATTCATAAACGAGCCTCTCTAACCATGTTCTTGGTGAAAAATATTTTTGATTGGGTTGTTTTTGCACGAATTCCCTCTTCCACCCTCTCCATCTAATGCTCAATATTCTTGTGAGTGATTTGAATTTTTTTCTCTCGCATCATCATGGAAACATAATTCCATCTATCCTCACAATAGAACCAAAATGTTGTTCTTAGATCTCTACCCACCACATTAAGACCATGCACGTGAGCCTAATAAACCACTACATGCAATATATGAAGGCAACTTCTTACATCGACATATCACACAAGGGATTTACCTTGTGAGCTCACTCAAGGTGTGGGAGAAAACCGGTCCTTATTGGTTTTGGTTTTGTCATGATGTTTACACATGGTTTGCACTTATTTGGATTTCAAACAACAATCACACATCCATTCATACCAATGCATAAGAACATATATGAAAAATTAACATAATAATAACTCAATAATGAAGTGCACAATAACCATGTGTCTCCTTTGCATTGATTCAATTCATCGATTACAATTTTTACAAAACCCAACTCAATATATCAAGAAAAAACCAAAAACAAACAATGAACAACTATGAATAACCACTTAATAACCCTATACTAATGTGATACTAATGCCTTTGTGGGTATATATATTGATGGTTTCTTGACCTTCATTAGTTAAAATCATAGTTATATTGGCCTTTATCTCTAATTTACAATGAGATAGAAGGTAATCGTAGTTGGTGTGTATGTTAGATGACATCAATCCTTATCTTGAGGTTTTGCATATCAACTTTTTCTCCTTAGTAATTCCACTCCACCACCGAATCAGTAGTTGACTTGTTGTCATGCCCCAATGATTCCTCTTCCTCATGCGTTGACCCTCAACCGGAAGTTAATTATCCTTCTTGTTCCTTGACTATTATTTTTCAAAATATCTCATGCATAGACCCCGAACGAATGATCTCAAATTATTTCATGCACGAGGAGAGCAATTCTTCTCGCACGAGGAGAACAGCTTCTTCTGCGCATTCGTGCATATCATTTGTAGCCTTCTCTTCAATATTTCTCTAACACATGGGCTAATGGTCTTCAAAAGTGGTGCGACATACGCCATATAATCAACTTGTTGCACTTTATAGATGAGTGTGTGTGCAAGTACAAAAAGTGCCTTATGCTCAATGATCAAATACTTAGCAAAAACTTGTTATAATTTAATGAAATTTGGATTCAACTATATATTTTCCAAAAAAATATTGATTAAACATGAAAACATCCAACCAATATATAATTATAGATGGAGGAAGAAAACACCAAAAAATTATAGAATAAATTTTAAAGTGTTTTTTGTGTATTGGAAAATAATATAACAATATAGAAAAACAATAGTCTCCACAAAGGGGAACTACTAGAAAATGCAAAGATACCCAACCAAAAAAATTAAATTTGCATGTTCCTTAAAATGAAACCAATGTACACAAACAAACCTAAGAAAAACTAAGTAAGCAAATCAACTACATTAATAATGCTTTCTTTTGCTAACTTAGAGAGAGTGCCAAAGAAATGGTTTAGCTCCTCGGTTTTATTAATTAAATCATTATGTTTAGTGGCTAGTAGGGTGATATCCTGAATAATATCTTTAACTTATATAATCATCCCATTGTTTTCCTCGAGCAAAACTTACATAATATGAGACATGGATTCCATATGTAAAACAATAATATAGTAAATGCGATACATGATTGAAAAATGAGAAAAAAACATTTAAAAAATGAATTAAAATATATTTTCCCAATATGTTTGATGATGATTTATTTGAAAGTATCTCAAATCATTAGTGGAAATTCCCAATATAATAAGATCTTGTAGTAGAAGAGAGAAGGTAGATTATTTTAAAGGTAGATTATGTTGAACTTTGCTTCAAATGGATTTGACAAATTTGTAGTTCCATATTGCATGCAAAACCAATTTCTTTCCATTACAAAAGGGACAAGAAGGCTTAACATTCTTGAGAAATTGAATTTAATCAACGAAAAGAGTTTGAAGTGAAGTATCCTCTAGGAAAAAAATTAGAGTTAGGCTCAACTTTTGAACCCCAGATCTTGATGTTGAGTTTGATCCAACTATTTTCAACTAGGTTATAATTCCATTTTTGGTTATGTCTCCCTTATATATGAGTACTAGGAAAAAGATAAATATAAATAAATCTAATAGGAAAATTATCAAATTGGATCCATTAGGTTACCTCTAATCATTGATAAAGTTATTAGGAGTCTTTGTGGACATCTTAACGAGCATCTCATCACTAAATGATAAATGATGTGGTTAATAATTGGTTTTTGGTCATCATAGAATTGAAATGGGCTTCTTATAATTGGGAAAGGAAACCATTTTATAACATAATTAGGGTGTCAAATATATATAAATGAGTGAATTCCTTTGTTGAATAATTATAGTTATATGACCATGACCATGGCGGATAGGAGCTCGTGGGCGATGAGCATTTGGCTCCATCATATTAAAGAAGCTAGAAAAATCAACCCATGTTTATGAAATTCACCCTTCCAATAAAGGCTTATTGTCACTTCTAACCAAGCTTTCCACATACTATGAACCATAGGAGACCCTTGAATTTTGAAAGATTTAACATTTAACATCTTATCTCAAGACTAACATTTATGATTTTCTTTTAACATCAATAATTTGAATATGATAAATTGAGAGAATATTCCATGACTAATCTTCAATGATCACTCTAACAAACCTTTAGAGAAAATACATTTGCCTTGTATCTAAGGATCAATGATACCAATCCCACTCTTGCTCTTGGGTTGAGTGCATAAAGCTAGAGATATACCATGAATACATATTCTACCATCCCACTTATTCTATAGAAAATGACATCCTAAGGGTGGTGGTGGGTTGTAAATTCCATTATTATGTTCACTTTTAATTATGAGTTTATATTTGAATTCCATTTCACCATCACTAAGAAGTTTTTCTTTTTACTTAGAGAAGTTCGATCCAGAGGATCCTTACTAAGAAACACCGGTCTATAGTCTTCCTTAAATGTTTTGCAATCAACTTCATCACATAGAGAAAGTCAAGAGCTTTCCAAAGTGGTATGTTGAACTCTAAAAATGGAGGTCGTATGCAGAAGTTATTACATGCTGAAATTTTGGTCAATCTGGAAAAAATATGGGTCTGCACGCAGGTTCGAGATGACATGGACGCGTGCACACTCTTGATGTGGACCAATCAAAATACAAAAAGTGGCAATGTGGTTTTGGACAAAAGGGTGTTTTGTGCCTCCGGTCTTTGACACTTGTTATCGATGGGTGGGCCCCACTATTTGTTGGTTGGGGGACCTTACCCAGGATCGAGACACTCTTTTTATGGAGGGGTTCCTTTGCCTCCATTTCTTCATGTTACCATTATCAAGCTTCTGTATTTGAATTCCTTTGTTATTCACCACATTATGCATGTGGGATCAAGTTCAGTGTAATTTTTAAACTATTACTATGCATTGTTACCATGCTTTTAACCCGTTAGCTCAACCTCGCTTAAGTCATCTAACCACCTCTACTGAACTATCCCTCATCATAGCCAACTCCCACACTACTCACAACCTCCAACCCACCAACTCATCACATATCCTGCACAACTCGCCCCATCGATCCACCCACTGAGCAGTCTAACTCCTACCAACACCTATGTGTTAACTCGACGAGCCAACAATAGCCAACATGCTCACCAACCACCAATGTGGTGACAAACAAAAGTGTCCTGAAGCCACTTAACACTACCAACCACCCCAATTTTAAAACATACCACCATGTATTTCCCAATAAATGTGGGATTAATTCCCAACATAATAAAATAAGTGTCAGTGGAGGTTAGGGTGGATCGACCCCTAACCATTTGTGTGATAAAAAGAAATGTTGTTGTTAAACCATAGGCGGTGAACAAGTATATATAAGGGAGAGATGCTATTTGAATAAGTTAAGTTGGCAAACAATGTAAGATTATAGGATATTTTGAGAAGTTGAGATATTTTTGTGGGAAAATTTCAAAAGCGACCAAGGATAAAATTGTAGGAAGTACATTGTGACAGTTGAGGAAGATTATTATTTTCCTTGTACACAAAATTGTAAGTGTTTGAGGTATATTTTCAATAGATTGGTCTCTTTATTATGGACCCGGAGATGTAGGCTTTGTGTCGAACTCCATTATTAAATAATTGTGTCAATTATTCTCTGCATTTTCTGGTTATTCTATTTTTCCATAGTCATCTTGCAATTTTTATTTAATTATTAAATTACAAAAAATCGTAATATTGAATTACAATCGAAAAATCATGTTTAAAGCAATTTTAAAGGTATGTTGTAAATTTTCTTTAGATTCTACCGATCATTTGGTATCAAAGTTGGTCTATGATCAGATTAAGCATTGCTTTGGATTGCAAGTTTTTGGTGTATGTTGACATGGTCTCGCCTGAAAAGGTGAAGGAACATTAGCAAGTTTAGATCCGGAAATTGGGTTAAGATGGTCTCAAAGTAAAAATATGGAAGAAGAAGATGAATTTCATAGGTCCTTCATGCAGATGAAATAAATGGTGGAGGAATTATATCGAGATCAAATCAGACAAAAAGAGAAAGAAGCCAAAAAGGTAAAAAAACTGAAAAAGAAGAGAAATCTTCTTCATCTAAATCTGGTTCTCCTAAAGGTGGTAAACAAAAATTTGATTTTCTTCCTTCATTAAAACTATATATTAAGTTTGAATTTCCAATGTATAATAGAGAGCTTAATGCAAAAAAGTTAGATAACTAGATCAAGAAGATTGAAGTATATCACATGGTTCAGAAAATTGTTGATGATGAGGCAAAAATCATCTCGAAAAATCTTTGAATGGGTGGTACGACACTCATCTGGTGGGAGAGTAAGCTACAAGAGATTGATGAGAAAAAGGTAAAATAATCTCTTCTTGGAATGATTTTGTTTCGAATTACGACAAGAATTTTATATGTTGGGTTATATGTAACAAGATATGATGGACTGGTAAATTTTAAGGAAAACTAAGGGACAAAGTGTTCAGGATTATACATAAGAATTTAGAAAAAGGGCTCATAATTTTGGTATTTCTATCCATACACAAGAAACACTAGCGAAATATCTTGGTGGGTTACATATCTATTTGAGACATATGATTCTTATGTTTAATCCTACTAACTTTGATGTGGTGTTTGTACAATCTAATCCTTTGGAAACAATGGGTAAAATTACCAAAGAGTCATCTTCAAGAAAAACAAAAACAAGTAATGTGAAAGTAAGGAGAAAAGTTCTAAAGATCAAGGTAAAGGAAAGGGTAAGAAAAATATTAATTCTACTATTAAGAAAGAAGATGATAAGACATTTTTTAATCATAGTAAAATAATCATGATGAATCTAAGTGTTGGAAATTACATCTAGAGCTAAAGCCTAAATGGTTTAACAATAAGAAAGGGAAAGAAAAGAATACCAACTATGTTGTGCGAGGATCTTCGATCCGATTCTGGTGATGAGACCAAGATCATAGCCACGGGTTTACAAGGTTGTAATTCTTCCTCTTCTTCTAAAGCACTAGTTCATCTAATGTTGCTTCTTCTAAACAACGATATATTCATGATGAGAAGAAAAAAAATGAGATTTTCCACCTTAGAGTTGTTTCTAAGCATACTAAAATAGACACTCTATTTGATAATGGATCTCAAGCTAATATGATTTTAGAAGAGGTTGTGAAGAAATTGGGACTCCAAACCAAACCACATCCTAAGCCTTATCCTTTGGGTTGGGTTTGTGATGATGTAAAATTAGTAGGTAACGAAAACTTGTAGATTCAGATTTTCCATTACTGACAAGTTCATTGATGAGGTAGATTTGGATGTTGTTCCATTAGATATTTGTGGTGTGGTTTTGGGAAGTCCATATCTTTATGATAGAAAAGTAATCTTCTACAAGGAAGAGAATAAATACTTGTTTGTAAATGATGGGATTGAATACATTATTAAAGCTCATCATGTGAAAACAATTCTTTCTTTGGTTTCGTAGGATAGATGAAAAGGCTTGTAAATTCAAGAAAAAAATTATACTCATATTGCTTGAATCCAAAGATAAAGATCATTACAAGGCTTTTGAGGATTGTGATCTTAAACATCGAAATTATTTGATTAAGATTATTTCTAACTATGATGATGTGTTTTAGGATCCACAAGGTTTACCTCCTAAAAGAGGGGTTCAACATGAGATACATTTGTTGTAGGATGCACCTCTTCCTAATATTGGCATGTATAGATTATCCGTGGTCGAGAATGAGGAGATCAAAAAGCAGGTGATGGAATTGTTGGCAAAAGGAGATATTTGCCCAAGTTCATCTCTTTGTGGTTCGCCTATCATTTTGGTGCCTAAGAAAGATGGCACATGGTGGATGTGTGTTGATTTTTGTGCTTTGAACAAGATCACGGTTAAAAATCAGTACCCTCTTCCTCACATTGATGATTTATTGGATCAGTTGAAAAATGTTGTTTATTTCACTAAGTTAGACTTAAGAAGTGGTTATCAAAAAGTTAGAATCAGTGAAGGTGATATTTGGAAAACTACTTTTAAAACAAAACAAGGTTTGTTTGAATGGCTTGTTATGCCTTTTGATTGTGACAAGATACATTCATGCATGTGATGAATAATAATAAGAAAGATGGCACATGGCGGATGTGTGTTGATGTTTGTGCTTTGAACAAGATCACGGTTAAAAATCAATACCCTCTTCCTCACATTGATGATTTATTGGATCAGTTGAAAAATGTTGTTTATTTCACTAAGTTAGACTTAAGAAGTGGTTATCATCAGGTTAGAATAAGTGAAGGTGATATTTGGAAAACTACTTTTAAAACAAAACAAGGTTTGTTTGAATGGCTTGTTATGCCTTTTGGATTGTGCAATGCACTAGATACATTCATGCATGTGATGAATAATGTTTTTAGGCCATTCATTGATGATTTTGTGATAGTCTACTTAAATGATATTATTATTTTTAGCAAATCATGGAATGATCATGTCATTCATATTTATAAATTCTTGGATGCTTTAAGAAAGGAGAAATTATATGTGAATTTGGGAAAACATCTTTGATTTATTTGGGTTATGTTGTGGGACATAGTAAATTGAAAATTGATCCTGAAAAGTTGAGGTCATTGTGAATTGGCCTAAACCCAATAATGTAACTAAGGTTAGGAGATTTCTTGGTGCAATTTAGTATTGGAGAAATTTTATTGCTAACTTCTCATTTATTACATCTCCTTTGCATTCTTTGACTAACATCAAATAGGTCTTTTAGTGGGGAGGAAAACATCAAAGATATTTTGATACACTGAAAGAGAAGATAAGTTACTCTTGTCTTAGCACTTCCGGATTTACAACATCATTTGAAATTGAGATAGATTCCAGTGAATATGCAATGGGGTTTTCTTGATGCGAGCATGTAAAACTTGTTTGTTACCATTCGAAACCTTCAAGAGTGTGGTAAGAAACTATCCAAACTATGATAAAGAGTTGTATGCTTTGGTGCAAAATGTGAAAAAATGGAAACATTACTTGATGGGAATCGAAAACAGTTATTCATACAGATCATCATCCCCTACAATATCTACAATCACAGACCAAACTACAAGAATTTAGGCACTTTCGTTGGATGGTATTCTTATGTGAGTTTCATCTCATGATCAGGTATAAGAAAGGTATACAAAATAAGGTTGTTGATATGTTATCTAGACCTCTAGTTGTTGTTGCATTTATTCTTTTACAACATAGTTCTCTAGTTCATGACATTTATAAATAACAATATGCTAATGATGTTGATTTTAAAGAAGTGTATGAAGATTTGATGAGTGGTAAACAAGTGGGAGAATTGGACTATCATGTGCATGATGGACTCTTATATCATTCTAGTAAACTTTGTATTCCATGGGATGAAAGAGTGCATATGATTAGGGAAGCTCACACTTCTCTTATATCTGGTCATTTTGGTGTCGGTAAAATAGTTGCACATTTACAAATGTATTGTTATTGGCCTCATATGTAGGAACATGTTACTAGATATATAAAAGGATGTGTTCTTTATGCCACAAAAGCCTAACAATAGGAAGTTAGGACTTTACACTCCTCTTCCCGTCCCTACTTGTCTTGGGAAAGTATTTCCATGGATTTTGTAGGAGGTTTTCCCATGTCACGAAGGAAACATGACTATTTATATGTGGTTATGGATAGATTTAGCAAAATGTGTGTGTTGATTCCTTGTACTAAAAAATTACTAGTGAAGGGACTACACACTTATTCTTCCAGCATGTATGGGTTCATTTTGGTTTTCCCACTTCTATTATTTCTGATTGGGATTCTAGGTTTCTTGGGGAATTTTGGTCAACTTTGTGGGACTTGATGGACACAAGCTGAAGAAAAGCACTTCTTTTCATCCATAGATTGATGGTCAAACAGAGGTTGTAAACCGCATTGTGGTACATCTACTTAGAGGTTATTGTGGTAAACATCCTAAGTTATGGGATGAACATTTGTATTATGTGTAACATGCTTATAACCATGCACTTCATTATTCTACTATGAAGTCTCCTTTTGAGACTTGTTTTGGTTATCTGCCTAAATCTCCTTTGGATTTCTCTTTTGGACAAGAATTTATTGTTAATGCCAGACATAATGATACTAACAAAACTAAGAAGTTTACGGAGAAGATGCAACTGTTCCACCAGTTTGTCCAAGAACAATTGGAGAAAAGTCAAGCCAAATACAAGGCTGAAAGGCATCACAACACCAATCCGGCACTATGATAATTCTTCACCGGGAAATCCTCATACTATGATTATTAACTAATGCACAACTCTTAGTTTGGTGGATGTAATCTGGAAACACAACAACAAACATAACACAAGAATACCATAGACTATGATAAGAAGGAATAATGATAAATCTGAAATATCAGTGTAAATTATAATATCAACATGAAATTGTTACAATCTCACCCATGAGGTTCTTCAAGTGTTATTAACTTCACTTGCCTTCAAACAATAACTATGGGAGAAACTTCACAATTACACCTCTTAATGGCTTCTTTAACACACCTTCAAAATGATGGCTTCCTTTACACACTTACTCATACAATATTTCTCACTACTTCTCTCTATGCTAAATGAGGGGGTGGCCTCTTTATTTATAGGAATTCAAGCTTATCCACCTTATCTCTAAGATAAGATAGGAAATCTCTTCCGGCCAATCATATTCCATGCCTAAACTCTTGCCTTTACATGTAGGATTATCTTCTAAGATAAGATAAACCTTATCATCTCACATGGGTTCCACCTTTTTAGACTTTTCTACAAATAAAATATACAAAATATTTATGACATCACTCTTTGTCCTTATTACAAATATAATATTTCTAATTCCTAATCATGTAGACCCTACTTCTCTACTTATCCCAACTTTGACATTTTAACATTACTGGGACCACTTACGACAAATATTTACTTTTACAACATTTCTATTGTACTTTGATCGCTATTCATACTCTACATTATTGGTGGCATCGCATCGATGGCGCCGTTATCTTCTATCGACGCCACTACTAATTATATTTAACAACATCCTATTCCTAATACATACATTAATAAAATAGAAATTATGGAGGAAAATTTTAATGTCGACATTTTCCCCCTTCCTAACTTCTACTCCGTCCTCAAAGTAGACTCTTATGGACATTCTGAAGCTGGTGCTTGGAAAATCTTTAACTTGTCATGGTTGACCCATTTTGTAATGGGAGTACCATCCAATTCCTCCAGTCGATATGTACCATTTTCATGCACAAGCTGCTATTTTGTAGGGCCCCATCCACTTTGGAAGAAATTTTCTCTGTCTTCTTTTTTTGTATCTGGAATCATATACTAGAACCAAGTCATTCACATGAAATGGAGACCAACGGATCTTTTGATCAAAGTATTCCTTCTGCTTCATTTTCTTCTTATAGCTTGTATCCTTCGCTATTTCCCTCATTTCCTCTAGCAAATGAAGATGTACCAACCTTTCTTTTATTGAATCACTTTCATCCATCCTTTCATTTTTCATAACTCTCACAGTGGGAATATCAAACTCAATAGGAAGAACTGGATCAATGCCATAAGCCAACTGAAATGGGGAGTATCTTGTTGCTGACTTTGATGTTGCCCTATATGCCCACAATGCTGCATGAATCCTTTTATCCCACTTATGTACTGCAAGGCTGCATCTTTTGCTAGAATTTGACACAACACAAAATTTGTTCGCTCCACCTCGTCCATTTGTGCTTGGCTTGTATGTTTTTGCCTTCCCGTGCTTAATAGAAAACTTGTTGACTAGGCTTCTACCACCTCATTAATGAAGTGGCTTCCTTGATCTATTACAATTTCTAATGGGAAACCAAATCGTGACAATGCATTCATATATGAACCTTGCCACTTCATCCATGGAAGTTGTTTTCAATGGCCTAGCTTCAACCCACTTGGTTAAATAATCTGTATGACAACTACAATATACTTATTTTGGCGTGGGGTAGTTGGAAGTGGACTATAATGTCTATTCCCCACTTTTCAAAGGGACAAAGTGGAAGAATAGGGCATAATGGAGTGATGAAGTCTTACGGTTACATGTGTTTGACAAATATCACATGTCTTACAATAATTATAACAATCTCTAAAAAGAGTGGGTCAAATGATTACCTCGCGTCCAAGATCCTTCTTGTTGTAAGTTGTCGGAGAAGTGTCCTCCACATGTACCATTGTGGAATTCTTCTATCGCCTCCTTCCTCGATCACGTCCAACCGCCCTCAGTACTTTCCATCGTGTCCTATTCGAAATAATACTCCATGTAGAATAGAATATGGACGACTGGCTTGAGTAATCTTCCTCTTAGTCTTTGCATTGGCACCATCAGAAACTTGAATTCATTTAGATAATTCCAAATATCTATGTATTCACTAGGGATTGTGTCAAGAGATAACAATGCTGCATCTGGGAAATCATCATCATCACAAGGTGAACCTAAACCATCATAGGCTCGAGAGAGTGCATCTGCATTGACATGCTTCTTTCCTGGCCTATCTATAATATCAAATTCAAATTCTTGTAGCAAAATTATCCATCTGCTATCCTCCCGATGGGTTAGGCTTATCGACAATATATTTTAGAGCCTCGATGATCTGTTACAACTATAAATTTCTACCCTAGCAAGTAATTTCTAAACTTCTTTACAAGCAAAAATGATATAGAGCCTCTTTTCAGCCATAAAGATAATTTACCTTAAGACTACTCATTTATCTTCTCCCAAAGTAAATTGGATGATCATTCCTATTTTCATCCTTTTGGCTCTAGTACTTCCTAGTTTGCATTTGAGGCATCGTATACACAATGAATGGCTTGCTCTAACTGGATTCTTTAAAAGAGGTGAAGACACTAGGCTTCCTTCAAATTGTTCAAAAGCTTCATGTGCCTTATTTTCTAGTTCATAAGTAACATCCTTCTTCAAGAATCTGGGTTAGTGGTTGTGTAATCTTTGAGAAATTCTTGATGAACCTTCTATAAGAACCCACATGGCCTAAAAATGATCTCAACTTACTTCTATTAATAGGAAATGGTAACTCTTTGATTTTTGAAACTTTATCGTGATCGCACCAATACCATCTCTCTGGATATAACATGCCCTAACAAAATGCCTTTAGAACATCCAAAGACACACTTTGTAGGGTTTAGTGAGGCTTGTGCTTCATCTAACCTTTGAAATGTTGTCTCCATCTCGGTGCACGTGTCCATCTTGCTCCCATAGATGTAAAATTATCCAAATACTCGATGAAGTTCCCAATGTAGGGTTTAAACACCCTATTCATCAAATGCTTGCTAACGTTGTTGGAGCATTACACAACCCAAAAGGCATAACTCGATAAACAAACGTTCCCAAGGAGTGGTGAACGTGGTCTTCAATCGATCTTTTCTCGCTATATGAACTTGGTCAGTATCCGCTATATCCATCAAAGAAACTATAAGCACTGGCCGCCCTACTTCATCCAAAATCTGATATCGAGAATGGAAGAGGGTAATGATCCTTCTTTGTTGCCTTATTGAGCTTCCTATAATTAACACAAATGCGTAGCTTCCAACTCTTTTTATTGAGATCACAATGGGAGAAACTCATTCGAATTCTCCACAAGAAATATAAATCCTACATCAAGCAACTTATCTATTTCTTCTTTTACGCTCTTGAAAAATTAGGATTCATTCTATATGGCATTTGCTTTATGGGCTTAAAGACCATCTACCAAATTTCAATACAATGTTCTACCCAATTTACTTGATTTGAGTTCCTTGTAATCAAAAGTGAATATGTGTATGTACCTTCAAAAGAGCCGGAGGTAAGATTCCTTCTCACTCTCCACCACAAAGATCACCAATCTTTATTTTGGAGACGATCATCAATTTCTTCTTCGATAATTTTATGGGATCATGAGTTGGTGTGGATCTGGAAGGATATCCATGACCAAAACATCAACCTCACTTTCTTCATCTTCGGTGTCCACTTCACTAAGACTCGAGTAATCGAGAGGATGTCCAATCATAAGTTTCATCACTCAATCCACAGTTGTTACGCTTATGATGCCGAGGGATCACGATTATCTTCACCTCTCTCTACCACGCCAAGTGTCATGAAGCCTTCATTCCAGTAGTTTCTTGCATGAACTCTCCTTAGCCATGGTCTTCTTAACAACATTGGGTACGCAACAGCATCACCATTTTTCATCACCTAAAAGTCTACCACACATACAACACCCATAATGAGATATTGCCACATTTGAGACTACACCTTCTGGTTTAGTTTTTCCTTTATTTAATGACCTTAACATAAGTGTTGAGGGGCGATCAATTTTAAACCCAACATATTCATTACTGAGACTTGGTCATTACATTAAGCTCGCATGAAGCACTCCATCAACTAAGACATCATGAATTGAAATACCATTACATAATACCTCACTTGTGGAGTGTAGGGATCCGTCTCTCGCTCCAAAACAGGATTTCAACCTCCTTCCTTCGCTGAGCATTGAGTCCACTTCGCAGCCTCCCGCCTCTTCTCGTAAGACATAGCCAAGAGTTGACCATATGTAATATTTGCGGCAGCCTTTTGGGATAGATTGTCTAAGATGGAGTATGGTCTCTGTCCCGTGAAATCGTAGAAATCCCGCACACCCAACTTTTTTCCTATGTTTCTTACTAGTTTCTCCTTTCATCTTCTTAGGATCATTTCCATCTCTTTGGTTATCTTTTTCTTTCTTTCTTTTTGTTACAAACACATCTACTTCATTATTTATGCTCTTATCTACTACATCAAAAGAATTCACATGTGCTTTCCCTTTATCATTATCTCTTGTACTAGATGTAGAAGTTTCTATCTCGGACAATTATACTTATAATGACCCTTTTATAACAACCATAACATACAACTTTAGAAATATTTCTTTTTGGACCTCTATCTCCTCCCCGAGAATTAAATTTTCCTCAAGAAGTTTAATAGTTAACTCGACCCATCTTTCGAGAGCGGATCTTCATACTCGGTAGATGTACTAGGAGAAGGATTTGTGCTCACCGAGAGTGGTGTGGATTCTGACCAAAGGTGCTTTGGTGTAGGCTCTACTTTAGCAATAATTTCTTTGGGCTCCTCTTCCATGCTTTCTTTTGCCTTTTGCAATCTCCTTTGCTTGTTCAATGGTAGTGGGCGGTCATACTTCACTCATTGTCTCGATCTCGGCTTCATCCCAAGAATGAAGTGCTTACAGAGGAGATTATCCACGCCATTCATTAACCCATCCGCTAATCCTTCCTTCCGGATCTGGGCATCGAGCTTCCTCCTTAGCTCTAGAACATGAGCATGATAATCCCTTATCTTCTCCTTCTCTCCTTGGGCTAGCTTTGTGATATCGATCATGAGATCTGCATATTTTTGTTGTTCACCAAATTCTTCAAGAAAACTTTCAGTTAATAAATCCCATGAGTTTTTCACATTATCACCTAGTGTTTCAAACCACCTAAGGGCTGAACCATCCAAAAAGGTAGGAAAAATTCAGTCCATTGTTCCCTCTTATAAGGCCATTACAAATACAAGATCATTTAAACTCTTGAATGAAAGAGGAAGCATCTTCATTAAATTGGGCTGAAAAAACATGAATCTTCCCCATTTTAAAAGTAACCACAGTGAAATACCAACCCACAAGTACAATCAACAAGACTTATGTGCACAAATAATTGGAATCACTATAATAGAAAATATAAATGACCACAGTAAACTATGGTAAAACTTGACTTACTGCGGTAAAAATTGACTTTACTGTGGTAAACACTATTCACAGTAAAAAGTGAAGTTACTGCGGTAAATACTATTCACGGTAAAAAGTGACTTTACACGGTAAAAACTGACTTTACTGTGGTAAACACTATTCACAGTAAAAAGTGAAGTTACTGCGGTAAATACTATTCACGGTAAAAAGTGACTTTACTGCGGTAAATACTATTCACGACAAAAAGTGACTTTACCATGGTAACTACTATGCACAGTAAAAACAAGGTTACCCTCCAAATGTTTTCTGACTAAGTGGGAATATTTCTCCAGAAAATCCACCAACGAGGAATGGTCCCGACAATGGAACCAAAATGTCAACACCAATCCGACACTATGATAATTCTTCACCGGGAACTCCTCGTGCTATGATTATTAACTAATGCATAACTCTTAGTTTGGTGGATGTAATCTGCAAACAAACACAAGAATACCATGTACTATGATAAGAAGGAATAATGATAAATCGAAATATCAGTGTAAATTATAATATCAACATGAAATTGTTACAATCTCACCCATGAGGTTCTTCAAGTGTTATTAACTTCACTGCTTGCCTTCAAACAATAACTATGGGAGAAACTTCACAATTACACCTCTTAATGGCTTCTTTAACACACCTTCAAAATGATGGCTTCCTTTACACACTTACTCATACAATATTTCTCACTACTTCTCTCTATGCTAAATGAGGGGGGTGGCCTCTTTATTTATAGGAATTGGGTTTATCCACATTATCTCTAAGATAGGATAGGAAATCTCTTCCGCCAATCATATTCCATGCCTAAACTCTCGCTCGCTTTACATGTAGGCTTATCTTCTAAGATAAGATAAACCTTATCATCTCACATGGGTTCCACCTTTTTAGACTTTTCCACAAATAAAATATACAAAATATTTATGACATCACTCTTTGTCCTTATTACAAATATAATATTTCTAATTCCTAATCATGTAGACTCTACTTTCTACTTATCCCAACTTTGACATTTTAACATTACCTTGGACCACTTACGACAAATATTTACTTTTACAACATTCCTATTAGACTTTGACTATTACCGTACTCTACATTATTGGTGGCACTCGTCTAATGCGGCGTCATTATCTTCTATTGGACGCCACTACTAATTATACTTAACAACATCCTATTCCTAATGCATACATTAATAAAATAGAAATTACGGAGGAAAATTTTAATGTCGATAAAGACAACAAAATTAGATTGATCACAAATTCCAAGTGGGTGATTCATTTTTGCTTCACATCACCAAGGAAAGACTGACAGTGAAGGTAAAAAGTTGAAACCAATTCGGTATGGTCCATTTGAATATTAGAAAAGGTTGGTAATAATTCTTTCAAGTTAGAATTACCTCCTTACATGTACATTTATTCATTTGTAAATGTGGAAAATATGAAATTGTATGAACCCCCATGATTATAGATCATGATGAAAACATTTTGTACCTTTTGTTGACGATTTTTCTCCCGAGTATTTGGATGAGATGAATGAAGATATCATTCTGGATAGGAAGGTGAGAAATTTGGAAAGAGGTGATGTTGAATATATTCATGTGGGTTTGAAAGGAAAGCATTTGAACAAGGTGAAATGTATGGAAAACGAAAAGGTGAGGGAGAAGTACCCTCACCTCATTACCAATTAAAAGTACTTTTGGAGGGCCAAAAGTTTCTAAGTGTGGAGGTGTGATCAAGAGGATCATTACTGAGAAACACCTTGGTATACAATATTCCTTAAATCTATTGTAATCACACTACGTAGATCGGGTCGAGAGCTTTTCAATGATATGCCGATCTTCGAAACTGAGGTCGTATGCAAGTTATTATGCATTGAAATTTTGGTCAATCTAGTGAAAATATGGGTCTACGCGCATGTTTGAGATGACATAGACATGTTCACACTCGCCATGTAGACCAATAAAAATATTACAAGTGGTAATGTCATTTTGGACAAAAGGGTGTTTTGCACCTCTGATCTTCGACACTTGTTATCAAATGGGTGGGCCTTGTTATTTACTAGTTGGGGGCCCTCAGCCAAGATCGACACACTCTTTTTGCAGAGGGGTGTCTTTTCCTTTGTTTCTTCATGTTACCATTATCAAGATTTTTTATTTAAATACCTTTGTTATTAACCATGTTATGCATGTGGGATCAAATTCAAAGTGTAATTTTTAAACTATTACTATGCATTGTTACCATGTTTTTAACTCTTAGCTCACTCGCCATGACTCAACCCGCTGAGTCATCTAACCACATCATCGACCCGCCCCTCAACATGACAACTCCCACACTACTCACAACCTCCAACCCGCTAGCTCATCACATATCCCACACATCTCATCCCATCGATCCATCCACCAGCAGTCTAACTCCCACCGAAACCTATGTGTCAACGCGGCGAGCCAACAATAGCCAACACGCTCACCGCCACCAACATCGTGATAAACAAAAGTGGCCCGAAGCCACTTAACACTACCGGCCACCCCAATTTTAAACCATCGCCACACATTACCCGAGTAAATGTGGGACTAAGTCCCAATATAGTAAAATATGCATTAGTGGAGGTTAGGGGGGATTGACCCCCTAACCACTTGTGTGCTAACAAAAAAGGTTGTCATTAGACCATAAGGCGGTGAACAAGTATATATAAGGGAGAGATGCTATTTGAATAAGTTAAGTTGGTAGACTATGTAAGCAGAGGAGCTTTTTGAGAGTTTGAGACATTTTTGTGGGAAATTTTCAAATGAGACTAATTTAACAAATATTGAAATTTGTAAAACCCTAAATATTTTGAAGTCACATATGATAAATAATTGTTATAGTACATATTTTACGCAAGTAACAAACTAATGAAAATTGAAACCCTAAGTACAAGAGAGGGAATAAAAGACTTAGTTGATTTCCTAATAAATCCCGAAGTGTTATGGATTGGAAAATCGATGAACAAGAGGAGAATATTGTCGCAACCGCACCCAAAAAACCCCGTAATTGTCGGATGAGTCAGGCTAGAGCGCCTAGGGCGGGGTGAGGGTGCCTAGGCATTAGAGACCTATGTTGGGCATCTTTGATTGTGCGGGAGCTCGAAACTGATTCTTCTTGTGTCGCAAGGTGGTTGTTAATCTCTGTTGTTGGTCGCATGTGTGTCACTAGATGATCGCAGAATTCACATGTAACCTGCAAAACAAATGATATCCTGCAAAACCTCAAACTACATCAAATCCTAAAAATAAAGATACAAATGGAGAGTCAGATTGACCCCGGCGGTCACTCGACAGAGTGAACTTATGACCAAGCGTTGCACTACATCTCAGACTCCATGTAATTCTTGTGTGTGTGTGCAAGAATCGTGCCCTAGGTAGCTCTTGTGCAAGATGCACTTGATAACGAGAAATAACTAGATGTAGCAATGTAGATAGATGTGTGGATGTCAAAATGAACTTCCCCTCCTATGTGTGTATGCAAAAATGCAGTCCCTTGTCCCTTGAATGAAGCTAGATGGATGCTTTGATGCTCTTGAAATGCCTTTAGATGTAACCTTAGGTGATAGTAATAGATGCTTAGAGCTTGGTCCTTTATTATGGTCACATAGCTTTATATTTATATGATTCCCTTGGTTGAATTTCGTAATTAACAACTGGAAGGCCAACCCATAAGAAAACAAGATGCCCAAAAGATAAAAGATGCCCAAAAGGAGTGAGTAAAGTAAAGAGAGGTGGGGCGCAAGGGCTGACATCTGATTTGGGCATTGGTGTCCAGAGTCATAAAAGATAAAGCAATAAAGTATCGATTGGGTTGTAGGGTGTAAGAGGCTAGAAAGAAGACATGAAACACAAACAAAAGGCCAAAGATAGCTGTCAATTGCTAGTTTTCTCACTTAGGAATCATATGAATAGTAGTATGTGACTAGGACCTAGAAATGTACCCAAAGTGCGTGATTTAGTGTCTACAGAGACCAAGGCTAAAATTGTAGGAAGTACACCGTGACACTTGAGGACGACTATTATTTGCCATGTACACAAAATTGTAAGTGTTTGAGGTATATTTTTAATAGATCGGTCTCATTATTATGGACCAGAGATGTAGACTTCGTGCCAAGTCCATTATTAATCATTGTGTCAATTGTTCACCGCATTTTTGGTTATTATGTTTTTCCACAATTATCTCGTAGTTTTTATTTAATTATTAAATTACGAGAAAATCGTAATATTGAATAATAATACGAAAAATCATGTGTTAAAGCAATTTTTAAAAGCGCGTGTTGCAAATTTTCTTTTGATTACGGATCAAAGTCAATCAAAAAATCATAATATCTTGGCCATACGATGGAGTTTGGAGTTTATTGTTATTCCCAAATTTTTTTAAAGGCTTGCACATTAGTGTAACTAGATTAACACCATTTGTCACCATTAAGAAATAAATATGTGAAGAAGTTAAAGAAGTTATTAATGAGTGTGTATGTTAAAAATCCAAGATAAGGGTTTTCGTTTGATATTTCTTTGTGTTTTATATATATATATATACACACACACACACACACACACACACACACACACACATATATACTTGTACTAGTGTGATTATCTTTGAGATGTGTTCTCAATGACATCATGGGTTGTTGGTGGGTTGTAATGTCTCGTGATTATGTTCACTTTGAACTCCAACTTTAAATTTGATGTCCATTTGATTGCCACTAATTTTTGTTTTCCTTTTTTCTTAGAGAGTCAATCGAAAAATCTTAATATCTTATCCATATGATGGAGTTTATTGCTCTTTTTGTACTCCAAAACTATTTTTCTCGAGTCGTGCACATTAGTATAGATAAAGTGATACTATTTGTCACCATTCGGTAAGAAATTTGTGAAGAAGGTAATGACGTTATTAATAATTGTGTTATGTTAAAAATCCAAGACATGGGCCTTGAGATTAGTATATGTCGATTTTTTAAAATAAATGTATTTAAGATATGTGTACCAAGACATTATTATTTTATGTGAATGTCTTAAGGTTTAAATAGTAAAACATTTATTAATAATTCTTTATGATTAAAGGAGCAATATCCATTTGGAGTATTTTAACATTCATTGGTATCATGTGCATGAATAATAAATTTTTCTTTAATACAATACTAAGAATTGACAACCCTTTCTAATATCTCTTGACATTTGTATCTTAATAAATGACACGAAAAAGTACTTTTATCATCATAAATATTGATAGGCAAATGGTGTGACCATGTACATTTTTAGTCTGACTTAAAATTGAGGACGATTTAACTCTCACAATTTTTTTTTTGGGTAACTTTAAAAAATCAATTAAAAAACTATATATTAACGAGATAAAAATAAAAACCCTAAAATTAATATCTATCCATATTTTAAAAATAAAAACATTAAAGACATTAGTACTAGTATTGCGTATGAGGAGGGATACCATTAAACACAACTACTATGAGTGAGGGAGTTAAATTGGCAAGCCACCAAATTATTTACATAAAAGGAATAAAATTTATAATGTGTTAAATGGAATGGAGTGTCGGTGGGGTTTCCCCTTTAAAACCTAGGTAAGTTGGTTAAAACAACAATAGTAATAATTTATGGGTACCACGTTTTTTTAAGTTTTCTTTTTAAAATAATTGATTATAGGAAGAGGTGGGACAATGACAGGGTTGAGTTCATTTCCTTGGACACAAAGAAACCGGCTATTTATTTTTTTAATTATAAATATAACTTTATTCTTTTGTTAATCATATCTTGTTTTTTTGGGTGGTTGGTGGCGACACGAGGTGACCACAATATCCTACGAACACCTACTCCATGATTTAACTTTTATGAAGGATATTTTTTAAAATTTTTATAAAATTAGTGTACTTCATTGATATTTGAGTTATTATTGAGGTATTTCGACTAGCTATCATAGGGTATCTTCATGAGCAATTAGAAGTTTTTTCTTGTGGATCTTGTAGATTTGTGAAATTTTAAGATTATAATCAATTTTCAAGTTTAAAAGTGTGTTATGAATTCTTAAGATTTGTAGTATTAATATTTCTAAAATTTATGGAATTAGTAATGAGATCACGGTTATGATAAATTCTAATGTGGTTGAATCCATAGTTGCTCATACAAGTTAATGGACCAATGTCTTATTTATTGTCTAAACTCGTGGTTCACAAATGTTTTATGTATACCGACTTATTTATTGTCTAAACTCGGGGTTCACAAACATTTCATGTATAATTGCTTCTAAATACATGTTTTATTATCCAATTTAGATTTGCCTCTTCAATTCATCTTAATATTTCTTATATGACCCATTCTTATTCAATCATGTTTATTAGGTGATTTAGCTCCAATGGTTATACCTTTGGTGTTTCTCCTCATTTCGTTGCTCTTCTTTCGATCTCATTCTTATGTTAATAATTATCTTATGCTTCCTCTCCATGTATGTTACATTATAGTTCGAGTATTACTATATTGTTGGCATGTTTCTTTAACACAATTTTCGTGATCAAATAACTACCTTTGTGTTATTTTAATTGTGCTTGACCTATAATACTCCTACACTATTACCAAACCCATGTTACAAAGATTCATTAGGGTTGCAATGAGATCAAGTTTATAAATTTGGATGTCATCAATGTGCATTTTAATGTCGGGAATCATGTATAAGCATAAAGCCAAATTGGAAGTGAAATTTGCCTATAAGTTTTCAATTGGGCCATCTTCCATATTATAATTAAATGTCTCTTCAAGACCTTTTAAGGAATTGGAAAGATTTTGTATTGTCAACGATTTACACTATTTCTAGCTATGCACGTGTTTGTTTCATTGTTGGTTCTATCTATATTTAGAATTATCCTAATGGCGTGGTAATTAGAGTGGACATGTTATTCTTAGTTATTTTTATGTTATCATAACGTAGATATCGAAAGTGGTTTTTTTGCGCTATTACGTTACACTAACCATGTTTACATGTAATTATGTTTAATCCAAATAAAATAGTAAATTAGACTTAGTTGTAGAAATAAGAGGCTATTAGAAAAGATCGTGCAATTATTAAAGTTCTTGAAAAACCTAGATAACTAGGTTTTATATGATAATATTAAATTAAATGTGAATGTTAAGACACTCATTAATGGCGAGACAACAAGAGATAGGTCCATATAGCACAAATCAACCCCTAAAAAGAAAGAAATCATGCGCCACATTGATCGTTCTTGAAATGGGCGTGAAAATGGTCTAGCACCGTCGAAATGGGTACATGAATTACCTTTTGTGAAAGATGCAAATTTGAGTCTACAAATGGTGTCATCTAGTTTTGGTTGTTAGAAATCTTGCTCACATTTCCTAGTTCTATCATGAATCACTAGGAAACTACTCTTCTTGTTAAAAATCATAATCCAACTTCAACACTTTACAAGACCTATAGAAGTGGGGGATGTTAAGGGGGACCATGTTAACCCTCCATTATTATTAGGTCCTTTATGTCTTGAAAAAAATGCAATGACACTCTATGCAAATCATCAAACAATTTGGTGTATACAAGTGGATGAGACTAAAGCGTTTGAGTATTGGGGTATAAAACAACATATTCATATTAACTATCCACAATTACTATAAATTAGCACCAAAAGTGCTAAATATACAATCTCTTTAATCATTGACCTAGTTAATGTATCAAGAGGGTAATGTCTTCCATGCAAGTGTCCCAACCCTTATATTTCAACACGTGGAACAAGTAGTAGTAAATGCTAGAATGTTATCTAAATGCTTAAACACTAGTTTTGGCTTGAGGATGCTTTTGGAAACAATGCTCTTACAACTTCAATATCACTCTTACATTCAATTTATTGTGCTCTTGTTGTTAATATACTAATGCACTCATGTATTTATATACTTTTCAAATTCAAATGAGGACCATATTGACACACAAAGTTCACACATAATGAGCGGAAAAGTGATAAGAAATCTCACAAGCCTCGGAGAATTCAAAATTAGGAAAAAGGGTCGAAAAGGATAATGACCATTGTTGTAATGGGTACTAAAATGACATTATCAGTTCTACACCATAAAAACACTCTTTAAAAATAAGAAAAAACAAGGAAAATAGAAAAACAACGACCAAATTGTATTTAAAAGAAAACAAATGAGATTAAAGATGTCGAAAATCTCATAAAACATAAGAAAAACAATTCGAAAATTAAACACCACAAAGTACACACACTCAAAAATAAAATAAAAATGAAATTAAAACAATTATCAATAAACACAAGTACCACTAACACAAAAATGATTAATTAGTCACTCTTACACTACCAACCACCCTATGAGTTTGCATCTTCCAATTAACTCACCTTTGAGTTGGGGCATATTTCTTCCATACTTGAAAGGGTTTGATTGGGAATGAAGAGAATGAAGATTCTCACAAGATTAAAACCAACTACCTAAGCCTCTCATACATATTAGTGACATTTTCCCAAATCGTATTCATCTATAAATTGTTTGGGCTAAATATACCTCAAATGATTTTGATCTATTCTAAATTAGTTAGGTCAAATATCCCTTCTTTCTTATATTACTTTTGAGTAGAAAAACACTTTTTTATTAATAAAATATATAATAACACAACATTAATCGCACAAAAAAACAGATGGAGAAAAACAAATCCAAGAATGCTATCCTATTTGTAAAAATTAATCTCTTTTAACTAAAGCTATAAACTATTCACATGTCAATTTAATATGATAGATCTCACCTACCTATTCGAAAGAAGCATCTATGTATAATTTTAAAAATATCATCAAGTACAAACTAACAAATTAAAAATAATTATAAAACATAATTCAAATTCTTGGCATATTTTTTTGGGTTTATGTTGATTGCATTTTGATTTTATACATTTCCAATAAACACCCGCTTTCTCGAAACACAGTCCAAAAAACAGAGAACAAAAAATACTAAAAAATCAAATTAAACAAAACAAAGAAAAACGATTCTTTTGCTTCACACTTATTCCCCACCTCCCCGTGATGCGACGACCTGCTAACCGCACACCGCCAAATTTAGTGCGGAAGAGTTTCTTGACGGGCAGAGAAGAATCGCCTGCGTGAAAATGGGGATTGCGATTGCTTGGAGTCGCAGAAATTGAAGGAAATGGTCGTCAAAACATTTTATTCATTCCTTTCGGAAATTAATTGGCTGCCTCCTTTTCTTTCCCTTTCACTTTCCCGATTCCCTTTACGCGTTTTGTTGTGCTGTATGGCGAGACCCAATATGGACGCTCTGAACTATTATTAGGAAAACTAAAAAATTTAGCACCACCCAATGAAGAACAGTCGCAAGGACGAAGGAGAAGCGGAAGAAAAAATGGAAGAATCTGCTGCAGCTGTGGAGAAGATATCTGTGAGTGTTCGATTGAGGCCGTTGAGCATGCTGGACGAGGAGGAACAAGCAGATTTAACTACGTCTGACTGGGAATGCATTAATGAGAAGACACTCATTTTCAAGCAGACCATTCCTGAGCATTCTATGTTTCCGACTGCTTATTCATTTGGTACCAACATACCCACTGTCTCAAGCATTTCGTTTTAATGGTGTTTTTTATCCACATTTTCTAGTTTTGATAGTTTCCCCCTTTTTTGGTAACCCGTGGATGCTGTAGTTTACCCAATTTGTTACATTTAAAAAACAAAAAATCTCAGGATATGTTTTGGGTGTCAACAAATTCACCTGAAACCGGCATTGGTAGACCGCATCTAGTGGATTTGATGTTTTATTTGGTAAATTCTCTGCTTTTGGTAGTCTGTGGCTAAGTTGCCATGGGATAAACTCAGATTTGCCCCACCTCGTATGTAGTTTACCAAGTTGGGTAGACCTCATCCAACAAGATGGATGCTGTAATTTACCCAGATGGGGTAAGCTACATACAATGAGTTGATGCTGTAATTTACCCAGTAGGGGTGCGCCAAACCTTGTGAGTTGGACCTTGTAATTGACCCAGTTGGGTATACCACACTCAGCGAGTTGGATGCTGTAGTTTACCCAATTTGTTACATTTTACCATATTGGACGCGCTGCACCCATTGAGTTGGATGTTGTAATTTACCCAATTTGATCCATTTTATCATATCTGGATGCTCTGGTTTACCCAGTTTGTCACATTTTATTTTTATGGGATTTGAAACTGAGGGTCTCGTATCACAGCCCTAATGCTTATAGCAATGTTATTCGTTAGAGACCACGAGGTTTTATAATCTGTGGATGTGTGCAGACAGGGTATTTGGATGTGAAGCTTCCACGGAAGAGGTATACAATGGAGGGGCAAAGGAAGTGGCGCTCTCATCTCTCAGCGGTCTCAATGGTAAGTATGTAATCATTCATTCAGTGTCTCTCATTCTCCTTTCCCTCCTTGGATGATGATTGAAATGGCTGAACTGAGTGATTGGTGCAGCAACAATATTTGCATATGGGCAGACAGGCAGTGGGAAGACGTATACTATGAAGGGTATCACAGATCGTGCTGTGGCGGATATTTACAGCTACATTGAGAGGGTAGGCAAATCATACTAATGTAATGCAATGCAACACTTATTGTATTTGTTCTTAACACTATAGGTGGTGGGGTAATGATTATTGGTGCTGCAGCATGGGGAACGATTGTTTGTATTGAAATTATCAGCAATGGAAATCTATAATGAAGTGGTGAAGGATCTTCTTTCTTCAGAGGGCAGCTCTCTTCGGCTTCTGGATGATCCAGAGGTGGGCATTTTCTTTTGTTTCATACATGTTCTGGTCTGATTTTATTTGTGGGCTCATGTATGTCATTTCGTGGGCAGAGAGGAACAGTTGTGGAGAAGTTGGTGGAAGAAAGAGTGCAGGATAGAGGCCATCTTCAAAAGCTTTTAGGTTTATGTCAAGGTAGATCCATTATCCATCCATTTGTGGAATTGAATTGAAGGTAGATTCATTCATTAGATGAAAAGGCATGTTTATTCAAGCCTGATTTGGATTACCTTTTGAGCAGCTAATAGACAAGTTGGGGAGACTATGTTGAATGAAACGAGTTCCAGATCCCATCAAATTATAAAATTGGTATGGTAAATATTAATTCCCTTTTGTATAGTTGTGACGAGAGCACAAACATGCATCCAAGTGTTGATGATGGTTATGTGCAGACAATTGAAAGCTGTGTTCGTGAGGAGTCGGGGTCAGGGTTGGTTGCCTCTCCCACACCTAGCTGTTTAGTTGCAAGCTTGGTATGCTATTTGTTCAATTTCCCCATTTTCGCTTCCAAATTGGGCAGTTTGTGAAGCTTAATATTATGTACAGAATTTTGTGGATCTTGCAGGGAGCGAGCGTGCATCTCAAGCATTTTCTGCAGGAACTAGATTGAAGGAAGGTTGTCATATTAATCGAAGTTTGCTTACTCTGGGCACTGTCATTCGGAAGCTGAGGTGACAATCTCTCCTCCTCCTCCTCCTCCTCCTCCTTCCCTTTAGACATTAGTTGCAGATGGATTTTCTTAAGTTTTTTTTGTGATGACCTGTGTGCTATACGTATGTCTAAAGATAATTTGGGAAATACAGTGGAAGCAACAAGATGAGGAATGGACACATTCCATACAGAGATTCAAAACTCACCCGAATTCTCCAACATGCATTGGGAGGCAATGCAAGGACTGCAATTATCTGTACAATGAGTCCTGCACGGCGCTATGTTGAACAATCACGCAATACACTATTCTTTGCTAGTTGTGCAAAGGAAGTTGCAACTAGTGCACATGTCAACGTCGTTGTGTCAGACAAGGCATTAGTAAAACATTTACAGAAGGAAGTGGCGAGGCTTGAGGATGAATTACGAGTGTCCGGGCACGCCACCTCCTTTCACTCCACTGAGGCTTTGTTGTTGGAAAAGGACCTTCAGATACGAAAGGTCTTCTTCTTCTTTAAATTTGATTTTTTAAAATATGAATCTAGTTCATCTTGTTCGTTTATTTTAAATATTTGATTCCTAAAAATTTCCTCTGGTTCTTGCTTTGAGGGGCTTAATGTTGTCTCAAATTATTAGATGGAACGAGAGATCAAGGAGTTGACAAAACAAAGAAATTTTGCTCAAGGCCAACTTGAAGACCTGCGTCGGAGGACTGGAAGTGACCATCCTATAAATAGAAGGGTAATTAGTTGCTTAAAAGTTAATTTGTTCTCTATCTGTGCGTAGCTTTTCCCAACCATTATCAAGGATTCATAACTTTTCTCGACTGTCATTTCTGTAATGTCAGGACTCACTTAATGTGATTCACACACCTGGTCAGAGAATGGATTCCAGTGGAGAAGATGAATTTCCAGCACCGGAACTATCTGGCATTGGACATGATTTGGTTTCGGATCAATTGCATTTTCCTTTACCGCAGGATTACTGCAATGGGGAAGAAAACGAGGCAATAAATGAAATCCATTGTTGGGAAAGGCCAGAAAAATCAAGCAAGATGTTTTTCTGGGGTCAGAAGAATGTCAACAATCTTCTGTCTTGACACCTAAGAAACAGCCTGCTGAGGAATCCACATTGAGTCCTCTAACGTTGGTCCACGAAATCAAGAAGTTGGAGTATTTGCAAGAAGAGCTTGGTAAGGATGCTAGTAGAGCTCTGGAGGCCCTTCAAACAGAAGTAAAGTGCCTTCATCTAGCAAAGTCTGGGACAAACAAGAATGCTGCATCTGCTATGACAGAGTTAAAAGGAGAAATTCGAGCCTTGCAAGCAAAAGAAGAAAATTCAACGCCACCAAAACCTATCCCTTTGAAAATTGTAGACATGGCACCCAGTGAAGAGAATTCAAGACTTAATGGCTCGGAAGATTTTAGCAAATTTACTGATACAGATACAACAATCGCTGCATTGGAACAACAGCTTCAGAGTGTGCAAGAATCCATTGAAAATATCATCTTCACAATTCCCCTGAAGCCCTGGCGTCACCCTTAAGTAGAACTCCGTCATATATGAGTGGGTATTCCCAGTTAAGAAGAAGCAGAAGCTGTAGAGCCCAAATCATGTCCTCCCATCTATCATCCCCCTGTTCGTGGGCTATAGATAGTGAGAATACTCCACCATGTGTATCTGAGAAATTTTCTTTTGAAAGACATCGAAGCTTGAGGAAAAGACTTTTCATGAAATTGGAGATAAAGGAGCCAATTTGTCATTGAGAGATGTCTCTCCGGTAAATGGAAGAGACCCTTTTGTTGACACTAAAGAAGTCCATAATATGTTCAAGGCTGCTGCTCAAGAGAACATTGACAGTATTCGTTCTTATGTGACAGAACTCAAAGAGCGAGTGGCCAATCTTCAATACCAAAAGCAACTTCTTATCTGCCAGGTACAAAACAAATCATTCCAGTCTTTAATTCTTTGTATGGAACTTATTCTTTTTTTTTGGGGTCTGTTTAAACAGTTTTTCCCGTATTTGTATATGCAAAATCAGATTTGGAATTTCCTTTGGAACTTCTCTATCCTTCCTAATGCAGTAACTAGAATGTTTCCGTAGTCTTTTCAGTCTCCACCAAGGCTCTTGTGAAGATTAGACTTACTGTTCTGCAGCAGATATCTTTTCATATCCCCTGTTAGTTGCTTTGAAGAGTTTAGGGTATGCTTGTTTAAAGTTTTAAACCCTCTTATAAAATTTTGTATTAGTTATCCTGTCATAGGGTATTGAGTTTCACGTCTTGTCTTCTTAAACAACTTTGAAGGGTTTTTAATTAGCACATATATAATTTGATTAATAGGGGTATTGAGTTTCATATCTTGTCTTCCGAGACATCTCTGAAGGGTTTTCAGTTGGCACATACCCAAGTGGATGAATATTTAAGTAGTGCAGTTTGTTGAAATTTCTATAAAATATGTAAACATTTCTTTGGAAATTGATTGTGTTAATTTGTTTTTATTTCCTTTTTTGTTTGGTAATGGAAGGGGGGATGGGAAAAGTGAAAGGTGATCTCAATGCATTTATTGTGCAGGAGGTGGATAATCTTCAAGGGATTAAAATTCTAGATTCAAATGTTGTGCAGGTGACGGAACTCGAGGCAAATGGGCATGTTCAGGATGATCGAATTGTAGATCATATAACCTTTAATGGGTCGCCCAGATCTGTGCAATCACCTTCTTGCTGGGCTTTAGAATTTGATAAGCAGAGACTACAGATAATTGAACTGTGGGATGCATGTCATGTCTCCATAATTCATAGAACTCATTTCTTCTTATTATTCAAAGGAGATCCTGCAGATTCCATTTACCTGGATGTGGAATTTAGGAGATTGTCATTCCTTAGAAAGAGTTTCTCCTGGAGGACTTTGAATAACTCTAACCTTGCAGATGATCAGATCAATACTGTGGCATCCAAGTAAATCTTCTCCCTTTTTTAATCACTATGTATTTTCATAAAATAATTTCCCCTTAGCATTAATTTAATTTAATATGAGAACCACTTGTGAGATTTGCAGCATTCGAGCTCTGAGACGTGAAAGAGATATATTGGCCAGGCAGATGCAAAGGAATTTAACAGCTGTTGAGAGACAAGATTTATTTGAGAAATGGGGTATTTCCCTCAATACAAAGCATAGGAAGTTGCAGCTGGCTCAGAAGCTATGGACAGATACTCATGATATGGACCATATCCAGAATAGTGCAAATTTAGTTGCTAAACTTGTGGGATCTTGGAAACCGGGCAAGTATCAAAAGAGATGTTTGAGCTCAACTTTACACCCCAGAAGAACAATCAGAGAATATGGTCCTCTGGCTGGAACCCTATCTCAACTCTCCTAAGTTTTTGAAATGTGTGCAGAGTTTTTGTATTGTGAATAGCCCCTGCTCTTTTCCCTGCCTCCGTATTTTCTTTGTTTGTAAAGAACATGTTACTTGTGCTGCAATTCACATTGATGGTCATGTTGGATGACATGATCATTAGGCGGTTCTACATGCTGTTGATACCCATAGAAAAGAATAGTTGCAAGAATTGCAATCTGCAACAGGCATAAAGCTGGATGGCTCTTGATAAGTTTCTTTTCTGCCATTCCAATTAAGAGTCGCAGCTTACTGCAAATAGTGCACACACATATTTTTCTTACATTTGTTGTCTTTGAGCTTTCTTGAACCTTATTCTTTTTCTCTAAACATCTGAACCACATCCTGTTACCCTGCTTATCGAATATTGAAAATGCGGAGTGCAAGTTATAGTAATACAGACTAATGGTTTATTTTGAATGATGATTTTTGAAATCCACAAATTCCCACCATTTTAATAGAATAGATGACTAGAAAACCAGCCAAGTAGATGCCTATTTTGAATATCGTGCAAACAAATCTTTTCAGTCAGTCAGATTCCCGAAGCCCAGTTGGATGGAACAAGTTCTGTGATGTTTGTAACAAAGGAATTTTTTTGGGCAAGGGACATGATCATTTGATAACACCATTGGTGTTTTGTGAAATGGCAATTGACTCATATAAAATGCTCAAGGCCTCCTTTATCACAAGTTACATTTGATAATCATATAAGTTCACTTACGTGAACATTGCCTATTGCCCTTGACTGGTACTTTTTCTCCAGTTACAAGTCTTAACAAAGTTGCTTACTGTAAATTGTGACTATTTAAGAGGAAGGATGATTTTCGCGTATTTGTTGAGTTTACAATTTGTTAATTGTCTCTTAGAATTTTCTCTTATGGATATTTGTCCCGTTATGGTTGTAACTTGTATCTATTAAGAAAATGGTAATTTCAATTAATCACTGTTCCGGCCATTGAAAATATCATGCAAGTGAATACATACCCTGAAAAGCATGAAAACCAATCTTTCCAGATAGGTAATACGCCAAGGTATAATGCAGAAGCACTCCAACCTTCGTGGGAACTAATTTTTTTGCACATTTTCAACTTGTTATTCATCTCTTAGAATTTTCTTTTATCAGCATTTCTCCTTTTATGTGCTTATTATATAGAAATGGTAATTCAAATTATCATTGTTCCCATTGCAATAGGATGGAGATTGAAAATATCATGCAAGTAAATACATACCTTGAAAAGCACAAAACCAATTTTCCATACCTTGAAAAGCACGAAAACCAATCTTTCCAGTTTGTTAACATGGTATAAGGTATCATGTAGAAGTGATTCACCCTAAGATATTTGCATATAGCAATAAATAGTAGCAATTAGTGACGCCGATTGCAAATATGGCAAATGAAGTATTATTATGACACTTAAAGAGGGAAACTGGGGTATTTTTAAGGGGTGAATTTAGCCAAATGGCGATTTGTCTAGTAATTTCCTTTGAATTGGGCGAATTTTTATAATATGTGGACTTTTAAAACATCCACCTAATATTAGATATAGTTTTAAATTTTTGCACTATGTTTTGCCACAAACATATGATGAATGTTCATAGCAGCATGGTTTCACATCAATAATCCAGGGAAGAATAGGAGAGATGGTATTGCCTTGATAATCTGTGAAAGAATGAGGCACAGATCACCTTAATTATTTATGAAAGAATTTATGAAAGTATAGTTTTACCTTGATAATCCAGAAAAATGATTTGCTTAAAAAAATCTGAATGAAAGTTCGTGACTTCCCAGATACACCCTGCAAAAACTGTCATCAAAGGTTTCCTGTGGACTCCCTTCAAACAGATTGAAAGGAAGGAGCAGTCATATTGTATTGTCCAACATATGTAGGGTAACACTAAGGGTATGCTATACCAACACCACTTTTCTCTTGTTCAAATTTTAATTGTGTGACAATGCTTTAAGTCTTTGTACGAGTAAATTTTATTTGCCAATGAATGACTGTCATTGTCCCATAGAGAAGCTAGATCTCAACCCCAACTCCTTTTTTATGTAACCTAGTTGGTATTCGTTATTTTAAACACACAAGTTAGAACTGCCCTCGTATACTCAAATTCTAGGACAAGATCATGTTCTTTATGTATACAACTTATTTTCCACTCTTACTAATGATTTCTCTTTGTAAGTTGGGACATTAATCTCCTTGAGTGTGCCTTAAGGGGATGTCACTAGGAGGAGAGTTGGGCTGGTTAGCAGTCTTTGGTGAGAGTTTTGTGCAACATTGCCCTAGCTTGCCTCCTTATTACGTTCCTTACTACCCTCTTATTACTGTTGTATGGCTACTCGATAGCCCTAGTATTATCACCTTCACACTTACAATATCTTTAGATTCTCTTGAACACCTTCACACTTGCTTCCAAGTGAGTTCTATCTCTATGCTATTTTATCTCATTACCATTATGTTGGACTAATTGTGGCCGATGACATTGACCTTGGTTGATACTATCTCATAGAACCTTTTTCCATTTGGTTAATGTCATTGGCTAATGAGAGATAGCGACTCCATGTTGTGTTCTCCTATAAATAGGCATAATTGTCGTCATTTCTCTAAGATCATCATCACATAGTACACTCTACTTTCACTTGGAAAATATGCCCTTAAGGTTCAAGAGGTTTAGGGTTTAACTGTACTTATACTTGGAGGTCTATATTGGAGCATTGGGTAGCTAGGAGCCACAAAGATAAGAGTTGCACCAATGAGGCCTACCAAGTCTTTGAAGTCTCTAGCTTTGGTCTACTTAGGTTTTCTACCTATTCCTCTTGCGATCCATTGATGACAACTCTCTCATGAGGTGCCATTAACTGTCTCTTTCTTTTATGGTGGTATGACTGCTTTTGTTTGATGTATTATGTATTAGACTAGAATAGAGTATCATATCTTGTATTGCATTATTTTTGTTATGAACCTTGCATAATATTCGATGCATGGCTTTACAACCCTTAAGATATATGCACTTGTTTATTACCTTTATTCTAGCAACCTTACAATTCTAGTAAGACCCCATCCACCTATCCTAAACATAGGATTTGGAACCATATGCCTTTGGTAGAGCATGGATTACTATGTTATAGATCCACAAGCATGAATTATTATATTCTAGAGCCATGACTATTATGCCTCTTGAAATTATATCCTTGGCCTACATGTTGATCCTAGTATTGTATTCTATTTATATCCTAATCTATAATATTGAGAACCAAAAGAGGAGAAAATATTGACCACCTTAACTAATATACATTATGGTGAAACCAATGTGAACATGCTCCACCCTTGTTCATGTCATATTCACGTTTACTTTTACCTTTTATTTTATCCACTTCTTATTTACATTATTTCTAATCCTAGCTTCTTCGTTTCTTACATATTTTCCAAGCAAACCTTGTTTCTTTTATTTTTTAAGCCTCCTACCACGGAGCATCTCTATGGTGCTCAAAATACTAATAGGGCAAAGAAGAAAATAAAATCTATCTTGACTTCACATTTGCCATGCAAACACTCATCCAAAACTTTCCTAACTTTACTGGGGATGCTCTTGAATCCATCCAACAACGAACGTTGAGCTCTTCACTCAACACAATGTTATTAACATCATCTTTTCAACTATTGGGGGCAAGCCAAAGCATGTCTTGTCGTCTTGCTTTATCTCATTCTCATCCTTCTTCAACCATGGTGGTGATATCCTTAACCGGGGACCTCCTCAACCCATAATACTAATCAAAATACTCCCCCAAGAGATTCAACTCAACTAATCTTACACCCAATAGACCAAATGAACCATTAACAAACCCCCTAACAAGAACCAATTCTTTCAATTCGCAATCCAATTTGGCTCAAATGACCAATATACCACAACATATTTAGTGGGATGTGCCAAATCAATGTCACCCCATCACATTACTAATGATAATCTTGATCCTAATGGGAATTCAATCCCACAACCACACATCACTAACAAGATTCTTCAATCAATTCAAAAAGAACCTTTAGATCCTTATCTTTGCCATAATGGACACTAGAGAAATCACTCTAGCCATCACCTATGATGAATCAACCAATTCCTCTCTTTATCTTAAAGACTTTTGGCAATGTCTACAAGGAATGGGTCAAAACTAACTCTTATATGGGTACCAAGCTCTTAGCTAATACCCTAGATTGGTACCATTCCCTTAGCTCTAATGATAAACTTGAAAGCTTAGTCAATGTCTTAGTTGAAGAATTTTGCTATCATGACATGTCTAATAACAACATTAATGGCTTTGTCAATTGTAAACAATTCAAACATGAAACAACTCAAACATGTACAAAGCGATGGAAATCCTTTGCTAATAAAGCCAAGCATAACATGCATGAGGACAATGTTTTCTTGTGATTTCTCACGACATCAAAACCTCACCTTGAGACAAGATTATGTCCTCTCCACCCACTTTGGAAGAAGTCTTTGAATAAGTTAAAAGACAAGATTAACGTATGCATGAATTCGAAAAACCTCAACCTAAACAACAACCACAAAAACTCTTCAAGTCCTTATGTGACCTTAAAACAACAATACCATTGAAGTTGAAGTCACAAACACTCAATCATGGCAATGCTTCCCATTGATCTATTCATAACATTGACTCAAACCCTACTTAACTTAAAGAAGGTTTCTTTCCTCATCAATCCCACCAAGGGACTGCCATCAACTACTCACTAGGGAAGAATCAAGGTGACATCTACCTAGGCCATTCTCATAGCCTATGGACACCTCTAGAGCTATTCTGAGTGGTACAATGATAATAAATTTTGTTGGTGGAATGCCAATTGGGGGCATTTTCATAAAAAATGTCAATCTCTTAGATATCTTGCCTACACTTTCTTACTTGGAAATGATTTTGATCACAATGCCATGGCTAGAGAAAGGCACGATGAGACTATTAAAACACAAGATAAATCATAACACCATTGACATGATGCCATGCATAAGACAAATGCCCACTTGGGTATCTATAAGGATCCTTTGCCTAATCATTCCAAAGTTGATAAGTCACATCATCCCGTACATGATAAACAAAATCCAACTCCTTTAGCTAACACCTTGAAACCACCTCCAACTTCACTATTGGGAGCTCTAGAAACGTGGTTAACATATAAGGTATGAGAAGAGTAATCACTTGTATTGATTCCACTTATTACGCCTCCCAAACTAAGACTTATAAGACTATTCAGATCTACCTCCATGTCATTCTTCCTTAAGAGTAACTTCCAAAAACTCCAAAAATCTAAAAAACTTGTTCAAATCAATGCCATTGGCCATCTTGACACTATAAGGTTGGTGGTGTTCTATGAAGACTTTACGTCCCTTGACCACACCAAACATCCTATTTCTGCAATGTTGATGCAATTGCTAGAGTTGCATATAGTTTGACCAAAAAATAAAAACACTACCACGAGTCTTTGACCTCCCTTGAGATTATTATGACTGAAAATTCTTAGTTTCAGACCAACATTTCACAACCTAACTTGGACAACCGGGATCCACTCACGGAACTATCCAATATTCCAAGCAAGATCCTCTTTTTCAAACTCAAAAGAACTTTGTTTGAATATCACAAGCATTTGATGTCAACCCTCTTTGACATGAATATCCCTTCTCCACCAACTTTGAGGCAAGAGTCCCACTTGAATGGTTAAGATGAAAGCATACTTCAACAATGTGAAGATCTACTTACTCAAATTGATCTAATCGAGATCAAGTCTTATCTCTTCACTTTCCTATTAAATCTATAATCCCATACAAACTTCTATTTCGTTCCGATGAACTTCCTCTATTCATTTATGTCAAGATCGACAAAATGCAAGTGAGAGAAAGGCTCTCATATATGAGGGTTCAACATGTGTCACTTCTTTATAATTTGTCAAATCCTTAGGCACTTCAATCGATAACCTCAAATAAACCCACAATATGTGTTAAGGGTACAAATGAAGGTAAATGCACCCATTGGGATGTATCACCATGCCTCCTTGCATCGTAAGAGTGAATGTTATGATATTCAATTTTCCTCTATCCTATAATATTCTCCTTGGAAGACCTCGAAGTCATTGGATGTACATCGTCACTTCATCCTCAAGTAAATGTGTTGAATTCCCTCACCTAGGCTCAGTGTATAAAATTCAAGGTGAAAAATCCGAAGAACTTTTGAACAATTTAAACAATGCGACATTTATAAAATCCCCACTCTCAAGGAACTACATCATGTTCCCTTATGAGAGTGTCAAAATTTCCTTATGAGTGAAATCATGTGCAAAACAAGACTTGGTTAGCAACAATAAGTTGTAACATGCACAAGATCTTGGCCAACTCCTCTATAGAAAAAATCATTTTCAATTGCTAGGTCAAGGACCCCCTCTTCATGGGGTCTGAAATTGACCTTATTTCAAGCGCCTTCCTTTTCTAATGCACCACCTTGGTACCATTTTGTCCAAAAGTTCAACAATCAAAACCCAATGATGTAGACTTTTCACTACGAAACTCTTGTAGTCCCCATCCTAGTTTTTGTTTCCATACCCACATATCATAGTAACTATATTTATATATAAACTAGTCATGCCCTTATTCATTTTCTCTCATATCCTAACTTGAAATAACATATTTGTCCTTGTATCCATACCTCCACATCTTCAAGTTTCTCTGACCTCTACCGGGCGCCATAAATAGAGAAAGAGTCTACTCTCTTTATATTAGACATTATAGAGAACCACGGTAGTAGGGAGACACGCCTCGCCTTAGAAACACGTTTAGAGATGAGAAATGGGTACAAAGACATCCCCCATACTCATAGATGGTCTTTTGAGCTACCTTATTCTGATTCCCCAAAAACATTAATTTTTTCACAAAAGTCTCTAATTTATGTCATGGAGTCTTTTGAACTCACTTTATTTGCACACATCGAAGGTGAGAGCACATATGCAAGAGAAAAGGCATCAAATATTGAAGGCATTGTTGAGAGGTAAGAATTTACAAGGGAATAAGAAAGCCTTGAAGACGAGAGAGCATAATTTAAGCTCTCACGCTTTAGGGACAATTGCACATCAAATTTAGCATAAGAGAGAAACTAAGGAAACAAAATCAAAGTTGGATGTGTCATCTAGACATGTGTCGAATGCTAAACATGATACGAGGTCTTCTTGTAAGAGACTAAACATTGGCTTTCCAAACCCCATTGGAGACATGTTCTATGTGCGTGGTAGAAATAAATTGATACAACAATTGCACACTCTTTTATGCTAATGAAATATTATTCAATTCGTATGCTTTCTTTATTGTGAGGAGATGGTTCATACGGTTAATAATGGATCGATAGGGTATAAATCCCATATATATGAGAAGTTTTGCACAACTTATATTAACAAAGAGAAATCAACAATATAGGAGCAACTTGCTTGATTAATAGAGTGTGGTCTTCAAAAGGATGCAACATTTAGATGGATGGTTGGAATGATACTAGAAATCGTCCTTACATATGTTATGGGGACTTCT
The DNA here is from genome assembly GCA_018340775.1 of Taxus wallichiana var. yunnanensis. NCBI lineage: Eukaryota > Viridiplantae > Streptophyta > Pinopsida > Cupressales > Taxaceae > Taxus > Taxus wallichiana. Next base: position 395,331,493 of record CM031243.1, read on the forward strand.
TCCAAATACCCTTATTTTTGAAGGCAATAGATTGTTCAGAGCAAGAAAAATGTAGAGTTCTGAAGGACTAACTATGTGATGTGATTGAAGAGGTGGAAGCATCACATGTTGTCAAGTTGTCATAGATGTTTCCCTAGTTTGTAAAGAAATTGGGTCTAATACAAAAAAATATAAATGTATTTTGAATGCCATATTGTGTGCATGTTTTGAATAACAAACTCAAAGATATTAGTAAGTTTGAGTGGATTTCACGCTCATTGAAAAATAAAGGAAAATATAGATGTTCATATGCAATCATCCCCACATATAAGCTATGTATCAAATATTTGTCAAGGTGGAACTCCTCAAACTTTTAGATACACATTTTTCTTATTTATTCATTCTTCTTGATTGTATTTATGCGGTTAAAGGGGCCTTACATTCTATTGTATTCAATGATACATAAACAAGTGGAGGAAATCTACATCAAGGATTGTAGTTGAGGTGAGACAAATGATCCTCGATGAGGGTTTTGGGATGTAAAATTTGTTGTTGAATTTATCCAACCCATTTGTGAGGTGATCCGTTTTTTAGACTCATACAAGTCGTGTTTGGTGAAATTTTATGACAAAATTGATTTAATGTATGAGTGAATAAGAAAAGTCACAAACTTAAGGGATTGTTCTCTGTATCCTTTGATTGAAGAAAAAATAAATGGAAGAAATAACACACTTAACACACCTCTTCATTGTGATGCTTACACTTTAAATCCAAAGTGGTATGATATAAATGTCACCTAGAAGGGGCTCCATATGAGGATAAAGATGTAATGAAGAGATTTTGGCTTGTAGTAAAAAAATTTATGGTCGAGGAGAGGAGGCTTCCTTTGTTATGTTTCATTGGAAAAGGTTTTCATATGGGCGTGGTGACTTTTGTACGGTGGAGGACTTGTATGATATGTGTGCCAAAAAGGACCCAATAGAGTGGTGGTGGAACCATGGAAGTGAAACACCTAAATTGTAATATGATTACTTTCATAGGTTTCAATTCTTCATCTTGTGAGAAAAAATGGATTACTTATGGTTTTATTAATTCATTGAATAGGAACCAAGTAAGGTGAAATAAGTCAAAGAACTTGGTCTACATTTATAGCACACTCATCTTCTTTCTCGTAAAGACCTAGGGTATGAGGAGGGTCTTTCAATGAAATGGGACAAAATTCCATCTAATGGAGCATCAAAAATAGCACTAGACTTCAAATTACATCGAGGATGAGATAATGGAGAGCTATTGGACTAAGAAAGCGTTGATGAATTTTCTAATGAAATTAAGAAATAGAATGAATGCGGATTTCATAGTTTAGAAGCAATCCTAAGATGCACTTAAGAGGTATATCCAATTTTAAGTGGTAATTAGATTAGATGAAAAAAAGATTGTAGGATTTTTTTATGAAGTACACAAATTTATGAAAGAAGTGTTAACTCTTTTCTCTTATGACGCTTGACATTGTTCTATATGATAATGTTTTCAAGAAACATGTATGTAGATGACCATAGAAAACGTAAAATAGAAAGAAATAGTGTTTTGAGAACCATACAAACTAAAAGTTCAATGTAAACGTATTTAATTTTGATATCTTAGATACCTGAAATACCCCTTTATTGGCCACTTCACATGTATTATGAAATTGATAAAGGTGAGTTATATGGAGGAGTTTATGTTGTGTCTTTAGTACCCTTCAAAAATTTCCTAATGCTAGGAATTGCTTATATTTGTTTTGGGTATTAATAGTTACATCCTTTAAGATAATATTATTTAAAAGTAATTTATAAAAATATATATCCACATCTATGGAACTATGAAGAGCAACTTTAAGTTAAAATTGCAAGTTTATGGTATTATATAGAATATTAGATCTAATGTGAAGGGTGACAATGCTACCAATCATTATTTCATAAAGAATGGCATACTTAGCGGTTGTCATGTCACAAAAATGGAGCTATTTTCTTCAAAACACTATTTTTATGTGTCGAGTTTATAGCTTCTGCTAATGAAGGAGATTTCGGGTGGTTATCCCCAATTATAGAATGCCTAATGACATAACTAGAAACATGTCACCTATTGTGATTTACTAGATATAACAAGCAATTGGACTAGTGTAAACAATTTATTTAATCTATTCTTAGGCCATATTCCCTTTACCATATGAAGTAAATAAAAATGTAATGGATATAATTTGAATGCTTAGAGCTTTAGTGGGTTGGACGGGAATAACAGTGCTCACCTAACGTTGTCGAGAGATAGTTCATGACATCAAAGATTAGCTTTTTGAGGAGAATAGTTGGGGATTCAAGCACTCGTCATCTTTGATTGGCGCTTTGTTATCACCTTTTATTTATAACTCTAGGATTGTTTTAAATTATTTAAATGATTTATATGGCTATATAAATGTATAATTTCTTGCTATTTCTAGCAACATGAGTAATTTAAATTATTTAGATGAGGTTTATACCAACGTACATTTTATGGGTAGTTTATATATATATATATATATATATAATGTGCTAAGTCATAAAAATTGAGGTTTTCCAAGTGATCCGTAATCAGCTTGTAGCACACTTGACATAAGACGTAACCCTCTATAACTTTTGGAAGGAGTACAATGGACCACTCATCACCTCCATAAGTAAATCGCAAGTCAAACCCATGACCTAGGCTACCTAAAACAAATTTTAGATATTTTACTTGATGGGAAGATTGAACTAAGGGATCTTAAGGCACTTAATCACTCACTCTTTAATTTGGAAACATATAATCCCTCTTCATCCAATACTATCTATCTTATGAATAATATAAAAATAAGTAATGAAAATTATGACACAAAGTTAGATGATAAGGATACTAGGTTGGATTTAGTTGCCATCTTTTATATTAGTTCATTATCTTGAGATGTGGGCAATGGAGCGGGTTAATGATAAGGAATTTAAAATGAGATGAAAAATAGTAGTAAATCTATCTAGCTTTCCTGTGACTTCGCCCTCTAATATTTTAGAGGATGTTAAATAGGCTTTGCAATCACCGAGCATATGCCCAACAAGGATTCTTGTTGATATTGAGAACGAGGTTAGAAAATTTTTGATGCGGAATTAAGAAGGTCCAAAACCCCTAGTGTAATATTTTTAGGGACAATGTAGTATTTGAAGAGGTTAAATAGGAGTGATAACATTGTAATCACCAAATATAACAAATGAATTGCAACATTGCAATAGTTTTAATAAACAAGGTATATTATGACGCTAATATGTAATATCATCTTTGAACAATGAAAATCAAGAAATCCATCAATCAATATGCAATAAAAATGTTATAAAGAAAACCAAATTAATTGCTCCTAGGATCTATGGTGCCCCAAAGATAAAGAAAAAGTGATCAATGCTAGCCCAATTAGGGCACTATAGTGTCATTAATTTATGCCTTAATAACTTTCATTGTAAGAAAAATCAAATCATTGGTATAACACTCAACGATATTGATTGGTTTTATAAAATACAAGTTGTCTAATGAAGGGTTTTTAGCTAGCTTTGATGTGGTACCACTTTTCACAAAGTTTATTGTGGAGGAGTTTAATCAAGGTGGTCATTAGATAAGAGTATATGCGTATGATTCCCCTAGAAACAAAATGTAGATAATGTAACCATATTAAAAGGTTTTCCTAGTGGGAAATATGTAATTAGTGAAAGTAAAGGGATTCCATACCCGTATAGTCGAAATGTGGGTATTGTAGTTATAGGAATACAATGTTCTCCCATGAGTGAAATACATCATTATAATATATAGGAAATGATATGCCTTGCATAGAAAGTTGTGAGAAATGTATACATAGAATATATTTCCCATGTATGGGTGGTATATAATTAGTGTAAGCCTAGGAATAGATTGGCCCCGTATCTGAAAGTTAAGATTAATGTGAGTGCAAGAATTTTTCCTCCTTTATGGGAAATATATAAATGTTTACATTTATCTCTCTCTCTCTCTCTCTCAAACACGCACACACATATCTTGTTATGTTGTATTACAATTAACCCATCCTAAGCAATTTATATGACATGAATTTTCTAGTAAAATTTCCACCACACTCACTATCATGAACATCTTGTAAAAAAATATTGGCTTTTTCTTATTCAAGATATCAAAATAATTTACCATTAAAGTATATCTTAAATATTACATCTCTATCCTATATTTAAGGACATATTTGTGTAATTTCCTTATATCCTTCTTGAAAACCACATGGGAATAATATCTTGGGATACTCTTTCTTTCAATAAGATAATGAGATCAAAGGTTCTTGTAAGGCTTTCTAGTCACCTAATGCTCTTCAAGCCCCACACCTATAGCCACACCACTATATACGGCTTTAGGTCCAAGTGTAAATTATCATCAATTCAAAAGGGAATGGATGACCCATGCCCTGTCGGATGATTCCCTACTCAAGTATCATATTTTTATACTTGTATTCCTACTAAAAGAGAAAAAGGAAGGCCCATACCCCCATACCATGTAAATGTATAAGTGTGTAACTGTGTAGTGCTGAAGAGGAATTGAAGTCTCTCACAACCCATTTGAAGTGTCATAGTTTTGTTGTAGACTAAGCTTAGGAATATTGAATCTATCCCAAAGTCCCTATAATTGATTTGTAAATATATGAGAATCTGTTTCTACCAAACATTCCCCAGGATGGGCCCATCACTTTTTGGGCCATAACATACCACAATTTCATCCCTTATGAGTAGTTATATCCACATATTCACACTATTACTATTATATATCTATTCTTATTTTAGTGTATATGTATCTTGTTGTGATTCAATTCAAATTCCATAATTATATTTGTAACTATGTAAAACACAAATTGATTCCCCTTCTTTTGAGGAGAGAGATATGTAAGTATAATGCTAACTCAAAAGAAATGATGTGTACCCATGTTAGATTTTTTTGATAGTTTGTATTGGATAACATGGAGGGTGGGGGCCAATGTGGGGATCTTGTATATGTAAAAACAAGTGGTTATGCATGGTAGATACTATATAACACAAAATAAGTGAAAAATGCAATAAACAATAGTAGTAATCAAGAAATCCAAGAGGCAAATAAGCATACAAGTAAGTTAATATACAAGTAAATAGTCATGATGTGAAACAAGAATATAAAAATAACCTAGAATATGAGTGAGAAATAATGTAACTAGGTAAGCAATAAATAAGGCATAAAGGAAAGAACATATACATATGAGCATACAAGTAATATACCAGGACAAGAACATAGGAAATGACATAAGTGTTAATCATAAAAGGCTCAGAATACAAAAATATAGGATACAAAAATCTCACACACAAAACAAAGCATGATAAATGGTCTATGATAGCTGCAAACAAGGGATATTAAAATGTTACACACACATAGAAAAGGAACTTAGGCCACATACACGAGTCCACCCATGAGTAAGAAATCAAGTAAGACGATAAGCATGTAATCTAACCAAGAATAAACAAGTGAGCTTAGATCTAGATAGAAAGATCTACACAAGACACATGTATTAACTAGATTATTTTGAAAATTGATAGTTCACATAGAGTACACGTAGTGAGTGGTAATTAGGAAAGTGAAAAGTAATTATAATGAAATAATATCACTTGCAAAATTGTAAAATTGATGCCCCAATAGATCTTGATCAAATGGGAATGGTCCAAGACAACATCAATATTGTGAATCAATCTCTATATTTTGTACATCAAACTCAACATACCTCATGAACATGTGTTTAAAGAGTATATTGTAGACACTCAAATTTGACAAGTCACTTTTTGACAATTGCTAGTTTTGACAAGGCATTCTTACTACGATAACTACAAATTTCGATTCCCTCTTAGCACGATATGAGGTTTCTTATTTATCATGTTTATCCTTGCACAATAACATGTCATCAAATTTTGAGAGTACAATGCAAAAAATCCATAGAAAACATCAAGTAACAAGTTCCAAACTTTAGATTGCATGTTTTCCTTCCCTATTCAAGGTTGTACGAGTTTGGTTAGGATAAGATATCCAATCTGGATGAGTTATACGGTCTTGGACCAACATGTCCTCCAAATTTTCTTTCAAATTCATATCTTTTTTTGGGTCTTCTAATCTCTCTAGGTTATCCTTTCCTCAATAAATCATCTACAAAACCCTATATAAGCAAGTAAACACTACCTCATTTGCTAACCTAGAAATATCATCTAACTACATTGATACACTCACTTCTTACACTTACAAAAGGAACCCAAGGATCCCTAAATCTCATAATAACACATCTACAATCATTAGGGCAGAAATATCTATAGGTATGAAGCTTCTTAATAGGCAAGACATTAACTATCTCATCTACAAGCACTAAAACATCCCTTCCCCAAGTATTTTAGCAAGATAAAACTCAACTCAAGCATTGTCAAAGATGGTTGTCAAATCTAGTTACATTCATTTAGATATCACATGCTAGGTGGAGAACGATGTGCAATTTGAGGCATCTTTAGAGTAGTGACATTTTTGGTAGTGCACGTGGGTGCCCACAACCCAATTAATGTTTGTTTTAAAAGACTCATCATCCACGACTAGGATTTGAAACCATGATTAGATTGTTTAGAGATTCACAAGATGATTGCAAATTAAGGTTTGACGACAAATAGTTCCAAAAAATCGACAATGTGAAAATTTTGTAGAGTCTAAATTTGAGTAGGTCTAAGACCATATAAAAGGGTCAATACCATAGGGTATAGTCCTAGAAGAGTTGTACTGAGTTCCATATTAAGACATTTTCTAGTCACATTCCCATAAATGAAGCATCATCAAGTTTATATCTTCCCGTTCTAATAATGCACCTTTTGAGCTGTCGAGAATCATCTATAATCAACTAAGTGCACTCAGTCCTCTTCATTTTCAAGTTCATATATTATCTAGCATATTAGTTACAAGTATAAAAGTGTTATTTTGTTTGTAGTAATTAATTTTAGAATTTAATTAATCATAAGAATCACTTGTCACTAAACCTTACATCCTTTAGTGTACTTATTCACTAAAATCAATTAGGTTTCATGTTAAATCTAATTAGGGTGTAAATATATAAAACAAAATGCTTTCAATCAAAGTAATATGACAAATAACATGTAAAAAGGAAAAATTAACATATTTAGTGATTTGATAAAATCTGAATTATATCAATTGAAGAGTAACATATATGATGAAATACAATAGATATATAGATGTTAAGCGCTTAAACAATGCAATACTATGAGAAAATGGAAGAGAGAGATGACTTAGTTGGATCTTGCATAATTTAGAACTGATCTGAGTGATGTAAAGTGTTGATCAAGGTGGGCGTGTCACAACTGTTGTCCTCTGTAAAATTAGGGTCTTGAGAATAATGTTAGACGCGATTTGTCTAATGCTGGATAAGGGCACACTGGGTGTCAGTGATTGCGTAGAATGTCATAATCTAATTTTTCTTGTGTCATTAGGGTTTCACTATCACTTCCTATTGATTTCCTAATATTCACACTTGGATCAGTTGAGGTACCTGTAACCTACAACAAAAACCCTAGCTACTTGTACAAGCCCACAAAACACATCAAATTAGAATGAAAATGCAATATGTGAAGTCGATGACCACGACGGTTACCTAATGAGTGAACTTATGACCGAGCGCTGCACTACATTCCATACTCTATGTAGTTATTTGTTCTTGTGTATGTAATTGTGTCCTTAGGTTTCCCTCATGCCAATGATGCAAGATAGTGGGCTATGACTAGATAAAATGTAAATGTGTGATATGGAATTGAGCACTTCCCCTTCCTATGCGATTTATGCGGTCCAAAAATGCAATCCCTTGTAATGGTAGTGATAGTATGTAGATGAGATTTCCCTTTAGAATTTCCAGCCAATATAATAAAGTGTATGTTGTGTATATATATGGATCTCTTATTTGAATTTTGACACTAGTGACACAAAAGTCGACTATGAGCTTGGGATAGGGAAAAAAAAATTAGAAAGGCCGACCAAAAATTTCAAAATAAGTAAAAATAAAAAAGAGGATAGGAGCGGCCATAATGGATAAAAGCGCTTGGGTACTAGTGTCTAGAATGGGCACTGGTGTCCTGGGATAAATGACAACAGATGTGAAAAGACAGAAAATAGAAATCCTTGTGACCTGACGAGAATTGGGTTCAGAAATGAAAGATGTGAGAGAGAAAGACAATAAAAGCAATCAAAACAAGAAGATAGAAAAAGTATTGTGTCACTAGTGAATACTTTTCTTACTTACAATTGTGCATTTAAACAACATCTTGTGAAATATTAAAATAGTAATATGTGTGTGATTTTGTGTCTACATTCCCCCATGATGCTATTTGAATTAAATAATTAACATACAAATAAAAACATAGATCCAAGGAATAATAATGAAAAAAATAAGATAGAATTGATTAAATGAAAATAAGGAGTGTACTTAGCTGATCGGAGAGAGGCAAAAAGTGATATATATGTGTAGATTGGCTTAAAATAGTGGTAAAAATTAGAAGTTCTTCATTCGGAAAATAGATATGGAAAATAACTTGGGAAATGGTCGTATAAATTCAAAGTATAATGGAGTATGGTCTAGTCCTCTTCCATATGGTTCTATATGCCTTAGTGTCAAGATTCTATAAAGTGGGTGTTTGTCGGTCATCCGGAAATGTGCTTTGTTGTTGCAGATTAGGGCTCACACAAAATTGACAATATTTGTAATGATTTTAAAGCGAAAACCCTAGATAGATAGAAAAACTTCATGAAAACATTAGATAATAAAATTCTAAATCTATGTTGGTGATGCCAAAGTAACCCTAGTGGCCGACCTTGCTAAACCGATCCAAGTGTTGTTCTATATCCCTCAAGTGTGAACAAGCCTCATATAGTTATACTAGTGTAGGTGAAAGTGTGAAAGCAACTCTAAGATAACACCCTAATATTCCCTTAGATATCTTGACCCAAAAATAGTGGTTATATCCTGTTAGAGTAGGTTTTACCTTAGCTCATGTTCACCTAGGTACTTTATTTACCTTTATTGTATTTATCCTCACCCACTTATGTGTGTGGATATTTATTTTATATTATTTAGATATTAAGGGATATTATCTAGTTGTTAGGTATAGTTCTTTCCTTAATTTACGGTATTGACTAGTTCTTTCCTTGATCTATGGTATTGACTATATCCTTGATGTATAGTTCTCTTCTAAATCTATGGTCTTGACTAGTTATTTGATGACTAGTTAATTTATGGCTTGATCTATGACCTTGACTTGGTTCATAGATTGTTATTCCTTGCCTATATAAGCAAGGCCCATTCTCGTTGTATTTGATTGAGTTCCATAATAATATATGATATTTCTTTGCTCATTTGTTTGTATAGGTTTTATGTAAAGTTATTTTGTCGAATTACTTTCATCTTATTGATTGTGGTGTTTGATTAACATCTATGTTCTTAGCTTGGTACAATTTGGTTATCGTTCCTTTTATGGTATCAGAGTAGGAGATTTCTATTGACATCCATTTGTAAGTTTTATTTTGTAAATAAATTCTTTGTATATTCATATATTTGGGATTTGTTCGTATTTTGTTGTTGTATGTGGTTTTATGTAAAACAAAGGCTTCCATTGGATCCGGAAGGTGGGAAAACCCTAAGATCGATTGTAAACTCGACCATTTCTAGAGGCATTCGGATTTTTAGTTTTTGTTGTTGCAGAGAGGCACACAGGTTCACCTCAATATTCTTGTCAATCAGAACAAAACCCAGAAAATCAATTTCTCGGATTTGTTGTAGTTGTTCGATATATATGTCATATGAGGGCTTAAGCTTGTGATTCCTACTAGTAGGTGCTTAAATCCATCCCCTTTCATTTTATTTGTGTGGTGAAGGCAAGAGCATTTTATTTTATTTTAATGACAACTAAAATAAATATCAAAGCATAATATTGGAAAGTTTGTATCTTTTGATTGGTAACTTATTTTTAAGTGCCATTTGTTGCAAAAGTGCTTATTTTTTTCATGCTCTTTCCATTGGAAATATTTATTTTGAGAATTTCACTATAATTATAAAGTGTCATATTATAACATGCACTCATTATAAAGTGCCAAATATGGAGGAGTGTTGTAATCAATTGTGGACGCAATTTCGAGTTGAGCCCGACGTCGTAAAATTTTAGGAGTTGAATTATTATATCTATCATTGATTATGAGAATGATATGATTTTCTCTGAAGTGTGTGGAATTCAAGAGGATATTGTAAAATTTGTGAAAGAAAATAGATCACTCAAGAAGTGAAATTCTCTTCTACAATCACTCATTCACGATAAGGATACACTAATACACTCCCCGCAAAGCAAAAACTTGCTAGCCTAGAACATTGTCATCATATTGTGGACAACCATATCCATGCTCCTAGTCCACTTAGAATTTGTTGCTCTTGTACCCACCGACATTGATCTGCTAGTCTTAAAGCTTGTTACTGCTCTTGATGCTCCTAAGCCTATGAGGTTTTTTACTACATTATCTTCCACATCGTGCCTATTACAAAGTAACACATGTGGTGTATCCTACTTCTTCTCATATGCATGGCTCTTAAGAAGTATACCACTGCATTTAGTTCTCGCATGCTCTGTTATATGGGTTTCACTAACGGAGGTATTGGTAGACATTCACAGGGTATTGTTTCCCCTATTCCACATGTTAAGTGGAATTCTCGCCATGACATTATTTTTTGAGCAGTTTCTTCATTGGGATCACACATTGATAGAGCTTCTATTTTTGTTTGCTAACCTCTTTCTAAGGATCATGAGAAACACATGAGTTATGCACCTTCACTCGGGCTTGAGAAACCTGAGATTTCAGTTATCAGACATGATCAACCTAACACACATTCTGATGTTCCTTTGCATGCACCCATTGTGCATTTTGCACCAAGTTATATCTGAGACATCTTCTTCATCCATCCATGTTGATTTAGGGTGGATATTTGATCACTCGTGGTGGAGACATAGGCATTTGTTGAGAGGACTCTACAGGCGTGGCTCCTCCACCACTTGGCCTCTTGCTCCACTTTCTATACCTTCTACATTGTAATGCTTCTTTTTTTGAGTATTTTTCTTTAGCAGGTATAGTGTATCTCTCTTATTTGTTGAGAGATTTTATGTCTATATTTTGAAACTTTTGACATGTTGACAATATCTCTTGTGGGGAGCTATTCTGGTGAAGTCCAATGTTAGTTTGTCAGTGTTCAAGTAGTTGTTTTGACAACTCATACAGATTTGTAGCGTCACTCCACCCATTTAGTAGTATGGGAGGGTGTGCTGCTGATCCTACTTCTTGAGTTTTTGTCCTTGCCTTGTTACCTTGGCTTTTCTTGGATCGTGACACTATGGATTTTGTGTCTTTTCCTTGTTGCTTTGGTTATTGTTCTTGGATCATGGCACACCTATTTGCAGCAATTGATCAAATTATGTTTGGTTTTTTTACACTTTCAACATCACTCCATTGATAAGTATCCTTGTATGGAGCTACTTTGGTGAAGCCCATTGTCGAGTTCTTTTGATTTTTGTGATCGAGCAGTGGATTCAAACCACAGTGCACACCAAACTTCTTCAAAGACATTGTAAAAGTTTTTGAGCCGAGATTCTTGGGATGCCTTGCAAAGTAGGTTTTTACTCTCTTTACTTTGTTATTCTTGGTTTTGGGTACCTTGCGTTGTCCCTTTTTCCTAGTTATCGTACATGAGTACCTCATCGAGCCTAGTTACGGGACTCATAATGTGGACATGCCGCTTCTATTTTGGCCCCTAGCTTCACTTGAGGGTGGGTGTTAGCATAGGTATTTAACTTAGCTCATGTTCACTAGGTACTTTATTTACCTTTATTGTATTTATCCTCACCCACATATGTGTGTGGATATTTATTTTATCTTATTTAGATATTATGAGATATTATCTAGTTGTTAGGTATAGTTCTTTCCTTGATCTATGGTATTGACTAGTTTTTTCCTTGATATATGGTATTGACTATATCCTTGATGTCTAGTTCTCTCCTAAATCTATGGTCTTGACTAGTTCTTTGATGACTAGTTATTTCCTTAATTTATGGCTTGATGTATGACCTTGACTGGTTCTTAGACTTTTATTCCTTGCGTATATATAAGAAAGGCCCATTCTCATTGTATTTCATTGAGTTCCATAATAATATATGATATTCTGCTCATTTGTTTGTAAAGGTTTTATGTTAAGTTATTTTGACAAATTGCTTTCATTTTATTAATCGTGGTGTTTGATTAACATCGTGTTCTTGGCCAAATGAGTACGATCGGTTATTGTTCCTTTTATATCCCTTCATAATTGTGTATATAGTAGTGCATGTAAACCTAGATTGAATGCTATTTGACCCTTTTGATGCTTGGAAATGTGAAACCTTGGCTTGACCTTTACCATGGATTATCTCATGGAGAGGGAAGATAAAATATTTGACTTAGTTGAGTGTTTCAAAATTGATTCATGTGTTTCTCCTATGGGTGTGCTATTGTTGGAGATGGAAAGATAAGAGATTGAAAGTGTTTTAGAATGATATTTGAAAATGTGTCTCTTTAAAGTGTCAAGTGAGTTGAAATGGTTAATTATACTTTCTTATATAGGTGTTTGTGATCACTAAATCACGTTAAAGCCAACCTAGGGGATAGAAAATGAACCAAAGAAAGATATCAAATTTATAAAGTACTCGTTAAATGAGATAGGATTGTATGGTTCGAACCAGGCCATAGTAAGACCTAACTTGGGACCGTATGGTTTCATGCATGTAAGTCATGTAATTAATTTATATTATTAGGTGAGATGCCTGGGAGTTGTGCTATGATTTTCATTGAGGTGAATGATTAAATTGATGACTGAGTAGAGTTTACAATAGAGAAAGTGATACAATGGAAACAAAAATATGAAACTTTGGATTAGGATGCATACACAAGTTATAATGTGGTGTTAATGAGATCTCTTTTGGTATTTCTTGGAGATGTAAGAAATTCCATAGTGTAAAGGTTTTGGTAAATCCATTTTATACCATTATAATTTGGATTGGATGTGAATCATTATGCACTAAAAAATAAAGATCTAGATGTTTATCATCTTTGAGAGGAATATTTGAGTAGTTATATGTTACTAGTGACATGCACTCTAATATCTCTATATTCAAACTAATGATGCCATCAATAGGATGGAGATCAATTGTATATGTTAGTGGAAGACGTACCACATGATAATACATACTTACTTCATCACCCATATTATTATTCACATTATAAGGTAAGGTAATGTGGTGTTGATGAGATATCTTTTGGTATTTCTTGGAGATGTAAGAAATTCCATAGTGTAAAGGTTTTGGTAAATCCATTTTATACCATTACAATTTGGATTGGATGTGAATCATTATGCACAAAAATAAAGATCTAGATGTTTATCATCTTTGAGAGAGGAATATTTGAATAGTTATATGTTACTAGTGACATGCACTCTAATATCTCTATATTCAAACCAATGATGCCATCAATGGGATGTAGATCAATTGTATAGGTTAGTGGAAGACGTACCACATGATAATCCATATTTACTTCATCACCCATATTATTATTCACATTGTAAGGTAAAGGATCAATAAACAATTTCAATTTAGCATAAAGTTGAGCCACAAATGTGTTTGTAGGAATTTCTAAGTCTTGTATAAGAATGTTGTTGTATATTAGTTGTTAGTTTTTATGACATAATGAGACACATCTAAGTATATATGTGGTTCCAATGAGATATATTTTGGTATATCTTGGAGATGAAATAAATTACATAGTGTAATGGTTTTGGTTAATTGATGATTAAGGAGAGTGTACAATAGAGAAAGTCATGCATTGGAAATGGGAATATGATACTTTAGATTAGGACGCGTGCACAAGTCATAGTGTAGTACCAATGAGATATCTTTTGGTATACATTGGGGGTGTATGAAATTCCATAGTGCAAAGGTTTTGGTTAATCCATTTTCTACCATCACAATTTGTACTAGATGTGAATCATTATGTGCTGAAATAAAAAAGGTATATATGCTTCCTTATCTTTGAGAGGAATATATGAATTGTTAAATATAACTAGAAATATGAACTATAATATCTATATATTTAAACAAATAACGCCATAAATAGGATGATGGTAAATTTTATAGTGCAGTAGAGGACATACCATGTGATAAGCCATATTTACTTATTCACCCTTATTATTATCCACATGGTGTAGTAATGGATCAATAAAAACTTTCAATTTAGCATTCAATTGAGCCACCAATGTGTTTGTAGGCATTTCTAAGTTGAAAGAACAAGCGAAACCCTAAAATATCCTAAATTTGGACCCACTCCTTAAATGTTAGAATTTTTACAAATAATAAACAATAATAGAAACACATTACTACAATAAATTAACCAAATGAAATTGATATCAACAAATTTCATAATAATCTTCAATAATTTACAAATCGAAGTGGTCTATATATAGAAAAAGCAAGAGTTATCATCCAACGTTACTATTTAATATATGATAGACATGTGTATAATAACCACCACATGATAAGGTACACATGAAACAAGTAGTCAAGATATGAGTGACACTTATCATAATCTAAGCCTAGGAGGTGTGAAAAATAGACTAAGTCAACAAATCTTAAATAAAGCTAAGTAAACTAAGTAAAATTAAAATAAAAGGTGCATATATATATAAATATTACATCAACACCATCCCTTAAGTTATACTTAGGGAAGTCAAAAGTAAAAAATAAACGAGGTCATGGTAATTGCGCCTAATAAGGTAAGCATGTACAATAAGTACAACCTAGAAAAAATGAGATAGAATACAAGGTCTCTCAAAAATATATTAAGTACTATGAAGAATACACTTTGGATGGGATGTAAGCCATCACTAAAAAAATCACTTGGGAGATGAAAGCCATCACTGAAGAATATATAAGAAGTGCAAATGAAAACAAAGGTAAAGAACTCAAATCGTATGAGTGGTATGAATCCACTTCTCGATCTTTGGAGAAGAAAAGATGACTATGTATGCACTAGAATAGCTCCGAGGACAACGCCAATTTGTCTAATGCGGTGACAAAATTACAAAAGAGTACACTCAAACATGTCATCGAATTCTTGAATTAGATGATGTGATGTGCCAAGGGTAAGTAAGGGACACAAAACTTGAAGAAGAAATATGAATACACCCGCCCATAATGCTATCTCTGGGTAGAGTGGAAAAAACAATATATCTTCCTTAGTGGTATAAATCCACTACTTGAACACCAAACAATGATAGAAGCTGGGTATGTCATAAAATGCTCACTAAAAGGAGACAATTTGATCTGTTAATGTGTCAAATGATATAGAAAAATGTCCTCTCAAAATATCATGACACTAATAGTGATGAGAATACATAACAACTAAGAAAAGGGTGTGTAGACTAAAACGCACACATGAAGGTATAGTAGGCTATGAAAATTAAACCCCATGAAACTTTATAACTTAGTGCAAGTATACATCCCAAAAAACAAAATAAGACAAGTAATACATTGTATACACCAAAATAGATCAAAAAAAGAGTTGTCTAACTATCAAAGAAAGGCCAAATAAATGTGAGAGTTGCTCTAAAACAAAAGGAGCGGTGCTAGGAAGAATGAGAAATATGCGATTGATGTAGCTAAATGGTAGAGGATCCACATTTATAGATCCTACGTAAAGAATGTTGATGATGTCATCATGACTGATATGAAATCCATCCTAGTTGATGTTATGTTTGTGGAGCCTATTTTCATGTTAGAGTGTGGTACACCTTCTATGTGTTACACTTGGGTATTTTTTACAGTCTCCGCTCACTGGTGAGCGGTTCAAGGGGTTCGGGGGTGAAGCCCCCCGATCGATGGGGGTTCAAGGGCGAAACCCCGAAGCAAATTTTCATGGGTGGTTTATTAAACCATGGGTAATGGGTAACCGTTATGGGCTGTTTTTGGGCCCATAGTTTTTCGGTACCCATTGTTTTGATACCCACGGTTTGTTTTGCCCATGGTTTTGATACCCACAATTTTTGCCCATGGTTTTGATACCCATGGTTTTGTATCAAACTGCTTAAGCAATTGTCTATTTATATGGTCTTATGCATATAATACATATATAAGCAAATGCATTGCGAGATGTGATTTGAATTTGGGTGTGAATTTCAGAGAGTTTGTTGAGCATAGCTCTAAATGGATCTAGGTATTGTATTGAGAGAGTGGAGGCTTGTAATAAAATCGAGCAAGTGATTCTTGGTGGACATAGCCCAAATTGGGTGAACCACGTTAAATACTATCTTTTTGTGTTGTGTTATTTATTCGCACTTTTATTTGAGATCCGTAATATATTACGCATATTAGTTTCTACTGTTGCGATTCTCGTAAGGGATTATTCCTCATATTTTATCACTTATTTCCTAACAGATTGAATACACATGGTAGATGAAGATGCATTCATTTTATCTCGTGCCATGTGCATGAATGATAAATGTGAGAAATCATCTCTAGAAGTGTCATGACTTGCATGCTTGATCAAGTAGTCTCATGTCTCTCATGCCTAAGAAGATGTGCATACATACTCATATGTCACTTAGTATCCTCACGAAGAGTGGAGTGAACACAAACATGTGAGTGTGTACAAAGTGGATCTAATGAAGAATATGATCTATATCTAATATCGTGGTAAGAAATACAATGAATAGGCTAGATAGGGGAAGTGATGCCTTGTAAATTTTTACATATGCCTCTACCAAAATGACCTATGTAATGAAGAATGTAGGATCCAAAACCAGTTATGTGCTTCTCAAATGATCCAAACACAATGGTGAATTAATGTGAAGTGTGGGTTGAAACAAGGGCAATGATGGGTGCATCATATTCAATGAAAAACTCATGATTATGAAAAACAAGCGATGATGTGTCAATAGGATCTGAATCAGTGACATAATGTAGACTATTCTTAGTGAGAGGTATGTTCATGGTGTCAATATGATGTTGCAAGCATGCAAGAATGTCCTGTAATGACTGAAGAAGGGCGTATTTTCCAAAAATTAGTGAAAGTAATAAAGAGTTATATTTTTTTATCTTCATATTATCTTAAAAAATCTAACCATGTCTTCTTGAAGTGAACATACTTATGAAAAGAGCATGGTATTTTTGGAAATTAGGTTATTATTTTCCTACGTGAGAGTGTGGAAGTCATGGATGGAATACATTTACAATAGTAATGCAAAGAATACCTTCAAGAAATTCAAAAATAAACACACTCAATAAAAACCTCCTAAACTGCTTATAATAATGCAACTCTTACAATTTTTCCTCAATTTAATGGTTGACATGCAAGCCATAAATAAAATAATACCAATCTAGAAACTATTAAATGCACAAACATAAACCCCCAACTGAAAATAGGCGACACTTTATGAAATAATGCACTTACAAATAAAATATAGTCAATAAATTATAAGGTTATGTTGAAATTATAATCCTGGTGCATTATGATCCAAATTTGAACCTACCATTTTAAAGTACATGAAAAAACATATACTTTAAAATACCGCACCTTGATCCGATGCATGATCAAAAGAAATGGCCAATTGAAAGTACAAAAACTCGGACACAACAAAAACAACTTGCAAAAAGGGAATTTTATCAAAATATGGACCACAAAAGTTACAAATAACAACTGAAAATGTACATCATGAAAAAATGTAGGCCTTTTAGAGCAGAAAATATGACCTCTAGAAACTTTTTTGTCAAAAAGTGATGCTCAATGGTGTAGAATGTGTGAATTGTTTGCACGTGGGGCTAAAAATGATAGTCAGAGGTCATATGGTGGATGAAATAAGTAATCATTCGATAATTATGGTGCAATGAGATAATTTAGAGAACTCGGGAAGGTCATATGGGTGACCAAGAGATGTAAAAAGCTCTTAAGGTTAATCATGTAGCCTAAGGATTCGAACTCTAGACCTTGCAGAAACACATTACAAAAATAATATTTTCCATGATGGAGGAGCATCACTTGTAAATTTGTAAATATGGTTTCCTAATCATTTTTGGTGTGTTGAGACCATTTGGTAGTCTAAGAGGTGTGCCAAGGCCATTTGGACTCTTTATATTTGTAATAAGTGGATTTTGGAGGTTTCCCTCCAAAACCACATTTCAAATGTTCAAACTAGTATTATAATGAATCCTAGACTTAGGAGTTAGTATATTTTCAATAAGGAGTGATTAGGGATCATAAAAGCATGTATACATTTGTAAATCACTCACTTTCTCTTAACTAGACCCTAAACCCCACCTAGTTAGACTAAACCTAGGTGAGTTAGTTGTCTCTCAACCTAACTACCTCTTCTTAACTCATAAAGCCAAGGTCTTCAATTAAAGGAGGAGGGGGAGAGGTTGGTGAAAGAGGGAGCAAGGGATTTTGTATCATAAAATGACCCAAGGAGCTTTGAAGAAATCCATTGTTTGATTAATGACAAGCTTCTTGATCAAAATTGTGTATTGGTGTTTTATTTGTTCTTGTGATTGTATACTTGAGTATCTTGTGTGAGAAATGGTGGTTTGATTTGTGCACATTTGGATCATTATTGATATAAAGTGATTGCAAATGGTTGTATTTAGGTATATGGGAATGGTACAGTCTCATGGAGGCATGGACAAGTTTGTGAAAGGTGGAAATGACAATAAGGAAATTCTAAGTACAAGAGTATAAAACTATGATGTATTACGGTAAGGAAACTATGTTTTGAAAACTAAAACCCTTCCATGAGTAACTATGGAGTTTTAAGGATTTTATTTTCCATAAACCATCATTTCAATAACCATTGTTATATTGGTACCCTTGGTATTTGGTAAATGTTTGGATAAGAACTCAAAACTAGGAAGATTGTTTTAAAATCGTGATTTGAATGTCATTTCTATATTTAAGGGGCTTTTGGTGTAATATTATGGACCGTGTATGCTTAAAATGACATGATAAGATTGTAAGGAATTTAGGAGAAGTGAATGGAATCTTGATATGCCTTAGAACATGTGGAAATGTTTTTTTTTTTTACCAAAACATGTGCTCATTGCCTTATGTATAACATGTTGGGGTATGAGAAAAGTAAACTATCATAGCTTCATTTTCTTTCATTGAAATAGGCCCAAAATTGGTGAGAAGAATAATAATGGTGGGGAATAACTATGTAAGAATTTTCAAGGTGATTTTCATAAGTTAGGAGAGTTAAAAGGGATAAATATAGTCTTGATTGGTTATGCACGATTTTGAGAACTAGTCTAGGATTTCAATGCAAAACAATGTGTAACTATCTTTTCCCAAGGAGAAAAATCATGAAACTTGGAAGGAAGAGATTTTACGGATTAATAAATTTTTTTATGAAGTTTAAAAGATAAATATGACGTTTAGATAGGTTAAATATTGATCATATCATATTAGGTTTAGACTATACATGCCCAATTTTGAGGGCTTAGAGGAGTCATAATAATTTGAGAATCCATTGTCTTGGGACTAAGATATATGGAAAATAGTGATCCAACAGGTTTAATGATGGTAGGAAGGTGTTCTAAAGCCTTGAACAAGTGTTAAGTATCTATGGAAGCCTTCTTTCATATAGAGTTCTTGATGTCATGTTTTTTTGTTATCTTGAGAACCATAAGGAAAACAAGTGATAGATTGTTATAAGTACTTTGTACTAGAGGAAAGGAATGATTTGAGGAAATTAATGAAGGTGGTAGGACAATGGTGAGAAGATGAGTATGGAACTTAGATAATTCACAAGAAAAAAGTTGTAAAATAGGGTTGAGAAGACTGTTTGGGTGTCAAGAACAAACAAGAGAGTTAATAAGCAAAATCGTGAAATTAGATTATTTGATGACAAGTGATTGAACATTTAGAATAAAATGAACAAGGTGGAATGAGGTGGAGTAAGATGTTTTATAAGTTGTAACTTTATGGTAAACCATAAAACCCTAGGAAGTTGCTTAAACCCTAGCTAGGCCTAAAGGAAACAAACAAGAAAAGTGAGGGGCGAGTTGGAAGTGTTGCATTCAAACTCGGGCATAAAATTGTCAATATCACAAGCTCAATAATGGGTCCCAGGATATATAATTATTATTTTTAGGTTGTTTGTATTTTTCTCCAAGCATGGAAGTTTGAAGGGCTAACAAAGCGAAAAGACCTAGTCAAAAACACTAAAAAGAGAATAAAAGTGAAATGGTCAAGAGTTATTCCCTGAAACTTGGTATGCACCTAAATGAGCCAAATGGGTATTTGAAGAGCTTACAATTCAAGGTTAACTCCTTGAAATGTGTCTTTTTCATCAGATTTTGTGTTTTTGGAGGGCTACAAGGCTATATTGAGGTCTAAAAGGAAAAGCGAGGAAAATGGTGTGTTAAAACTAATTGGGCACCTTGAGAAAGTTTTTCATATGGGTATAAACATGTTAAAAGTAATTTGAACCTTGGATTAGTGTTTTTATGCATTTTTACACCTTTGAGCAAGATTTGGCTTCTTAGGCAAGGTGATAGTTCTTTGGTTAAAAGCGAATGTTTAAGGAGAATTTGAATCTTCTAATGACAAGTTCTTTGAGTGGATGATTGTATGTAGGGCTTTGCATCATTCCATCACACAACCTATCATGATCAATACAACAATTCCCAAAATTTATACTTATCAAAGATAGATCACAATCCCAGTACATTTGAAGGGTTGCCCAAGTAACTACAAACTTCAAATGGACGCTCTGGGAGCACCAAAAGTCCATATTAAGAAAAAAGTAAACTGTATGGAAAGCTCGTGAGATGAAGAATCTAAAAATTGGTGATTGGATCCTCCAAATGCAAAAATTCACAAAAAAATCTTATAGACCCTACTTGTTGTTGCTTGTCCTGCAGAAGTGAAACTTAAAAAATTCACAGAAAAAATTATGCAATGAAAAATTCCTTTTTAATTGAACATTTGTAAATGTAGAATCCATTAAAAATATCAGGAATAACTAAAATATCTAATTTATCCTGAAATTAAAAACACCTTAAAAGGGATGAGAATGGGAATTTTGGCGAGAATAAAAAATCTAGATATATTTTTAAATACCAACAAGTTTAAATGCGTAATTTTACAAATAACCTAGAGAAGTATATGGATAAAAATAATAAGCAAAAAAATTCAACATCATAATTACCAATTGAAGGAGTATTACTTTGAAACCATGAAAGAATAAGTAAAACTAGGAATCTCCTCAATTTGGACTCCCTCCAAAAATGTTAAAAGTTGCTGCAAATAATAAGCAATAATAGAAACACATTACTGCCAATAAATCAACCAAATGAAATTGATATCAACAAGCTTCATAACAAGATTTGGTAATTTACAAATTGAAGTGGTCTATATATATAAAAAAGCAAGAGTTGTAGTCTAACATTTCTTTTGACTATATGATAGAAGTGTGCAACAACCTCCACATGAATAAGCACACATGAGACAATTGGTCAATCTATGAGTGACACTTATCCTAATTTAATCCTACGAGGTTTGCAAAATATACTAGGTGAATGTGTGTGTGTGTGTGTGTGTGTGTGTGTGTGTGTGTGTGTGTGTGTGTGTGTGTGTGCACCAACATAAGTTATGCATAATAATGTTATTGTCAATTACTTATTAGGTCTTATGACATAATGAGACAAATATAATTGTATATAAGGTGGCAATGAGATCTCTTTTGGTATATCCTAGAGATGTTAGAAATTCCATAATAAATTTTTTAGTTAATCCATTTTCTACCATCACAATTTGGATTGGATATGAATCATTGCGTGCTGAAATAAACTAAGGTCTAGATGCTTCCTCATCTTTGAGAGGAATATCTAAATAGTTAAATGTAACGAGAAACATGAACTATAATATCTCTATATTCAAACCAATGATGTCATAAATAGTATGGGGGTCATTCATATAGGTCGGTGGAGGATGTACCACATGATAATCCATATGTACTTCATCACCCTTATTAATATTATCCACATGGTGTGGTAATGGATCAATAAACACTTTCAATTTAACACTAAATTAAGCCACCAATGTGTTTATATTCATTGCCAAGTATTATATATGAATGTTATTGTCAATTAGTTCTTATGATGTGATGAGACACATCTAGTTTTTCAAATGTTCATAAGATCTATAGTAATCATAAAATAGATTTCTATCAAAGGTTTTTTGCTTTTGGGTCTAATTGTATCAACCAAAATGGGTGGAGGTAACTCAAGCAAATTGTACTCAAGGATTTTTAGTACCATCTTTTGAGGAGGTCATGATAAATGGGCCCACTTACTTTTAGGGGTATGGTAAAGAGTATAGTTGGTGTTTTTGTGTGACATTACATGTTTTTTCCTCAACCTTAATTTTTCCTTTGGTTTTACTTTATATAATATATATTTAATTTGATTTTTCCCACTTATTACATGTGTATTTTTCCATATTTTAATGTGTTATCTATAAAGAGCTTGGTTTCATATATCTTGACTACATGACATATGTATTAAAATAATGTGAAGTTAGTGAACTTGTAATTTTCCTTATGTGGGCAATTAGGTTAGCAATAAATACTTCAATTAATTCACCCTCATTATATTTCAATGTTCTTAGGCCCTTGAGAGAGCATAATATTATACCGTAAGACATAGTTTGTGATCCTCTCATTAAATTGTTTCTTGAGAATGATAACGGAAGATATCCCCTAGAGTTTTAAGTGATCACAATGAACTTGAAGGAATGATATAAAGCTATTCTAACACATTATTTTAGATTATGTGGAAATATATTTGATAGAAATATATCATTACTAGGTAGTCCATATATGAGGCATTAAAGACATGAAAGTGTTGTTATAGATTAAAATTGCCACCATAAAATGCGAAATTGTGTGGAGAAAACCTAGGTGGTAATGGATAAGCAAGGACCTTAGGAGATATTGGATTATTAAGTAATCTTTTAAAACTCTTAGTTACTTGTAATATACATTGCATGACAAGGGTTATGTTTCTTGCTTGTTTTGTATCTATTAAATATATGCACTATGAAGAGGATTTTGTACCACATATGTAGTGTTAGGCCCTATAATGGAAGCCACATAATATGTATAGGAATAGGTATATTAAATTGGGAGATCACGTGTGGTATCCCCATAGTTGAAATACTAGATGTAGCTTGGGTAAACACATGATTAATGTCCATTTAGGGGGAATAAATTCTATAGGAGGATTTATAGGCTTGGTGGATCAACCTTAATTCCCCCTTATTTTATTTATTAAGGAGTGGTTTTTATTATATTCATAAAGTAATTTAGGGATATGAGAAGAAATTTTCATTATACATTCTTCTAATTCATTTATCATTTCTTCTTCATCAACATGAGAGGTATAACTAGGAAGGTTTATGGAATAATATGCGTTAATTATGACCATTACAATTATGCTAAACAAACACAAGTAGATTAGGTTTTTAGAAAACCCAATAAGAATCTGGTGCTAAAACCATAGGGTTGAGGAATGAAGTCATATTGGGCATGGTAGATAGATAAAATGAGTTTACCAAAATGTTCGTAAAAAACTAAAGTTTATTTAATTAATATATTGTATTATATATGTAAATATAATTATAGAATAATGATAGCAATAAAGTAGCCATAGAATTATGTAAAGGATGTAATTTTTATTTTAAAACTTCTAAAAACTAGATTATAGAAACTAGAGTTAGTTTTTAGAAGAAATTTATTATTCTACTAGACATAAGGGTGTGATAATGATGTGAAAAAGGTAAGGATGTTTTGTAGGTTCTCATAATGATGTTTGTAAAATTTAAAAGCCTATAACTGAGTTGAGGATAGATTCCTCTAACTAGGACAAGTTCACTTGGAAAATACATCCCATGACTTCAAAATGCATTCTCTTCTTTGTGACATGAAATATTCCTCGGCACCTATTATGAATATCTCTGGATGTGAGGCATGTATCTAGATATTTGCAATGACTCTTATATACATATAAATATCTTGGATGTCATGTATCTAGATATTAAAAAATATCTCTTTTCTTATGACCTAGAAAGGTTTTGGTTAAGTAATTGAATCAAGTTTCCTCAACACATCTCCTTGATGACTAAACACTAACTACAAAGTAATACTATAAAGAGGCTTAAGACCATGTAGTTATTCCTCTTGTTAAGTGTGTGGATCATTTTAACATAGTTTAAATAAATATGAAGCTTTAATTAATACCTCGACGCATGGATTTGATGTTTGATTTTTCTCTTAGTGCATGCCGATGATCTAGGTCATAAAAGGATGGATGTATTCAAATTTTCATAGCTTTTGGTAATGTTATTCTAAGGAGAGATTTAGGTGTAATTTCCTTTGGACCTCACTCTCGGGGAGCAGTCTTTATCTCCTATTTCACATAAGCATACTTCTACTTTAATTCACTTGTCTCCACCACCTAAGGTTCACATCTTGGTCCACCACCTAATGTAATTCTTCACTCATGCTATCCACCTAGTGCTTCCACCGCTACTCTATCTCACTCATCACATGCTGCTACAAATTCTCATTGGATTCCTAAGACGTCGGCATCTCCATTGCTTTGCAACCACATCTCCATTCATTTTCGCTACTATTCTTGACATCCAAGTTGGTTCATACACTCTAGCTACTACCATCTCACATGTTTCCACCACGCCTTTCCGACCTCTCCATCTATTGTAGATGATTAAAATAACCTCATTTCCCTATGACACACTCTTGTGTTGGGTTCACACTTGACTTTTGAGGGCATATTATACACATGAATCTCACACCGCACATTTCACATCTATAACATCTTCTTCTTCCTACACATCATACGTATTATGTATTTCCTACATCATCTCCTTGCATCTATTACACATCATAAACACTTTGTGACTCCTAAACCTATTTATTCTGCACATTTTCCACCGTACGCATCTTCGACATCACATATTTACTTCTATACATGTTTTGCACTTTCCACACTTACAAATTCTATACATCTTACGATGCACACTACACATCTTCAATTGTCCCATTCAACACAAATCTTCCTAGTGTTACCTACTCCTCCAAAAACTATACACTTTCGGTTTACATCAGTTTAGCATATTCTACTTACACATCATGCTATTTTATTCTACATTCTATGCTTCATGATAAAACTATACGACACACAGTACCCTATGATGCACTCTAGTCTCATGGTTCATACTCAATTGCTGAGGGTCTAAATCTGAATTAAACCTCAGCTCATCACATTTACATCATTTTACACTTGATCTTCAAAATCAATCAATCTTTCTAGCTATCACATCATACAACATTATTCTACAATTTATGCTTTGTGCTTCATAATCAATACCTCCTACAATCTTATTCACACATTCCATGATCTACACTTTATGCTACATCATCAATCATTCTAGAATCTCATCCTAAGCTTCTTGATCAATCCTTCTAATGTCGCATTCAATATTACACATCACATGACATAAATTTCTAGTCTACGCTTTGGGCTTCATAATCAACATTTTTTTGGGCACCTTATTCAATATTTATCTCATCTACATAACATCATTACTAGAATATTTATCCTACAACATTATTCTACAATTTATGCTCCATGCTCTATACATCAACTCTTTCTCACCTACAACAACATTTTTAAAACCATTTCCCGATGACACACTCTTGTTATATGGTTCATTCTTGACTACTAAGGGTCTTGTATAAATGAACCTAATCTCACTCATGCATACATCCATACTCGGGGGCATGCTGCCCCTATCACACTCACATTACATTCCATTCCATCTCATCCACAACATATTACATATCTTGGATGTATTTACTCTTGCTTTCTTATGCTTACATGTACATTTTATTACACATGCTAGATAGATATCTTGTATGTCATTATCTTTATCATACACACATGTGTGTTCACTTGCTTTCTAGTTGTGATCGCAGAATATACATAGATCAATACATGCAGCATGGATGCTTGGCACAATACCTCATACTAGTCCCGCAATGGCTCCTAGGGGCATCCACATTCACACACATTCCAGGTGTTATTGTTTCATTTTACTATATCAAATTATACATGCTTTTACATAATTTTTATCTCCCTAACATGCTAATGGGTGCTTCATGTGCAATATTTTCTTTGTAGTTTTATATGCCTCCATGCTTATCTGATGTTTTCTTACTATTGTTTATCATTGCTTTCTATCATTGTATGCCATTGTTTGTAGGATTTTCCCTATGCTTTGTCTTGTGTGAACACGTATGATTTTTTCCATCGCATGACCTCGATTGTATTGCAACATCGTGAGTGATGTCCCATGTTTACAACCCACTATTTGTAGTCTAATTTGTCTTCTTGCTTGGTAGATTACAATGTTTTATATATACATGATTTTATGCACTAACACTTGTCTTCTAGCCACTGTTTGCATGTGCCTTGGTTTCTACCAAACACATTCCCTCCGACATACCGTGATCGACTCAACATGGGGTCCTCTTTTGGGCCGCATCCTCCTAACAATGTTGCATGCACCCCTAATGAGGGGGTAATCTAATGGGTGAATCAATCACCCCATTCAACTTTCGGTCATAGTTCAATAGTCTATAATCATAATTCAAGTATAGTACAACAAAAAGTCAACACGCTTTACGAGACTTAGACAAGGTTGAGAATCGACTTGGGCACCGATACTAGGGGTAGATACACATTGTTTTTCAATTCAACACATTTTACCACATTGTCATAGAGGTTTTTCATAGGGTAGAATTCCTTCACCACTAGGAAATCATGTTTAATCACACCTATTCGCATTGGATTGGAATTGTACACACCATCTGCAGTGGTTCTTTTACTTTGGGAAGATCAAAGGTTGGAGAATAACATTAGACCTTTCTCCCAACACTACTTCTATCGTGGCATAGGATCGACCAAAAAACCAACATTTAGCGTGCTCAACAATTTCAGAAGCATTAAAAGGGTTGGATAATGACAATAGACCTTTCTCCCTATACTACATTTTCCGTGGCGTGAGATCACCCAAAAAACTCTCTCTTTGTCAACATTTTGAGGATCCTCTCTACACTCTTTTACTCATCAAAGATCAGGTCCATCCTTATGGGAAGTGGTAGTCACCATCAACACACAACAAGCGTTGTCATCAAAAACAAGTACAACATAAAAAATAAACACGTGCATTTTCA
This sequence comes from Taxus wallichiana var. yunnanensis, assembly GCA_018340775.1. Lineage (NCBI taxonomy): Eukaryota > Viridiplantae > Streptophyta > Pinopsida > Cupressales > Taxaceae > Taxus > Taxus wallichiana. The sequence continues at coordinate 395,358,950 of CM031243.1, forward strand.
CCCTAGGATCATTATCATCACTTTTATTTTTACTTCCTCTTCTTTAGCATCCACGCTTCAAAACTTTTTATCATTCCATGTTCTCTTTTTCTTGACACACTCTTCTACATTGATCTACATGGTTATCAGGTACACATCTCTATCTACTTTATGTTACCAAGCTTTTCGCTTACCAACATAAAGTGGGGGAAAATGTAGACACAAAATCACACACTTGGGTACATTACTAGGTCCTAATCACATACTACTATTCATATGATTCTTACGGGAGAAAAGTACTAGTTGATCACTATACTTGGCCTCTTAGGTTCCCTTCTAGTCTCCCTTTTAACCTTATGGACCTCACTTCCCAATCTGACCCTTCATACTTCACCTTTTCGGCTTTCAACACTAGTGCCTAACTAGGACATCGGTGCTCAGCGCCCTAGACCTCTTTGTATTTAGCTCACTCCTTTTGGGTCCTTTCTAGCTGTTGGGAATCCTTATCTCTTAGGGGTCAACCTTTTAGTGATCAATTACGAAATTTAAAAAGAGAAGCATATAAATATAAAGTTATGTGACCAAATTAAAGGACCAAGCTCTAAACATCTATACTATCACCTAAGGTTGTATCTCGAAGCATCTAAGAGCATCATTTACAAGGGATATAGGCTGGTTTTTTCGCATCACACGCAGAGGAGGGATATTCATTTTATTCCATGCACACATTTATTACATCTTTTTACATCTAACTAATTTTCTCACTATCAAGTGCAACATGCACAAGAGCCACCTAGGCACAATTCCGCACACAAAAAAACTATATTGGGTTTGAGATGTAGTGCAACACTCGGTTGTAAGATTACCACTTTGTGAAAGTCAAGAAAATACGAACCCTCATTTTACATCTTTCTTTTTAGGATTTGATGTTATTTTGAGGGTTTTGTAGGTGATCTCTTCATTATAGGTTATTAGTGACATTCGTGGGAGTTGTGCGACATACTAATGACTAATAGAATGGGTTTGAGATCAACCAATGACCCTACAAAATTGACTTCTAGACTTCACAGAGACCACGGCGCCTGAAGGGATCCTAGCGCCTGGTGCCATAAGTACACTCACTGAGGCACCCCATTCCCTACTCCTCTTGCACTTTTGCATTTTTCTCGGGCTTGTCCACGACCTCCTGTGTTCCATTTTAATCAATCTTCCACCTTTACAAACCTCCAGGATGTTTACAAAATCGTCTAAGTGATCTAACTCTATCTTGCACTTAGGGTTTTACCTTCATTGTTTGTTGCTTGAGTCATCTAGTGTACTTTACTGTCATATCTGTTTGGTGTAACATATCTTATTACTTAACAAAGTAATAGTATCCCTAGTTTATTTTTGTTGAATCAAGATACTTCAATGTTGTGCTCAAAACCTTCTTAGATTGTTCTTGTATACGAGATCCCAAACCCCTAATAAGTTAGGGTGCCCATGTTTATATATTTGAATCGTATAAATAATTTACTTCATAAAAGGACCTAAGATGACTAGGGTAGTTTGTGAATTTGAAACTATGACCATTACAAGTAAAAAGGAATGTTTATTGACTTTAGATATATTTATCAACTAAAATTGTCTTAGAATGGAGAATCCATCTAGGATTAAGATGGAATATGATCTAATACATGAGGAGGATTGTTAGACAATATACATATTTTTTTCATATAAGGTGCATTGAATCTATATATAGAAGGCTATATAAGAAGTCATGACATAATGGACCCAGAGTGTAGGATTGAGACAAATTCCTTTTATTTAATAAATTTGTAAATAATATAATGTTAAGATAAATTTTAAATGAGTATTGTTAGGTGCCATAGTATTTTTTGGGTATTATAAACTCAAATAATATGTCAATAAATTTAAATTTGATCCTAAAATTCACATATATACAAACACTATAGAAATATGAAATTTAATAACTAATAAATACATAAAGGTCATTTTAAGTGTCGAAATATATTATTTCTTACATATTATATTATATAATTTATTAAAATTATACATGATAAAAACCTTTTCGTATTTAATGTATTTTATCTTATGTATATTCTAAACTATAGACATATATATTTATGTTTTGAAAGTATTTTTATTCTAATAGACATCACACAATGACAATGGGGATGGAGTGTAATAAAGTGATTTACTCACTTTTATATTTGACCTCAAATTTTATGTCTATTTGACCGTCTTAAGGAAATCCCAACCTTATATTTAACATCAATTCCACTATCACCTAGAATTTTTTCTTTTTTGCTTGGAGAATTCAAACCAAAAATGAAATATATTGACCATATAATGGAGTTTGGAGACCCTTTTTCAAAAAATATTTTTTGACCCCGATATAATTATGTAACTAGATGGATTTTATTTATCACCAATCATTGGAAAATTGATGGAGAAGGTATTAGAGTTTTTATTTATTGAAAAGTTAACTTTGACTAATAATATACAATAGTACAACATTACTTGTAAAAAATGAGTGGAAAATTCACTCGTAATGCCAATTACAATGAGCTATATTATCCTTAAGAAAGTTGCATTACAATATCAAAAATAGATTTCATAGTTACATATAGTTAAGAAAAAAATTCAATAAAAAAGTGATAAATAAAGGACCATCAACCACACAAACAATGAGAAATAAGACACTAGTAGAAAAAACATGACAATCGAAGGAAGCAAAGGAAGGGGATATTTGGATTCCCCTAGCTACTAAAGACATGGAAGGCCTACTATGTCATGTATGGGATCCTACCCATTATTTTATTTATTTTCTTAAGAGACCTCTGAGTCTTCTTAGATGTGGAAATTCCAAGTCAAAAGGGTAAAAATTTCATAATGAGGAGCCACTATCCACCATCACACCTTCCTCTAATGTGATAAAAACACCACCACTACCTATGATAGGTGAAGGCTAATGAGAATGGTTTTAAAATATTTTTAAAATATTTTCCTACTACCACGGAGTGGAAATGGAAAAATTATGGCCACTACCTTGATAAGAAGAGTAGTGGTAGGAAGAAATTTGAAAAACTCGAATAATAATGCATGGAGAAATCCCTTAATGGACTAATGGAGCTACTTAATCTCTAAGAAAATCTAGAAAAAGACTTAATTACAAGATGTTAGCATGATGATACCCATAATGAAATCAAGCATGATCTAGAAAATAATGAACTTGAATTCATAATGAAACATGATAAACACCATGATTGATTCAATCCATAACCTCCATTAGATTAAATGCAATAAGTACACAGAAGCTTCATTACAATAATAATAGTATACGCTCATGCACATAACAATATTTAGCAGCATAATCTCACTATATCTTAGTTCTCACACGTATATCTATGCTCTCTCTCTTTCTCCATGTATGCATCTATGTATATATATTTACATAGTTTACTACATACTTATAAGGGTGGGGAATTTCCCTTCACCGCTTATCTAATCCCAAAATAGGTCGCATGCTATTATTAGCCACGTGTCGCATTACAAAAATAGCCACACATGCAAGTGTGCTAACAATAGACTATTGTTAGTTAACGACAAAGTAGTAGATCTATTCCCAGCCCATGTGTCCATGCAAAGTGCTTCATAGCTGATCCTCCAAAATAGCCAATGCGTGACGTGCAAGTCTCCAATCGGTTTGAGTGCTCTCGCACGCTATCTCCAAAAATAGATCCTTGTCGTGAAAATGGCTAAGTCCCGAACTTGTTTCTGTTCTTCACACGTGATCCTTTTCGATAATTCCATGCCTTTGAATGCACTCTGTTCTCCTGCGTGAACCTTCTGTATTTCCTTCACTAAGTGCTAGAGTCTGGCTGATCAACATTACCCCACACTAGTTTCATTGTCACCCCGAGCAATGGTTATCTCCAAAAAAATCAAAGAATATGAATAGAAGAATAGAAAGAATTTGGATGAATGAAAGAATGCCTTCAACTTGCTATATCTTCTTCTACAACCGGAATAATCAATTCTAGATATTCCTCTTTTATTTCCACCTCTAATGTCTACCATTCACTGAGCATGGCCTCTTCCTTCTTTGGAATATCCACTGCAATTGATTCTAACTCATCTCTTGCAATCTCTCCTTTTTCATTTTGTAATACCAACACGATGTTGGACATTTAGTCATTTTTCCTTCCAACAAGTCCATCTTCTAGGTGATGAGTTTCCCAAGCTCATCCAAGCCTCTCCCTGTGTGGTTCTTGAGCTGCATTGTAAGGGCCTCGTGCTTCTACTTAACAAGTGCTAACCATTCTGCATGGCCCAATGTCTCATCCTTCATGGCCTTTAGGACCTCATTGTCTTCTAAAATGGTCCTGGTCCTTATAATAACCTCTGGCATTGTATAAATATTCAACGCTTGATCCACCTTCTTGAGTTCCTCCTGTAAGCTCTGAAGCAATCCTTCATATGATGCAATCTTCCACATCACTGAAGCCTTTTCTCACTCTGCTTCTTGTGTTGGATCCTTTGGCTCTGGCATGTGTAGAGGTTCATCTTCAAGCACTAAATCCACCAATGTACTTACATAATGCATCGCTAAAGGAAACATCTTGGGTACCTTTGGCTCCAAGTGTGGCCTAGCCTTCATGATATTGTCACCAATTTCCTCTACCATGTTGATAAACATTGTGTTCTTCTTCTGTGCCAAGTATTTTTCCTATTTTAGGTGCACTATCTCCTCATCCTTAGTCTTGATCTCTTCTCTCAGTGCCCTAATTATGGCAGCTTTATCCATATTGTGTCGTGCCACTTCTGTCGAGACTTTTACCAAAGCATTGCTTACTTGTTCATTAGACATAACAGTAGGCTTTACTGTTATGTGCCTAGCCTGAGGTGTCTTTTTCAACCTCCTTGACATGCATGACTCCTCACACACATCAAATATCTGGTTCATCCATGTGTGTGTGCATCGACCATGATAATTGCTTCTTGTGTGCATTGTTGCCATATCCTCATCCATTAACTCCTAGCCATATAACTCCTTTTGTGTCATTGTGCTCTGGAAATGGGCATGTGGAAAATTTTACTCTGTGTCCTCGGCATAGCCCATGGCTAGTGGAATGTATTCCCCACTTGTTCTTTTTGATCTAGGCTACTTAGGAACTTGGGCTTCAAGATTTGGAACTTGTGTGGCTATGTCTTAAGTAGTCTTTGTTGTTGTCTCATCTGTCCCTTTTTCTTCCTCTTCTCCATCCTTCATTTCTTCATCTTTTTGTTCCTCTACGTTCTCTAGAGGTGTAGAATGGGTGCACACTTTCCTCATAACTCTTCCACTTCCTCATTCAACTTCAATTTCCTTCTTCTCTTCTAGTTATCTCCCTCTATGGAGAGAGTCGAGGTGATCTGTGCACTATTTTGTAGAGTAGCACCTTGGGTCCTTGTTCTCCTAAACACTCTCTTGAATCAGCACTCTCCTTGGTCCACACCTAAGTCCTCTTCATCCTCCTCTTGTGGCTGTGGTGGTGTAGTTGCATGCTCAACTTCATCCTTATTTAGAGGATGTCTTCTACCTCTATGTTCCAAACCACCACTATCCTCATGCTCCTCCTCTTCATCATCAACCTGAACTATTTTGTGGGCTTGGGTGTTGGAACATTTTCCATTGTATGCTTACCCTTTGGCGGCCCTGGGAGCGTGAACTCATTCTCCACATATTTTGTGTTCTCCAGCTTGGGTTTGAGTTGACAGGTACACAAGTGCTGCTCCATGTCCCCAACTACCAAGCTTACAAGTTTCATGTTTATAATATCTAAAATAAGTCTTTCAATGTATGCATTATGCCCTAGATATACATACTTCTTCCTTAGAGTGTGGTAGTCACAATCTACCTTGTCTACATTGAAGGTTAAGGTGCACATCTGAAAAAATGATGAACTGATGCTTGAAAATACCTTGTTGTGAAGGCATATGATAGTTTACACCATGGGCTCCAAGCCCCATCCTTCATCACAAATCACGCGATGCAAAAAGTGTTGGTATACAAAAACTGAACTGCCTTACCCACCATTGAAGGAAAATCCTTGGGTATGCACCACTCTTCGAATCCACACATGTGGAGTCTATCATACCACATCTCTGCCCTCTTCTTGAATGGTCCACTCATTGATCCATCACACAAGTACTTTCCAAACCTCTCTCCATAAGTGACTTGTGTTCCATGGGGTACTCCCAAATCTTCTCCTTTGGCCCATCAGCACCCCTAATCTCCATGAATACTAAGGACAATAATACAATGCCAAAACTTATTTATGTCACTGTCGTGCTTCTTCAATGATTGTCTTTGCTATGTGATCTGCAATGTTGTAGACCACTCCTTTCGACATCTTCTTGGTGATGTGCAACCACATTGTGTTTACTGTGACCACCTTCCTTGGTCATTCAAATTTTGTCACAAGATGTGCAACTACCTACACTACTAGGTACTTCTTTAACTTGTCAATGTCCATGCCATGTGGACCCTTGGTATACCCCAGCTCCTTCCTCATCTCCAAGATTGTGGATTTATCAGTTAAATCATTATCCAGATCCAACCCTGAGGCCCTTAGTCCTGTAACCATTGAAATCAAGGCAGCATGTGATTCTTACCCTCCATCTCGGAAAAGTAGAAGAAGTCCTCATGGACTCTACTCATCAACCACCGATACAATGGCTCATACTTTCCAAAGTATGGCAGCTCATACAACTGGTAGACTCCATTTGCTTCAAGCAACTTCTCTCCCATCATCATATACCGACATATCCTCTGTCATGCACTTGTTCATTTTTGTGCTCAAGCAACGCATCGAGCTCCTTCTTATTATTGTCTTAAAGTTTGATGGTTGTAATAATTGATTTTACATTGGTGGATATGGGAATCCCATTCTTGTCCCACAATCACCCTCTGGATATTGCATTTTTGAAAAATTACTCTGGGAGCAATTTCTTCTTCCACTTCAACCTTCTTCTTCCCTTTATCTCCTACTATGGGTGCTTTCTTTGGTGCCATTTGAAAATCTCTCTTTTCCTCTTTGTAATCAAGCAAGTCAAAACCCTAGTTGAAAATCCATATGCCCTAGTGGAAATCACATGCCCTAACTCATTTGTAATGTGTCTACTTCACTCAAACCCTTCTCCTATGGGAACACAAGCTTCTCCTACACACAACCCTTCTCTCATGTCTAGTTTCACACTCTTCGCACCTCAACATGATTTCTGCTTGTTCACACTTAACCCTTTTCAAATTCTCTCAATTGCAATGGTAAAAATGAACTCGCATCCCATCCTTATATAGAATTTCAAAAGTTAGTGCATTGATTGCTCCTCCACCTACCAACAATCCTCTCATTAATTGACCATTTTCATTATTTCCATGTGGTACATCTTCGCACCCCAAGCTATAACCTTCTAGCATGCCCTCCTACCTTTCATTTGCTAGACTTCTCTTTAGCATGCTTCCATGTGCCTGAGTACCTCATCATTGCCTTCCACTGGTAGTCTTCCCGGCCTCTGCTTACCTCATGTTATACTTGTTTCTTCATTCATCTTTTTCTATGGTCCCCATATCTAGAAGCAATCTCTGTTTAGATTATTTCAATTCTCCAACCTTGAACAACACCATACAGTTTGTTCCTTTCATGTGGACTTATTTTCAATACAATCATGTACCTGGATATCAACAACCTACCCCACACTAAGGGTATGTGTAGTCCTCTACGCATAAAAATTCTTCAAATAGTAATTAGCTTTTAGCACGTAAACACACTTATTACACAAAACACACCAACTAAATTGACAAAGCATAGTGACAAAGAAGGAAACACATTAAGGAAATGTAGAATTGAAACCTAATCTAAATGGAAACACTTGCCTTATTACAAACACCAAGAAGACTTATTTATAGTAGGGCTTCAACCTACTCCCGTTGAAGTAACTGGGTAACCGCATTCCATCAAGTGCCTCTAACTAAAAGCATCGGTTTCAAGTATGTGAGTGATAACATATGGCCCCAACCAATGTACCTTGAGTTTTCCTGGATGGCACAAAAATTTAGAATCATAAAGGAGCACCATCTATCCTATCTCAAGATTTTTATCCCTGATGTGCCTGTCATGCCATGCTTTTTGCCTGGCCTTCTCTTGTTTTTGACTCCAACGTGCTATGCTATGGCTCGCTCATCCAACTTGATTAACTTTTCAATCCACTCTTCTAATGCTTTCTCATCAACAAGACCTCCAGCAGCACATGCGCAATACGCAAAGAAGGTAACATAAATTCCATAGGAAGAATGGATTCTGTGCCAAACACTAACTGAAATGGTGTGGCCTTGTTCAACCTTTTATATGTTGTTCCGATATGCCCAAAGTACTGCAGATACTTTATCATCCCAATCCTTTCTTCCAACATCACATATTTTTGTCAATGTTGGCTCAAAATTTTGTTGAAAAGCCTCAGTAGTTCCATTTTCCTGAGGATGATAGGGTGTAGTCTTATGGTGTGCAATCATGAATTCATCCAATAAAATTTTGATTGTCTCATTAAGAAAATGTGTCCCCTATCACTGGTCAAACTTAAAGGACATCCATACCTTGTAATAATATTTTCCCATAGAAAACTTGGCTATTGTAGCCATTGTATAGTCCTTTGTAGGTGTTGCTTCTACCCACCTTGTCAGATAATCTGTGCAAGTTATGATGTAGCGTGATCCAGTTTGCGCAAGCTAGTGAAATAGGACCCACAAAATCTATAGCCCATTTCTCAAATGGTTTTTGCACTAGTAATAGGTCTCAGAGGCATTTCATCTCATTGACCTAGTTTTCCAAGACGTTGACAATGATCACATGCCTTACAAAATTCCTTACAATATTTATAGGGTCTCCCACCATAATCCAATGAGTAGAATCTTTACACGCAGTGGCATCACCAACATAGTGGCCACCTACAATTCCACCATGAGCTTCTTCCATAATATATGTGTGCTCATGTTCCAATACACAACGACGCAATACTTCATCTCGGCCTAATTTGTACAAGTCACCATTGATTAACATATAGGGTGCACACGTATAGAAAAGTTGTTTCTTCTCCAAGGATTTCATTCCTTCTAGTGCCATCCCTATTCGTAGAAAGACAACAATGTCCTCCAGTTCTGATGGCGCTCATTGTAACCTATATAATTGTGCATCTAGCATGGTATCTTCAATCCTGTGCTTGCTTCTTCTCCGATCGTATTCTTGATAGATGGTCTGGTCCAGAATTACTTTTCCCTAGTTTTACCACAACTGTGAATTCAAATTCCTAAAATAAGAGCATCCATCGACATATGCCCTTGTAGAATAGGCTTGTTTACCAAATACTTCAATGCCATGTGATCTATATAAAAGATGAATGGTGTAGCTAGTAGGTACTGGCAGGAATTTATGTAGCACATAGATCATTGACAAAGCTTTGCACTCTGTAGTTGTGTAATTCTTTTCGCAGAGTCAACTTTCTACTAGAAAAACAGATAGGATGATCTATAATACCTTCTCTAGGTTGAGCTAACACCATGCCAATGGTCATGCCAGAGGTATCAACATGTACATGAAATGGTTGGTCCCATGAAGGAAAACAATAGAATAGGTGGTAGTAAGTTTTTCCTTTAATGTCTTGAATGTGCGTTGTTGCGGTTCTCCCCAGTAGAATGTACCTTTCCCTTTAGTAACTCTTCCAATGGTGTAGAAAATTTGGCATATCCTTTGATAAATTTCTGTAATATCTGTATGACCCAAAAATCCATGCACCTCACTTTGACTGGTAGGCTCCCTTAGGCCTATAATGACTGCAACCTTTGGCTGGATCAACCAACAAACCTTCCTTGCAGATTATGTGTCCTAAAGTATTCCAAATGGTGTAGAAAATATGCACTTCTTGATGTTCAAAGAGATACTCAACTGTCTACACCATTCAAACATTAAGTGCAGATTGTCACAATGATCCTTAACTAATCCATACACCGTCCAATCATCTAAATATACTGTAAGAAGTTGTGAATAAATTCCTTGAATGCTTGAACAACTATGTGTGAAAATACAACAGGCACATTTTTCAGACCAAAAGGCATTACAATATAGGCAAAGCTACCCCATTCAGTAGTAAACGTAGTCTTTTCCTGATCCTCTGGGAAATTCAAACCTGATGATACCTAGAGAACCCATCTGTAAATGAATAGATTTTGCACGTGCCCTGCAATGCCTTCTAGTATTTCCTCAAGTGAATGGCATAGGAAAGGGATTAGTTACACATGCAACATTCAGCTCCCTGTAGTCCACACATATTCTAATCATCCATCCTTCTTGATATTGATCACCATTGGACTAACCCATTTTGACTCATCAAGGGGTTTGATGATTCCAGACTTCAACATTTTATCAATCTCTTCTTTGACCTTTTGTGCAAGTTGGGGTTCATCCTGTAAGGTCTCTTTCTAATAGGGGTGCACCCTCTTTAAGCTTTATCTTCATCTCCCCTAATGATTCATGCATGCCTTTAAGTTCATGGTACCCCTAGGGAATAAGTCCTAGTAATCCCTTAGTAACTCTATGATTTTTTGCCACTTCAAGAGTCTGACCAATAGTCTCCAATTATGGCTTCCTTAGGCTCAATATCTATTCCAATATTCACCTTCTTTGTCTTCATAGGTTCATGATAGGCACGCGTGGTCTTATCTACACTATCCAATACCTCACGCCTACCTATTGAATGGTTTACATCTAGATTTTCTACTTCTTCATCATCCACTATGTAGACCATTTTCCTTTTTCTTTCTCAAGGAAAGCACGTTGAAGTAGTATGGCATCGCCTCTGTTTCTTCAACAAGACATGCTCCTGAGTTTCCTTCATCGAATAACTCTCTGAAGGAGTTCTTCAGCCTTGGCACTATCTCCCATAGTTAAGCACTTTATGAATTTCAATGCTTCTTCCACCAGAGGCTTTGTAGAGAAGAAGTCAAACATTTGGGCCATTCTGTAATTAAATCCTGCCAATTTCCAGTCTCTCTATGGAGTTCTGCATATACATACCAAAACATGCACAACCTTGTAAAGTGGAATAAAACTTGTGCACCCATAGTGAAGGTGGTAAAGCTTCCTCCCTTTTGTCCAAGAGTCTCTCACACTTTTGAACGTGGTGTTGAATAGGTTGATTACCGTGATAAGTGCATATTTGAGTAGGTGCATTGCTCTGAAGAACCTAGTAAGCAAGAGCAATCCTAATTTCATTCCATCCTACAAGATTATCCTTGTGGGCCACCCACCAATCATGTTGTTATTCCACGTAGTGTATATGCTAGCATATTTCTTCTTTCAATGGGTCCATCCATTGTTCTTCCATGGTGCACAAGAATACCATAGGATCTCCTTCTCTGGTGTAACAAGGTACCGAGTTGTTACCTATCCTCCTGACATAACATGGTTTACTGCCTCTAGGAAATATGCTCTTTACTTGCGCCCTACCAACTCATAAGTGTTATGAGCCCAATTATCACAAGAAACACTTGTAGTATCGCTATATAGACTGTGCATCCTCCCATTGAATTAGTCCTTCTTTGGTGGCTCAAGTATCTCTGGATCTCGGATGTGCATACATAAATCCTATTCAGATCTTCTTCACTTAAGGGCTCAACATAGGGCACATATTTTCCATCTGTTAAAGGGATAATAACTCTTCTCCTCCTTGTTTTCAAAACTGATATAGCCCTTGTTGAACCAAAGATCAACATTATTTTGCATAGCACCAAGGATGCCCCAATAGAGCTGGGAAGCTATCTGACTCTTCCAATGCTAAAACTTCAAAGTCTCCAGTGAACTTGGCCCTTGTATGGTAATGGATGCATCTTTCAAAACTCCGATGGGAGTGGCCTTAGTTCTATTAGCCATGAACAATATATTAGAGGATGGCTGTAATGGGGTCTCCCATTTGTACCCATGCATCTAAGGTAAGAACATTGACTTCACACCTGTATCAATCAATATATTACTCAATAGCCACCCATCCACAACAACATTCAAAGTGATTTCCTTGTCATAATCTAGGCTATGGGGGAAGATTAACATGCAAGATCTATCATCTAGTCTCAATACTTGTGCATGAGTGTTTCCTTTTAACCAATCCCCTAATAATGGAATGATATTTTCCTAGTGCAACATTTTACACACTTCCTTAAGTCATCTATATCAGTTTGGACCATCTCTGATACTTTCTTTTGCTCCATCTTCCGTGATTTCTCTTTTAAGTATTGTATCTCACCCTAAAGATTCCTGAGAACTTCCATGGTTTCCTGATAAACCTCCTTCTGATAGGCAGGATCTGGGTACCATGCATGTAGAACCTCCTCCTTAGTGATGGTAGGCTTCGATGTAATGCTTCTCTAGTGTGTGCCGCCTCAGCACGGGTCATAATCTTCACTTGCAACTCTTCGACTCTGCCACCAACTTGGGCATCCATTGATTTTCCACAACGTGTTATATCCTAACCATCCATGTGCCTTTGTTTTCTTGTTTATGTTGCTTACTAAGATGCTCATACAAGTCCTGGGAACTCCTCATAGCTATGGTTCTTTCCATAAAAAGAACATGTAATATTATGAGGACATTCACGCCTGTAGTGGTCAAGAGATCCACATGTATAACATGTTCCATGAGGGAACTCACTTCTTCCACCACCATGGCCTCATCCTCCAAATCCACCATGGTATCCTCGACCTCTACCATGACCACCTTCAAAACACCCTTCATTCCGATCATAGCGCACCTGATTGTGATCCCGGTCCTTGATGCTCATTCTTTCCCTTAGAGTTATCTGAAACTCATGTCTGTCATACACCAATATCTATAACATCATGGATCTGACCAATCAGCTGGCAGTCTTTCGTGTCATGAGTCATGGACCTGCAGATTTTACAGTAGCTTGAAACATTCTTCCTTATATCACATGTTGTAATAATGGGCAATGGCTAAGCATCATGGTTTAAATGGCATATCTCACAATCCATCAACAATGAGCGTACTGATCATGTGAGGACAACTATCCTTTGTGTGACCTTCTACTTCACAATTATGTACACCAAATCCCTGTGCGTGTCTCATGTGCTGAATTTGTTGATAGTTTCTCCAACTATTTTTCCATAGCTATTGTGATCTGTGCTTCTAAAAATGGGCTCACTCCTAGTGTCTATGCTTCCAACTGCCTTAGCATGTAAAGTTGCTTCAAGTGCTTTCACATGGATCAATGTATGTCTTATGTGATAATGCCCTCCTAAAAGGTGTAATCAAGCCCCCAACGAACCATTATGCATGTTGGCTTGCATGTATGTCATAAGAAAGCTTAGATAACAACATTTTAAACTGTGCATCATACTCTCTAACACTTTTAGTAGTGCCTTGCTTAATATCCTTGAGCACACTTATACTCTTCTACTCAAACTCAGGGATGTGAAACTCTTTAAGGAATGCATCTTTTAAAGTTGTATAGTCTATGCAAGTCTGATCAGGGTCAAAATTTTTATGTACCAACTGTGTGTGTGCCCTTGTAATGTAGTAGTAAAAATTTCTTTCCCTACGCTCGAAGCCATGATTCCTTTTGCGTGCCACAATATTTCACACATATGCACATGTTCAACAACATCTTCTATGCCCCTATACTCTGGAAGACAAAGAGACATCTCCATGTAAATATTTTGGGGTTGGTGCGGACCTTGCCCACCTGATCTAGAACCTCCTGTGTTTCCCCTACCTCTAGAACCTCCAGATCACCTGAACTAGAGCTACCTATGCCTCCTGATCCCAAACTCTGTAGTTGGGGTCAGACTAGAAGATGTACTTCCTGTGTCCCAATAACAATAGAACTAAATTGTACCTCAATAGTTCTGTGAAGCATTACCACTCCCAGAAGTTAGTCCAAAAATTGGTGTGCTTGTATTTTGTGTTGATGATGCACCCAAAAAGTACTCCCATATAAAAATGATTCCATTTTTGTGCTTGCCATTACTATGCCTCTTATAAGACTCGCTCCTACTCTTCCACTACTTGAATTAGAGTGCTAACTACTTGTTGTACTAAATGTTGGAAAACCAAGTGCAAGGGAAAGGTTTCTAGGTGGATTTAGATGTGCACCCGTGCCCTAGTCATCTCTCTTTGGCATGCTTCTACGTGAGGCCGAGGAGGGTTCCCTATCATGTTTTCCCAAATGGGGGAGTTCTTGAGGCTCGGGTTCCATGTCTTCTATGTGAACTTCAACTCCTTCCCGAACTATCTTTCTCCACAACGCCATTTTCTCTGCAACCTCCCACTGCTTCTCGATCTCCCTCTCGTGTGCCTCATTATACTTAAGCCACCTTTCCTCTCTCTACCTTTTTGCCACTAGGTCTCCATCCTTCACCAAACCTGCTCCTACCCCCACGCATGGTGAGGTTTAGTTAGCCATCGGTTTACTCTCCAAATTCAAAGTTACCATCAAGATCTTGATTGCTAGTGGAATTCCTTACAGGTAAGTTCCCCTTGGATATCATAAAACTGGAATTTAGCTACCTCTGGACATGAATAAGTGGAAATTGAGTACTCCAAGATATAACTATTCAAAACACCATGAACCACGTATCCACAACTCAAGTCCAAATCAGATCAACATCATAAAGGGCCTGAAATTCTTCCTACATCCAAACAAGTGCATGATACCTCCAATTCCACTTAGATGCATAAGAAATCAGCCACTGTACAATTCTATTGGAAAGATAGTGAAGAAGCTCTCATATAAACTGTCATACAGTTATGTTCCACCCATACGCATGCATTAAACTCAGATCCAAGTGTTGAACCACTATGCGTATTCTTCTTCCAGATCATGTATCCACTCCTCAACACTTACTAAGGTCAACCGATATGTCTTCATTGTGAACCATCATGAAAACAACTGAAAAAGAGGTCCCGATAATGGAACCAATGATGCAACCTAGAATTCAACAATACAAACCCATGTGCGCTGGCACATCACTCAACCTAGACTGAGCACTCACCAAAGCACAATGGTACCAGGTCCCTCCTTAGGGTTGTTTTGCAAGATGTTAGCATGATGAAGACTTCAATCATTCAGATCTATAATTAATATGTCTTTCATACAATGCATAGTCAGATCTAGATCTAGAAAATAATAGACTTAACAGATACCCATAATGAAATCAAGCATGCAATACTAAACTGTAAACATGATAACACCTTGATTCAATCCATAACCTCCATTAGATTAAATGCAATAAGTACATAGAAGCTTCATTACAATAATAGTAGTATACGCTCATGCGCATAACAGATTTAGCAACATAATCTCACTATATCTCAGTTCTCATACGTATATATGCTCTCTCTCTTTCTCCATGTATGCATCTATGTATATATTTACACAGTTTAATACATACTTATAAGGGTGGGACTTTCCCTTCACCGCTTATCTAATCCCAAAATAGGTCACATGCTATTATTAGCCATGCGCGTTACAAAAATAGCCACACATGCAAGTGCGCTAACAATAGACTATTGTTAGTTAACTAATTAGTAGATCTATTCCCGGCCTATGTCCATGCAAAGTGCTTCATAGCTGATCCTCCAAAAATAGCCAATGCGTGACATGCAAGTCTCCAATCAATTTGAGTGCTCCACATGCTATCTCCAAAATAAATCCTTGTCGTGAAAATGGCTAAGTCCCGAACCTGTTTCTATTCTTCACGTGTGATCCTTTCCAATACTTCCGTGCCTTTGAATGCACTTTGTTCTCCCATGCAAACCTTCTGTATTTCCTTCACTAAGTGCCAAAGTCTAGCTGATCAACATGTAGGTAACATGGTTGAGTCCTCCAAAAGAACCATTAGCCTAGTAAAACATTTGGGAAGAAAAGGTTGAAAGGGATATGGATTCAATTCTAATTAGATTGATTATGAAATATGTAAACATCTAAAATGTCGACATGATTAATTACGATTAATTTATCCCATAAATATTATAACATCATGACTACATAAATCTATAAAATAATTAATTTCAAGGTTAACTATTATTAATCCATTTTATCATATTTACCCTTCATCATTATTTATAATCTTCCATCATTAATCCTCTTATTTCATTATTATATCCCATCTTAATCCATAATCCTCTTAATTCATTATTATGTCATATTATCCTATTTTAATCCGTATTATCATTTTATAGGAATTTAATATTCCTAAACCCACCTACCCATCTACTCTACACATCCCTACACCTAACCTTTCCATATAACCTAACCCCTAATAATATTTATTAACATAACCTAACTCTAATAAAATCACATGCTCCACCTCTAAATCTATATGTTTTTATTTCTAGAATCCTCTCTAAAATTCCCTCCATTTAAAAATTAAAATAAACCTTCCACTCTCCATTGAATCTTCTCTCAAATTATAGAATTCTAAATTCTAGAAATCTCCATTCTTCTCATGCATTCTCCACCTTGATCCAAATCCAACTTGGCTTCATCTTAGCCATTGAATCCTCCACCCAAAAACTATAAATTGAGCTCTCCTCCATGATAAATAGCTAGTGAACAAGTTAGAAAACCTCTACCATTTTTATCTTCATTTAATCAATTCATTTTATCATCATTCTATTATCCAATCAATCCATCATCATCTTCATCAAGCAATTCAAAGGAAACCAAGGGGAGGTGCTGCCCAAGTGTCTCCAAAATATGAAGCAAGCACATCCAATCCACCATCAAGAGCACATCCAAAGCATCAAGGGACTTCTTCATTTGTAAGTGAAGGTATTGCATTTTCTCTCCCTTCCATCCATTTCTCTATCTCTGAGGTATTTGTTTAGAATATTAGATTAGGGAAGCAATTTAGTTGTTTTCTCACATATAAAAACACTAATATTTTTAACATTTTACATTTTGGTGTCCACCATGGAGCTTACCCCCCAAAATATTTTTTGTTTTTAATAACATTTCATATTTATAATAAGTTTCTCAAATTTGAAAAAAATCATTTTGGTTTATACCCTATAAACTTGAATTTTTGTGACAATTTTTTGTATTAGCGCCTATGCCCATCATTCAAATGCATATGATTAAGGAGTAACGCCTTTTGACCTAACATAAAATTTTTGCATAGTATATTAACTTCTATGGTTGCGCAGGTTATATTTTGGTGCCTTTTTCAAACTTGTGGTGTTTTTGTAGTATACTTTAACGCCTTTGTTTTCTAACCTTGTTTTGTGTAGGGTCAACGCATTTGTTTGAATTTTGGCACCTTTTCAAAATTTTTGTGCCTTTGTTTGTATTTCAGCACCTATGCTTAGTCTCTGTGAAACTAAACTCTACTAACATTGTCCTTTTCTATTTTGGTGCCTTTGCTGATAGTTTAGTGCTTTTGTTAATAGTTTAGTGCCTTTTATCTATAGTAGCACCTTTGTTGTACTTTTTTTGGCACCTTTGACTTGAAGTAACACCTTTCTCTCTAGCAATTAGTGCCTTTTTGTATTGCAATTTTATGTTGGTACTTATCAATCTAATCACATTTTTGGTTTTTTGGTGGTGTTTTACAGGGGTTCACATTATGTTTTTGTAGAAATATTATAGGGATAAGGGGATATTCCACCCGGTTTCATAATTATATTGTGTTATCTAACCTATATTTGTGATTGTAGGACTCAAAACTACTAATCCTTTTGTTTTATAGCTTGTTTGGTCAAAGATATTGGGTTCAAAAATCAAACTACTAACCTTGTTTTGTATGGCCTCCTCTTGAAGACCCAATCATCAAACTACTAATCTTTATTGTTTCATTTTATCATCTAGCATTTAATTATATTACATTTATTATAATTTGTGAATATTTCCTTTGTTTTTTGTTCATCCCAAAGGTGAAACTGTGTATGCTCTCCTCTCGCATCCTAGGATGATCTTGAGGATCAAAAGTGACTAGCCTTCCCATTTTTATTTTGTAGGGGTAATGTGACATGGAAGTGATATCCATGCACTTATCATAGTCTTAGGGGTCTCATGACCATGGGCTTCATCTCCACGCACGTAGACACACACCTTGTGTTCGGAAAGGTATATAAATTCTTGGACATCTGTCGTTATTGGCTAAGCGTTTTCTTATTTTAAGAGTGGTATGAAATGAGGGGATTTCACATCCTAATGCCTGGGCCTTGGGCAACATCCTTGCAACACATAATTGGGACCCATGTACCACAAGGTATATAAGGATTCCCTAGTGAGCTTGTGCATCCTAGACTAGGCAACCAATTAGCTGCATATTGAGCTATATTACAAAGAGGTCGCACTCCCTAAGATCACTTGCTAGCCAACCTCACATTGACACATAGGTGGAGAGCCAATTATGGCACCATCCTTGGTGTGTGGTATTAAAAGTGGGCTTTACTTGATTGTAATCCCACTTGACTAGTTAGGGTGTGTGTTGCATGTTTGTTGTGTCCTTGTGAACACCCTTAACCATCTTATCACATTAAAACTTTAATCAATAAAACATCATTATTAAATATCCTTAATCACACAATCTCAATCTTAATCCCATTATCACCTTTAACCCAAATCCTAATCTAATCCCCCACACATCTATTGAACCATGGCCTTTGATCCTCAATCCCCATCCTCTCCAAACCAACATCCAAACCCCTACCTCTTTTCTAAATCCATCAACCAAGCTATCCCATCATCCCCACCCATCAAAGTCAACCATCTCACTTTGACCATGAAGTCCCACACACTATCCAACACCTTAATAAACAAATCCAACTCTTACATCACAAATCAACCAATATCTCCTCACCATCCAAATCAACCATCCCATATTGATCCTAATATCCTAAAAACCATCCAACATCTTAATCAACAAATATCCAATCTTTCAATATTCAATCAACCAATCACCCTTCTAAACCATCATCTCCTAACCAACCCCATCCATAATTTCCCCTTCCTAAGATCTCTAATTCTCACCCCATTGACTTCCTCCTTGAGGAAACCAAATCATCTCAATCCACACCTCTACCTAATCAACATAAACCACTATCCCCACAAGCCAATTTCATCATTGACCACCTTACTAACTTTGACCTAGACCAAGAGGACCTCCTTTTTGTCCTTGCTAATCTATCCACCAATCCCAAACCCACACAACCATCCCAAACCCCAACCTCCAAATCCCTATCAATAATCATGACCACACCTTCCTCCCATCAAAACTCATACAAATAATCCACCACCATCCAAAATCTCAACTCCTAAATCTAATCATCATAAAACCTATCATCGAGTCCCATATTCACATATCCACAACAACCCAACAAATTAACCCAAAATTATCATCCCCACATCTCATCTTATTCCTCCATCCTTGTCATCTTCATCACCCCAATCCAATCCTACGAAATTTCTCCTAGATAGTCCCACATCCCCTAATCCACCATCAAATTCATCCTCTAAGCCTATTTCATCCCCTCCATCACTAAGCCCAATACTATCTCATCCACCGTGACTTCTAAGTCACCCTCATCCTCTTCTACCAATAATCCTAAACCATCAATGTGGATCCTATGCCACCCTCATCCTCTTCATCCACATCTAATCCTATCTTACCCCTTCATCACCTAAACCTAACACTATCCTATCCTCTAATCCTATTTCATCTCCACCATCCCCCAATCCTAAAACATCTAATGTAACTCCTAAGGCACAAACTCCTAAACCTAAAAAATCCAATCCCAATCCTCTCCCCACCCCATCTCCTACCCAATATAATGAGGATCATATGCCACCTTCATCTACTTCATCCCCTAAATCGACCAAATCTAATGTGGTTCCTACACCACACCCATCTCCCAAATCTCCTTCATCTCCAACATCACCCAAATATAATGTGACCCCCATATCACATCCATCCCCTTCATCTAAATCTACCCCATCCCCTTCATCTACATCTACTAATCCCAAACAATCTAATCCTAAGCCAAAACCATCTACCTCAAAACCACATACTCCAACCAATCCAAAATCAACCAAATCTACTTTGGCCTCCAAGCCCAAACCATCCACTTCGACCCCCAGGCCTAATCCATCCCCTTCATCTTCTAAGCCACAACAATCTAATCCAACTCATAAATCCAAATCAACCAAAACATCTCATAATCCACCCAATCCGCACCTTTACTTCCTACTCCCCCAAAACCATTTAACCTAAACCACTTCACTCCTTTAGGAGAATCCTTGACCACCATCTTCCATCGTCTAAAAACCTTCAACATGATCATCCATCCCCTAAATAAAATCACATGATCAAAACCTTCCCAAACCATCTTGGTATCGAGAACACTATTATTGTGAATTTTATCACACCCATGGACATTCGACCAATCGTTGCATGCAATTTAGGTCTTATGTCCAAAACCTCATTAACCAAGGAATTATTATCTTGTACCTCTTTATCCACCACCTTTCCATCCCAACCCTCTCCTAACCATATCCCACCATCAAAATCACACTTGACATCCAAACATCATCATCCATCCACATTTCATCATACATCCAAACATCCTCCCAACAAAAACCAAAACAAATCTCATCTCCCATCCTTTGTTAAGTCCAGCCTCTTAGCGGATGAAAAACTACAACCCCCAATCTCATGATGACCACATGACATCATCTTCCCCATCCACTTCATATCCTATATCCAAAAATATGTTCACTAATATGAAACATCGAGGAAAAGGCTTAGGCATCCATGAACAAGGCATTCGTGAACCCATCTCCTTCCTCAAAATCCAAGTCGTTTAGGCTTAGGGTATAAACCTAACACTAACAATGTCCCTCCCACTACTCCATCACAACCCATTTCTACCACTCCTCTTATTGATCCTACCATCCCAACCACTCAACCTAATCACAAATCATTTAACCCCCCTACAAATACTAAACACCTAAAAATGGATTGAGCACATAATTCATCTCTCTGCGCATGGATGTTCTTTCCTTCCCACCCATCCTCCTTCCATCCAACATCCAAATCCCTTTGCATCTAATCCATTCTTATCATCACATCCATTTATATCTTCCAATCCATTCATTTGAACACTGATCAGATTAACACATGTTGTAAGATAATAGTACCTACTACAACCATGTGACCTTGGTCTATCATTACCTCCAACATTCAATCACAATTGTCCTCCTAGAGATCCATACACTTTAAACACTTAATAAACTTTTGGTGAAGACCCTTGGGCATTTATTTTGATACTCTAGCCAATGTCATCTCCACACTCATTTCCATCCCCCATCAAGCCATTAGTGATTCTTAACCCTTGAGATTTATCAAGAGAGTGGAACCTCTTTATGCAAAAAAAAATCCAAATATCAAAAAAAAAAATCATATCAAAATTAAAAATATCAAATAAAATCACCTCAAGGATCTCTCTATGGGGTTTTTTCAAAACTCTATCGAGGATATGGATGCCTAACTATAAGTAGAGCAATGTTGTGACAAGAATCAGATGCATCTCATTGGGGCTATGGATGCAGGTCTAAAACAGAGCAAAATGCATGACTTACCTTTCCATTCACCTTCCATCCACCTATTTGACTTAATCACTCCCTATACATGGATAGTTGGTTTTAACATACTACCCATTAATTCTTCATTTCAAATGGAAATTAACCATCACAATCACACACACTTTGATCTTGTAGAGACATAAGGCTCACATGTTGCCATGTATTGTTTATACCTTGGTCACACTTTTGTTTTAGTCCACTCTTTCCTTAAAAAATATTTCATTAGGCTTGTCTTTTGTTTATCAATAATGTTATTTTCTTTCCATCCATCAAATCCACATCATTTTCCTCTAGATCAAACATCCGTGGGAAGACGATGATCTTTTTCTTTTCATCCAATCCTCCTTATGTCCCTTTCAAACTGTCATCATCATGACTAGAGGCATCCTTACTAACATCTATTATGGGCATCATCCATTTTAGATATCCCTCACTCCCACTTCCCATCCTACCATACACCGGGGAAAATCAAACCCATTCATCCATCCACACACAGACACCCTACTTTACACTTTGGGTCACACACACCATATCCCTCAATCCATCCCCATATATTTGGTGGCATATCTTATTATATTTTACATCCCCATCTTATCCTATACCACATCCCTCATCTTATCTATCTCCCATCCCACATCCCATCTAACCCTAACATATCAACCAATCCCTATCCTATCCACCCTATCCAATTTCCCTCAATTCTTCACTTTCATACTACCCAAACATACTTGGGACTTATAGGAGAAATTCACATCCACATCCCCCCATCCCATCACCTATCCCATCCAAAATCTCAAAATCCAACATCCAAAATCCAAAATCCAAAAATCTAAACATCAAAATCCAAAATATGAAAAATCAAAACATTAAAAAAAAAATCCATAAAAAATCACAAAATTACACCAACAAAAACAATGTACAAAAATGCAATGTGCGTCTTTTTGCTTGTGCATGTTTTCTTGCTTGTATAGATTTACATTTTGGCCAATGATATGAGGCCCCTTTTGTTTCTTTTTCTTTTATACGGTCCAATGATATGAGGATCATGTTTTTTTATATTAATCTATCCAATGATATGAGGACACATGAATTTGGAAATTCAATCATCATGGTATTTATACCTTGATGCATTTTTCTCTATGCCACATTAATCACATTACTAATGATGATAATAGTGGGCACTTTATGGTAGCACACCCCTTCTATCATCATATTTTTGCATTATCATCATCCATGCATAATCCTCATCATCATCTAACCAACTATTTATCCTCCTCATACTCCTATCCAATCAATCCTTTCTCAATCAACATCCACATCTAAATATTATCATCTCGCATCCAACATTCAAAATCCTCACCCCTTGGTTGGGGAATCTTCTAACATCTTCTCATCAGTCAAACCCGATCATCAAACCCAATCCTTATTCTTTCATCCACACATCCTCAATCTTATAATCCTTTAAAATCCTCAAATGTCACATCCTCAAATGTTCAAATCCTACCCCCCCAAACTAGGGCCTCTCAAAATCTAACTTCAAAAATCCTCAACACCTAACCCCTTGACTGGGACATCCTCTAATCCTAAATCCTAAATCCTCACCATTGTCATTCATCATTAAGCGATGCATCCTATAATCCTCTATCATAATCTTCTAATCTCTTATTCATTTACTCCTCTCTCCTAATCCTCTAATCTCTTATTCCTATAATCCTCTCTCCTAATCTTGTAATCTCCTATTCCTCTAATCCTCTCTCCTATCTTCTAATCCTCTAATCCTGCATCCTCATCTATTCTCTAATCCTTAAATCCAATATCCTTAATCTCAACCCCTTGACTAGGGCATCCTATAATCCAAACCATCAAGTCAATCTTCTAATCCTCTAATCCTCTTTCCTCTCCTATAATCCTCAATATTTTCATCCTCTAATCCTCTCTTGTCTACTAACTTAGGCCTCTCCTCTTTTCGAGTGGTTACCTGAATCATTCCTTCCTCGCCTAACCCCTCGAGGGGGCATCATATCACCATGCTAACATTTTTTATTTTTTATTTTAATGCTCATTGTTACACAATAACCATTCAAAGAGTGGGGAAATGTAGACATCTAAAATGTCGGCATGATTAATTACGATTAATCTATCCCACAAATATTCTAACATTATCACTATCTAAATCCATATAACAATTAATCACAAGGTTCATTAGTATTAATCCATTTGATCATATTTACCCTTTATCATTATTTATAATTTATCCCAATATTTCATCATTAATCCCCTTATTTCATTATTATATCCCATATCAATCCATAATTATCTTAATGCATTATTATGTCCTATTTTCCTATTTTAATCCCTATTATCATTTTATAGGAATTTAATATTCCTACACCCACCTACCCACCTACTCTACACATCCCTACACCTAGCATTTCCATGTAACCTGCCCCTAATAATATTTATTAACCTAATCTAACTCTAATACTAATCACATGTTCCACCTCTAAATCTAGAGGCTTCTATTTCTAGAAGCCTCTCTAAACTTCCCTCCATTTAAAAATTCAAATAAACCTTCCACTCTCCATTGAATCTTCTCTCAAATTATAGAATTATCCATTCTATAATTATCCATTCTTCTCATGCATTCTCCACCCTTGATCCAAATCCAACTTGGCTTCATCTTAACCATTGAATCCTCCACACATACTATAAATTGAGCTCTCCTCCTACACATGAGAGCTAGCTAATGAGCAAGGTAGCAAACCTCGTCCATTTTTATCTTCACTTAATCAATACATTTTTATCATCATTCTATTATCCAATCAATTTATCATCATCTTCATCAAGCAATTCAAAGGAAATCAAGGGGATGTGTTGCCCAAGTGTCTCCAAAATATGAAGCAAGCACATCAAATCCACCATCAAGAGCACATCCAAAGCATCAAGGGAGCTCTTCATTGGTAAGTGAAGGTATTGTATTTTCTCTCCCTTCCATCCATTGCTCTATCTGAGGTATTTTTGAGAAGATTAGATTAGGGAATCAATTTAGTTGTTTTCTCACATTTCAACACACTAATATTTTTAACATATTACAAAACAAACACTAGAAAAGGTGATTTGTGATCTTAGCCTAATGATAGGAAGGCTAGCTAGGATTTGGCCCCCTATATGTTTAAGCATATCCCTAACTAGTAAACCTTGATAGAGAATAGACAAAATAAAATGGGATTTTTTGGTTGAATATGGATTTTCAAATATTGGAAAATCACCTAGACCAATAATCATCCACAAACCTTAATTTACAACTATAATAAAATGTATACGATCGAATATGCTAAGGGGAAATAAGATGATAACCAATACAAGGTTTGTAATAGTAAAAGGGAGTAACTTTAGGAAAATTCCAATCTATCCACTCAGGGGATTTGGAAAGGACACCAATTTTTTAGAGATAATCATCAAGTCTAGATTTTTAAATATCAAAAATATGTTTAAGATCCTCATTCTTAAGATAGAATTTATACTTAACACTATAGAAACTTGTTGTCCAAATTTCTTCATTCGTACTCAAATTAATAATCTAGCCACTAAAAGAAATTAACAACTCAAAATATGGAGGGTTTATAGTACCTCGATGCATGATATACATGGATTGACAGCGCCAAGTAATTGATCCTTGATGTAACCAATAAACTATAAAATAAGAGTGTTTAAACAAAAGAATGATTAGATAGGATATGCGGGGTTTCTTGACAAATCCGGATCCAAGAAGTGTGACCTTCCTTTTGTGGATGTCAACCCTCATTTTAAAGAACAAGAAAAGTAAAAGATAAATAAAAAGATTGGATGCAGAAACAAAGATAATACTAAATCTGAAAGTAATTGAGATCTGATCTAGATATTGATTTAATTTGAATAGATGCAAATTAAATAATACCTAGTTTGGGTCGATAATGATCTAGACTATGCATAAGTAGGTTGATGGTGACCTGGGAGTGAAGATCTAAACAAAAGAGAAATATGCAAACCCTGCAAGATTTGGATGCAATTTGGTATCTCGATATGTTTTTTTATGCGGAATCAATGTGCAGGAGGAATCTGAGGGAAAGGAAACTAGAAAATGGTAGAAAGGAAGGATTGGAAAAGGATAGATTGAGAATAAAGACCCTGGTCGATGGCGCCGTGGTGGGGTGATGATGGTCAGTATGCATTTGGAGTAAGGTTGAAGAAAACAAGTTGAAAATGAAACCTACAAGTAAGGAAGCTAGAAGAGAAGGTTGATAATGGATCTCTAAGTGTTGCTAAAGAGCATCTAGTCCTGCAAAATGTTAGACATGAGAAAATAAATGATAATATGATAATAATGAAGTAAAGTGACACAAATATGATAATAATCTCATGAGGGATGATCGTGAGTGATGCAAGCATGTTCCAATGAGGTATAAGAGGTCTATAATTGTTCAGCAGGAATGCTCAAGCATGAGAGTTAGTTCACAAGTCACAAGAAAGCTCTAATATTTGCATGCATCTGATCATTATGGAAAGAAACTACTCAATTTTATAGGGTCAACGACAACTTGGTTGGGTCGCCACCGACCATGGGGAGAGTTTCCCGATGGGGTGGATTTTGTGCTTTAGGTCGGGATTTCATGTTCTTAAGAAGGGAAAAAATGCTTTAAAGCTTATGTTGTTTAGGAATGAATCATGGGTAGTTAGAAGATAGGAATGGTTAGAAAAAGCATAGGGATTTATATTTAGGATAAAAGTGTCCTAAATAGCAAGTTGGTCAGGGTAAGTTAGGGGTATCGATATTAATTAGTTAATTAATTAATGGGAATTAATAAAAAATTAATAATAATTAAATGATGATAGGATAATAAGTGGGAATTTTATTAAATATTGAAGGGGATGGATTTAATTAGAGGGGTACCTAGACATGACCATAGCAAAATATGCACATGAGGGCAGACAAGGGTAGATATACTGAATTTAGGTGTCTACAAAACTAACATTTGGTATCTTGTCCTTATGCTACGATGCCACGTTTTGACCATGTATACTTGGTAAGACATATTTTCAAATTTGGAATCCAATCTTCTCATCTCTATATCCATTCTAAAACTTACTTACATATACATTGTAATTTGTACTTAAATATGGGAATAATATTTAATCAAAACAACACAAAACATATGATATTCATGAAAGAACTTTCAATTTATATTTTCAGCTCTCCACGGTTTAAAAACGTAAAAAGGGTGGGGATGCAAGGTTCAATATTGACCAACCTATATCCCCTTCATAATCACCAGCTTTGATTTAAATTTAAAATTATTCTTTGTGTTGTTTCATCTTCCTAGGGTAAACTTTATTAGAATATATCACCTATGAAAGGCTATATAAGAAAGTGATTATCTCTTTATAACTCACATGAAATTCTTACAAGATAGTATTGCAAAATCATTCCAAAAGAACTCAAAGAGTTCCTAAATCTTCCTAAATTAGATACACATCATCTAGGGAAGTACCTACTACAAGTCTGAAGAACTCAACTAAGTTAAGGATACTAGCTTCATCCAAGATATAAGCATACAAAGGTCATAAAGCCATGTCTTAGAAAGAGCAAAGTCACTCCAAGCATTACACAAGAGTTTCAATCAACAAAGGGTTAGGTCACATAGATGAGCCACACCAAATATCACTAATACCACACTATGTACAGTCTATGCTTTGTAGTTATCCCACTATCTTGGATTCAAGATTCATTATGACACCCCGAGGGGGTGGTTAGTTATACACACTTACACAAGTACCTAGGAGAAATACACGATGCTTGATCTCATACTGAGGGCATGTAGTGAAATACTTCAATTGGTTAAATAATTGGGAGTATGAGCACCAAGGGTAGTCTAACCTAAAATGCACACACATTTTTTCTCCTATTTTTTTGTTAATGCTTTGATGAAGGGTTTTACATGTTTCTAGGGTTTTTAATTTTTTTTCACAGTTCATTCGAAAGTTGTGCAAGAAAGAGTGACATACAACGAGAATCATCTCTAGAAAATTTAAGTTCCCAAAAGTTACAGATCTAGGTTGTTAAAGGATTTGAAACTGAACAACTCCAATTCAATATTGTATAGTAGTTGCACAATCCCGCCCATTTTTAGTTTTCAGTTCTAAAACTTCTATTATACAATCTATAGTTATAGATCTTCCTATTTCACTATCCTACACACCCAAATCATTCCTCAATAATCATGAACAACTAATTTTATCTCTCCTCTCGTGTTTTGAGAAACTACTTATAGTTTATTATTTTTTATCATCATTTTAAGTTTGAATGAATTATTCTAGTTATGTATAATTGATGTTGGAAGTTAATTATATCAAAATATTCTACCTACTACAAACCCTTACATCCTTCTTATTGTTGTACATTAACAAAACCTAGGAATTAATTAGGGTTTAAACTATTAGGGAAAGTGAGGAATAAATAATATCACAAATTAGATAGCCACCATATTAATTTGCTAAAGATTATAGTTTGTGACTGAACAATAATTATAATGAATTAAACATAGATTGTGGATTTATAGAGTGCATTATAGTTTAATGTAAAGATCCCATAACACATTACAAATGAACATAAAACACAAGATTTAAGTGGAAAAACCTTTCGGTAAAAAACCCATTGAAAAGTATAACTTATCTTTATAGAGAATTTAATTTCACCCAACACTCTCACTATTTCCAAGCAAATCCCCTATAGTTACACCTTATAAAAGGAATTGCAAATTGTCACAAACATCTTCTCATGTGCAGAGATCAAGCTCACATCATTTGCATCATGTTTCATGCATCTGCTCACATATACATGCTTATGTAATTTACATAAATAATTGTTATTTCCATCACCAATCTCAAATGAGATCACCTTGTTTTATACAAGGCGGGTGGCCCGTTACATGGGTCACTCTTATAATTTGAATTTAAATATCCTTCGATATGGTATGGTATCCGCCACCTTATGTTTTAAACATAAGTTATAAGCCAAGACCTTTAGTCTTTGGAAGGCTTCTATTAATTTAGTTTCCCACTTAATATTACAACCCCAACACTCCCCCTTAATATTAAGTAGGAAACATGCCAAGTCTCTTTTTATACAAAATAATTTTTTGGTAAAATAATTTATTATTGTGCAAATAATTGGTTTTCACCAATGGTAACGGGCTAAGTCCCTCCTTCTTGTGTATGGGGAGGATCCCATTATTGAATGTAAAGTAATTAAATATGTGGGGTGGCCATTTGGCCAGGATCACATAGGAATACTCCACTAAACCCTGTGGTAAAGTGCTTGTACAATCTATAAGAGAAGAATTTGATGTAAAGGGGGTAGGAGAAATAAGGAGAAAGGGGTTAATGTTGTGAGTAGGAACTATCAGATTCTCACCAACAATAACTAGAATTGGCACAAATTCAATTATAAGAACACAAAAACTAAGCAATATCCAAGACTAATAAACTAGGGACACAAAATTATACAAATTCATTAATCAAGGACACAAATTTCCTTCTTAGTTACAAGATCATCATGCTTATAAAGTTGGAGTGTAGAAAGGATAAAGGACCATATAAAAAGACAAATATGAAATGTAACTTTTATTTCTTGATGTAGTAGTGATACAAATCTCAATAAATACAATAATCTAATTGTCAACCCTTTTGAATGGAGAATTCATTCCAATTTGTAAAATACAAAAATGTCTCTTCATCTACCCCCACACGAATTTTCACTCACCCTTATCACTTGTGACATTTTATTTTCTTAGAAAAAAAAGTGAGTATTTTTATTATTAATGAAAAATGACTCTTACAATGTTAAATTGAAGGTCACTTAAGTGAATAAGACAAAATAGGGAAAAAGTAAATTTTTAGTGAATAATTGGAATATGGAGAGAGAGAGAGAGGGTTTGAAAACCCGAAAGCGAGGATCACGAGGGATGACGTGCACATCAATGGACGTGTGAATGACAGCGTGAAGAGATCTCGGGAGGAGCGAGCATCAACCAAATGTGCATGCAAAGATTCGACAAACGGGAAGAACCTGGTTAAGCCATAAAACTCTCCTCTATCTCATAGATCAAAAGACGTGTACATATAGGAGGTGCTGAGTAACCCCCAGTGCTGCAATCATGACAACTCGAGTAGAGAGGGGGAGTTACATTCCTAGAATAGAAGTGTAACTCCCAATGACGCATATGACGCACTGACACACTGACGCGCTTGACGACTGACGCGTTGACACACTAATGTGTAAGGGAATCTCATAATGACCCCTAAATGACACGTGGACCTACGATCTCAACTAAGTGAGATGACTCACCTAATGATGTGGAAAATACACACACCAATAGAGAGAAGGGTTGACTAATATGATTAAGATGAATCCTTTTCTAATGAATAACTTGCTGAATTGAATCATTGTGATAAAAATATCCTTATTATATGAGATATGTAAACATTCCAAAGTATCGAATAGGTGTTCAAAAATATTTTTATGAGATATTCATTATGATAGGAACATGATGATATCTTTTGATTACAAGGAATGAATTAGGATATGAGTGTTGGAATAATTGTCATTGATGTCAAAGGAAGTGAAGGAGCTTACGGACATAACAAGTTATTAGAGTCATTGATATCAAAGCTATGGCAAAGAAGACAATGAAAATAAATTATTAAAGATCGGTGTTTGTGTTCATGATTGTATGGAATAATCAGAGTGTGCAGCTAGTACGTAGAAAGTATGCAATGAGTGTGAACATGTGAGAAAGGAATTGAGGTGGAAGGCCAAAGGACACTAATTATTGAAAGATATGGCTCAAGGACACTAATTATTGAAAGATACGGCTCACAAGAAGTGAAGAGTCACATAATTAGTTATAAAGGTAGATGAAGCTGAAAAGGTAGAGGAAGTGGAATAAGAATAATGTGGAAAAAGTGAAGTATAAAAGAAGAGGAGAAAAACTATGAGGATCATTCATAAAAGCTAAGAGAAAATGTATAATTTGAGGAGGATGAAATCCAAAAGGTAGAGATATACAATTATGGAGTAATAAAAAATTGTTGAAGAGGAATAAAGAGTGAACCGTTGAGAAGATGATGAGGTTAGAGGATGCACTAGGGAGGAAAATAGAAAACTCAAGATGAATGGAATGGAAGAATAGGGAAGAGGAAGGTAGAGTGAGTATTGCATATCTATGGAATCCAAAAAAATAAGTAAAGCGTGAGTTGGAGTGGAATGATTGGATGAAGGTGTGAATAACAAAGAAGAGTAAAAATATAAAGAAATATGATTTCATTAATTGGACTAGAGTCCATGTTGAAAGTATGATATTATTTCATTAAAGAGGTTTCAAGTGATAAATCCACCATATTCTAGCACCCATTGTGGATTTATTATTTTTTTTTCCAATTTTTAGGAAGTGGCTCTAAGAATAAACCCTAGATCCTTCACAAAACGACCCTTACAACTAGGTTTTCATAACTATGCTTAGTTCCTCCAAAGGGACTGGTAAGAAAATAAAGAAATATCACCAATGAAATTTAAAAATTATTCTCCCAACAATGCGAGGATTCCCACACAATGATTTCTCCAAGTTTTCAAGGCAAAATTCCAGTCCTAAGAATTTTTAGTTCACATTTTCTCTCAAAACCCTAGTCACAGGCCTGGGATAGCCTAAGAGCCTAAAACAAGTTATAACTTCCACAATAATTTAGTTCAAAATCCTAAACTTCACCCTAGGGTATATCTCCACACGGTATTCATGAAGAGCTTACCATTAGGCTATGAAAATGAGCTTGAATGCTCCCTTCATGAGATTGTTGTCTTGTACATACGTCGCAAAAAGCAGTATAAATTTTCTAAGCTAATTTGAAGGAAATGTTTAAATTATTTCTTTATGTTATACATCTAATAAAACCTCCCAACGATGTCTCACTCTCTACAAGTTGACCACATGTATGACTGACTCATTCAATGCAAGCACAACCCAGTTTAACAATTAGTTCTCTACAAAATGCATGCAAATTTCATGAAGATTTATCTCTTAGTTCATATTATTACCTTCAAATCCATAGTGAGAAAATTCACCCACATCCCAATATACCAAAACATACCAATATACCTTTTCAAGTTAACACAATCCTATTGCACTCTATGTAAGACTTACAAACACATCACTCACAAGGATTTAGCTTATACTCATACACAATACCTTACTCACACATTGAAATTGGTTTCTAATCACATTACCATTACAAGAGAGGGTTATAAAGCATAAAAAATACAAAACAAAAGAGATTATCTATGCAACAAGTCATTTCCTTACTCAAAACCTAGAGCTTTTATTACTATTCACTCGTATCACATTACAAAAGATGAGTCTTGTCCCTTCTAACATTATCTTCTTCCTCTCTCACCGAGGAATAAATCCAAAAATGACCCCTTCTCCTCAAAAACTCAATTTTTCTTGCATGTAACTACCCCTAAGACTCATGATGAATGACACTCATAACGACTCCTCAAATTCTCTTCATCCTCCTAATTACATAACTGTAATTTTTACATTATTGCAAGCATATTAAAGATGTACTCCACACACAAAGACTCACTACACACCTCTTACCACCTAATAATACAATTAAGAATGTAACACTCTATAACATACTTAGAACATCTTTGAAAACTCCATATGTCCATTACATGCTCTCTTAATTTCAAATGTCCCTTTTGGAGGGAAAAAGAAAAAGAAAGGATAATTCAAATTTTACTTCCTCACTACTTACTTGAAAAGACTCACATGAACCATTAGGTATTAGGAAATATAATGTTTACATTATAGTAGGATATTTACCAAAAGGTAAATAATAATTAGTTATTTATATTATTGTTATATAAACAATAATATATTAGTTGGAGTTGTTTTAACAACTCGTATGATTTGAGTTGTGTATTGTTACGTGAGTAACAATCACAACTAAATAGGATTATTGTTAGAGCAACTTCCTAATTTATAGGAGTTGCATATTTCTATATATTTGTATTGTATCCCTGAATGATTTAGAGTGAGAATATTGAATGAAATATTATATCGTGCAAAGAAATTATTGTCACAATCTGAATTGATCTCTAGATTTGGTATCAGAGCATGGATTGATCTTTTAATGGAGAAATAATTTTCAGGAAAGGACAACAATGATTTTGTTTTCCTGTATATGGATATTATTATTTGAGTTTGCAAATTTGTAGAATAGATTTGTGAAGGAAAAAAATCATTGTCTTATGAGTGTCTCGTTGTGCATCACGGTCTTCATTAGTCACAGAGCTTGTTTTGAACTTTGATAACATCAAGGTTATGAACTGTTGAAAATACATTTCTATGAAATAATGAATTAGAGTCGTTCTGATCATTGGTATGGGATTATGACCTGATACGTGTTTTCCATGTACCTGTTTATACATTCCAATACATTGTGGTTACACCTGACATTGGATCAGTGCTCCTATTCTTCCATGGGTTGCTTGTAGCTAAGGTTTGTTCACATGGCATTGCAGCAACCCCAAAAACTCAGTGACAACGTTGTTATTGGTTTGTTGTGTTTAAATACTTTTTCTGTAGTTTGATCTCAACTCAACAAACTCCGACTCCATCCACTGGTGTTGTGGCTCCAACTTAGCTTGCCTCGAATGCTCGTTGTATATTCAGATTTATTGCAATATACAATTGTGCAGCGGATTTATTGCCTCATGGACATGTTGTATTTGGTTTGAAAACATCACAGAGACATCTACAAAGTCTTCATATTCTTGTAATCACTACATACTTTGGCGGGGTGATAGAAATCTTGGTGGCTTCATTCTCTACATCCACATTTTCCCAGAATTACACAACTCAGGTTCTACAAAGCCGATTATATGATTTTGGGGAAAGCCTTTGATAGTTTACTCAGTGCATGCTTTCATTGTTATGTCTTCTTGGACATTAGATTTACACACGTCTCAATATTTATATGCTTGGAACGAGTAATGTATTGTCTACACATGCATTCAGATCAAATCATCCAACATTCAATTCCATACAAATATTGCAGAGTCTAATTTATTCAGACACGTGTTTACTTTGCATGTATTTACCATTTGATCAGAGACAAAAGTGACCCCAACTTGTTCACTGTAGGTTGTACTACATGGACCTTTCATCTCACACGTATGTCTAGCATGTACACATTTTGTTGTTCTATGCCTCAAGCTCCCAAGTTAAGTTTTTATTTTATTCCACGTTGTCAGTGAATTGTTGGTGTCTAAGAACTAGTTAAAAAAGAGAGAGAAATAGTGTGTTTAAAGCTTATAGTTCGAGTTTATATTTAAAGCCAATTTGTGGTATTAGTGCTAAGTAAGAGAAGGTTCACTATAGACAAAGCAAGGGTCAAGATTGTGTCGAATGTAGTGTTTAATTATTATAGGGTGCTTAGAAATTTCCTTCGAGGTATTTTATTATGTGAGTCCAATAAATGGTCTTTAAAAATTCAAAGTTGGGTGTGTTTAGTTTGTCTATGTATAGTCAAAGTCATTTTCATATAAAAATTAATCCCATTTTATTACTTTTTAGTCTAGTTGAGTCTTCTTGTCCAAGTCAAAAGTGTTGTTTTTAAATTTGTAAATTGTTGTCAAAATTCGTATAATTGTAAAAAGTCTGAAAAATAAATAAAATAAAAAAACATTTTCCTTATGGATGCATTTTCGGTGTTACCCGACGTCTGCGAAAAAAATAAGTGTTTCACATTACGGGAGGGAAGATATAATAAACAATGTGGAAACAATTGAGCTTCATATCCAAATCCGGTGAGTTAGCAACATGTTATTGGAGGATGGAGGCATTGGAGGCTGGAGGTCAGACAACGACCTCTCATCAATTGCCAATGATAGGGTTGCTTCACTGATTTGGTGGCACGTGTGTGTTTTTGCTTTGGAGTGGTGTGCCTTATTTCAGCGTGCAACATGTTTGATTTCAACATTTTAGTTTGGTGTGGTTTTCAGTGTGAATTGAAAAATAAGAACAAAATTTCATTCTTGTTCACTAGTATGTGGCTATTCCTATTTCCCTATGTAAAAACATAGTGAAGAGCAAATAACACAATGAAATGCAGCATCATGAGTCTTGATGAGGTTGAACAATCAGATGTGTTCATGTTTAGACCTAGGTTTTTGGTTAAACTCGGAAAACCATTAAAGGCTACTCAGATGTGTTCCTACTTGAGTTCCCACACTGTTAGGTTAGATGTGTTCCCTAGAGTGACTGGTTGATAAACAAATGATTCTTGAGTGTGTTCCCATCCTCGTTGGTCAGATGTGTTCCCGACAAAGGCATGGTTGATAAGAAGTTGATGTGTTCCTTCTTCTACCTTCAGTTCAAGTGTGTGCCAAGATCATGAACAAACAAAGGCGGTAGGCTGCAAAGGAAGTGTGAAAATTCTTTTACTACCATGTAAACATTAAGGGGGAATGTTAGGAAATATAATGTTTACATTATAGTGGGATATTTACCGAAAGGTAAATAATAATTAGTTAGTTATATTATTGTTATATAAACAATAATATATTAGTTGGAGTTGTGTATTGTTACATGAGTAATAATCACAACTAAATAGGATTATTGTTAGAGCAACTTCCTAATTTATAGGAGTTGCATATTTCTATATATTTATATTGTATCACCACATGATTTAGAGTGAGGTTATTGAATGAAATATTATAGCATGCAAAGAAATTATTGTCACAATCTAAATTGAGCTCTACATTAGGACCTCTGAAGCTTCCCCATAAGTCATATTGACTCCAAGAAGCATGAATTTTCAAATTGAATGTCTTCTCGTGGATGCTCCCGCATCATGAAGAAAAAGAAGACAATTGTAGTGAGATAGAATCAAAGATTGTGATCCTAAAGGAAGAGTTGGACAAGACAAATACTAAATTAAAAAACAACAAAGTTTGAAAAGAGTGTTAGAGCTCTAGATGAGGTTTTAAATTTCCAACGATAACCATGCATCAAGACGGGTCTTGGATATGAGGAAAAACAAGAGTTTACTGATAAGGATTTGAAATTAGAAGTTGTTGAACCACTTTGAAGTAAGAAGATAAGGCTACTCAAAAGAACAACACTATGCAAGAAAATAACAAATTTGAGAACAAGTGGCATAGTGTTCCCAAAAGAAACCACATAAGATCATCCTTTCCAAAGTAGTCTACCAATTTTTAGAATTATTTTTATGGTTATTGTTTTTCATGCAATCGGTTTGGGTATACACAAAGATATTGTAGATCTCATACAAGAAATTTAAAGAAATAAGTATGCAAAATAAAGTTCTTATGTGTCCTCAAATATAAACTACAATTTATTTTTTCCATTGATGGATTTTTATGTTTAATGTTATAAGTTCCAAAACTATGGACATATAGCTCATTTTTACAAAAGTGTGGAAAATCTCAGACAAAATAAGAATGAGGATGGATGGAACAAAAATAGAGTTGCAGATGGTTTCTCAGGTAGAAGGTTTAATTATTTTTCTCCTTTATCAGATGATATTGTATGTTATAAGTGTAACAAGTATGGACATAAGGAAATAAAATATAGAAGTAATTTTGTTGATAAAAATAATAAAATGGATGCCTATGTTAAACATAAAAGTGAATACATAAAATTATGGAGAAAGAAGAAAAAGTAGGAGAGTTCTAATAACGAAAGAAAAGATGAAGATTGGATAGGCCAAGGGATGATAACAATCGTTAATAATGTGTTGTCGGGAAAATGTGCAACAAGGAAATTAGAAGTTTCAAGCACGACAACTATACCCCGTGTAAAATTTTCATGTTTTATCATTCCTAGGCACACCAGTGTCAAATCCATCACTCGGGTCACACCCTATTTGATGTAAAACTGTTCCCCTAGGTGGTTTAGGAAAATATATTCATTCCCCCAAGGTGATTTTAGGGAGTTCTGAAAAGATGTTATCTTCTAGCAGTATTGGGAAGGGCTATCGTTGGCCTTCCCAGGACTGGATCAACCCCTGGAGTGGAACGAAAGGAAAAATTCAACATGGAGGTGAATTAAAGACCTTAGAACATCATGGAAATTATTTTGGAAGGTTTGGAGAAGTTTTGAAAGACTTGGAGCAATCTGAGTAAAAATAGGGTTCACAAGCCTAAGCAATACACAGGCCTAAAACAACTATTGGGCTTCAGAAGAAGATTCCAGGAGCTCTAGATGGAGTTAGAAGTAAAAAAACATCTCTAGAAATAGGATTCCAAGACCTACATGATGGTGAAATCATATTTTTCACAACACCTTGGTGCATAGGATTTTTCAAGCAGTGTTTTATCAGCACAAGTGGAGTATCAAATCAAAAATCCAATTTTTTAGGGATCAGATGGATGAATCAAGACATGATACCCCCACCATTGGATTCAAAATTCCATTTCCAGTCATTATCATATAAAATTTCACCAAGAAATTCCACCAGGAGCTCAAGTTATCATTGTTCCAAGTTACCCTCTCAAAGGTAGTTCAGACTTAGTCATTTTTTGAGAGGACACATGTCAAACACGAGGAGCTCCGACGAGATTTCATTTCCCTAAGGTTAGGTACACCAACACTTGAAAAATGTTCCCAGCCCCCATCTGAACTCGGGACCCTCATGTGACCTCCAGACTTTACTGATTCAACCCCTATATGCATTTTGGAGCATCCATTCCTGTTGTCGATCAAGCGCCACGTGTCAGCTCCAGGACCACCATGGAAACTGATGTCCCTCATGTCCCTAAGGTGAGGGACATCAGACATGTAAAAATGTGCTCAGCCCCTATGGGAGTCTTTTGGTCACTCACGTGACCGACTTTCAGCCCCCAGTGCATTTTTGGAGCATTCATTCCCTGTCGTCGAGATCAAGCACCATGTGTCAGCTCCAGGACCACCATGGAAACTGATGTCCCTCATGTCCCTGAGGTGAGGGAAAAAAACATGGAAAATGTGCCCAACCCTCTAGGAGAGTGTTTTTGTCACCCATATGACCAGTTTCCAGCCCCCTCAATGCTTTAAAGCTGATTTTGGAGCACTCATTCCTTGTCGTCGGATCGCCGCCATGTGTCGCCATCTTGCTCATTGTGGAAATTGATTTCCCTCACATCCCTAAGGTCAGGGACATTAGGGAAAAAAGTGCACCCAACTCCAACTCAAAAATTTGAAATTTTTCTAACTGTTGGTTGCTTCTTGCTACTTCTCGTTGCTTCTTGCTGCTTCTAACATCCGTGTGCATAGACATCTCCATCTCCTCCTCTGTAACTCCTCACCATCATTCCTCCATTTCTGAACCTTGAACCATACCTTCCATATAGGTACTTCCCTTCACTCCATGAAATCACACAGGCCCTAGAAGGAAAATTGGAGCAAACACAGAAGGAGAAGCACATAAAGAAGAAGGAGAAAACAGAGAAAACTCCATGGCCATGAAACGAGAAGTTGAAGAAATCTCCCAAATGGATGTGAAACAACAAGTTATATTTTTTTTCATTCCTCTACCCAAGGCCATCAAGAAGAAACCTTCAAACTCTCCTCTTGTGTAACAGAGCATCCACAACAAAGAAATCCCACTTTTGGCTCAACGAAGAAAAATCCAATTTCCCATCAAACCTGTTGGGTGAAACGAAGTAGAATTTCACGTGAAGCACCAGAAGAAAAAACCTATCGCAATGAAATTTATTTTTCGCAAATGGAGGAAAACCAAGCCTATAATTTTGAGGTCCATTAATGGTTGTTGCATCCAGAAGCACCGCTGCCAGTACAAAAATTAAAACTTTAAAATCTCCTGGACTATTAAGCGGGCATGCCCGAAATTTTAGAGGGGTGATATTGGGAAAAAACCATATAAATTTTTTTTTCCACGTCAATCTGACTCCTAGAAGCTAACTGTCTAAAAAATTAGGTCTACTAGATAGGAACTGTTATTTTAGGAAAGTCATCAACAAAAGAACCTGCGAAGGAAGCGAAGACATTGGAGGTGCACTAGAGCTGAGAATTCACCTAAAAAGACATTTTGACACTTACTAAAAATATTAAGTGGTCCCACGGACACCTGCTAAAAATAGAAAGTCACACTGAAAGAGCAGTTTTGACACAATGGGACATTCAAAACTTCATCGCATTAGAGCTTTCCATGAACGAGGACCATTGAACTTCATCACGGGAAACATCTTCTCCTCCTCTCTCTCTTCCCTCTCCCCCAATTTCTCTCTCTTCAAATTTTCTAATTCTTCATTGGGGTTTGCACTTTTTGATATGCCTTTAAGTCACTTAAAAGTGACTTTAGAAACATAATGTAAATTAAGTCGCCTTGATTTTATAAAAGGGACTTAAATATTTTGTAGGAATATGAATAGTCTAAATTTAGGAATAAGGCATATAAAGGGTCATGGAGAATATGAAGAGTCGAGTCTATTATATAAATTGTAAATCCATTCCCATTTCAAAGGGTTAGCGATTGATCTTGTAAACTCAAGAGTGCATTATACCTAGAGAAAGAAAAGGAGATAGCCATTTTCTTCTACTTTCCTCCACTCTCAAATTTCTTCTATTCCCACACTATGTACAACTTTTGTTTAAGCATCAATACAAGAAGAAGGATTTTGTAGCCTTTTTTATGAGGATATTTTAGAAACTATGAGTTCACAATCTTATCTCGTCTTGTTGCCATTTGTAAGGTTGTTTCTTCTCATAAATGCATGTGTTGAAGTTTCTAACTAGTGTGTGCAGGAATCTGATTTCCTACCTGTAACATTAGTTCCCCTATCTCATTTCTCACTCCCCTTTCCCACTTTTTAGACAAAGTCTTCCCTAGCAAGAGATTACTAGCTTTGCCACAGGGTCAATGGAGTGCCCCTATTGGATCCCCGGTTGAAAGGCCACCAGTAAATCCACATTTTCTCGAGCATGCACATACAAACTACACCAGTTAAGTAGAGGGACTTAGATTCCAAGAGCGTTGGCAAGAAATCCACAAGTTTTTCCATCCAAAAACTTTTCTCGCCAACATAATGTTAATGAGGAACAAAATTAAATGTAAAAAGAGGAGTCTCTACAGTGTTTACAAATGGATGGTTCTCATGAGAATGCAAAAGAGAAAGTTGAGCAAGTTGATGATAATCAAGATGAATTTTTCTATGAATTTGAAGCAAATTACTCATATTGTTATGAGGGTGAGATTTTTTTCTTGAAAGAATAAGCTATAATTACACAAGAGGAATGTGATGCATTGGACTGCAATGCCAGGATGAAAAATATTAAATTGTTTTGACAAAGTGGAATATTTATGTATAGTTTTTTTTACAGATTGTGGCACATTTCAATTTATAGAAGAAAGTAAGAGATCTCAGTGGAAGAAATAAAATCATGAACACCATTTGGATGTAAAGTATTCAGATGCAAAGGACAAGCAAATTTTAAAGACTTAATTGAAAGCTTATGGAGAGAACAATATTCAATGATAAGAAGTCTCTAGAAGAATATATATGATATATTTTGGTGGTAAGTGTAAAATTTTTTGATACTCTCGAGAAGTTACAAGCATGAGCTATAAGAAAAATAACAACATTATCAAGCTATGAATCAGCCATGGAAGAGTGTAACGAGGCTTTTAGCAAAGTAATGTAAAACCAAGAGAAGATACGAGAAATAATTAGTATCTTTAGACAAGTCATGTAAGATTCAAGGTATGTGGATAGTGGCAAATAATTAATGAGATGTTTTCAAGGTCATGATGAGAAGAAGAGGCACATGAAAATATGATTGAAGAGTGCTAAAAGAGGTTACTTGGAGAACTCATGGAGTTGAGTCATTTGAAGTTATGTAAGAAGTAGATTGAGTTGGATGTGTTGATTCCTTTTGGGAGATATTTTGATATCTTGGATATGCAAGAAGCAAGTATTCTACAATAGATAAAAAAACAAATTGTAGTAATATCATGGTGTTCATAAGTTTTTAAGAGAGAAACATAAACTTGGAGGGAGTAAATCATCTAGTTCTCATAGCAAAAACAAGTCAACAAATGCATACTCTAAGGGGAGGTTTTTGAGTGTTTTACTCCTTTGACATTGATGTCAAAGGGGGAGAGTTAAAGCAAGGTGGAGTAACTTGATAGCCTACGGAAAATTATAGTATTGCATAAAGGGGGAGCAAGCTACATTCACAAATTATTTCTATACAAGGTGGTTGGTTATACAAGGTGTTTGGTTTCCATTAATGACAAAGGAAGAGATTTTTGGAATAATTGTCTTTGATGTCAAAGGAAGCTAAATGAGTTGGTAGCATAGCAGGTTATTGGAGTTAAAAGGTTATTTTAATCATTGATATCAAAGTTATGCTAGAGAAGACAACAAAAAATAAATTGTTAAAGATCAATGTTTGTGTTTGTATAGAATAATCAGAGCATGTAGCGTATGCACAACCAAAGATGCAACTAGTACAAAATAATTACAAAATGAATACACAACATGTGTGTAGTGAATTGAGGTGGAAGGCAAAAGGACACTAATTATTAAAATAGTGAACTCATAAGAAGTAAAGAGTCGCATAATTAGTTATAAAGGTAGATGAAGCTAAAAAGGTAGAGGAAGTGGAATAATAATAGAGTGGAGAAAGAGAAGTATAAAAATAGGAGAAAAATTATGAGGATCATTCATAAAATCTAAGAGAAGATGGAGAAAATGTAGATTTTGAGGAGGAGAAAATCTAAAAGGAAGAGATGTGCAGTTATAGAGTAATAGCGAATTGTTGAAGAGGAAGAAAGAGCAAACTGTTGAGAAGATGATGAGGTCGGAGGATACGTTAGAGAGGAAAAATAACAAACTCAAGATGAATGGAATAGTATAGTATTGAAGAGGAAGGAAGAGTGAGTAGTGCAGATATGTGGTAGCCAAGAAGAGAAGTAAAGCACGGGTGTGATTGGAGTGAGTGGATGAAGGTGTGAACATTAGAGAAGAGAAGAAATATAAATATATCTTATTTCATTAATTGGACTAATGTCCATGTTAAAAGTATGATATGATTTATGTGCATAAAGAGAAGTGGAATTTCCATCATTAGGTTGAAGAATCAACTACAAAAGGTGGATTTTTGTATTGTTGAGGTCGAAGCCTCAAACTTTGAAGATTGGTGTCTCTAGTAGGTTGGTGCCTATGAATTAGATGAGTTGGTGCCTCCAAAGTGAGTTGGTGATCGTGAACCGGCTGATTTGGTGCTCGGTGTTGGGGATTGGTGTCTCCAGTAGGTTGGTGCACACAAATGTGTATTGATATATTTTGGGGCTAGATTTGGATAGTAGATCCAAGTAGTATTTTCTCTATGGTTTTCTCCCATGAGGTTTTCCACATAAATCTTGTGTTATATGGTTGTGCAATTGTTATATATTATGTGATTGTTTTTATTATGGATGTTAATGTTTAAATAGGTAAAATTTTATCTAATATTGATTCACCGCTCTCTCACTATTAGTGCATTCTCTTCAATCAAGATCACTTTCTTACTTCTATAGGCCTTTAAAATTCACCCTAGTGATCACAAATCAACTTTATGATGCTCAAACATTTTCATGTTTATCTATTAATTCATTAAAACATGTCCTCACCTTATAGATAGAAGGATTACTCCCTGAATGAGATTGTTGTCCTATGGCCCTACGTTGAATTGAAATGAGGTGATTTTAATGTGCTTACTCTTTTGAGATGTGATCACACTGCAAGGTGTTAAATGAGTGTTTAAGAACACTATAAAGGGAATTGAGATGATTTCTCATTCTTGTAAACATGATACTCCAAATAAATATCATCACCTTACCCTTTCTGGCTCTAAAAACCTCCTTAAATGACATAAAATTTAGGATTCTCGTACATCTTCTTGCTCATATGCCTCTCATGGAAATAGGTTTCCTCCTCCATATAGCAGGATTGATCCCTAAATGAAACTTGAAGAGATATGTGAGAATGGGTTCCATGTTCTTCACCTCCACATTGTACTGAAATATGACAAATGTCACCTCTCTAACTTGTAATACGATATCACATCACCAAACATTGATTAAGTGTTTAGAAACACTCTCATGAGATATGCATTGTTTGTGATCCTGAGTTGACTGCCACCATCACTCAAGGTAAGATTCTCTTATCATGCTCCTGATGACCATTTACTTGATGGATTGAATTATAATGGAGTAATTTATGTTTCAAATTATTCATAGACATCGTGATGATTTTGATTTCACATGTTTTCCAAGTGATTGTCTTTCACACATAGTGATTCAATCGAATGGTTCCTCTTCATAGTGTGATTCATATGATGTCCCTCACCTTTGGAGAGAGATCTAGTGAAAATGATGTCTCCTTCATGATGGAAACATACTTAGTATTCCTAGACATATTTTTTTCTCATCTACGCCTCGT
Source organism: Taxus wallichiana var. yunnanensis (assembly GCA_018340775.1). Classification (NCBI taxonomy): domain Eukaryota; kingdom Viridiplantae; phylum Streptophyta; class Pinopsida; order Cupressales; family Taxaceae; genus Taxus; species Taxus wallichiana. The sequence goes on from CM031243.1 coordinate 395,402,166, forward strand.
AGGTCTTCTCCTCTAGATAGAAGGATCTCTCTGAATGAAAATTTGTGCCTCCAACCTCATGTTGAGAAGAAACAATGTGCTTACATTCTCTTTCTTCCACGAGCTATGGGAACATTATAGGGAAGTTGAAATAGTTTTTAGGAACACTGGTGTGAGACATGGTACTTCATAGAACTATGATAAATTCCTACAAATATGATGATCTTTGGTTAAGGCACATTGGGAACACTGTCTATGATGTAGGAACATCACTATTATTCACCTCATAGGATAAATTCATGTTTGCAGAGGTTGAAATACTTCATCAGGACTCGGTTTGGAGATTTGTGTATCTCTTTAGTGATGAAAATGTCTCCTTATTGAATTAATTCATCCATGATGATTCCTTCTACCATAATTGGGATGAGTTGGGATCTGCTTCTTGTCTCAAATTATGCCATGCAAAATTCACCTTTGAACCGATTCTTTGGAATCCTGTAAGGGATTTCTTTCATGTTTGGGCCATGAGACAATTTTCTAGCCTTGAACTAGTGGAAAAAAGAAATGAGATAGGAAAATGGGAGTTTCCACAAATTTCTAATCTCAATTACAAGACTTACTATTTTTAGTAGGTCCTATCTAGGACTACTATTTTTAGCAAGTTTTCAAAATTTTCACCTCCTAATATTTCTTGCTCATTTGGAGTATTTCAAATGCTAAGGATTTACTATTTTTAGAAACTTGCAATTTTTATACATCCGCAACTCTGTATAGTTTCTATTTTTATAAAGGGAACTTCTGGGTGTTAGATTGATATGAAACTAGTCTAAAAAGTTTTGTGATTTTTTAGGGATGCTTCGCTCTGATTTTTAGATGATTCCCTTGTCCAAATTAGTAGGAAAATTATAATTTCATCAAAGAGGGAAGAATAATGAGAGAAAAATCAGCACTCCATATTTCAAAAATCATCGACCTCATTATGCAATAAATGGCTTGGATGAAAGTTGATTTTACGAAGAACATCCACTCCATATTTTAGGTTTTTTTACCTATTGGATCTCCATAGAATTAAAAAGTAAACTTGGTGTAATTTTATAATGTGGCATGACCAAAAATCATTGGAGATCGGGAGGGTGTTACGATAAAAAATTCAAGAAAAAATACTAATTGTTTGAGAAATGGAGAGTTAGTGAGATTTTATTACATTTCTTGACTTACATGCAATCGAACTTCTCAACTATGGTTAAAATGGAGTGGATTTGATCCTACACCTAGTAAAATGGGGATAAAGTGGACATCACAAACACTAAAGTGTGACTTTCACCAGATGGTGACAAGTGGAAGTTTGTGGTGTGAGGTGGATGAGATGCGGGGTGGTAAATGACACGAAGGAGTTGGAGGTGGTTTCATGGTGTCTAGGGGTTGTATGGATGAGTGGATCACAATTTTGTGTCACCATTTTTCCCTTAGGGGACAAAGGGGATAGAGGTAATACTACACACACCAAATTTCAACCCTGGAAGAATGATGTAGGTCACACTTTGGCATTCCCCTTTCACTATGGGGATGTAGGGGACACTTGGGACACTTGGGACACTTGAAAGTCCAAAGTGCAACTTTTGGGAGAGAGTGAATTCACAATTTTGAGTCCCACATCTCCCCTATGGGATAGAGGGGACAAAATAGTGTATAAACTGTAACTTAGCTATATTAGAAAAGTAGATTTTGCCTTGCATGTCCAAATTGGGACACCTAAATTGAATTTTTCACCATGAAAGATTAGGAAAGTGTTTTGGGGTCAAATATTATATTATTTTGACTCCAAAACACCTAATGAGATCAATGGAACTATTATTTATACTAAAAGATTAATTTAATTCCAAATTTAGGACCTATTCCATCTTCAACTAAGAGTGGCAACAACATAGTTCTAAACTTTATTAGGAAGTATTTGAGCCTTGGAGAAAAAAAAAAATTCCACCTTGTAGAGGATTCCAATATATTTTTGATGATATTTTTTCCTCTTAAATCATTCGAAACTCACAGAATCATCCAGAGAAGGTAGCTTACACTATTTGAGTTTTCATTCCCTACACCTTGAATTACTCGATGTTGAACATATTGTTCCTAAATCAATTTCTTCCCTAAATTTTCATAAATTTCCTCAGACACCTTCAATATCCTTAGGCATCACCCTCATATTATTTATATTTTTCCCGTATGCTTCCGAAGGATTTTACCAGTGTAGAATGGCCAAAATGGCCCTTTTAGGCCTTTCGAGGTTGTCTTTCATCAAATCTCAATGAGATCACTAATTGCATTAGGAAACCTTCCTGCATGTTAAAAATGTTGAATAATCATGTTAGTAATTTCCTTTGAGCCTAGGTGAGGGTATAAATGAGGGTAGGTTGGCCATAGGAAGGATGCAGAGTGACTGGGAATCATAATTTCAATTATGGATTTAGTTGTCATGCTCAAAATTTCAATTCTTCATGTCAGACATTTTACATGACAACAAACTTACAATCCATAAATAATCTAAGTGATTTAGGATATCATGCAATCATATATAAATTATTCCTTATAACACATTCTAAGTCACCTTTTTATACAAAAGGAATTACAATCCATAAATCATCTAAGTGATTTAGGTTAGCATGCTGAAAAAAGAACTTTGTTCCACAAATTTTACAAAATCTGTAATACGCTTCTTTTTTTTTCTTTTGTAGGTTTAAAAAACAATTTGCAGTGACAAGATTTAGTTTATCATGGATTTTGGAAAATTTGGTTCGAGGCTTAGGTTCTGCAGATTTAGAAAAATCCACAACACAAATATTTTTAATGTCTCGTGGGTTTTAAGAAAAACATGTTAAAGATACAAAGTTGTAGTGTTACATGGATTTGTTGAAATCCATAGTACACTTCATCATATTCCATGGATTTTTAGAAAAATGTAACAAAAACATTTTTAATGTTCCGCGAGTTTTAAGAAAAACATGTCGTTGTACAAAGTAGTAGTGCTACACAAATTTTGGAAAAAACCGTGGTACCCAATAACAATAAAAATTCTTAAGATAAAGTGATTATGTACGAAGTCTTACATAAGATTATGGAGTCTTTTATAAAACAATAATCTCTCATATCTAATGCTTCATTGGGTATTACAAGTAAATTCACATGAAGTGATTATTTACTTAAACAAAGTGGAAATAGTCTAGGGAGTTTTACAATTGGCACAATCATGCCGTTAAGAGGTGGCATTGTAAAAACATGCTCATTCCTCCTTATTTCCCCCTCAAGGGAAACTCTGAAAGGCCATAGCTCATCTGATTCAAAGGTGAAGATCAACATCATTCACATGATCATTTGAGTCTTGCTCATCTGATTTAGAGGTGGAGATCAAAGTCATCCACATGATCATTTGATTCAAATAACATATGCTCATTTAATTTAGAGGTGGAGATCAAGGTCATCCACATGATCATTTGAGCCAAATTCTAAAATGCCCAACATAGCACAAAGTTTGCATAAATTTGTAGCACACAATGGCTTTATAAAAAGTTTGCAACTTGATCTTTAGTAGAATAAATCTCAATATGCTTGGTTCTTTGATGTTGAACTGGATTGTTTGCAAGAAAAATACAACTTTGGCTGTCACATAGAAGAAGATTACTTCCTTTAATGCCCATATGAAGTTCTTCCAACAATATTTTCATCCACATGGCTTCAAATACTACTTCCATAACATTTCTATACTCCACTTCAGTAGAAGAGATAAATATTGTTGGTTACTTCTTGTTACTCCAAGTGATTACACCTACACCCAACTTGAAAACATATCTAGAAGTATATTTTCTATCCACAATATCACCAACATGGTCAGAATCACAATAACCAAATAAATTTGCATCATCACAAGAAGAATAATACAAACCATAATTGATTGTACCTTTGATATACCTTAGAATCCTTTTTCCATTTTCCAATGGTCCTCATAAGGATCCTACATGAATCTAGAAACAATTCTAATTGCATAAGATATATCAAGCCTAGTGATAGTCAAATAAATAAAATTACCAACAAGTTGTCTATATAAAGTATGATTAAATTTATCACAAGTAATTTTTGGATCTAGTTTAACTCTAACTTCCATAGGAATAGAGACAAGATTACAATCAATCGTGTTAAATATTTTAATAAGGTAAAAAGTATATCGTAGTTAAGATGCAACAATAGATTTGTGATTTTAACAAATAATTAAGTCTAAAAATTGATTTAGGAGACATAAATCAGTCATTTCAAAACATTTTCTTAATTTCTCTTTGATTTTAAGAATTAAATTCTTATCACTACTAGTAATCAAGAGATCATCAACATATAAGACAATAATAATAACATGATTACTAGTAATCATACTTGATTACTAGTAATTAAGATGCCATCAACATATAAGACAATAATGATAACATGATTATTTTAATATTTTATAAACAAATCATTGTCAGAAAAGTAGTTTTAAAAACCAAGAGCTTGAAAGAAACTATTTATCTTAACATACCAAGCTCTAGAAGTTTTCTTAAGACCATACAAATATTTTTAAGCTTATAAATGCAATTCCTTACTGGAGTTATTCAAACCCTTTATATTGATGCATGTAGATTTTTTCTTTCAAATCACCATTTAAAAGGTATTTTTCACATCCATTTGATGAATCTCCCATCCATGTTGAGCAACTAAAGCTAGGATAATTATAACAATGCTCATTGTTTAAACAGAGAAAAAGTTTTAACATAATATAAACCAGGTTTTTGAGTGAACCCTCTAACAACTAATATTACTTTGAATTTTTAAATTTACCAGTAAAGTTATACTTAATTTTATATAGCCATCTAGATCCTACAATGCTTCTTTTATGAGGAAGGGGGACTAATTCTCAAGTTGTATTTTTAATTAGAGCATTATATTTAGCTTTCATAGTATTAATCCACATTTCATCTAGGCTAGATTCTTAAAAATATTGAGGTTCGCCTTTATACAAAGTTGACAAGGCATGATAAGAATGTTGACTACAGGTCATCTTTCTCAGATTATTAGGTGATAATTAGAAATCATATTTTGAGCCCACTTAGGAATTTTATATTGAGACACAGATTAAGAAGACTCCCCCTCAATATATACATCCATCATATCGAATAAAATGATCATCCTCTTGGTAATTAGTTTCCATATTATTTGAATAAGGATTATCAATTTGAAGAGTTTCAAACTCAGGAAACACATATGAGGGAAGAGAGGAGGATTCATAAAAAATTTCTCTAAAACATGAACATTCCTATTATCTATAATCACATGTTTATGTGTATCATGCACTCTTAATCCTTTTGTGTGACCACCATACCCAAAAAAAAATATGCAAGAGTAGGAGGTAGGATCAAGTTTCTATCTTTTGACTTTAGGAATGAGAAGGGAAGAATGGCTACCATATTTATTTAAATGAGATATATCATGTTTCTATTTGGTCCATGTAGACATCTAAAATGTCGACATGATTAATTATGATTAATTTGTCTCGCAACATCATTTAAATCCATATAATAATTAATCACAAGGTTAATTATTATTATTCCATTTTATCATATTTCCCCTTTATCATCATTTATCATTTATCCCAAATCCTTTTAATCCATCATTATATCCCATCTTATCATTAATCACTTTTATTTCATTATTATATCATATTATCCTATTATAATCCCTATTAACATTTTATAGGAATTTAATATTCCTACATCTCACCTACCACCTACTCTACACATCCCTACACCTAGCCTTTCCATGTAATCTCACTCCTAATCATATTTTATCAACCTAATCTAATCCTAATCCTAATCACATGCTCCACCTCTAAATCTAGAGGCTTTTATTTCTAGAAGCCTCTCTAACCTTCCTCTTCCATTGAATTTTTAATTCAATGGAAGCTTCTTCCCTCCATGATTTTTGAATTCAAATTATAGAGCCTTCCACTCTAGAATCCTCTAATCCTCACATGCATTCTCCACCCTTGATCCAAATCCAACATGGATTCATCCTAGCCATTAAATCCTCCACTCCTTAGTTATAAATCTAGCTTTCCTCCTCCATGAGAGCCAAGTCACAAATCCATAGAAATTTTTTGTTAATTTTATCAATCATCCATTTTATCCTCTTAGCACTTAATCAATCCATAATTTATCTTTAATCCAATCCAATCATCCATCAGTCCATTGGTCTTCATCAAGAAATCCTCATCAAATCAAGGGGAGGTGCTGCCCAAGTGACTCCAAAATCTGAAGCAACCAAGTTCAATCCAACATCTTGAGCACATCCAAAGCATCAAGGGAGCTCTTCATTTGGTAAGTGAAGGTATTGCATTTATTTCTCCCTTCCATCTAGCTCAATCTAAGGTATTTTTGAATAGATTAGATTTAGGAATCAATTGCTTTGTTTTTGGTTTCTAACTTTTATCTAATCTTTTAAACATATACTGATCCATACTTCATAAGGTGTAGTTTGATGAAAATATTTAGTAGGAACTCTATTTAGGATATGAACAACAATGTTCATGGCTTCATACCAAATAAACCTAGGCACTTTGGACGGATGAAGCATGTTCATATCCATTTCTATTATGGTTTTATTCTTCTTTTCAGGTATGCCATTTTACTATGGGGAATATGGAGTTGTTACCTCTCTTTGAATTATGCAAGACATAAAAACTCATCATAATTACTATTTAAATATTCACCTCCATTATAAATTCTAATTCTCTTTATTTTTAGATTAGCCATGTTTTCAACTAAGGCTTTAAATTCTTGAAACTTAGACAAAACTTTAGATTTTTTCTTAATGTAATAAGACCAAGTCATTCTAGAAAATTCATCAATGAAACTAGCATACAAGGATCCACCAAGAGAGGGAAATTTCAAAGGACCTCTTACATCACTATGGACTAACTCAAGTAATTTGGAGGAATTAGACGTAAGTTGTCTATGAAATGGTTCAACATGTTGCTTACCATGCAAGTAACTTTCACAAGATTCATGGTCTAATTTCAACTTAGGGAGTCCTATAACAAGGTTAAGGTGGGATATTTCAAACAAACTTTTAAAGTTCACATGCCCAAGCATTTCATGTCATAATTGAACAACATTACAAGAAGAAGAAGAAAGACAAGATTCAATAAAAAATCCTTCAAAGATATACAAGCCATTCTTAAAAACCAACAACAATAATCTTACCAAGCTCATTCTTTACATACCATTTATCTTTTAATAACACAACTTTGTAGTTTTCTCTAGTTAATTGAGAACAAGATAAAAGGTTCTTATTTAAGTTAGGAACAAATAAAACATTTCTATAGTTTACTTTTCTAACTTAACATTACCACAACATTCATACCTAATGAAAGAATTATCTCCTAGATATATATTCTCATGACATTCTACAACATCAGAAAGAATTTCATGAATATATGTCATATGCCTAGATGCACCACTATCTAGAATCCATTCATTGTCATTAGAGGATGAAAGAGCAATAGCCTACTCAACATTATTAGCTTGATTTTTAGATTGATTCGATTTCTATTCTTCTTCTTTTTATTGAAGTTCTTATTTTTAGCATTATTATGAACCTTATTAACTTTAGAATAACAATCAACTACTTTATGACCAAATTTACCACATTTGGTACATGTTCCATCAAACTTGACCTTAAAAATTTGATTTTTCTTAGGAACTTATATTTAAAGTTTGATTGTTGATTAGTATTGTTATTATTCTTATTTTTAAATGATTTCTGATTTTGGGAGAATAATTCCTCAGAGGAATTTTTTGAGCCTAAGTTATCCATTACTCTTTCTTCTTGAATAATCAGAGAAGACAAGATATCTAAATTAGGTAAATTAGATTCATTTTGATACTTCTTTAAGATAGAAATGTAGTTTATGAATTTTAATGTTAATTTGAATAATAAAATATAGTAATTTATCTTGAAATAATTCATAATTACAAACATCTAACTGAGCCTTAATATTATTAATTTTGGCTAAATAATTAACTATATTTTCACCTCCTTTCATTGAACTTGTAAACAATTCCATGATTAATTTAATTATTTTAGAAAGGTGATTTGCCTTCATGCATAGTTTGTAATTGATTCCATGCATCAGTTAGAGACTCCATGTGTCTTATATGCAACAAGAATTCATCTTTGATACTTTGTAATAGGATTGACATGGCCTCTTGGGATTTTTGGGAGAATATACTCAAGCTTTTAGGGTTAGCTTGTCTCTCAATGGGTCTCTTTTCAACACCACTAACTAGATCCCAAAGCTTTCTTTCCATAAAGATGGATTTAAGCCTAAATCTCCAAATGTTATAGTTAGAACCATTTAAAATCTGATATTTATCCATATATAAGGTAGATGAACTAGCCATACTCCAAGAAAATTATAAAATAAGAGAAAATTAGTGTTATGCAGTTCACGGTTGCAAATATCTATTGTTAGAGTATTGTGGTTAAAACACAAATTTTTGTAGAATGAAGACAAAAAAATTATGGAATTGAGATATCATAAAATATAATAAAAAACTTCAAACATGGTGTAAAAAATAAATGTAAAAACCAAAAAACAAAAAAATTCAAGCCGCTAAAATTTGTGTGAAGTCAGTAAGGTAAAAGATAAGAAATAACTTTTTCAAATTTTAAAACTCGTAGAACAAGGAGACAATGTTCCATGAAAATGAAGAGTTTTGAAAAAATAATTAAACCTTCATTCAAGGTGAGAAAACTCAACAGAGAGGCCATGCAAAACAAATATCCCAAACTATGATGCGGGAATAAGGTAAATATAAAACTTTCAAGTTGGAAGCCATAATATAGAGGAACAATGTTCTACGGGATTTTTGAAATTTTAGTGTTTTGTAGGAATTCAAGGTAAAAGTTATGGTAAATAGGGATGCCAATGGGACAAGAAAATTATGCCAAACAAAGGAAGTGTGTAGAGAAAAAAATAGTGTGCGAGATGAAGGAAGTCTGCAGAGAAAAGAAAACAAAGTTTCATGAGTTTTTTTGAATTTTTAGAGTTCCTCAAAATAGTAAGGTAAAATTTACGGAATAAAGAGATCCCCATGGAATTGAAGAAATTAATTTTTACATATTGATGAAAATCCTTAAAAGAGATCTGGAGTGACTAAGGAGTTGAAAAGCATAAAAAATATGCCACGAGGATTTTTCAAGAAACAGAAAAAGAAGTTATAAGGATTTTCAAACTCGTAGACCTGCAAGATGAAGAAACTTGCCCACGAAACAAAGATAAAAGTATACAGAACATAGAATTCTGCAAAACAAGTAAAAATCTACAGAGTGAACAAATATTCCACACAAAAGAAGGCAATACAGAAGGCCATAGAACAAACAAAATTTCTACACGAGACTTTAAAATGTTGTGTAAGGATAAAATAAGTCACACAATATGAAAAAAGGCCACAAAAGACTTAAATAGGCCACACAACATGTAAATAAGCCATGAAAAAGATAAAAAGTCATGTAACATGTAAATAGGTTGTGCAAGACTTCAAAATTTACAAAATGGACAAGGTTTCACACACCAAGTAGAAGACAACACACTATCGTGAAGTAAGGAAAAGAACGTGATGCAAGGCAAAAGCTTGTGTAACTAAAAAATGATGCACAACATGTTTGGAAACTGCACAATAAAGCATAATTCCATGGAGCAAATAAATTTTTCATAACACACAAAAACCGTGACATAACAAAGCAGAGTCCCGCGGAGTGAAGAAAAGTCCACACAACAAGTTGAAGGAGTCGTGTAAGACTAAAAATAGGGGAAGGTCATTGATCACAATTTAAATCACACCGAAGGCTATGGAATATATTAACACAATTTAATCTTCCTCAACTATTTAAATCAAGCAAAACTTTAAATTTAACTTATTTAGCAATGGATTGGAGTTTAGTACTGCCAAGATGAAAAAAGGGCCTCACAACACTACTTAAGGTTTCGTGGGTCTTGAAATTTTTCCAACGACTAATCTTCAAGTGAATATTCACCTACAAAATAAATTTATGTTGCACGCCCAAAAACATCTAGTTATGCTACCATGTTATGGAAACCAAGGAATAAATAATATCATAGATTAGATATCCACCATATTAATTTGCCAAAAATTATAGTTTGTGACTGAACAAAAAGTATAATGAATTAAATATAGATTATGTATTTACAAAGTGCATTATAATTTAATGTAAAGATCCCATAACACATTACAAATGAACATAAAACATAAGATTTAAGTGGGAAAACCTTTCGGTAAAAAACCCACTTGAAAAATATCACTTATCTTTATTGAGAATTGAATTTACCCAAAGACTCCCACTATTTCAAGATCGCATCATTCACATCATTTTTCATGCATCTACTCACATAGACTTGCTCACATGATTCACATAAATCATTTTTAATTCCATTACCAATCTCAAATGAGATCACCTTATTTTATACAATGTGGGTGGCCCATTGCATGGGTAACTCTTATAATTTAAATTTAAATATATGTCAACACGGTATGTGATCTACCACCTTATGTTTTAAGCATAAGTTATAATCCATGACCTTTAGTCTTTAATGGGTTTCTATTAATTCAGTTTCATGTTTAATATTACAACCCCAACAAAAACAAACACACCTCAAGAAAACAAACTCACAAAAATTAAAATAAAATTTCATAGATAAGTTAAATTTCTAGACATGTTCTAGGACCGTTTTGATAACATTAAGATACACAACCACATGCATGCATATAACTATAAAACATTAAAATAATATATACACATATATGTCAAGGTAGAGTTATTGCCATTATATTAAGCTCAAACATGGGGTAGGGCCAATGCCCTTCTCAAATGAGTAAAGTACAATGAATCTATCTTCCACATTGAATTACCTATAACACTAGCGCTTTATACTTTTATAAAATTAGTAGAGACTATTATGAGTGTTTGGAGAGTAATTACCTTAAAAAGAAAATTATAATTAATCTATTAGTAATAGAATTCAATAAAGTTATTAAATTAATTCTTAATCTTCTCTATAAATAGACTAAGCATTATATTATAATTAAATATTACAAGTGCATCTTAATCACATACAATAATATCGTTACTTAAATACACTAACTTTCCCCTTAAGATGTACTCTTTAGAAGGTGTAGAACTCAAATTTATATGACTGGAGTTCATGGATCCACTTTTCAATCACTAAAAATGATAAATGATGTTTATAACATTCAATTACACTATCTCATGTCAAAAACACAAAAGAGTATGGGTCACATGTGTTAGGAATATTAGTGCTCTCATATATTTGTTTGTAATTAATAATTATAAGGGTAATTATTATTGGTAAATGTTATATTGTTAATATGAGTTGTTTACATGACAAATCATATAATAATTATTTGTTAAGTGAGTTTGGTTGTTTAAACCACTCATGTATATTAGAATTTGTTAGAGAGTCTTGTGGGAAGAGTTGCTAAACCAACCTCCCTAATTATAGTTGTTGTATTTCCTATATATGTAACATGTCCTTCATGAGTAATGACATATACAAAAGATTAATATTATTGTGACACATTCTTGCATAAATCTAGTTTTTCTACTTTATTTGGTATCGAAGAGCAATGTTTAGTCGTGTACCTATGATGGAATAAAGATTTGTGACACTTTGGAAACACTATTATATGTATTTTTGATCAATGTGATACTTATACATTTGTAGATACAAATACTATTTATAGATACCCTTTGTGAGAATAAGGTATTTTAATAAGTGTGGTTTATCATACAACGATTCAACATTCATTACTTTACATTAACGCGGTCGTGGATCTGGGTTGTTTTGCAAAAAAAGATTACCTCACACGGTCGAACCCCTCTAGACAAGTTTTAACTTAGGTGTGGTATTTTATATTGCATGTTGTTGAGCATACAAAATATTTTTCTAAGGAGAAGGCACACAAAATATATGCATGTAGGAACAAGGCGCATTTGAAGGCATGGAAATAAGGGAAAGGAAACACGCGCAAGAGTAGTTTGGCTTAGGACTTAGCCATTTTGTTAGATAAGGGATATTTTTGGAAGATAGCATGTGGAGCACACATGGAGATGGAGACTTGCATGACATGCAATGGTGTTTTGGGAATAAGCATCTGATAAGTGACATGCATGGTTTAAGCTAATAATAGGATTACTTCTTTCAATTAACTATAGGACATCTATTATTAGAACACTTACATGTGTGCATGTTATTGTAAAGGCATATGGCTATTATCAGCATGCGGCCTATTTTGAGAAGTGCATAGGCGGTGAAGGGAAAGTACCCACCCCTATAAATATGTATTGAACTATGTAGTTTAGTGTGTGTGAATTATTGTAGAGTTATGTTATTGGTTCTAATGCGCGCATGACTCATGGATATACTTTATAATGTAAGAAGCTTCATATTTTACGGTGTTTAATGCAATGGATAATATTGGTTGGATAATAGTGTTAAATTCATCGAATCTGGTTCATGTATGGTTAATCTTATTATAGTTATTGTTTAATTCATGATTCTCTAAGATCTAGATCTAGATTATGCACTGTGGAATGTTTATGTTTAATTATGGATTTGAATATGTATTATCATCATCACACTAACATTCTGCACAAGCAACTCTAAAGAGGGGCCTGGTACCTTTACATACTTCGGGTGAGTGCTCAGCTCAGGCTGAGCGATGTGCTAGTGCACCTAGGTTTTTCACGAGAAGATTCTAGGCTCCATCATTGGTTCCATTGTCGAGACCTCTTTTTTAGCTATTTTCAGGTGTGTTTCATGATGAATACATACCAATTGACCATAACAAGTGTTTAGGAGTGGATAAAAGATCGGAAGAAAAATAAGCTTAAAGGTTCAACACTGGATCGAGTTTGATGCACGCATGTGGGTATAGTAGAATTTTATAATCCTGTTTGTATGAGAGATTATTTGCTATATTTCCGGTAGAGCTATATGAGTGGCTGGTTTCTTATGCATCTAAAAGGAATTGGAGGTATCACACAATTTTCTGGACATAGGAAGAATTTTAGGCCCTCTATGATGCTGATTTGATTTGGACGCACACTGTGGATACTTGGTTCCATGGTGTTTTGAATAGCTATATTTTAGAGTACTCAATTTCCACTTACGCGTGCCGGAGGTAGATAAGTTCCATTTTTGTGTTATCCTAGGGGAACTTATCTCGCAAGGCATTCCACTAGTGATCAAAATCTTGATGGTAACCCTCAACTTCAAAGAAAATCCGATGGCTAGCTAAACCCTACCACGCGCGAGGCGGGAGCGGAGTTTGGTGAAGGATGGTGGACCTAGCAAGTAAAGAAAAAAAAAGAAAGGTGGATTAAGTATAATGAGGCACATGAGAGGGAGATAGAGAAGCAACGTGATATTGCAGAATGGATGACATTGAGGAGAGAGATAGCTCATGAAGGATTTGGAGCTCACGCAGAAGGCATGGAGCTAGAGCATCTGGAACTCCCCCATTTGGGAAAGCATGATAGGGAACCCTCCTTGGCCTCATATGAGATTGTGTCAGTAGAGATGACATGGGTCATGGGCGTGCATTTGAATCTACCTAGCAACCTAGCCCTTACGCTTGGTTTTCCAATATCTAGTACAACTAGTAGTCAGTAAGCTAGTTTTGGGAGTAGTAGAAAAGGAGTAAATCAAGTATAAAGTGTATCTATGGTCTGGAAAACATATTCTTTGTTATTTGGAGGTACCTGTTTAGGTGCATCGTCGGCCTGTAACTCAAGTGTGCATAATTTTAGACTCACCTCATGGAGTAGTACCACCTCGCAGATCGTAGGAGTTCCGTTTAGTACCACCGTTGGGACACATGGTAAAGTACATCCACTAGTTTTCTTCGGTTACATGTGGAGGATTAGAGGGCATATGTGGTTCTAGTTCTAGAGGATCGGTGGGTCTAGAGGAAAAGGTAACATAGGATGTTCTCGGATCAAATGGGTATGGTCCTCACCAACCCCAAAAAATTTACATGGAGATGTCACTTCATCCTTAGAAGTATAGGGAATATAAGATGTTGTTGAGCACATTCACATGTGTGAGATATCGTGGCATGTAAAATGAATCATAGCTTCGAGTGTAAGGAAAGTCACTTTGCAACTACATTACAGGATGCGCTCACGGTTGGTACATGATGTTTGACCATAATCGACTTGCGTAGATTATGTAACATTACGAGAAGCTTTCCTTAAGGATTTTCATATCCATGAGTTCAAGTAGAAAAGTATAAGTGTGCTCAAGGATATTAAGAAGGGCACTATTGAGAGTGTTTAGGAATATTATGCCATTTTCAAAATATTGTTGTCCAAACTTTCTTATGATATTTATGCAAGCCAACATGTATAGTGGTTTGTTGGGGGCTTGATCAAATCTTTTAGAAGGGTGTTGTCACATAAGACCTATAAAGACTCGTGTGAAGTGCTTGAAGTAGCATTGCGTGTTGAGGCAAGAATAAGTATAAACAATGGAGTGAGCCCATTCCTAGAAGCACATATTACAGCTATGGTAAAGTAGTTAGAGAAACTACTTTGGAAAATTCATCACACGAGATGCGCACCGGGATTTGGTGTACATATTGTGAAGTGGAAATGCACACTAAAGATAGTTGTCCCTGCAGTCAATAGGTTCATTGTTGCTAGACTATGAGATATTTCATTTAGACCATGATGCAAGCCGCTACCCATTATTACAATGTGCGATAAGAAAGAATGTATCTTGTTATTGTAAGATTTTCCGGTCCACGACTCATAATACAGAAGACTGCAGGTTGATTGGTTAGATCCATGTTGCTTTATAGATATTAATATATGATAGATAGGAGTAAATGAGATAATTCTACAAGTAAAAGCAAGCACCATGATCATGATCGCACTCAAATGCACTACGATCGGAACAAAAGGTGCTTTGAAGGAGGTCGTGGCAGAGGTCAAGGATACCGTGGTGGATTCGGGGCCGAGGTCATTGAAACATAATGATTAAGCTGGTATGACCAACCCTTAATGTATATGGGTCCATCACTAATATACATGTTAATATTTAATAATATGAAATATTTATATTTCTATTATTAAATATGTTATCCTAAGTATATACTTTAGGTTAAATATTTAATATCATGAAATGATTATATTTCTAATATTAAATACTATAAACTTAGGTGTATGTGTCAACAATTTTAGGTTGAAAAGGTGGGTCGGGAGACATACGATCACCTTATATAAAAAGGACTTTAAGTCCTCATTTGATATATTCGAGAAATATATAAAAGGTGTGTAAATCAAGTGATTTAGTTTTACCCTTGGTAAATATGGTTTCAAAGGAGGAGGTGATTCTACTGGATGTAAAATAAGTTCTCTGAAGTAAAAGGTTATTTTCAAAGTGGTTTTTACCCTATTGGGATTTTCCACTATAAATATTGTGTCACATGTGTTATTTATTTCCTGTAAGTATTTCTTTATTTACTTATATTATGATGTAATTTTTATTTAAATATTTATTGTAACATTATGTAATATGTAAGTTGATTAAATCGTATTTATTAGAATCCTCAAATTCTAACATGGTAAGTAAAGCGAGGTAAATTAAATAAATAAAGATCAAATATTTTATATTTTATTTATTTATTTTGTACAGTTTTTTTCAACCCGAAAGGGTATTTAAAAGTATCTGGTCCCCTTCTTTTTTTTCAATTTATTTTGGCATTATATTTGTGTGCACAGGGGAAAGGGGCTTCAAATATTTACCTGCGTGAAAGTCACATATAGAAAAAGAAAAGATTTATTACTATATGAAATAATTTTCATGTTTTCTATAATTTCAAATGTTTGCAGGTTAAATATTTCGGAAGGTAAATTCATTACAATTGTGTTCTTTGGTCCCCTTTAAAAGGATTTGATTTGAAAAATATAGTTTATAGTTAATCTATAACTATATATTATATAATTTGAAAACTATATTATTATTTTTAAATAAAAATATATATAATATAGAATAAGGTTTATATAATAATTTATATAAACATCATATTAAAATTTATATAGTTTTGAAAAAAAAACTATATATTAAAAGCCTTAAACCATATTAAAATTACATGAGATTGAGGGAAGAGTCAACAGACCATATTCTAAGCCTAAGTTTAAATCATATTTAAACTTAACTTATAAATCTATGCATATATATTTTTTTAAAAAAGAAACAAACCTAAGTTTGAATCATATTTTATATATATGGTTATTTTAAACCACTTAAAATATAAATTTTATTAGATTTGGTTTATATATGTTTTTAAAAAATCAAAGTGCTTACTTTTTTTAGTAAGGGGGCCGTGTTTATTTCTTGGCTATGAAGGGATTACTTTTTAAATCTTAATACTTATTAAATAAAACCTAACATGTGTCCCTAACCATTTATATTATCCATGTAAGGGGCGGCCCCATTCATTTAGATCTTATAGTTTATAAAAACTATATAAATAAACTTATTTAAAGGTTTTCTTTTATATAAGAGTGGGAGTAGAGAATAAAACGAGAGAATATCTCAAGTATAAATGTGGAACTCTTTAAGTATAAATGAAAAATTAAAAAAAAGGGCTAGTTTATTGGTGGCCCACGTGAAGTGTGGTAAATATTTATTAAAATATTGGTAGTTATAAGCAACATAAAAGTTTTAAAAAATTAGCTTGTAGAAATTATATAAAATATTTTACAATATTTCCATATTTTTAAATGTGTGTGAGGTAAACTTAGACAAGGTTCATGAAAATAGGGATTTCAATTTATTTCATTGGTCGAGTGAAATTACTTGTCCCCTCTATAAAATATGTAGGTTAATCTATATTCTCATAAATCTACTTACACTGTAAAATTCTTTTAACTCAGGTTATACCCTTTAAACCTCTTTAATAAGGGTTATGTGTTTTTAATATAAAAACAATATATAATAGTTTTTAAAAAAATTATTATATGTTGTTTTTTATTTTCATTCTATAAATTATATACATTTTTTTAATAAAAAAGTGTATATATTTTTACATTATAAATTATAATAGGTTATTATAATGTGTTAAAATATAACCTCCCTAATATTATACAGAAGAAGAAATTCTAGAATTTCACATTTTGGAAATACACAAGTTTTGGCTTCATTAAATTTGACGGTCAAATGACCGTCATGGTAGACCAAACATAAGACAATATGACAGTCATTTAGACGTCAAATTTAAGCTCGTAGGTTCCAAGAAACTTTAACTGTGTTAAAATTGACGGTCAAATGATCATCACAATAGACAAAAATAAGCCATTATGATGGTCATTTAGACGTCAAATTTAAGCTGGCCGAATTTTTGTTTACATTAATTTTTTTAGAAATTTGAAGTCATTATGCATTCTTATGGGTCTCTTCTTCACTACTATATGGTGAGAAATATTTTTATATAAATTTAGGGTATAATGCAAAGCCCAAGTTATAATGTGGTTTATTATTTTAATCATGTGAGGTTAATGAGTATGCATTGTAATGACAAAATTAGTTATGATCAAATAGTCTCTTTAGATATGTAAAATTTAGATTTGATTCTATTAAAAGTGTTGTTTTTATCGATAAATATGTATCTAACTATGTGGTACATTGTATATTATAATGGGTTGTTTTACAAGTTTATGAAAACAATGACATCCAACTATTTCTCGTCACGACAAAACCCATCTCTGAATGAAGCCAACTACAACATTTGGGTCAAAATAAAATTTATGGTGAGGAAACCACGGACGATTGTTTTTAGATCTCGAGGTTGCTCCCACCGGTCATCAAACAACTATAGATAACATGAATGCATTCTTGCAACAAATGTAAGATGCTCTTTCTATGTAATGTGAACGATGAGTACCTTCTACACATTGGTAATATTGAACATCTGAAAGAGGTATGGACACAACTAGAATCCATGTATGAAGGATACTTAGTATATCAAGGATAGTAATGAGAGTATAATAGTGAAGAAATTAAAAGAAATAATCTATATATTTTTATGATTTCTCTTCTACATCTTGTTTTATATCTCAAAGTTTGAATAACTCAAAACTATAGCATGAAAGGTTAAGACATGTTAATTGTCGAAGCTTATATAAAATGTATAGATATAGTCTAGTGAAAGGTTTAC
Source organism: Taxus wallichiana var. yunnanensis (assembly GCA_018340775.1). NCBI lineage: Eukaryota > Viridiplantae > Streptophyta > Pinopsida > Cupressales > Taxaceae > Taxus > Taxus wallichiana. The sequence goes on from CM031243.1 coordinate 395,420,483, forward strand.
ATGTGTTGTCTTCTTCTCTTGAAGTTACTTCATTAAATACTTCTAAATGATAGTTTTGATTCTAATTCAGAAATGGTCATGATGATGTTTTGATGCTATAGATGTTTTTGAAACTCTTATCTTCCTAGATAAGAAATTAAATTGGGCTCAATCTATGTTAGAAAACTCAAATCCTATTAACCTTAGAAAAATGACCAGAAGCCATCATATGTACCATGCATTAATTACCTTGTATGAACTTGAGCCGTAAAGTATTATAGGGTCTAGGTGGATATACAAAGTAAAATATAATGGTGATGGTAGTATTAACAAACATAAAGCTCAACTTATTGCTAGATGTTTCACTCAGAAACTTAGTATTGATTATGTTGAGACATTTCCTGCAACTAAAATGAGTATTGTTAGGGCCTTAGTTGTAATTGCCGCTCAATTTAGGTGGGAAATCCACCAAATGGATAAGAAAAATACTTTTTTGAATTACGATTTAAAAGAAGAACTTTACATATTTCAACCTAAAGGATTTGAAGAAATTGGTAAAAAAAATTATGTTTGTAAGTTGAGAAATCCTTGTATGGTTTAAAACAAGCTCTTAGAGCTTGGTATGCAAAAATTGTTTCCTTACTTAAACTTTTAGGTTTTGTTAATTGTTCTTCTAACAATTATATGTTCATTAAGCAATAAGACTCGCATATTATCATTTTATGTATATATGTTGATGATTTGCTTATGTCAGTGACAATTCGATTTAATTCATAGGATTAAAGAGAAATGAAGCAAGTAATTTGAAATGAATGAGTTAGGTCTCTCACATCATGTGATTTATATGATTGTATTTCATTCTATTGTTATTTTTCAAAACACAATATGCAACTATTGTATTGAAAAAGTTTCTTATGATTGATTGTAAACTATTTTCTACTTCAATAGAATTTGGAATAAATATCAATCATAAATCGCATATGAAAAAGGTTGATCTTATTTTATATACGTTGTTAGTTGATAGTTTGATTTATCTAATTATAACTACATCAAATATTTCCTATACAAAAGGAATTACTTCAAAGTTTATGCAAGAACCTTTTTAGAGATCATTGGAATCTTACAAAAAGAATTTTTAGATATTTGAAAGGAACAATCAAATATGAGTTGCATTATAATAAGAATGAAAATGTTATCTTATATGGATTTTGTGATTCTAACCATACCGATGTTGTGTTATAAATATCTTTGGATATGTGTTCAAGTTTTTGGTGTAGGAACCATTACTTGGAACAACAAATACAATCACAGTCTCCATTTTTTCTACCTGAGGCAAAGAAGTACAATTAAAGAAGTAAAGAAGCCATGTGGTCGCAATGGTTATTAGTAGAGATACACATGGAAGCTAAATGAAGTATTTATCTTCTATGTGGTGGTCGTGAGTTGTATTACTCTTAATTAAGAATCTAGTTCAACATCAAAAGACAAAGAACATTGAGATACATATACACTTCACCCGTGTGAACATGCAAAGTGATGAAATAAATCTCAAGTTCATGTTGATTCAAGAGCATGTTTCGACATCTTCACAAAGTCCACGAGTGCTAAAAAGTTTTTTCACTTTCTGAAAAAAACTTAGATTATCGGAGTTATTATTGAGGGGAGTGTGCATGACAATGTCACCTCCTAATGGAACTTGGTTTTTTAAAAAGACCTTCGGCATTTGTAAAAGACCTTCGGGTAAGTGTAAAAAGACCTTCGAGATATGTATACCTTCTCGACTTATTTTTAGAAAGAAGTGTAGAAAGATCTTAAAGGTGATCGTCAAGAAACTCTTTAGTACTTATTGAGTTTCTTGGTAAACATCCAAAGACAAGTATATTTTTAAGGGGTTCCTTGGTTGTAAAAGACTCATATATGCTTGGGTTTAATAACCTTTTATGAGAACCCTGTGAGAAGATGTAAAACTTACAAATCATACTTAGCCACCGATCATGGAATGATCTTTGGGATTCCAAATCCTTTTGTACCAAAAGATAAATTAAGTATGATGAAGGTGTTATAATTCCTTCAACTGATATGCTAGCCTACAAATTTTATGGTTTAAGGATTGTAAATCTGTAGTGTACCATGGGTAGGTAATCTATTGACATATGTTATGTTATCCCACTTACCATTAAGGGGAGTGTTGGAACATAATGATTAAGTGGTCTGGCCAACCCTTAATGTATATGGGTCCATCACTAATATATAGGTTAATATTTAATAATATGAAATATTTATGTTTCTATTATTAAATATGCTAACCTAGGTATATACTTTAGGTTAAATATTTAATATCATGAAATGATTATATTTCTAATATTAAATATTATAAATCTAGGTGTATGTGTTAACCATTTTAGGTTGAAAAGGTGGATCGAGAGACATACCCGATCACCTTATATAAAAAGGACTTTAAGTCTCGCATTTTATATATTTGGGAAATATATCAAAGGTGTGCAAATCAAGTGATTTATTTTTACCCTTAATAAATAGGGTTTCAAAGGAGGAGGTGATCCTACTTTGGATGTAAAAAAGTTATCTAAAGTAAAATGTTATTTTCAAAGTGGTTTTTACCCTATTGTGTTTTTCCACTATAAATACTATGTCACCTATGTTATTTATTTCTTGTAAGTATTTCTTTATTTACTTATGTTATGATGTAATCTTTATTTAAATTTTTATTGTAACATTATGTAATATGTAAGTTGATTAAATTTGTATTTATTAGAATCCTCAAATTCTAATAGAGGCCATGGTGGTGGGAAAGATGAGTTTCTCGCGGAACAAGTTATACATGTGGATCTCCTAACCACTACAAGCACGAATTCCTTCAGAATATCACTTGTTATTTTTATGGGAAGAATCATAACTATGAGGAATGCCCAAAATTATATGAGCATCTTAACAAGTAGCACAAGCAGGAAAACAAGTGTGCGGGGATGGTTAGGATACAATGCACCATAGAAAATTAGTGGATGCCAAAGTTGACACTGGAACCTGAGGTAGTACTTGTGAAGATTACTACATGCACTGAAGTTGTGCACACTAGAGAGACGTTATAGTAGAAGCCTACAATCATTAAGGAGGAGGTTTTACATGCAAGGTACCCAGATCCTACTCATCAGAAGGAGGTTTATTAGGAAACCATGGAGGTACTCAAAAATCTTCAGGGTGAAATACAATTTTTAAAGGAGTCACGGAAGTTAGAGAAAAAGAAGGCAATAGAGCAGTCAATCAAATGTTGATGATTTGAAAGAGGTATGCAAGTTGTTGCACCAGGAGAATATTATTCCATTACTAGGGAATTGGTTAAAGGGAACACTCCACATGCATGTATCGAGAATGGACGATAGATCATACATGTTAATCTTCCCCTCATAGCTTGGATTATGATAAAGGGATAACTTTGTGTCACACCCTAATCCCTCATTCTCTTTTTGTCGTAAAATGAATTAAAACATTGAAATAATTTACAAGTAGCGCGACAACAGATCGGTATTGCTACGTTATATCATATACCACTATGGACACGTATGCATATCTAAAAGGGTATGCATACACGTGCACAATTATACATGTGACATCGCAACAAGCCTATGTCACATAGAAACAAACCATGTAATTTCATAATTCATTTTACGTGTCGATATGCTACCTTTCTGAGATGATGGTTTTTAGTAATCATCTTGGATGGCTATGTGATCATGTTGTGTGTTGTGAAATACCTTCTAGTTAGAGAAGATGAACTTTCATTATGGGATGCATAACTGGCATTTGTACCTTCATGGCTATTATTATTATTATTTTACTTTTGCATACTTGGATGAGTTTAAGTTGCAAAAATATGGTTGAACTTATACACAACTTCTATACTTTAGTCATTATGAGGAAATAATGATATTAAGTAAGGTACTAAACTGTATATTGAGCTTGGTTTCTTACACGACCGTTATATCAAGTTTGATCAAATCTTACATTGAGTAGCATGGGATAAATGTTTGATTAATTCCGGTGAGCTTGGTTATGAAGATGTTGTGATCATCACCTTTGACCTATCCGAATGTCCTCCATGCAAACTCTGTTATGATAAACTTCTATAAGTTTATATACTTAATTGAAGAACATTTTAAGTTATATAGAGGCATTCAATTATTAAAATAACCATGAGGCTATGAGATAATGTTTAGATTAATATTACTTATATTTCAACAATGAAATCAAATATTTCTGGGTATCGTTATTAATTAGGTAGGCCATGCATGAGACTTAAGGGTCTATAAGTCGAATGACTACATTGAAGACCCACCAAGTATAAATTAATGCAATGGATGATTTTGCTACCAGGAATAGTTAATCACAAACCTTGATTTTGATAAAGGTGTTTGCCATGCAAATAGATAGTTATATGCCTATCCATGCAAGCGAGTTAAATTTGGAAAAAGAATATAAAGTTTTCTAAAAATCATGCCATTTGTGGAGGAGAAATATTATACCGGTGGTGGAAGTCTGGTTGGATATTAAATAGCATTGAATATATATTAAATTCTCTTAAATGAGCTTGGGAAACGGGAAGCTTCCTGAAGAAGCTACCAGAACTACTGGAAATCATCTTGTCTTTTTTGTTCTTGCATGTTGACTATGAACTCTTCTTTTTCTTTCGAAAAGCTCCATTTTTGGAATGAAATTTGCATGTAGTTTTTGAAAGATAGCTCGTTGGAAATTTTGGGAGATTAAAAGGAGCTCAATAATTTTGTATAAAAGAGGGATACATGAGATAGATGAATTTTTATTTTTGGAACTTTGTATTGTTCGGCCTTGCGCAAGAAGCTTTGGTAATCACGTCTCGGTGGTGAAGAATAGTTGTTGGGACTGTGAGGTGGAAGGATTTCGGTTTGATCCAGGCATGGATCGCTCTCTCCCCCTCTTAATATCTTATTCAATATAATACTTGAATAGATAATCTTCTGCAACATTCTCTTTGGTTTGAATATGTGTTTGAGGAAGATTAATACTGGTTACTGTATGATTCTGCAAAAAAAAATAATGAATGGTTGTGTTTAAGCTTTCAAGGAACTGCAGTAATAACTGATAGTTTGGATGTTGATGTACTGCATGATTATTACTGTAAAAATTGTGTGTTGTTATACCATTGGGAAGTGTAAACTCATTTCTGAGTTCTATCATTCTCTATTTTGATTATTACTTCATTAACTCTGGGTATTACCCAGATGCCTAGAATATTTATAAGATTAAGGAAAATACCTTAAGTTCATGCTCCAGTAATTTGTGGTATCTTGGGGTTTATGCTGGCTTCACACTATAGCTAAAATCGTGTTTAGTTTCAGATTTATTTTCTTTCGAGGGTTTGATGATAAATAGTAATACTGGAAATATCGATAGCTAATTTGAAGTCACCGAGTTGAAATCTTGAAGATTCAATCACTTAGTCCTTGGTCTTCAACCTGGACATAGACATAGACATTTTGATTTATGAATTTATTTGTGTCACTATAACAATCTATCTATGATAATAATGAGGTTTTGGGGTTGTTATGGCATAGTGGAAACAAAATAATATGAATTTTGTAGGCCTGAAACTTTACCCTCAATGGCTTTAAAAAGGATGCACTGTAATTTTTAGTACTATGGAGTTAATACTTGCTTCTTAGTATAACTAAATCCGTGTTTAGTTTTGGGTTAATTTCCTTCTGGAACTTGGGGTCGTTTACATGCTAGAGAATCTAGCATCAATCCTATATAAAACCCACAAGGGGAATTTCTGATTTGATCATTTCTAATCGATCAGTTTCATCTAGTTAGACTAGGTGCATTAATAATAGATACCACATACAAGTTACATTGATCTATCTGGAAATACGAATTGCATGTTTGAGTGTGAGTGATTGACTTGTGATCTTTAAATTTTGTATATGCGGGTAGCTATATCTTATCGGTCAACGTAATGTAAATAAGGAGACATCCTGGCAATGCAAATAAGCCAGTAATAAGTTTTGAGTTGTCGATTGGCGTCAACATTAGCTGGGGTGAGTTTTGGTTAAGCAAGAAGGTTGCAGGTAATTTTGAAAGCTCTCAATTCAGTTAAAGGTAACTGGAAATTATCTAATTAACTTCTAAACTTGGAAATTGGTTAGTATAATGTCATATGTTGAGTTTTGATGGTTGTTATATCTGGGAAAAAGTAAGGATTCCCTAGTAAGATATATTTAACTATGATTAAAGAACAATAAGCAACTATTCTTATAAGAGTATAACAGATGTGCCTGAAAAGTAGTGTATATTATTTGCTTAAAATAGTTATCAACCTATTCTAGTAATAGATGCCTAATGGAAGTCAGGAGGAAGAACGTTTTTAGGGTTGTTGTTCTGAATATCTTTTCTAGTGAAATTCCGCTACGTGCATTGAGTAGCACAGTTGAGATCAGTCCATATGGATACCTAGAATAATATCTTAAGGATATAAAGATATAATAATATAGTTACAAGTTATTAGAAGTTTTGCTACCAGGGCTCAATTTTATTAAGTCCGTAGCATCTACCAATTACGCCCTATCTCCTTATTGGTGAACAAGATCATGAGATAATTGGATCTCATCAATTTCATTTCGATTGGTTTGGGGAATATTAGTTCTAGTTCAAGGTTGTTTACCCTCTGTTACTTCCTTATCTTTTGACATCTCTGGTCTCATCGAGGCTGAAAGTCATTATACTATTTCAGTACTTTATAAGCTAGAGTTTTATTTTCCACTCTTGTTTGTTTCAGACTAGTGAAACTATTGACAACAATTGATTTAGACTTGTAATTTAGCATGTTATTGAAAGTGAAATGAATGCTATGAAAGCTTAAAATCCTATGATGTTATATGTTATATTCTAGGAATTCTTTTATTAAGGCATTTAAAATTATGACAAAAATTGTTTCAGATGGATGAAAAGAAATTATTCTAAACATATGATGATTGATTCTTTGCATTATTGTGTTGTTACTATGATCTTAATGTTGCAGCATATCATTTAATCAAATGATATATTGCATAAGTCATTAAGCGGGGAAAAGGGCTATTCATGCCAGTCATGTTGGACTGACATGTGCATTTTTGTACATTAACAATTCAGTGCAGGGAAAAAGGAACTTGTGGCAAACAAAGTTTGGACGATGCATTTGTATTTTCCTTAGAATGCATGAGTGATTGGATTGTATTGAAACCATAATTTTCAGTCATTACTTATTGTGAATATGATGGCTATTGAGTGTAAATATTCTAACTCACTTATGAGCTTCATCTTGTTCGAGTGTTATGAAAGAAAAAGGGGATAAGTGATGATGTGTAGAAAATATTTCTGTTTTAACCAGAGGCAATAAGCCTATTCCAATTTGTGTTCAAGTTTGATTAGACACTTGACCTTTTTATCTTATTCTTTAATTGCTGAGATGTAATCAAGATCTTTATAGATCAACTATTCAAATAAATATAAGTTATGATGATTTGATTTCCATTTGAAGGCAAGAGTAATTATGTATTATGTTTTACAATAAATTTAATACTTGGGAAATATTATTGGTTATGTTAACCATTGTCATTAAGTTGCAAAACATGTAGTTCTTATGGACTGTCCACCCAATAAAAATGTTGATAAAATATACTATTAAGTTATTATTTAACAATGAGGTAAATAAGGAAATAACTTAGTTATTTCAAGTAATATTGGAAGTGGGTTGGCATCACAACATAGGTAATAATGCATGCAACATTGTTGCGTATTATCATAATATAACTAAGTGTTATTTGCTTCCGGTGAAGTGACTTCACACCATATGGATCTTAAGAACTTGATCAATTGGCTTAACTAAAAATATATGAATATGTATTGGTAGCATGATTGGATACCTTGCAGCACTCTAACCTCAACTACTGTGAATTCAATTAATAAGAATAGAGTAAATTATTAATGAGATAAAGGGTAAATATCAATAGTTTCGGCAGATAGATAATAGTATAATATTCTTAAGTGATGGATCATATCTAATGCCTTGAAAGGTCATGTAATATAATCCAACTAAAATGAATTATGATCTTAAAGTTTAACCATTATCAATAATGGTGGAGACCTACTCTTATTTTAATTAAGATGTGATGCCATGTAAGGAAGCGTAATGGATCAAGTAGAATGAATGGCATTCGGGAAAGATAAATTGAAAATATAGTAAAAAGGAATTCATGGATAATATGATCCATGTTGATGAAACAATAGTTTAAGAATTTATACCGAATTGGTATAGTAAACCGTACTTGGTTGACTATTGTTCTCATGGCAGCATTCTAATCCTTTATGGTCGAGTTGTGTTATCAAGAATGCAATCTGGTCTGATGAGTATTCAAGTGAAAGAGGATATGACTTTGAATAATCAAGTACTAAGGTACGTTGATACCTCTATGAAGGTTTAGGAACCACACTTATATAAAGATAAGTTTAATACAACCATAAATAAATTCGGAGGGTGTAGACTTACTTCAAATTATAGGAAGAAAGTGTTGGTCCTATAGCTGATTTACATTATCATACAAATACCATTGCAAAGATGTCGACATGAAGATGTATTAAGATCAGTTTCATTGTTCAGGAATCGATGTATGTGATAATTTTCTCTAGGAAATGATAACATATTTAAAAGGGATTGTCCCATAATGCATCAGTATGAGCATACAATCATGATATCCATTTACAATGGAGGTAAAATGGGAACACACGTACTAAGTTGGGAAGAACATAGTATCTTAATCCTAACCCTAGTCAACCCGGTTATTATATCTAAAGAGGATTAGAAAATAATCCTTATTAAAAGAATCAAAGACCTTATGTGGAAGGCTATGAGAAGAGTGGATGAACGGCAAGTAGCTCATCTAACCTATCTAATAGGTACTCCAGATATATCTCACTTGTTGGATATAATAAAACAAATGAACGATCTTGATTAAGCTGCCACTAAGAAAAGTGGAGTGTTTAAGCTTAAAATGTGTATTGGCATCAATAGTCTATGACTCTATAGTACTTTATAAAAAGTATGAGTCATACTTAAAAACGTAGTTTTATGTAGGTGTATATCCCTAAGATGAAATAAAGGAAACATGGGCTTAATTGATTAAGCAGGGACAAATTTTAATCTGTAATGCTGGTCCTAGACTAGAATAGTATCATTCTCCATTTACGGGTAACTTGAGCATGAAACCTAGTAAGGCAATCAAGTGAAACAGAGATTGAGGTCCTGGGATCAACTCAGATCAGATATTAGGTACGACCCATTCATGGAGAAGGTGTCGTAAAACCTAGACTATTCTTAAATGATTATTATTACCTTGAAAACATTAGATACCATGTCCCATACCAGTTTCTTGGTGGGCTAACTCACTGTAATTGCTACATAGTCGTATCCCTATAACGATGGATGTCATTATTAGGATACTATTTTTTTAGCAATGTATCGAGTTGTCTTATCAAGAGGTTGGAGTGTGGCATGGTGTTGTCTTAAGTGCAAACCTTGATAGAGTTACAAAAACAGTTGGGACCTCCTGGGTATGCACCCTTATATCAACTTATGATGGCTACGGGAAGGGAAGTGGTCAAGTAACAAGGTGAATTGTTATGAAGACACTTTCCCATAGGCATCATAGGATGACATAGAGGTACACCTTCATGTAGGTTAAATTGGATTTGTGCCTTGTTCAAGACTTGTAGTTGTTTACAACATTAACATTTGTGAATCCATATAACTGAATAAGTGATTAAGGTGAAACGACAATTTCCTAATGACGTGTGTGTCGTCATGGAATGGAGCATGGCATACATGACTCAGAAACTTTGCGCAAAGTGGTGTAAGCGGCTGATTACACTGTCAAGATTTCACCATTATCTAAGTTGTGAGATGCCTGTGGTTTTCATAGGTGGAATCTAGGTACACACTTAGGGGTTTTCACTTATAAACCATATCCTATTAAAGGAGAACCAAAGGGATACATTTTATGTATGGCTCGTATAGAGCATTGAGGGAGAACGAGTAAGTTCAAGTATTCTCTCATACAAGTTGCACATGGTTCATGACAATTATCGGAAATGGATTGCTTTAAGGTTTATGTAGATTTAAATATATGGGTATTTAAATCAGCTGCATAAAGTTATTTATTAAAAAAATCTAGATATGGGGTGACAAAAAGTGGATGTGACAAAAATCTAGAGAAAAATAAGGCAACAGAGATGGTCCAATCAAACATTGATGATTTGAAAGAGGTATGTAAGTTGTTACACTAAGAGAATATTATTCCATTACCAGGGAATTGGTTAAAGGAGAACACTCCACATGCATGTATTGAGAATGGACGATAGATCATGCATGATAATCTTCCCCCTCATAGCTTGGATTATGATAAAGGGATCACTTTGAATGTTGTTGTGGATGGGTGGATTTTGAGCAATATATTGATTGACACAGGCGTGGAAGTGAAAGTGCTTACTTTAGATGCATGGGTGCAAAATGGGCATACCCCATTATAGTCATCATCTAATGTATTGTTTATGGCTAATCGAACTAAGGCCACTCCAATTGGAGTTTTAAAGGATGCATCCATTACTATACAAGGGGCTGAGTTCATTGGGGACTTTGAGGTCTTAGCACTTGCAGAAGTAGACAACTTCCCAGCTCTACTCGGCGCCCATGGTGTTATGAAAATAATGTTGATCTTCGGTTCAATAATGTTGAGCCTTTGAGTGAGGAATACTTGAACATAATTTATGTCCACATCATTCGGGATCCGGAAGTACTTGAGCCATCTAAGGAATCCTCTAGTGGGAAGATACATAGTCTATTAGTGATACTACAAGTATTGATTGTGATAATTAGGAACATGGCACATATGAGATGGTTGGGTGTGAAGTAAGAAGTGCATTTGCACAGAGGAACAAACCTCATTGTATTAGGAGGATAGGTAACGACTTTGTGCCTTGGTATACTGGAGAAGGAAACCCTACGGTATTCATGCATGCCATGGAGGAGCAGTGGATAGATCAAGTGGAGAGAAGAAATATGTTAGTATATACCCTTGGTGGGATGGCAACGTCGTTGGTGGGTGGTTCATAGGGATAATCTCATAGAATGGAATGAAGTAAGAATTGCTCTGACAACCAGTTTCTCAGGAGCAATGCACCTACTCAAATCTACATATATCATGGTAATCAACATGTTCAACACCACATTCAACAATGTGAGAGACTCTGGATAGAGGGGAAGGAAGCTTTACCACCTTCACTTTGGGTGTACAAACTTTATTCCACTTTATAAGGTTGCACACGTGCTTGGTATGTTTATGTGAAACTGCATAAGGAGACTGGAAATTGGCAAGACTTGATTGTAGGAATGACCTAGAATTTTGATTACTTCTATACTAAACCTCATGTAAGAGAGGCATTATGGGTTATGGAGTGCTTGACTATGGGAGACAATGCAAAGGCTGAAGAACTTATTCAGGAGTTATTTAGGGAGGAAGAACAAGGAGCACATTTTGATGAAGTAGATGATAAAAATGTCGAACTATTTACACATGCTTTATTTAAGAGGGAAAAAGGAAATTTGGTCTACATATTGGATGATGAAGAAGTAGAATATTTGGACATAGATCATTTAGCAGGTACGTGCGAGGTATTAGATAGTGTGGATAAAAACATGTGCGCCTATCATGAACCTATGAAGACCAAGAAAGGGAACATTGGCACAGATGTTAAACCTAATGAGGCCATAATTGGAGATTACTGGTATGATTCTAAAGTGGAAAAGATAATTGAGTTACTACGTGATTTCTAGAACTTATTCCTAGGGGATACCATGAGTTAAAGGGGGTGCATGAGTCATTAGGAGAAATAAAAATTAAGCTAAAGGAAGGAGCGCACCCGGTCGGGAAGATACCTTACAGGTTGAACCCTAACCAGGGCATAAAAGTTAAAGAGGAAATTTACAAAATGTTGAAATTTGGCATCATTAAGCCCTATAAGAATCAGAGTGGGTTAGCCCCATGATAATTAGTATAAAAAAGTTGGTCGATTAGAACTTGTGTGGATTACATGAAGCTGAATGTTGCATGTGTGATTGATCCTTTTCCTACGCCTTTCACCGAGGAAATATTAGAGGGCATTGCAGGGCACAAAGTTTAATCTTTTACAAATGGATTCTTGGGGTATCACCATGTTAGAATTGCGTAGGAAGATCAAGAGAAAACAACTTTCACCTTTGAATGGGGAAGCTTTGCATATAAGGTGATGCCATTTGGTTTGAAGAATTCACTGTTGTATTTTCAAGCATAGTTGTTCAAGCATTCCAAGATTTTATTCACAAATTCTTGCAGGTTTACTTGGATGATTGGATGGTATATGGGCTTGTTAAGGATCATTGTGACAACTTGCGCTTAATGTTTGAAATATGTAGATGGTTAAAAATCTCTTTAAATATTAATATGTGTGTGTTTGCTAAACCTTTTTGAACTACGATGGAGCATATCATTTACAAGGAAGGTTTGTTAGCAGATCCCACTAGGGTTTTAGTTATTATAGGCCTGGAGGAACCTAACAGTCAAAGTGAGGTGTGCGGATTCTTGGGCCACACAGGGTATTACAGAAAATTCATCAAAGGCTATGTGAATATTTTCGTGCCCTCAAGAGTTACTCAAAGGAAAAGGAACATTCTATTGGAGAGAACCACAACAAAGTGCACATTTGAGGCATTGAAGGAGAGACTTACTACAACACCTATTATGTATTTTCCTCATGGGACCAACCGTTTCACGTGCATGTAGAAAATTAAATATACAATATCGGATGCACACGGTTGTACAAGTTGTATCATGCACCATCATAATTGGAGGATATTTTTGTCTTATTATGCATAGGTATGGCACCAGAAGGAATTAAATTATTAGAGAAGAAGTAGCTTGCAATTCACGCTACACCTTTCATGTTGATCAATGGTGACTTATACAAACTAGGACGAGATGAAGTATTTCACCAGTGTGTATTGGAACATGAGCACACAGATATCATGGAAGATTCTCATGGTGGTATTGCAGGTGGGCACTATGCAGGTGATGCCACCACGTGCAAGATTCTACTTGTTGGATTATGGTGGGAGACCCTGTACAAGGATTGTAAAGAGTATTGTAAGGTGTGTGATCACTTTCAACACCTTGGAAAACTGGGCAAAGAGATGAAATGCCTTTGAGGCCTATTCCTAGTGCAGAGCCATTTGAAAAATGGGCAATATACTTTATGGGTCCTATTTTCCCATCACACGTAGAATCGGATCACGCTACATAATCACTTACACAAATTATCTTACAAGGTGGGCGAAGCAACACCTATAAAGGATTGTATAGCAGAAAGGTTCTTATGGGAAAATATTCTTACTAGGTATGGATGTCCATTGAGTTTTACAAGTGATAGAGGCACACACTTCTTGAATGAGACAATTAGGATATTATTGGATGAGTTTATGGTTGTGCACCACAAGACTACACCTTATCACCCTCAAGAAAATGGGACTATTGAGGATTTCAACAAGATATTGAGCCAGACCTTGAAAAAAATTGTGATGTTGGAAGGAAAGATTGGGATGATAAAGTTTCTTTTGTACTTTGGGCATATAGAACAACTTACAAAAGGTTGAATAAGGCCACACCCTTTCAGTTGGTGTTTGACATGAAGCATTTCTTTCCATGGAATTCATGTTACCTTCTTTATGTATTACGTACGTTGGAGGTCTAGCTAATGAGCAAGCATTAGAAGAAAGAATTGACAAGTTAATATAGTTGGATGAGAGGCGCACCATAGCACGTTGGAGTCAGAAGCAAGAAAAGGCTAGGCAAAAGGCATGGCATGACAAACACATCAGGGATAAGAAGCTTGAGGTTGGACAGATGGTACTTCTTTATGATTCCAAGTTTTTACGCCATCTAGGAAAACTTAAGGTGCATTGGTTGGGACCGTATGTTATCACTCACATACTTGAATCAGGTGCTTGTCAGTTAGAGGCATTTAATGGAATACACTACCCAGTTACTTTAACGGGAGTAGGCTGAAGCCCTACTATAAATAAATCTTCTTGGTGTTTTTAATAAGGAAATATTTCCATTTAGTATAGATTTCACTTTCTTTATTTCTTCTAATGTATTTCCTTCTTTGTCTCTATGCTTTGTCAATTTAGTTTGGTGTTTTGTGTAATAAGCATGTTTGTGCGCTAGAAGCTAATTATAATCTGAAGTATTGTTATGTGTAAAGGATTGTACATACCATTGGCATGGGGTGGTTATTATTCAAAAAAAAGAACACATAAGAATATACTATTACGGTGTTATTTAAAAATGGAAGGAAGCTACTAGAAAGAAATTGCTCCCAAAGAAGACCATAGTTGGAAATAAATGAATGAATAGTATAATGTGAGGTGAGTTGTGGCCATGGAAACTACGGGGAAGACGGGGTGGAGAGGTACTTCGGTGCATGGAAGCACGTAACGAGGTTTGTAGCGAGAAGGTAGGAAGGTGTGCTAGAATGTTATAGCTGGGGTGCGAAGGTGTACCACGTGGAAGTTTGGAAAATGGTCAATTAATGAGAGGATTGGTGGTAGGTGAAGGACTAATAAATGCACTAACTTTTCACAAATCTATAAAAGGACGTGATGTGGGTTCATTTTTACCATTGTAATCTCAAGTATTCGAGTGAGCTAGTTGCCACCGAGCCAAGTGAAATGTGTTGAGGTGCGGAGAGTCTGTAAAACTAGACGTGGAGAGTAGATTTGTGCACAAAAGTGGCTTGCATCCCCATTGGAGAAGGGTTTGAGCAAAGCAAAAGTATTGAGGAGTTAGGGCTCATATTTTTGAGCTAGGCACGGGGTTTCGAGCTAGGGCACACATTTTTGAGCTAGGGCATGAGGGCTTACTTGACAGAGAAGAAAAGGTGATATTTTTACCATGGCACCGAAGAAAGCACCTACAAGCAGTACAAAGGGGAAGAAAAAGGTGGAATTCGAGGTCGAAGAGGCTCTCAAAAGAATTTTTTAGAGATGCACTATCCGAAGGAGTGATCATCGGGTGGGGACCTGGGATTCTCCCATATCTACAGATGCAAAGTAAGTGATTATAACCACCGCACCACCAAAAACAAGGGAGAGTTAGATGCTTTGTTGAATAAGAAGACCAACAAGTGCACAGTGGATGACATGTCAAGTATATGACGATCTTGGGAGAATTTTCTTAAGAAGGTAGGGGTTTACCAACTGTATGAACTCCCATATTTTGGAAAACCAGAAATTTTATATCAGTGGCTTATGAGCAAAGTCCATAAGGACTTCTTCTATTTTGTTGGATGGAGGGTAAGAATCACAATGGCCTTGATTGACACATTGACAGGATTGAAGGGCATAGGGATAGATTTTTTTAGTGATATGACTGATAAGGTAGATATTATAGCCATAAGAAAGGAGTTAGAATACTCCAAAGTGGTCGGCGGAATGGTTATCTAAAAATTAAGGAAGTACCTGGTGGTACAGGAAGCCACACATCTTCTCACTAAGTTGAATGATCAAGAGAGATGGTCGCAGCTAAACACAATGTGGCTACAAATCACGAAGAATATGTCACAAGGAAAAGTATACAATCTAACATGCTACATAGCAGAGACAATTACTGAGGAAGCACACACAGGTGAAAAGATAAGTTTTGGTGCTATCCTTTTATCTCTTGTGTTTGTAGAAATTGGAGTGCTCGATGGGCCAAAGAAAAAAATTTGGGAATACCCCATGGAGAAGAAGTCCCTCACTGAGAGGTTTGAGAAGTACTTATGTGAAGGAACAATGAGTGGCCCATTCAAACAAAGAGAAAAACTATGGTATGATCGACTGCTTGACCTTTGAGGAGGAATGGCGCATTCCAAAGGATTTACCATCAATAGTAGGTAAGGAAGTACAATTCACGGTGTATCAACACTTTTGCATCGTGCGGTTTGCAATGAAGGATGGGACATGGAGTCCATGGTGTAAACTTCCCTATGCCTTTACAATGTGCTATTTCCAATGATGTGCGTTGGTTGAGCTTTAATGTAGACAAGGTAGATTATGACTACAATACTCTAAGAAAAACTTATATTTATCCGGGTAGGTTTTCTACATTGAGAGGCTTGTTTCCAATGTTATAAACATGAATTCAATAATTTTGGCCATTGGGGAAAGTGCATCTATGCTCATATATCTTTAGCTTAAGCCTAGGTTGGAGAATAACAAGTATGTGGAGAATGAGTTCTTCTTTATGAGGGCCACCTAAGGGTAAACACATAGTTGAAAATGTGGCGAGATCCAAAGCTGCATTGACCATGGAGGTAGAGGAAGAATAAGAACATGATAATAGTGTAGGTTTGGATCATAGAGGCCGGAGGCAGCTCACAGAAAAATTGGAGAGTGACCACATAAATACTCCCCACGGGATCAAGGAGGAGAGGAAGGATTGGACATGGATGCGATCCATGAGGAGAAATAGTTTAAGATTGTGTTCGGAAGAACCATGACCTAAGGAGCGGGGACATCACAACATTTACAAAGGTCACCTCAACTCTCCCCCTCGGAAAAAATCACCAAAGAAAAGGGAAGAAGAAATTTTTAGTTTAACAAGGAGGAAAAGGATTCTAAAGAGAGCGTGCAGTACCCGGTCCAACCTAAAGATGTGGAGGAACTACAGGATGAAGAAATGAAAGATGAAGAGTAAGGGGTGAAATAATCATAAGAAACTATTCACGAGCAACACAACACGCCTTTTATGACTCGAGTTAGGAGAAGGACCAACTCCGGACATTAGCACCTAGGTTCCTAAGGGGCCAAGGACACAAATAGAAAGAACAAGTGAGGATTGTTTTGTCCCTAGTAAGGGTTATGCTAAGGACACAAGCAAAATTGTTTTTGCCTAGTTTCATAGTTTTGTGGGCCTTAAGGAGTTATATGGATGGGAGTTTATGGAGCCAGATATTTCCACTACACGCACATAGAAGTAGTTGTCTTGGTCCATACTGAGACCCATATGGACAAACCATACTTTGATGTATGTGAAAAATCTTGTGTCTCATGAAGAGTGAAGAAGGCACTCCAAAGGAAGAACATGATAATAAAGACTACTCTAATGTCTGATGAGCAATCCAAGTAATGCCTTAGTCAAGGTATCTGCTGAGGTGGCATGGAGAAATGTTGATAAGGTCGCCACCATTCGAGCACTGATGGAAGATAATAAGGATAAAACTTCAGAGATAGTGCACCTAAAGGAAGATAAGGAACAAAAACAGACAAATAATGAGGCTTTCATTAGCATGGCGGAAGAAATTGGTGATTATATTCTGAAAGCAAGGCCTCATCTTGAGCCTAAGGTGCCTAAAAAGTTTCCTTCTGGTATGCATTATGTGTTGCACTTTGGTTGATTTGGTGTTAGAATACAGACCAATTCAAATTCCCACAACAAAAGATGTTGAACAATAAGTAGAGAGAGCAAGGGCCTCTTTGATCAGAAAAATTTCAACTTACGAGGCATTTCTCCAGACCTTGAAGGATGAACTAAAGAAAGCAGACTAAGATCTCAATTTGTGTGTGGCACCAGAGGCAGTAATAAGGACCAAAACTCTAGTTGAAGATAATTAAGTTCTAGAAGTAATGAAAGATGAGACATTAGGCGCACAGAAAGATTGGCACTGGTGAAACAAAAGCACAAAGCCCTCATAGCATCCCAGGATCTGCATAAGGAGAGGACAGATGAGATTGGGAAGCTCATAGAATAGAATATGGACCTCATGGAAGGAATGATGTCAGGTATGGCCAATATTTTCTGAGTGCTACAGAATGAGAAGGACAAGATCACTCAAGATGAAGTATATGCCATAGCCACATACATTCTAGAGAAAACAAGGACATCATTGAGTGATCGGTAGACATTGAAAGCTAAAATTGGAACTGAGTATCCAGAGTTGATCCTCCTAGTTGAAGAAGAGGGTGTTGCAGAGTAAAGGTTCATTCTTTGTATAGTGATTCTTTAATTCTTTCATCACTTATTCTTTATTATTTGGGAAAATCATAAATAATTCCCATTTTCGGGATGGAAATGTAATTTAGTGTTGGGTAATGTTTACCAAATAGAATATTATTCTAAGGAGAAGTCACACAAAATATACACGTGTGGGAACAAGGTGCATTTGAAGGTACAGAAAGATAGGAAAGGAAATGTGCACAGAACAATTTGGCTCAAGACTTAGCCATTTTTTTGGATAAGGGATATTTTTGGGGATGGTGTGCGGAGCATACATAGAGATAGAGACTTGCTTGACGACATGCAATGGTATTTTGAGAATGAGAAGCTGATAAGCACCAAGCATGGTTTGAGATAATAATAAGATTTATTCTTCTAGTTAACTATAGGACATTTATTATTAGAACACTTGTATGTGTGTATGTTATTATAAAGGTGCATGGCTATTATCAGCATGCAACCTATTTTGAGAAGTGTATAGGCGGAAAAGGGAAAGTCTCCACCCCTATAAATATGTATTGAAATATGTAGTTTAGTGTGTGTGAATTATTGTAGAGTTATGTTGTTGGTTCTAATGCGTGCATGACTCATGGAGATACTTTATAATGTAATAAGATTATGTTTTTACAATGTTTAATGCAATGGATAATATTGATTGGATAATGGTGTTAAATGTAATTGAATCTGGTTCACGTATGGTTAATCTTATTATAGTTATTGTTTAATTCATGATTATCTAAGATCTAGATCTGGATTATGCATTGTGGAATGTTTATGTTTAATTATGGATCTGAATATGTTTTATCATCATCACACTAACATCTTGCAAAAGAAACTCTAAAGATGGTCCTGGTACATTTGTGCGCTTCGGGTGAGCACTCAGCTTAGGCCGAGTGATGTGTGTGTCACACTGGGTTTTTTACAGTAGATTCTAGGTTGCATCACATGCATATTTTGATCCACAAGTATATGCCCTTTCGATTCAAGTCATGTTGAAATCTAGAATTATGCTTGATCAATGCTTCTTCACACCACGTTCATGCTCACGTCTGATGTATAATGTTTAATGATTGTTTTTTACATATTTCATACTTGTGTGCTTATAACTTTGCCATGTGTTTTCTGATCCAAGGACGTCATTACAATCCTATGTGTATCTCTATCTCGGGAGTACTACGTAATGCAGACATTTTTAGCACAAGTACCATATATTAGTTTACCGTAAGTGATCAAAACATTTGCATTTGGAATCAATTGTTTCCCACCATCATTCTATTATATTACATTATACCTCGGCCTTCGACTACATCCACATTTTCTTGAGTTTTTTTGATTTGTTGAAGTACATAATTTTGGCTCTACAAATATGGTCATATGGATCTTGGGGAAGAAGCCTCCAGTTGACTCGGTGCATGCCTTTCATCATTGTGTATGTTTATCTCTCACTTTTGTATATACACGTTCTTTCCACATCTGTTCACCAAAATCTCATCGTTAGTATTGTTTGGTTATTTGTGCATAGTATTTTTGTTTTTAGTTCTTATTTAGGATGTGGTTTGTTTAAAAGTTAAGTCATAGTTTATTATAAATCGTTTTGAGTCATGTCATTTAAAAAATTAGATCCAATAAAGTCTTGTAAAGTAGATCCAAATAGTTAAGTTATTAAAATAAAAGTATTTGTGTCGTCAAGAGTCTCAAAGTTACCTTTTTTATGTTTTTCAATAAATAAGTTTTTTTTTATGTGAAAAATTTATCAAACTAAAAAAATTCCTCACTTTTCAATAATTGGATGCATTTTCTCTTGTACGTGACATCCATCTTGTGAAGATAAATTGTACAATGAGCACCATGATCAAATCCAGCTGAGCTAGCAGCATGATATAGGAGGATAGAGGCAAACAGAGGTTGGAGATCAATCAATGACCTCTCATCAGTCACCAATGATAGGGACGCATATCATTTATGGTGATATCATTGTGGTGTGAGTACGTATGTCAATGTGTTTATTTTCAATGTTCCTATTTTGTATGGTTTTAGATGATGGAAAAAGAGTTGTGTTAGAGCACAAATGATTGTTAGTGATCCTCTAACTATCGTACTTCATTTAAAGATGGTTCACTTGTGATTACATTCAATTATAATAGTGACCATGTGTAGAAAGTTATAACTAGAAATATCCATTCAAAGTAGTATATACTTTGATACAGTTTTCTTCTCAGTGTTCGCGTGTGGAAATTTCACATTGTGGGGGAACATGACACCAATGTTCTTTTTCCATTCTATGCTTAAAACAACTAAATTAAAAGGAAGCTTCCAGTGGTAGTGATGGTTTCCTATGTTGTTCGAGATCGAGCGCAGCGATTGATTGACATGATGGTGTGAAACTAAGAACATTGTGATTCTTAGAGGTGGTAATGTGAAATCTTTCTAGTATGTGTTCTATTGTTCAGTTTGGTGAGTTGTGTTTCCTATGTTATTCCTTGTAGTGAGATATTGATGAGGGCTAAAAATAGTACTTGGCACATCATGATGTGGTTTGTGGTAAACCACTTGAAAACCACCAATATCGGTTTGTGGTCAACCGTTGTAAAACCATCTATCGCGTTCGTAAAGAAAAAAATTAGTGGCTAATATTCATAATTTGGAAGTAGGAATTTTGGAATATGAATTTGGCTATTTTTACGACCATGGAAGTGACCACGTTTTACCCAAAAATTCCACAAACAATAATTTTTCCATGTGAATAGCCAATGGATCTCTAATCCCAACATATATTTTTATTGAATCATCACGTGATAGATGGGTCAGGGTTTTAAAACATTCTTAGATCACCAAGAAATATATGGAACCTTCTTGTTCATTTGGTCTCATTCACTAACATGTTTAGAATTTTTTTGAAATTTGATTAAATTTTCCACACACACACACACACACAAATCTATATTGGAAGTTGTTAAACCTTTAAAAGACCTTTCAAGTTTAAAAGAATTTGCTAATTACTAGGAAGGTGCTATAATTTTTATAAGCCTCGGCGAATGAGGAGTGCCAAGTGTCACCCATTCCGGGAACTTGAGCGTAAAGGTATGCAAAAGGAGCCCCAACTCCTTAAATTGGATATCAAGATGACATGTGGAAGGATTTTGGGCATCCTCATGGAAAAGGAAATCCGTGGACTCGAGCCTACGGAATGAACCAATTCAATAAATTTTCAGGTCTATGGTTAGGCGAAGCGAGTAACAATCAGGGAACATATGGCAGACCTTCATTTAGACTTAAAATGCATTTTTGCAAGAAATATCCTTCATGCCAATGAATTATCCTTCATTCACCACTCCATCTACAATTTCCTTAAAAAAATATATTATATTTCACCAATGCCGCAAACACTAATTTTAGATAATTTACCAACCCAATGAATATGGTTCGACCATATTCGCCACGATATCCATAAGTTTTTTTAGGAGTGATTCCTTAAAATTTTCCCTTTGGATTTATAATTATCCTATGAAAATCACCTAATCATGAAATCAGGTGCAAGTACAAAGATAGGTTTCCCCATGTTTACACTAAGGGGGAATGTTAGGAATATTAGTGCTCTCATAAATTTGTATGTAATTAATAATTACAAAGGTAATTATTATTGGTAAATGTTATGTTAATATGAGTTGTTTACATGAAACCTCATATAATAATTATTTGTTAAGTGAATTTAGTTGTTTAAACCACTCATTTATATTAGAATTTGTTAGAGAGATTTGTGGGAAGAGTTACTAAACCAACCTCCCTAATTCTAGTTGTTGTATTTCCTATATATGTAACATGTCCTTCATGAGTAATGGCATATACAAAAGCTTAATATTATTGTGACACATTCTTGCATAAATATTTTTTTCTACTTTAACAAGTATTTTCTCACTTTGCCACAAGACTATTTTACAAAGTGGGTAGAAGCTCTGACCAAGCATGCCAATTTAGAGACAGTGTGCAACTTCCTAAAAGAAAATATCATTGTCTGGTTTGGAGTGCCAAACAAGGTAATAACTGATAATGCTACTTGTTTCTCTTTTATTGAGATGATTGATTTCTATTACAATCATGGTATTTCATTGTCACATTTTTTTATTACTACCCACAAGGAAATGGCCGGGAAGAATCTAGTAAGAAGAACATTGTTATTATTTTTAGAAATTGGTAGATGTTAATCAAATAGATTAGCATAAAAATTTATATGATGCCCTATGGGCTAGTTAGTGTAGACACAAAATCATGCACTTTGGGTAATTATTTAGTCCCAGACTCATTCTACTATTCATATGGTTATTAAGTGAAAAATAGAACTAATTAACCCATGTCTTTGTCCATCTTGCTTTGTTTTCTGTTGTTACTCTCGACCTTACACCCATACTTTTCTAGTTTGTCTTGTTATGCTGCATTTTCCCTATTTTTAGCTAGGGCACCTAGCCGGGGACCAGGGCGCCCTAAGCACCTGGCCCCATTTGGGCGCCCTAATCCTCTTTGCACTTTCCTCTCACTTTTTGGGCACTTTCTAGCCATTTGAACTTCTTATATTTTTGGTGGTCGGCATTTTTGGGGTTAATTAAGAAATTAAAGCAAGAGAACCATATAAATATAAAGTTATATGACCATAATGAGGGACCAAACACTAAGCATTACTATCTCCGCATAAGTTTGCATCCATCCAAGGCATCTATAGCTACATTTGCATCCATCTAGCTCCATCACAAGGAACAAAGGTTAGTTCATCTGCATCACACTTCACGTGAGGGGAGTCTATTATTTCCATACACACATTATTTACATTATACATCTAGTTACTTGATCACTACTCACAAAGTATGACTGACACAAGAGCAACCTAAGCCATAATTCCACACACATAAACCTAGAACTACATTGGGTCTAAGATGTAGTGTAGCGCTCAATGATAAGTCCATCCATTTGGTAGTTGAGGATAGTCCAACCCCTTCATATGCATCTTTATTTTTTTAGGGTTTTGATGCTTTTTATGGGGTTTTGCAAGTGATTCTTCATTGTAGGTTTGTAATGACATCGAGGAAGTGCGGTGAAATTCACGTGACGGGAAGAAAACACAGGTGAACATCTTATGATACCTTAGAGGAGGTTTCGGAGTGTTTACATAGACCAGGGCACCTAGAATTCATACCAAGGCACCCCAATCTCGCCAAATAGTCTAGATTTTCACTTTCTTAGGATCTTGTGCAACGGTTTTCTCCTCCTGTTCACTCGGTCTACACTGCGACATAGTCTTGCGACATCTAGGAATCAGCTAAGTGCTTCTTAACCCTCTTTATACATTAGGGTTTCACATTTTATTGCTTAATTTTCTTGGGTGTATTTTCTACATTTTATTGTCATTTATTTATTGCTCTTATAGCATTTAGATTACACTAGAATATTTTATTTTAGTTTAATCGGTCGGATAATGCCCAAGAAATCCATTGGCACTTCCCCTTTCCAGATATTGTATGGAATTGAAGCTCACATCCCCATTTCATTAGAGATACCTACCTTACAAATAATAAAGGCAATAGAGAATGGATAATACATAGATGTCTTGACAAAAGGATATGCTACTTGGAAAATTGGTTGAAGATAGAGAAGTAGTAGTGGATGTTCTCAGAAGGCACTAATCAAAAGTAAATAATTTATTTGATCGAAAGACATGAAACAAAAACTTTCAGATTTGAGATTTTTTCCTACTCTAGGGTAAGAGGCATAAACCTAAAGGAATCCACAAGAATTTTGACTCTCTCGGGCTTGGTCCATTCAAGATTAGGCATTTCGTGGAGAGAACACATACTATGTTGCATATCTTGATGGAACCCTATTGGATTTGTCTCACAATGGGCAACATTTCAAGCTCTATAAGTAATGAGGTTGTTTGTCCACAACCATGTATAATAGTTTCCTTTTGAGTTGTGTTTTTTCCCTTTCTTTTAGGTGTGTTTCCATTTTATGTTGTGTTTGTTTTGTTTTTATTGGGTGTTTCGGTTTGCTTTGATCTTGGTTGTTGAAGTAGTGACTCTATGCCCAATGGATAAGACATTGGTTTGTTCCTCCAATGAGATATATGAAGTAATTCATTATCCCTTATAGTTTATGTCCCCAAATTAGATCCAATTGTTGTCATGTTAAATGTCTAGCATGAAAAATTTAAAATTTTGGCCATGACAACCAAACCCCCACTTGAAACCTCCTTTCCCAGTCATTATGAACCCTTCTTCCAACCATCCTATCAACTATGTCATCCTCATTATAGCTAAAAGGAACATTCTAACATGGTTTTCAAATGTGTTTCATGTGCAATGAAGTATATATAAATGTATTCATGAAGATACTAAGTTCTAAGGTGGAATAGTGCTCCCTGAAGCACTAAATTGGCTATTTTTAGCCATATCATAGAGTCACAAAACCCTTATGAAGATAATTACAAGGATCAACCCATAAGGAGGTTGTGTAGAAGATTAATGAAGATATTTAGGGTATTTTTAAGGAATACTATGGAGGCATGTGGTCTTGGGATCCATCCAGGAAAAACTAGGTCATTTCGGGTATGGGGAATGCAAGCTTCAATGGAGAAAGTAACCTTGTCCTAAATATTTTGGGAGTTCTTGGAGGAGTTGGAAGCTAAATAAATATTCAATGGGAAACTCTTAGATTCTGTTACATGGTGGATATACCATGGTTATTTCTTTATAATTCATTATTATCTTTTTTTTAGATATTTCTAATGATTATTAGGAAAAAGATGTCAATTTGTGCATATATGGTCTATACCTTTTTATAATTATTGAATAAGGGATTTTTAACACTAAGCACCAACTAGAACCAACCTTGGAGGATCTTCAACATCTCTTGTATCATCTCTAAATATTTTTATTTCTTTAATCCACTAACTTCGGAGGTTTCCTTGCTAGCTCGAAGGTTCCCTCACTAGCTCTGTAGGTTCCTTCATTATCTCCAAAGTTGAACATTAGAGCTCCAAAGATGGATATTAAAGATCTAGTAGATGAATACTAGAGCTATAGAGATGAGCATAACTCCAAGGGTGGTTTGAGAAGCATTATTATCTATTTTTGGAAATCATTCTAAAAATATATATTTCCATAAGTGTTTTATTATTTGTAAAATAAGGAAGAATCAATATTCATTTTGATTCTCAACAATAAAATAAGAGAGTCATATTGTTAGTTAGATTAGATAAGCTCTCTCCATATTTTTTGGAGATTGATGCTTTATGGATAGATTGAAATCTTAGTTGATAATATTTGATTGAGATGTATGCCTTAAAATAAGGAGTGGGTTGGAAGCATGAAATTATAAATGCAACCTCCCACACCAAGGAACGTAACCTCCATTATTTTGATTAATTAATTTTGAGGTTCTATTGAATCTAATTTTTAAATAAGTCTTGATAAAAATCCTCTTTTGAGGAATGATCTCGCCACTCATTCTAAGGAAGATGGATCTATGTGTTTATGTTTGTTTCTTTATTTTGTAATTATATTTTTGTTGTCTTTTTCTTTGTACCATGTAATTATTCCTTTAGTATACATTTTTGGTGAATTTACAGGTGTTTTATGTGTTTATTATTTCTTTTCAATTCATAAATTTCCTTTCTTGCAATTGTGACATTTAATTTCATACAAGTGTTCCTTTCAATTCCTATAAGTGTATTTCAATTCTTGCAAGTGTTTCTTTCAATTCCTGCAAGTGTGTTTCAATTCTTTCAAATGTGTTTTCAATTCCTCCTAGTGTGGATTTAGTATAAGATCTCTCTCTCTCTCTCTCTCTCTCTCTCTCTCTCTCTCTCTCTCTCTCTCTCTCTCTCTCTCCTATTACATACTTTCATGGACACTAGCCCTATATTGACATTATTTAATGATGAGGATTGACAAACCATCATTTTGGCACCGTTTCCGGGAACAAAATGTTATTAGGAGATTCATAATTTTCTAAGAGAATTGTCTAGTGATAATAGATAAATAAGTTCCTTATAGAGGGAATGTCTCTTAGAAAATTTTACAACAATAGATACTTAGTTGATGGTTTCTTTAGATTTATTTTCCTACAAAGTATATTAGAATTTACTTTTATGCAATTAGGATTTAAACCCCCATCTCATACTAACACAATTGTGTAGAAAAATGTAACTGTTAACATCATTATGAAGGAATAATTGAATGTTGATACAATTTGGATGAGCAATTTTAGATGGTTGGCGTTTATAAAGAGATGGCATTGTGATGATACAAAAGATGCAACTGCTCATTTTTTATAATAAAAGGAACAAAATTCACATTATTGATCTCTACTCAAATAATGGCTTGTAATAGAGTTCTTGTAATCACTAAATTCATACATTTGAGTCCAAAGCAATATTGGGTATTTAATCCTTCAGGTAAGAACATTTCATTTTTAGAAATTACTAACATAGACTTGTTGGAAAAATTAATGATTGTAGATTTGGAGATAACATGTTGGGATAAAAATAATTTGAACTACATTGAGGTCAAGATAATTTGTAATATGATATTGCAGCAACAAATTCCTTAAAACCATCAATTATAAGAGGTGTGTTTGAAGCCCGTGTGAGGTTTAATGCTATCATAATATGCATTTTTCCTGAGAGTAATAAGATTGGGTTGAAATTATTATTTTAACTTCTAAACCATTATAAAGAAGAACATAACCAATAAGGTGACATTAAATCATATAGTTAGATTTTCAAATTACATGATAACAAAAATCATATGAATATTTGCATGCAACTTGGTTAAAAATGAATTTTAGCAAATACAAATTCCATATGGATCATCCATTAGTTGTTCCTCGACTTGATTTGCAAGGATCAAATGAAATCATGCAATAATTATGCCCTAGGAAAATGTGGAGAGACTGCATGTACCACATGCTAGAAAGATTCATTTAGACATTGGAAATGATGCAAGAATCATGGTAGAAATAGATCAAATAATTATGAAGATAATGCATGCAATTTATGTTGGATATAATCGCACCCTAAGCATCCATGTGTTGAATCATATGATCAAGCACATCACATTCAAAATTGTAGAGGATTTGGTTAATCATGAGGAAGGCATGATATAAATTGGTCAGAGATATTGCATGACACATAAATAAATTGAGTATTTTCATGATTAAAGGAATCACACTCAAGTCTTATATCACTTATTTTCTTTTAGGAAAATATCGTTATGTTTATGTTTTGAAAAAATCACTAGTTTTAGCGCCTAAAATTACGAGGTTTTGATCCTACATTGGTGGATCTAAACTTGTCAATGCTACTTTTTGAAGAGATTTTTTATTCTTTCCAAACTTTAGCAAATACCTCTTAATAGGAAATAGAATTGTATTTTGCTTGCATATAAAGCACAAAGTGTTTTTTGAGAATAAATTACAACTGGAACTTTTAATACTCAATAATTTTTAATGATATGGTCTCAATGTTAGTTCAAAAAAATTTATGTGTTTATTGTTATTTTTCATGGGATGTTGAAGTCTATGTTGCAAAAAAATGACAATGATCCTAAAAATAATCAGACTTACACCCAGGCAAGCAACCGACATGCAAACAAGAATGCAAAAAATTACATATATGATATGAGACTATGAAATTAATCATTTCTAAGTGATATAGATGCTCAAATTAGCAAATTAATTTTTTTCATCAAGATTTTTAAAATGACACAAAATCAGAAAATATCTTTGATGATAAGCAATTTTGTGGTTACAAAAGTGGTAATTTGGGATTGGCTTTGAGGGGCACTACCCTCGACCCCATCATGTGTCACAATAAGGATCACACAAGGGGCATTTCCCCTTGACCCCATTGGGGATTCCACCCCAAGACCTCCAATTTTTATTCCCCAACCAAAGAAGAAGATAGTGGGGAGCTTACGGGAAAAATAAAAGAGAAAAAAGTCAAACAAGGTTTTATAAGAAGAATGGGAAAAATATCAAGTTGATTGTTGTTCTTTGAAAGAAACATGATTCCAATTGGTTGATAAAGAATACATTAAGTTTACAATTGTAAGAAAAACCATGTAGATTTTATTTACATCTCAAGGAAAACAATGGCCTTCAAAATTTAGTTATCTAGGTATGTTTTACAACTCTTTATTACACTATGTTAAAAAAATTCATTATTCATTATTTCCACCAACCATCTATTCCAATGCTTAAATGTTTATTATCGGAAACCATCACCCAACATTAATATCCATAATTGTTAATTTTTTAGTAACTTTCCAATTTTTTTAGAAATCTAGCTATACCTTCCATATAAAATAATAGTTATTCTTTTCTACACAATTAATCAATGAAAATAATTGATGACATTCCATTCCATTTAAATTCATATATTCGTTGAAACCTGTATCTACCATTATAACAAAAGAACATATACGAGGAGTTTTTATTGTCCACAATAATATTCCATTATAAATAATACTAATTCCTAAACCATCAATCATTCCTAAGTAGGATGAAATAATTTCCTTCATATATGTTTGAATTTTCCTCTTAATATTTATATTATTGGCATTTACAATTCTTTTATATTATTGATATTATGCTTGTATGGAAAGGTTATTGTTTGAGTTTTTATAGGATAATATTATAATAAGGAGTTCTCTTAGAAATCATAATGGATAGATTTCCATTCATAGCTTCAGGCGAGTTGGTACCTTATCCCGAGCTATCTTTGAAAAAGTGAAAAGAAAAATTAGCATGCATCCATCACCAGTTATTGGTCATCATTACAAAGACCAATGGTGAAGAAAGGTCAAAACTTTTCTACACATATGTAAGATTCAATGATACATTTGGAAGTAATATGAGGATGTATATATTAAAAAAAAAATTAAAAAAAAAAACCCTCATGCATTGTTGACGGTCTTGGTTTGAAAATCAGCTTGATGGCGGACCAAGTACTGGCAAAATATCCTTGACCAACAAACCAACTTATTGGCTAATCAAGGAAAAATTAAAAAGTAAAATAAAAAATAAAATAAAAATGGAAAAGTTGAAAACTAGCAAACGGTGGCTTTTCCAAATAAGCAATAAAGTACCTACGTGCTTACTTTCGTGCTCTTGTTTCTCGACATAGCAGGACTGCAATTTTATTAGCACTTTTCCCAATATTTTTCACATTTTCTAAAATGGAAGAGGGAACGAAGACTGGATTGTGCCAAGGTATTTTAATTTTCTATTTTAGTTTTAAATTTACTTGTAAGTTTTGTTATTACATGAAGATTCACTTTTTCATGCATAAGATGGAAGGGAGGAGAAGTTTGATTACATCTATTGGCCTATGATGATAAAGATTTTTCTAAATTCAATATTATATAAAATCAAAACAACAAAAATGTGTTGAGAATTTTTTGTGGATATACTCCATGGAAAAGTACAAGTAATTCTTATGTTGATTTGTAAACAAAAGGCATAACAAGAGGTTCTCTACACAATAACTTTCTCCTCTGCAAGAAAATCAAAAATAATATGGATCAGTAAGAGGATTTCTAATAAGAACCTATGATAGAAAACTTACAAAGGGAAAAGGAGAAAGAAAGAAGCAAGAAGGGACAGAATGAAAACCTCCACACAATAATTTGCTTAAGAAATCATTGAAAAAGAAATGACAAGAAACAAGAGGGGATCCACATAAGAACATTTCCTTGAAATTTAGTATATATAAAAGTTATGTTAAGAATAATTTTCATTGAATTGGTTTTACAAGTTGATATTATGCCAATGAATTCAAAGTTTCTTTCCTATGTTAGAAATTAGATCAATCTTCTTAGCCAATTTAAAGAAATCTTTAAAAGATGTTATCAGCCAAGAATATCATGCATTTATGGTTCAATAAAATTAAAGAAAAAAATGTATGGTGGATGACATGAGGACATGCATGAGCTTAGGCGTGGGAGAGATTATGAGCCCCAAAATGGCCATTTGTGTACAAAATATGGAATTCCCTCTTCCTTGCATAAATAACATACAAGTGGATCTAAGTGTAATTTCTGAACTTATGGTTTAGTTAGAATAAAATAGAGAGTATATATCATGGTTATTTCTTTAGAATTCATTTTTATCTTTTTGTTATCTATTTCTAATTATTATTGGGAAAAATATGTCAAATTGTGTGTATGCAGTCCATACTTTGTTATAATTGTCAAATAAGATATTTTGAGCACTAAGAACCAGCTACAAGCATCTTTCAAGCATCTTCTACATCTCTCATATCAACTCAAGAAATTTTTATTTCAGCACTACACTAGCTCCATATCTTTCCGTACCAGCACCAGAGGTTCCCTCACTAGCTCCAGAGGCTCCCTCACTAGCTTTGGAGTTTCCTTCATTAGCTCTGGATTTGAACATTAGAGCTCTAGAGTTGAACATTAGAGCTCTAGAGATGGATATTAAAGATCTAGAGATGAATACTAGAGCTACATAGATGAGCATAACTCAAGGGTGGTTTGAGAAGCATTGCTATCTATTTTTGGAAATCAATCTAAAATAAGATATTTCTATAAGTGTTTTATTATTTATAAAATAAGGAAGAATCAATATTCATTTTAATTCTCAACAATAAAATAAGAGAGTCAGATTGTTAGTTAGAGTTAGATAAGCTCTCTCCATATTTTTGGAGATTGATGCTTTATGGATAGATTGAAATCTTAGTTGATAATATTTGATTGAGATGTATGCCTTAAAATAAGGAGTGGGTTGGAAGCATGAAATTATAAATGCAACCTCCCACACCAAGGAATATAACCTCCATTATTCTAATTAATTCATTTTGAGGTTCTGTTGCATCCAATTTGTAAATAAGTGTTGATTAAAATCCTCTTCTAAGGAATGAGTTGGTCACTCATTCCAAGGAAGATGGATCTATGTGTTTATGTTTGTTTCTTCATTCTGTAATTATATTTTTGTTTTCTTTTTATTTGTACCATGTAATTATTCCTTTGGTGTATAGTTTTTGTGAACATGTAGGTGTTTTATGTGTTTATTATTTCTTTTCAATTCAGAAATTTCCTTTCCTACAAGTGTGACATTTAATTTCATGCAAGTGTGCCTTTCGATTCATGCAAGTGTGTTTCAATTCTTGAATGTGTGTCTTTGAATTCTTGTAAGAGTGTTTCAATTTTTGTAAGTGTGTTTTCAATTCCTACAAGTTTGGATTTGGTAGAAGGTACCATTAGCCATGGATCTCTCTCTCTCTCTCTCTCTCTCTCTCTCTCTCTCTCTCTCTCTCTCTCTCTCTCTCTCTCACACACACACACACACACACACACACACACACACACATTGTAGAATTTCATGGACACCACCCCTAGATTGACATTATTTAATGATAAGGATTGACAAACCCCATCACTAAGCCTCATAATTTTTCATGATAGATTGGGTCACTTTCGCTGTCCCTTTGTGCTAAAAGAGTGACTAGACCTGAAAATAAAATTTCAAGAAGAATCGGCACTTAAAAATGGTTGGAATGAACTCATCAATTGTTTTGTTAGGTTTGGCCTTGGAACTCCAATATTTTCTCCCAAGGTGAAAAAATAAATTCCGTGTTCTATTCTCACATTGGAAGTGTGACATAAACATTTTTTATAAGATGGAGCACACTTTTTCACCTCTTTTTCCCTTGTCCCTTGTCTTCGAGGTATAATGGGATAGTCTAGACAAACAATTGTGCCCCTATCAAAGATTTAAGTTACGTCACTTAAAACATTGCAACTTGGCTCCTTGGCTGGTTTCACAACTCAAAATCATGACCCCTTGATGCCTTGGCATGATTTTTCACTCTTGTTGTTCCTTGTCCCTTGTCCCTTGAGTGCGAGGTGATAGTTTGGATACAAAATTTTTCTACCCTTTTGGTGGATTGATTTTCATCATTTAAGACAACTCAACTTGGTTATTAGGGAGATTAATAACTCACTTTCTCACTCACATGTCCCCTTCTCATGACAAGCAGACCCATGGAACATTTTTAAGGATTTCTATCCCTTGTCTCATTTTCCCAACAATGAAGGGGACAACGGTGACACATAAATGTGTCGCACCTATCCTACTAATCTTTGGTCACATACAAAACCTCTTGTCATCCCCTAGAGACCCATTTTCAACCCTCCATCTTCCTCACATGTTTTCCCATTGTAACACTTGGAAAAATCTAGTTAAAAGAGCACTTTGGTGTCCATGTTTCCCCCTCACCTCATATGTATCCTATTTTTGGGTGTAACTCACGGTCAACCCTTGATTGACCTAGGTTAATCTGGTTGAGTTTAAGGTGAGTTAAGGTACACAAATGAGTGAAATAGTTAAACATAAAAACTTAGTCAATCTTGAGATTTTCAAATTCATTATTCTTCCCCCAAACTCCATTTTTCATTTTTATGTTGTTGAAAATTTCCAAGAACCCCCATGCTTGAAAACATAAATTTTCTCATAACTATAAAACCCTACCTCATAATTCCTTGAAATTTCACCAGTGTCCTCCTTGCAAAAATGCCTTTTTGTTGAGTATAATCTTACCCCCATTGATGGTATTAGTAATTTTTACAGCCAAAATAAAATTTCAGCCATTGCACTTTCCTTTTTAGATTTGCAAAAATCTAGCAATTGAAAACCTTTGAAAATTGGAGCAGAGCATCCTAAAGAAAAACATAAACTTTTGAGACCATTTTCATCCCATTCGACATCTATAGGACCACCTTCTATAAATAGTAATTTTAACTAGGTCCTCACCATCTAAAAAAATAGTAAGTTTCAGAAATAGACTACATTTCATGCTACCACCACTCCTTTCAAGATAAAAACACTCAAAAGTGACAATTTGAGAAACTTGACATCCGAGGTGGGACCTACTAAAAATAGTAAGTGTTGGGATTGGGGTCAAATCATTCATACTCATCCATCTCCCATCTATTTCACTAACTCCAGTCACCATGAAGGTCAAGTACTCATGTTTAGAGCCAATTTCCACATTAAACATTGAGTATCCCAATGTGGGTGACTGATGTGACAAACATGGACCTGGAGGATTTGAAAGCTAGGATGATGAGTGAACCTCATGAACCTATGGAGGAAAATATATTCTCAAGTGGAATATTTAAAGCAAGTGGTCATCCATTTTTGTTCAAAGCACAAAGCTAGTCCTAGCTTGTGCCCAACACTATGACCCAGACTCAAGAACAATTTTGGCATATGACAATTCAATTCTAGTAGTCCTCACTCTGAAAGGTATCTCTCAATGTATGTAAATTCCCACTTGCAACAACATGGTGATCATCACTCAGAATTTTCCTCTCAATAATGGGCAAGAATATATTCATACTTGCAAGGCTTGGCAGTTAGATCATGGCTCAAATAGGGAAGGAAGCCCTCTCGGATTCCCAAAACTTGGTCTCGAAGTGAATTCCATGAAGCATACTCGGATGCAATAGTCCTACTAAATAGGGTGATGGGAGAATAAACTACAAAGGACTTCTAAGACTGGATGGCTCAATTCATTCTAGTTATCACATAAGGAGATCGGATAATTGACTTGGGGTAGATCATAAGTAATAACATTCACTTAAAACTATTACAGTTTCCTACATCTAATAAGTTCACCATGACTTCTTATCTAGAGTATACCCTCATATATACAAGTCCCTTTTGGGGTCTCTCCTCTACCTCAAATGTGCCACAAAAGTCTCTAGCATATGAGAAGTATCCTCAGCTCACATATCAAGAAAGTAACTCTCACTTATCAAGGGTGAATGATGCATTCACCATGTATATCATAAGGTTACTTGAAGGAAATCTGAGTAAATAATTTCACCTCAAGCAACTGGATTGATCAAAAAATATGGAAGTTATTTCATTCATTTTCCCACCTTCACCTACATTAGAGTTGGAGGGTTTGATCTTGCACCTCGCAAGTTACTAAGGTACCCAAGTGATAAGATCATCATGATTGAGTTATGCATGCAATAGTCTCATGTTCACACTGGATGAAAAAGTGCAAATAAGAAAGGTGTATCTTTTCCTATTTCCCTCGAGATCTACTCATGCAAAAATGTAATGGATGCAACAAAAATTGAAACCTCATTTATAACCTTCAATTTGTATTCTTGTGTATCTCATCTAGACATTTATAGTAGGAAGACCCCGAGAATTTTTTTCTTGCGAGGTTACATCACATTCCACAAATTTAATACTATTAGGATAACTACACTAAGGATTTTGAGGTCGGGAAGTGAGGCTACATGATAATTCTGTAGATCAGATGAGGGATTTCAAGTTTGAATTCTTTGTGGAAGGAATGAATGATGATGGGTCTGATCTATTTGATCCTAAGTACTAGGCGGTGCGGTCATCTCCTCTTCCCCCAACTTCGTGGAACATGTGATAATCCAGTGACATCAAAGAAAGAACCATGACAATGATTCAAAATATTTTGTGACCCTATCAACTCTAAGAGAAGAAGTGAGAGACACTTGCTTGGATGGATCTAAAGACCACCAAATTCAATGAAAGAGGATCTCTTCTGCTTGAACCAATCTTCTAAGAGGAATCTTGTAGAATTTGAGTGCGGTGAATTTCCTCCCATAGGAGGATTCACAAAAATGAAAATGTTGGATAAAATCCTATTGAGCCACTTAAGCTAGGAGAAATTGACTCATCTCAATCTCCTAATCGTCCCCGAAATCCAAATGTTCCCTCAGAGGTAGTTGAGTTATCCCATTTCAGTCAAGCTTTGGTTCCATATCAAGCCCCGAGAATTCCTTCGTTCTCGATTTCATGTCTACACTAGTATAGGCTTTCCCATGGGTACGAGAGTTACTTGGAGGATAATCAAGAACGGTGCAAAAACAACAACACCTAACTTTGAGGCCATATCAAAGTACATCAAAACCAATCACAACAAGAAATCTCGAACAACCTCTTGTTTCTTCATTGACGATTCTTGATCTCGGTATTTGGAAGTTGCATGTCCTAAAGTAGTCAAACCTATTAGGAAATATATGTTAGTTCTCCATATTTATGTATTGATAAATAATAATTAGCTAATTTGTTATATAGTTCTCCATATTAGGTAATTTGTTATATAGTTGTTATATAAAATAACTTATAACAAATATGGGTGAGTGAGTTTTAAAAACTCACGCGAGATAGGGAGGAGTTTTTATAGCTACCTCCTAAATTATAAGAAATCTATTTCCTATATATATGTAAGTGTGTAATGGATTTTGTAGAGTGAATTAATATAATATTATTATTTTCATGTGTAAAGCTCATACCAAACTACATTTGGTATCGATCATAAGAGTCCATGGGAAAATTCATATGTGATGGAGAAGTAGAAGAACTTTCAACCGTTTCAGGCTTCTATAGTTGAGGGAAAATATCCAAATCATATTATATGTGTGTAGCAGTCCATATGCTAATGTTGGAGACATCACTAACTTACATAGAATCCACACTTAGATTTGTATGCTCAGACTAACAATTTGACGACCAAAAATTTGCATTGATTCTTATTTGCATCGTGTTTCTTAAAAATGCAGATTAGATAGGTGTGGCATTTTAGACAGGTGTGGTAGTTATAGCTTCCATCCTAAATGGGAAGAGGCATCTGATCACAATATTTATGCATTATAATTTCTCGTACCAGAATAGAATCTCATTTTTAGAAAAATACACTAGATGCATGACAAATGTATGCATTTGGGAGATAGGCATCTAAAATTTCACTGGAGAAGGTGTTTTTATTTCTAAGTTTGGATTCATTCCTTCATGAGCATGAATTTCATTAATTTTTCTTGATTTGTGTGCATCACTTGGATCTTGATCCTTGTAATTATCACATGATAATTATCAAGATGATTGTAATTATCTTCCTTCTTCCAACGACTCTACTCTTGGAAAAAGTTGCATTCAACGTTGGCATTACATCGTTGTCTCGTTCCATTGGAGAATGCACAGATATCATTCAGGTTAACTTCTTTGGTAGTTTTTCAGGCATCACTGTGGAATAGATGTTGCAGTATACATATGTAACATGGTCATTCCTTATTCCACATAAGTCTTAAATTGATTTCAAAACACTGTTGTTTTTAATAATTTTGTCAAGTAAATTCACTTAGTATAATTTTTCATGTTTAGAGAAATATTTTCATGTTTAGAGAAATAGTTTTCGTTAAATTCCATATATGTATTTTAAGTGGCAACATTTAACTTAATATTGTCAGATTGAAGGGGAAAAACCCATGTAAATAATAAAGACCATCTTTACAAAACCTACGGGTGTCTTTTAGGTTTAATTTCTTAAAATGTAAAATGTGGGTTATTAATGTTCTTTTTATGCTTTTTTTTTTATTACCAGGGCATGTATGGGTCTTTAGTTATACCATTGTTGTCTGGTTGTATGTAAAAGTATTCAAAGAGTCTCATGTATGTTGTCATTATTATTTATATTATCCTTGTCTAGTCAATAATCATTGTAAAAGTATAAATTTTTTAA
Source organism: Taxus wallichiana var. yunnanensis (assembly GCA_018340775.1). Taxonomy (NCBI): domain Eukaryota; kingdom Viridiplantae; phylum Streptophyta; class Pinopsida; order Cupressales; family Taxaceae; genus Taxus; species Taxus wallichiana. The sequence continues at coordinate 395,457,194 of CM031243.1, forward strand.
TAGAGTTAATGTCCTATCATTGTTCAAGCATAGTCATCTTGTGGAATTATTGAAAAAATCGTAAAAAAAAAAAAAAATTGCCTCACTTTTAACCGGACATGTTTTTGGTTTAACCCGACACTTTGAGTTGAGAGGAAAATTGTATGATGAACTTCATGATCAAATCATGTTAAGATAGTAGCATGAGACTAGAGGATGGAGGCATCAAAGGATGGAGTTCAATCAAAGACCTCTCATCAATCGCTAAACAATAGGGCCACATATTAGTTAGGGTGGCATTTTTGTGGTGTGATTTTTCTTTCTTTTTAGAGTTGCATTTTGTTTCAGTTGTGTGCAGTGTGCTTCATTTCAGTTTTTGGATTGATGAATAATGTAAATTTCATGTTGTGGGGGAACATGACACCAATGTTCCATTTCCATTATGTACCAAACGGCTAAATTCAAAGGAATCTTCCCGTAGCCTTGGCGATTTCTATGTTGTTTGAGATCGAATGGCAACAATCAACAACGGTGGCTACTGATTAAGAACATTGTGATTCTTATAGGATGTGATCTAAAATATTTTCCATCATGTATTCTATTTTTTAAGAAGTGAGCTTTGATTCCTATTTACTTCTCTTATGTACAAGTATAGTGTAAAATAAAAGCACCAAAGTAAATCGGTTCTTGGATCTTGAAAAGGTTTGTGGGAGATCAGAAAACCACACAAGGTGGACAGTTTATGGGGCTGGTTCATGTCAATGTTTGTGGTAATCTTGTTTAAAACCATGGAATTAGAGAGCCTTTTTTTGGGATCAATATCGTGAGTCACATAGTAGGACATGTTTCACAGGGGTGATCATACTGCGAGATGAGTGTGTGAATTTTTTTCTACCATATTCCCACCAAGGGGGAATGTTAGGAAATGTATGTTAATGCTCCATATTATGTATCGATAAATAATAATTGTGTTAGTAATTATTATCATGTAACAAAGTAAGTTAGTAATTTGTTATATAGTTGTTATATAAAATAACTTATAACAAATATGGGTGAGTGATTTTAACAACTCGCGTAGATAGGGAGGAGAGGTTATAACTACCTCCAAAATTATAAGAAAGTTATTTCCTATATATATGTAAGTGTGTAATGGAGTTTGTAGTGTGAATTATATAATTGTAAGGACAACACCGGTTTATATAATTAATACACGGGAATAATACTCTAATTGATTGAGTTATTTTACAAAATACAGAAACACCATATATATAGGCAAAAGACATCCTAATTTTAAGGAGTCTTGCTAACTACAAAATCTCAACCAAACCTAATTATGTGGGGTGAGTATAGCTCACGTAACCCACACATAACAATATATCAAATATATGAGTTGTTATAATAACAACTCATTTACAACTCACATATACAAAATTACAAACAATGAATAGTATTTACCCTACGGTAAATAACCCACAATATTCATGTGAACATTAATATTAATTTCCTAACATTCCCCCTTAATGTTTACATGGTAGTAAAATAATTTTCACACTTCCTCTATAGATTGTCGCCTCTGCGCGCTCATGATCTTAGCACACACTCAAACTGAAGGTAGAAGAAGGAACACATCAACTTCTTATCGACCATGCACTTTTGGGAACACATCTGACCGATGAGGATGGGAACATGCTTAGGAATCATCTGCTTATCAACCAATCACTCTAGGGAACACATCTAACCTAGCAGTGTGGGAACTCAAGCAGGAACACATCTGAAACGACCTTAATGGTTTTCAGGAGGCTAACCACAAACCTAGGTACGAATAGGAACACATCTGACTATTCTACCTCATCAAGACTCATGATGCTACCTTTCATTGTGTTATCTGTTCTTTACTATGTTTTTGCATAGGGGAAATAGGAATAATCACATACATAACTGAAAAACTAGAAATGGAACATTGGATCATGTTGATCATGTTCCCCCCTCAATGTGAAATTTCCACTTATTGAAAACTGCAAACTATAAAAACTAAAGTGCATGAAACCACATTGAAAAGCATATACTCACACTACAAAATGCCACCACGGCTTCGCGCAGCCCCTTCGTTGGTGGTGACGAGAGGTCGTTGGCTGTCCTCCATCCTCGTGCTTCCATCCTCCGATTTCATCTGCTTAGCTCAATTGGATTTGACTTGGATGCTCAATAATTTCTACATTGTATTATTGGTATAGTATTGCTTCCATGATGTGAAATAACACATATTACATACCTTAATCAAATGTTGAATTCTCTTGATAATGCATTTGTAAGGTTTTTTTTTTTTACTTACACAAAATAACTATTGACTCATTTTTTATTTTTACAATATGAGTAATGACTCAATGAATTTTATGACAACACTTTGACTCGATATAATACGAGATACTCTTTTAAAACTTGACTAACTAAATCTTAAACAAAATAATATTACTAACCCTAAAATCACTTATAAAAATAACTCCCTAGACCATTTTACGGACAAGTAATAACACAAACTTTTAAACTTTTGATTATTTTGACAACACATAAACAAGACTTTGAAACTCTTGATAAATAAAAATCTATATTTAAATAAACTACAATTTGTATCAACCTATTAATAATTAAATAGGATATCATTGGCAAGTCATACATAAAGTATGTGAGAAAAAATGTTTTTTTTAACTTGTCTTACTAATAAATCATATGAAAAATGTAACAAAATGACCTACTTTTCCGATTAAAAAAACATGTAGCAAACCTATTTAATGATACTTTGGACTTAAACAAAAACTCGATGACAATCCTTAAATGAATCTCTAAAAAAGAAACTTAATACCAAAAACTTATGGTATGACCAATCCTTGTCTTCCTCCACAAATCCTAAGCCAAGTGTGGAGATTCGACTTCATCACTACATATAAACGTAGAGGAACTATCAATGCCATGGATTTGACCAAGATGTATGTAGCCAAAAGACACGATCCTCTCTTGATATTCACGGTCAAAACCAAATTTATTTCAACAGGTCTTAGAGATGACAAGGAGTCGACATGAAATGGCACCGTGAAGAAAGTAGGCTGCTAGCTTACGTAGTGTATATGGTGTGCGAGGCTAACAAGAATATCTTTGATGATAGTCAAGTAGAACCCGAGTGCCTTTGTAAGTCGAGATGAGTCACCTAGGATCGGACAAAAACCTAACACAACTACGTCCGGTGATTACCACATCAATGAAGAATGGAATGATTCATTGTATAATTTTGGATGGAGATACAATGGAGAAGCATTGAAAGGAAATATAGATCAACTCAAAAGAGTATGAATATATAGGCTTGACAACCAGAGTATCAAAGGAATTATGGGATCCGTCCTCTCTAGAAGTGGAATCATAGATTCAAAGAGATGTTCGCAATTGAAGTGAATAGGAATTGTCTATGTGTGTTATCCTCAGGTGGAATGTATTCTTGAATACACAAAAGCACACCAAACATGCACATCTACATGTTATCCATTTTACCCCCTTTGGTAAAAATGGATAACTGGAGAAAACCAAACTTGGGCTAGTTGACAGAGCTTCATGGTTGAGCTTGGGGTTTTCAGAGGCAAAGGAGTTCAATTCTCGGCCAAATTTAAGAAAATTGAGTAAAATCAAGAAAATGTGGCTTTGGGGCACTCTACTTCATTTTCCTAACTCCCGATCAAGAAAATCCTAAGGAGTTAGTGAAGAAATGAGGAAAAAGTCCATAGAAAAGTCGCATAAATGTTCACGAGAAACCACAAAAAAAGTCATGAAGCCGTAGAAAAATTCACGGAATGCGCGAGAAAAGTCTCACAAAAATTCCACGGAAGCCATAGAGTGAAATCCATGGAAAAAGCCTCGAGAAAAGTCATGAGCAAAATCCGAGAAAAAGCCGCGAGAATAAAATCTGCGAGAAAAACGCTGCGAGTAAAATTCAGGAAAAAGCCGCAAAACAAAGCCACGAGTAAAATATGTGAAACAATTCAGAAAAGTCCATAGGGTAAAATCCATAGAACAAAGTCTGCTGAAAAAGCCACGGAATGTTGCAGAAAATTGGAAAATCCGCGGAACAAAGGAAAAGCGGTAGTTTTCACGTGAAGCGTTGAATGGCCATAACTTTTGCATTTCTCAACGAAAATACACAAAATTGGTACCATTGGAATTATGGTTCTGATCCCAATGCATATAAATCAAGAAATTTAGAATTTGATGAGAAATTGATGATGATTTTGTAGAAAACGTGCCCAAGTTTAGAATAGTGTTTTATTTGGTAGTTGGGATGCATTCAATGGAGCATGGGCTGACATTTCTCAACTGCTTTGCCAGCAAGTCATCGGACAAGTATGGGGGCATTTTGCAAGAAACATAACATCATTTCACTTCATTTACTACCTCTTGTAAGTGGTTGAAGGATAGATTTCAGGATTTTCATTTCCTTTCCCTCTCTCTCTTCTCAAATTCTATAAATTGGAGTGTTGGGCTCATTGTAAAAGGAGGTAGTTTTGTGTAGAAAAACTCTATCAAAAATATTTTTGTGAAGCCAATGTGTTGCGAGGCCCTTATAGTGGACTCCTTGCATGGTGATCTAGGCCCTTATTCTGTAATAGATTGGATTGTGCATATCAATGAAGCAATAGATACAAGTTTGTGGATACTTCTTCCCCTGTTGTGTTTGTTTGCATTCTTCTTGCCCTTTCAATCTCATTACAAATATATTGTGTCTATCTTATGTTGTTGTAGGGATTCATTATCATTGTGTGTGTGCATGAAATATTGTTGTGAATGCAGTTGCTAGATTGTGGAGAACTATTATCACCGCATTTTGCTTCTAATTTTCACACATTGGAAGACTATTCTCATTCCCTCCTTTTCTAGTGTATCATTTCTTTAGTGTAGGCATTATTTTCATGCACACTCTCTCCCTGTTCCCTTGGAAAGTTAGATTAGGATAGATAGTTTTCTGCATTAAAATAGATTGTGGCGAGGGTAGTTTAGGAGCAAGAACCGACTTTCTCTAGAGGTCTATTTCAAGTAGCAAGTCCATGACTTGGATATAGTACCCATGTTATCCAATCACTTTGTGAGCTCAAGCACACACACATGTACAAACTTAAAGGGTTTTGTGATTCGGAGATAACACTACCTATTAATTTGAAGGAGAGATGATATTCGAAAACCGAACACAATGTCTAATTTGTGGACGGTTTATGGGGTTGGTTCATATCAATGTTTGTGGTAATCTTGTTTAAAACCATGGAATGAGAGATCCTTATTTGGGATCAATATCATGAGTCACATAGTAGGACATGTTTCACAGGGGTGATCATACTGCAAATGAGTGTGTGAATGTTTTTCTACCATATTCCCACTAAGGGGGAATGTTAGGAAATGTATGTTAGTGCTTCATATTGTGTATTGATAAATAATAATTGTGTTAGTAATTATTATCATGTAACAAGTAAGTTAGTAATTTTTATATAGTTGTTATATAAAATAAATTATAACAAATATGGGTGAGTGATTTTAACTCACGTAGATAGGGAGGAGAGGTTATAGCTACCTCTAAAATTATAAGAAAGTTATTTCCTATATATGTGTGTGTAATGGAGTTTGTAGTGTGAAGTAATATAATTGTAAGCACAACATCGGTTTATATAATGAATGCAAATGAATAATACTTTAATTAGTTCGGGTTATTTTACAAAATACAAAAACACCATATATATAGGCAAAAGACATCCTAATTTTAAGGAGTCTTGCCAACTAAAAAATATCAACTAAAACTAATTATGTGGGGTGAGTATAGCTCACGTAACCCACACATACCAATATATCAAATATATGATTTGTTATAATAATAACTCATTTACAACCCACATATAAAATTACAAACAATGAATAGTATTTACCCTGTTGTAAATAACCCACAATATTCATGTGAACATTAATATTAATTTCCTATGTAAATCTTGGACCAAATTACAAGTTGATTATGAGATGACTAGGATCTCCTTTGGGAATTCCATGCATGAAGGGAGATGTGCATTTGTTTAAAGATTTTGCATCTCAGTTGCTTGGAAGAAATGAAGAGAATAAGCAGACTTTGGAACAACTTGAAGAGCATGTGAGAACCTTAAGCGATTATGTTCAATCTTTCTAAAGCCTAATGTGAAACCTCTTCCTCCAATTGAATATATATCTCCTATCAATAGCTTTACTCCCAGTGATCAAGAGATCTCAAGGAAAACCATGCAAGGGAGAGCCGGTGATAAATGGGTGGAGAATATCCTTGAAAATGGGAATGGTGAGTTTAAATCCCATCCATTTTGATCAATGTGCAAAAATAGAAAAGAGGTGAAAACATGCATGTTGAGTGTTGAAAGATTGTGTATGTTACTGTAAAATTTGATGTGTAAACTATTGTGAACTATGCCAAACCTGATAAATATTGCATAACCGCCCTAGTCATATGTAACTAGGAAGGGTCGGGGATGTCCAGCACTATTATCTATTTACGGGGGTTAGTGTTGGTTTTTTGCTAAGGACCCAAGTTAAATTCTAGGTTATTCTTGAGGCCCGATGATTGTGTGTTGTCTTGGTTTTGAGCTGGGTGTTTAAATGTGATTGTAAATTATTGTATGGGTTACTTTTTCTCCCAATGATGCCCCCTTGTTTGGGGTACATGCGACATTACAAGGAGGATGTGGCCCAAATGAGGACTGGATATGGAACTAAAGCGATGCCCCCTGGGGAAGGGAGTGTGCTTGGTAGAAACCAAGGAACATGCAAGAAAAGTGGTTGAATACAAGTGTTAGTGAAAAGGAGATGAATATGCATATAGAAGACAATATGTAAGCTAACAAGCAAGAAGATGATATGCAAGAAGACAATGTAGACCACAAAAATCAGGTTACAAACATGGAACATCACTCATATTGTCGCAAGACAATCAAGGTTGAAGTGGCCAAAATTATACCAGCAATCAGAGAACAATCAAGACATAGGTCAAATCCCACAAACAATGGCATACAATGACAAACAGTAGTAAGAAAATACCAACAGAAAACCATGGTAGCAAAGAGTTCTTGCAAGACAAATGTTGCACATGAAGCACCTGTTAGTATGTTAGAAAGATAAAAAGTATGTCAAAGCATGTATGATTGTATATAGTAATGTGTTAGTAAGATTAGTATAAATCAAAATAATAGCACATGTGATGTGTACTAAAGTGGATGCCCCTAGAATTCTGTCATGGGACTACTAATAGGTATAATTTCAAGCATCCATACTTCATGTAACGATCTGTATAAATTATGTGATCACAACTAGAAGGCGAGTGAACGTGCGTGTGTATATGATAAATATAATGACATATAAAGTATTTGCATAACATAGTAAGAAAAGTGTACATGTAAGAATAAGTGAGAAAGACCAATGTGACCAAAATATGCAATATGATTTGAATATGAATGGAATGGAATGCAAAGTGAGTACGATAGGATCACATGCCTCCTAAGTGAATGTGCATGAGATGAGGTTTGTTTATAAAAGACCCCTCAGCAGTCAAGAATGAACCAAAAAACAATAGTGCATCATCGGGAAATGGTTTGAATTATGCGCTAGAAAGATATGATTGTTGAAGCAAAGAGCATAAAGAGTGAGTGAGTGTGGTGAGGTTCATTTCAGATTTATACCCTCAGCAGTCAAGTATGAACCGTGGAACTAGAGTGTGTCATAGGGAAGTGTGTTGTGAGAGTGTGATGCTAGAAAATATGTGTCATAAATGCATTGAGTGTGAAATGTGTAGTGTGTATGATGTGAGGTTCATGAATGTAGTAAGCCCTCAACAGTCAAGTGTGAATCATAGCACGAGAATTTGCATCATTGGGTAATGATGATACAAGTGTATCAAGATGTGTAATGATGCTCGAGAGATATGAAATATGAATCACAGAGCGTATGAGTAGAAATGATAGACACTTGATAATGCTAAGAGGGGGGAGAATAAACACGATGCCCCCAAGTGTGTCAATGATGGAGATCTATGTGGTGGCATGAGAAATATCGTGCCTTTGTGGGAGAGTGTTATTTGTGTCATGATAAGAGAGAGAGCCAAAATAATGGTAGGAAGAAGCAACAATAGGACCATGCCATGGTGGCGGAGTTTGAAATGTGTCTTGGCCATCAATATAAGGAGTAGTTTCTTTGACAAAATTTATTGGTTACCAAAGTGGAGGTTGTTTATTTGGGATTAGTACCACTACAAAAGACTTGATAGGACAAGATGGTGAATTGATTTTTGTAGGATTTTTCTTGATTGGACTTGGTAATTCCGTAGATGGCTTGAGTGGCAGAGGAGTGAGATTGGTTTTGAGAGGTAGTTTCTTAGTTTGAGTGGATTGCATAGGTAGTGCTTGAGTGATGGAAGAAGAAATATTAGAAGTGATGGCATGATGCTCATTAGACATAGATGAATCAGATTTAGGAACCCAATGAGATGTAGCAATTGAAGATGAACATGTAACATTATTTTGTGTAGCAAATGAGATAAGACCATAACGCTTAAGGTGGCCAATTTTTTAGTGTAGATCATAGCAATCATTTTCATTATGTCCATTGATTGATGGTAATTGTAATATGGATGACCTTGATATTTTTCAATTCGATAAGGAGGATAACAATGAGTAGATGGAAATTTGATCAAGTGATGAGTGAGGAGATGCGGAAGAATATCTTGTTGCTTAGTATTGAGATCAAACTTGAGATGCGTGGTGAGTGGTAAGAATTGGGGTTCACTAATATGAGCACATGTATAAGACATGGAATGAGGATGAGGAGTAGAATAAGAAATAGCATGAGCATGAGAGGCATCCTTAAGATATTGGATTTCAGATTTAAGAGATGTAATCATGGATTCCATAGCTTGAAATTTGTCTTAAAATAAAGAATGTAAAGTTTGACTAGACTTACAAACATATTGATTGGAATTAGTACCAAGAGAGTCATCAGAAAGACAATTGAAGATAACACTAACTTGTAAAGGAAACATGTTGATAGGGAGATACATAGTGTTTAGGGTTTTGTGAAGAACATCTTTATAAGATGGGTGCATTTGAAGAAATTGAAGCAAGGAGACTTGAGAGACCTTATGAGCCATGAAAGAATAAAAATAAGGATCAAGAGTATTCGAATGAGACAGGTTCACTAATTGATTTTAACAAATATAGAAATATATATTTTAAATTCAAATTAAGTTATAGTGCAGATATAAATATGCAATAAAGTATAGATTTAACATAAGCAAGTAAGATAATAAATTTGAAACCCTAAGTGCAAGAGAGAGGCTAAAATAGTTAGTTGATTCACAATAAATCTAAAGTTGTGCCGAGCTGAAAACCGATAAACAGAAAGCGAGTGTCACAACCAAGCCCGAAAAACATATAACTATCGAGAATGCCGGGACTAAGGTGCTTGTGTAGGTTCGGGGGTGCCCAAGGGCTGAGACCTCCTCTAGGAACCTGTGACTTCTTAGAACCTCATAAACTCAATTTCATAGGGTCCCGAGATGTTCTCTAGATGTCGCCTTTAGTCACTTGCACTTCACTCTTTGATCTTTTAATTCTCTTGAAACCTGCAAAACCCAAAACACATCAAATACTAAAAAGAAAAAGATGCAAATGGGGAGTTGAACTAACCCCGACGGTCACCCAACTAAGTGAACTTACAATCTAGGTGTTGCACTACATTTTAGACTCCATGTAGTTTTGTTTGTGTGTGTAGAATCGTGCCCTAGGTGACTCTTATGCAAGTTGCATTTGATAGTGAGAAATAGCTAGATGTAGAAAAATGTAGATAGAGATGTGCATGGAAAAATGAACTTCCCCTCCTATGAAGTGTATGTAGAAGAATACAGTCCCTTGTCCCTTGAATGGATGCTAGATTTATGCTTTGATGCTCTTGTAATGCCTTTGGATGCAACCTTAGGTGATGATAGTAGATGTTTAGTGTTTGGTCCCTTATTATGGTCACATAGCTTTGTATTTATATTATTCCCTTATTTAAATTTTGTAATTAACCACTAAAAGGACGAGTACCAAGAAAATAATATTCCCAATAGCTAGAAATGACCCAAAATATGTGAGAAAGATATAAAGAGATCGGAGGTGCATAGAGGGAATGGGGGTGCTAGTGTCTAGACTCAAGAAAATTGAAGTGTCAAAAGTCATACTAGGCAAGAAGGTGTGTAAGACCAAAAAGGAAACTAGAAATAAATTTAAAAAGACTAAATACAATGTGGTCAATTAGTATTTTTTCTCACTTAGGAATCATATGAATAGTGGTATATGATCACGACCTCGAAATATAACCAAAGTAAATGATTTAGTGACTATAATAAGAATATTTTTAGCTTATGCATGTTTCAAGGGATTTAAGGTATACTAGATGGATGTAAAGTCAACTTTCTTAAATGGTAACTTGGAAGAGGAAGTATATATAGAGAAACCTAAAGGATTTTCATTAAAAAATGACAAAGACTATGTTTGCAAATTGAAAAAGTATCTCTATGGTCTAAAACATGCCCCTAGGGATTGGTATGCTAGATTGGATAGGTATCTATTAGATCAAGGATTCAGAAGAGGAGTTATAGATATCAATCTATACATAAAGACAGAAGGAGACCATCAATTGATATTAGTGATTTATGTAGATGACATAATATCGGAGGAAATAATGAAAGCATGACCAAGGAATTTGTTGATGTGATGAAGAAGGACTTTGAGATGTCTATGCTAGGAGAACTATCATTATTTCTTGGACTACAGATCATTCAATCAGAAAAAGGTATTTTCATTTCACAAACAAAGTACATAAGAGAAATTTTGATTTTTTTGGAATTGAGGATAGCAAGGCATGTTAGTACACCTATGAGTACATGGTGTAAGCTGAGTAAAGAAGATGAATCTCTAAAAGTGGATCAAATAGCATATAGGTTAATGATTGGGAGCTTTTTGTATACCATTGCTTCTAGGCCTAATATTATACAAGCAGTAGGATTTTGGGTACATATCAAGCGAGATCAAAGAGAGAATCATTTGATAGTAGTCAAAAGGATATCCAAATATCTCAAAGGATGTATGGAGTATGGACTATGGTACCCAAGAAGCAAGGAGTTTAACATGACAACTTATATTGATGTTGACTAGGTATCATGTCTAGATGAAAGAAAGAGCACTATTGGAGGAGCTTTCTTCTTGGTAGAATTCTTAGTTTCATGGACAAGCAAGAAGCAAGGATCAGTAGCCTTATCTACCTATGAAGGTGATTATATTAAAGTTGCTTCATGTTGTACTCAAGTGCTTTGGATGAAAAAAACCTTAAAAGACTACAAGGTAGAATATAAATAGTATTATTCCTATATTTTTGATAACATGAGTACCATAAGTGTTTCAAAGAACCTTTTCATGCATTCAAGGACCAAACACATTCCTATCAGGTATCATTTTCTAAGAGAGCAGGTGAGTGAACAAAGTGTCAAGCTTGAATATGTATCAACTAAGGATCAGATTGTAGATATCCTAACCAAGCCACTTCTAACAAAAAATTTTGAACATTTAAGACAGGAGTTAGGTGTAATTCTTGTTCTAATAGTCATTAAGAGGCCAAGAACTTAAAGGGGGCTAATCAAATCATATTTTAGCTCCAATAGAAAGAATACAAAGTTGAGATGGTATACATGGAGATAGGGGAACATGTCTTGTTTCTAAAAATTGGTTGATGACTCCAAGTATGGTAATTTCCTAGTATGATATAAAAGTGGGAGAATAAAGAGGATGTTGGTATGCTTTTTCATTAATTTCAAAGGGGGATAAGGTTCGAGAAAGGGGATAATGGTCTCCTAATGATCAGATTTGAATGTGGTTGTCATAACATTTCTAAGTATGGTTGTCATCAATGACAAAGTGGGAGATTGTTGAAATGTTTTCATTAATGTTAAAGCATGGTATTTGTGAGGTCATTTTTGATGCATTTGATATGTACTTGATGTCAAAATGCGTGAATTTTATGAAGGTTGATTGTAAATGTAAACAATGTGAAGACAAAGGTTGTTGAGAATATGTTATTGAGAAGGTAGGTCATGGTAGCTTAGTGAGATGAGTGAACACAGTTGTGAGATGTTACATGGCATTGTTTTAGCATGATATTAGAGTTTAGAATGCATGAAAAGGGATATGAAGGTCATTTTATAGCATAAAGACCAAACAAGGTGAATAAATCATGGCTTAATGAGGTGGGTTGATCATTTTTCTGTACTATTATGTAAATGTGAGCATGGGAAGAGTATTGGCATGTTGTTTCAGATGTGTGGACAAATTTTTAGTCCTAGTTTGAAGAATTAGGTAGGATCGCATTTTTGGTCCTATCAAGTTCTTGAAAATGGAGAATCCCATCTTGAGGTGTAATTTTGAGATGCTCATTGGCACGTGAAACTTATGCATGTGAACCTAAGATATTTGGGAGATATTAGTATGTGTCCTAGATAATATTTCCTAGAATTAGTTTTGGGTTTGAGGCCCTATCCTTTATGAACAATCGTTAACACCAAAACAGGTATAAAACCCTTCTTAAACCCTAGCTTGAAGTGAATATGAGATATAAGGTTCAAACTAGCTCAGAATGGATTTTTTGATCATTTTTTATGATTGGATCATGTATAAGACTCTTTCAGCTATCTCTAAGTGGTAGTATGTGATCAAGTAAGTGTGTGGACCCTATAAGAAAAGAATGTTTTCTGAATAAATTGATGTATCTCTCAAATGTTGCATAGGACAAAGACTCCAAATTTATGGTGGATGGATTTTGGGACTTATAATTCATATCCATGAAGGTTTCTGGATAATTTTAGGGCTTAAGTTCTTCAAATTGGTGTTCCAAGTCAGCTAGTCATTAGTAGTCCTAATGGAGAAAACTAGGCAGTCTTGAGAAGATGGATGTGTGAGTGTTTGCATGATAGAATGATGAAAAAAGTATATGGAGTTGTTTTTTGGGACTTGTATGTCCTTTTCATTCTAGATAGAGGATTTTAATGTACTTATACATGTGTTAGAAGTTAGGTTCTTCTTGATTGGTTTTTGAGGTGTGTTGGCAATTTCGGTAACCAAGTTGCAGAAGTTATTCTTGAGCCATTATGGTATTGTTCATGGTGTTACAAGCATGTTGTAATGTTGATAAGGTCATGGAACATCCATATACAGGTTTCATTTGTCATTCTTGAGTTTCTTGAGGGTGTTCAAGCTTCATTCTTAAAGACTAATTTCTGGGTATGCAAACCTAGTAGGACATCATGCCTAATGAAGAGTTTCATGAAGTAAGTGTGTGGTACAAATCTATTCAAATATGGAGGAAGTATATATAGGTAATTGAAAAATCATATGATATGTTCTTGTGTGTTGGTGAAGGAATTTTGAGCCCAATATGCTCAATGAGGTTCATTATGAAGTAGACCTAATGTTTTAGACCTTGAGACCTAAAGGAGCTTTGGGTCTATCTTGAAGACATGACCAACTAAGTAATGGTGGATTCACATTTATTTCATGATTTTATAGTTTTTATCATCTTTCATGGTGTACCTATGAGTTGTGTGTGCTTAATTCATGTATATTATCAAGGCTAATTATGTTTATTTAAGTTAGTGGAGTTAAGGGAAAAAGTGTGAGCTAAGGGTTGTATGTCTTGTCAAAATAAGGTCTTGTAGACCATATTAGGAGTGTAATGAGTTCATGAAAAACATCCTATAGATGATGAAGGTCATATTGTGTAATTTTAGGTCAAAGTTAAGGAATATGATGAGTGAGTAAGCAAACAATATAGTTTTGAGTGTCTTTAAGAGAAAATGAGCTTGTGTATGAAGAGTTGTTGATTTTTGAGCTTTAGAGAGTATTCAAGAGGCTTGAGTGCATGTTGATACATCAAATATATAGAGCATATAAATAATAAGAGAGAATAATATCATAGAATTCCATCATTTTTTTATGTAGGAACAAGAAGAAGGTGGAAAACATCAAGAGGTGGCTGATTTGATGTCTAGTCTTCCTTGCGTGATTTGGTGCTTGTTAAAACCCTAGGGAGTTGGTGTTTCCTTACAAGTTAGTTCTTGCTAAAACTTAAATTTTGGTGTTCCTTTTGGATTTGGTGCATCACTAAATTATGGGGTTGTATCCTCCTTGCAATTTGGTCCTTGTTAAATTCAATGTGGTGCACGATAAATAAGGGTTAGTGTTTCTTGTGGAGTTGGTGCTTCACTAAATCTTGATTGTTTTTTATTAATGTAATGAGTAGTGGGTTTTCTTCCCCTTCATGGTTTCCCACCTATATGTTATGTTCCTATGTTTTCTCTATTATTTCATGCTCATGTGGATGGTTGTTATGTTACATTGATGGTTTGACAATGCTTATATAATGATGGTTTATTGAATGGTTCGTCAAGTTAAGTAAATGCTCACTATGGCCCATATGTGTTGAATGAAAGTTAAGATAACTGAAGTGAAAGTTTTTAAGGACATTGATTCACTACCCTCCTCTCGGTGATTATATTTCCAATAGTACTCCATATGTGTCATCCGTATATGTACATCAATGAATTCACCCTCTTTCGAGGTGTGTGAGATATGAAATTAGAGAGTGTGAATCAAAATAAATGATGTTTAATCACATTAAATAAGTTTTATAATCTATTTGGTATTACATGGAAGGTTGTCACAAGTAACCACCATTGGGATCATGTTCTACAAAGTGTGTAAATGGTATATACCATAACATAAAAAGATAGTAAAACAAAATAAGAAACAAGTAATAATAGCAATATAACAATCATATAGAAGATAAATCAAGACAAAGGAAAAAAAAAGTAAACAAGTAAACTAACATACAAGTACACAAATAATATTATGTAAAAGAGTCATATCAAAGGCATGGATCCAAAAACATGGGACACAAAAGTGTCACAAGATCATCACAAATAATTTGTATAGGCGCTGCATAAAAAGGAGTAAGTGTATAAGGAACCGCCCATGCAAGTACATCAACAATGTCACATAAGAGAGAGGTATAAATTCATAAACATGTGACACTAAAGTGTCGAAAAACAATGGAAAAGGAGGCACATAGACACATACAAGAAGTATTCAAGTGCTCGAGAAATCAATAAATTAAGAAATTCAACAATAAAACAAACAATAATCAAAAGGCACATAGAGAAAGATAAGTTGGTGTTATGCACAAGACATGTGTCACTCATGTTAGTCCAAAAGATATCATATACATAATATAAAATATTGAGCATAAAATTATGGTCAAATAGGAAGGGACTAGGCTAACACTTGTCATCGTGTATCAAATTGTGTATGTCCTACATCAATCTCCACATACCTTATGAACACGCATGTGTAAAAATTATATAGAAAAATATGTTATTAATCAAACCAATATGACAAAAACATATGTAAGGTAATAAGTGAGAAAATCAAGTCATGTGTAGGTCCCAATTTTTTTTTTTTTACAAATATTTGAATTTTATTTGTGTTAATATGATTATGTGATCATGTGATTTTTGTATTTTTTGATAGATATATATAGAGTGGAATGGTAAGCTGTTATCCAATTTTATGCACATGGAAAAATTGGAAAGCAGGCCTTATTACAATCAAATCATGACATTGGTCCCATGGACCCACTTCAGTCATCGGTGAGATTGCTCATTTTTTCCAAGAATGTGAGTCATCGAGGAGTTCGATAAGCTTATCTCACTCGGTCGAGCTAAAGCAAAGTGTCAAATCGGGAATAAAGAGACGAGTCATCGGAGGAGTTCGTGCCTTGTCCTAACTCGGTCGTAACTCATATCACAAGCCTTAGAGCGAGTTCATGAGTAGGAAATGTAATTTCGGTTGTCCAACTTTGGCTTGTCATAAAAAGAGTCTCGATAGGAGTAGAGGATGTTTCGATGGTTGGCTCATTGAGGTAGAGAAATGATTAGTTCGACCCGGTTTAATTCAACATGGAGAGATTGATGCTTCCTTGTTGGAATATGAATTCAGTTTTAATGACTCGATGGAGACAATAGCTGCCTCAAGATTTGGTCGAGCTTCTTCCATGGAAGAGAGTTTCCAAAATGAAAAGGCGAGACAACTCAACTAAAACTTTATCTCGTTCTTCTACTACAGCGGCAAGATTTTACAACAACTGATCACGACTGTGGTCGCATGCAACCAGAACATCAGGATCAACACCAACGGTTCCTTGGGATCACCCTGCGGCAGCTGTCGCAATCGACTCTCTCTGGAGGCCACTCATTTTCTGAGATAAGTTTACTTCTCTACCCTGTAGCTGCTGCGTATAGCCAATTACTTCCTCACGGCACTTTCCTAGGAGAATTTTAGTTCTACGCTCAAAGCGGCCGAGCATTCGATGCACAGGCATGTTGCAGTATAGTAGAAGCCTTTTGAGCAAGTAAGTCGTCCAACTATGTTATCTGATCAGCATCGAATGCATCCTCAAATTTGGGATTTTCCTTCAAGATATTTTTATGAAAATCGATTAAGTGACAGTGAGAGTGTTACCGGGAGACCTGATGAAAATTATTACAAAGATTCTCTATCGAGACCTTACTGGTTTTACGGTGTAACTCATGGAAGCGAATCTCATAGAGGTGGAACTGTTTCATATCAGAATATTCATGAGGCACAATTTGCTTTGCAATTATATGAGCATCTTCAACGAGTCACTAAGTTGTCAGGTATAAACGTTTCTGTCAGAATTATCACACCTTACAAGCTACAGCTGAAATGTTTGCACTGAGAGTTTAATGTTATCCTCAAATCTGTTGAAGGAAAACTCGGCAGGAGGAAAATCATGGGAATCCGAGAAGCCTAATGCCAAGTGGGTTTTCGTGGATGGCAAGCCAAAGAAGAAATCCGGACGTGGGAAATAAGGCAAGCAATGCCAAGCGGAAATTTGATGATGGCGGGCCAGGCTGTTAATCCCGCGCTGAGGCTGTTCACTCTGCGTTGGAAAAATTGGATCAGATTGCCAAGTGGAAATGTAACCGTGGAAAACCATGTTGTTTACTCCGCGTAGGGGAGAAGTTGGATCAGATTGCCAAGTGGAAAAATTATGATGGCTATCCGTCATGAAAACCCCGCGCAGCTTGGAGTGGTCCGAGTCTTTTGTGAGTTACCAGGAGAATTAAAGTGGCAGTTGCAAATTGAGCGTTGAGTAATCTTCCGATCGATAAGGGAGGATGATGGCGAGATGGTTGAAGATGGGTCGACGTTGGAAACAGTATCCAGTTTCAGGCTCACAAAAAAGAAAACGCCTTCTCATGGAATACCGTAATTGCAAGCTTACAGAAGACACAAGTTTCCTTACAGCAACAGACAGATGCCCGACCTGATCAGTTCGCCTTTGCCAGCATACTTCTCTCCTCGTCCTCTATCTGATTCTAAGCATTTGGTGTTCACGTTAAAATCCCACGCACGAGCGGCAAGCATGTTGCGAAGCGGTAGAAGCCTTCCTTTTGAACGCTTCAAAGCCAAACAAAGTTGTCAACCGTGTGTTGTTATCGTCGATGATCGAATGCATCCTCAAACTGTGGCTTATCCTTATTCTGAACTCGGATCTATGACAGCTGCAGGAAACAAATATTCACTGCCGTGTACGATGGATTGGAGTCACGCCATTCAAGGCTTCATAAAATTTGCTGAGTCAGGAGATGAAGGTTTATTACGGTGCAGAATGAAACGATTCGTATTGCTCAGCATTTCTTTTCCTAGAAACGAATTAAATGTGAAGGTCAGCTCTGAAAATACCCGGTCGGCCGTTTTGTTGCATCCTTGTTACTTGTAAATGGTCTCTTTGAGAAACTCTGAGGGCAGAAGCAATATTTATATCCTTCCATTATGTATGTCCAATCAGACAATAAAAATATTCTTTTACCAGGTTCAGAGAAGCTCGTTTTTAACAATGGACGATTATACTGCAGTTTCAAGCTAATTTTATCTAGCTTTATTTCTATTAGCTTTGATCCATGACTAAGGAAGAATTCATATGGTTGTTACTTGTACATTTTTTCAAGGTCCTCTTGGCTGCCCCAGTTGTTCAATGTATTTTTGAAGGGCTTATTTTACGTGTTGCAGATTGTAACATAAAGGATCTTTTTAGTTTCTGAAAAAATGAGTATATTGTGTAGCTCACAGCTACCCATTCCATACTAAGATCCCAATAGTGGCATAATTGTTGATTGGAGCCGAGATTGCGAGTGCACTACCAAAATACCGAAGGGCTCTTTGTCCAAAAATCAGTCTTAAGGGTGTCTATCGACATGTTATGGGCATGAGCCTAGGTCATCATCATGGCAGCATTAGGTCTTTATTGATAATGGCATTTTCTCATCGTTTGGAAGGTACAAATTGTGCTTATTATGGCAAATCCAAAACATTCTTATTGCAAGTGTTATATGATAAGGAAGAACCGTGAGCATTGTGGTAAAACCATTCTTTTTAGAAATGTTGGGTTAAGCTCGACATTCAAGTGAGTTTGAGCCCAGGAAAGGTAAGATCGTTTGCTGGATGAAGAGCTCGGTGACTTCAGTTGAAGAGCTCGTGGTGTTGTTTCATGGAGTTTGAACATGGAATGCATGTGAATATGTGGTCCAAAACAAGAAGAAATAACTCTATCTGTCAAGCTAGAGCTATCACAGAGAAATCAATCGATTGAGTGTTGACAGGGCCACGTAACGTGATCCCTAACAATTTTCATAGCTCAAAAATCATTTCTAAATGGCGCAACATGTAGGAGTGAAATAATTTAAATTCATTGAATTGTTTAACCTCTGTGGGTACAACCAATGTATTATGGATCAAATCCACTAAGTATGATTTAGAGTCAAACTTTTCATATTGTGGAAACATTGGTACCAAGTCGAGATAAAGAATAAGCTCGCGGGTGTCGAAGTTTAATGTATTTGTAGAGGCTTTCAATTTCGAGCTTAAAGCTTCATGTTCACGATGCATATAGGTGGCTTGGTAATTCAGAATGGCTCGATTTGGAGTTTGAAGCAAGACCGTAGCAGTGGCATTCGTGAGGTGAGTCTTAATTTGCGTCAGGCCAGGTTCACAGGATCTACATGCATTTTAGGAAAATGATAAGAATCGAGTTTGATAGCTCACCATTCGAAGGACTCAATGCAAAAGAGCCCGATTGCCAAGACGAGGAAAGAGTTGGTGTGGGGTTCAAAATCAATTGCAACACCGAGTTAGAGGATTCGAAGCTCACCGAGTTGAGATTTGTGCAGACTCTATCCACATGGACCCCCCTCCTCTTCAAGTCAAACGGGTCAGCGGGGGTCCCGACATTATGTTAATTAAATTAATATTTTTATTTAAATATTTTAATAATAATATTTATTATTATTATTTAAATATTTTATTTAAATATTCTTTTAATTAATTGAGAAGACTAGGTCATCAGGGAATTAATGACCCATGATGGAACCTTCTCAAGTGGTTCAACTAACTATAATAAATACATCATGGGCCTTCATTTTAGGAATGTAATTATGACCATTTCCTCTTCTTTCTCACATATTCTTCTATAAATGTAAGTTGGAAGCTCATTTCAAAGGGTTCCAACAGTTCAGACAAGTTGGGCAGTTAGATATCTTAAGTGAGTGTATACTTTTCAAGAATCCTCTCTCTTCTGCAAGTTGTTCTTGTGTGTTGAGAGAACTTTCAAGCCTCCTCTTCAAGACTGTAATGGCAACTATTGCCTCTTCTGAATGTATGATGCATTGTGCATGTTATTGAAGCAATAAAAGTGTGTGTTTTGTGACTAATCTCGGTCCTTTCATCCTTTTATGCTTCTTTGTGCCTTTCTCGTACTTTGCAGTACACCTTTGTGCAAGTTTAAGTTTCTATGCGGAGTTCTTGGAGTTCTGTGCTTATCGAGTGGTGGAGTATTGCATGCAGTTGAGTTGTGGTGTCTGTTCACCCTTCTTGAGTTCATCCTTCTTCACTGGGAAACTGGTATATTTCTTGGTCTGATAAAGTTTAACAAAGGGAATGCGTGTCTCTTAGTCTGTGGTATCCTGTACCCTCTCTAAGTTGCAGTAGGTGAAGTTGACCTGTGGTGCACACACCCTCTTCAAATTAACCCTTCCTGAGTCTGAAGACACCCTTTATTTGGTGCATCACCATCCCTAGTATAGTTTCATTTCTGTAAATCTCTTTCCCTAAAACCCCATGAAAATGTTAGCGTAGGATTAGATAATCATTTTTGTTACACTAGGAGTAGTACAGCACTTAGTTTAGGAAGAGGAAGCCGGCCTTCTCCGGAGGTTCACCTCAAGCCCAAGTCCCATAGCTTGAGAGGTGATCCCATGTGTCCCAATCACACCGAACGTCCTATTCACATCCTGGCCATTCGGAGGGTGCAGTGATTTGGCGACAACAAAGAACATAATATATACCTTATTATACAATCAAAAGGGTGAGGAGGCTTAGCTGTAAACACACATTGTGCACTCTATGAATAAGATACTTTGATGTAAACTCAAGATATAGGAATATCATATGTATAATATAACACAAGAGCAAGGTGAAAACAAAATACATAGTCATACGTGGAATAAGCACAAGTATATTAGCTATAAGAATGTGTAAACCATTCGTAATTCGAGTAAAAAACCAAAAACATCACTATCAATAGTAACAAGAGTAGTGGAAGCAATTGTACCAAGTGCAAGATTAATAAATAGTAATTTATGAAGCTAGGGATGGGGAAATATTCGGGGCCATAAGGATTTCTTGTATTAAATTCATAAAGAGGGAGAGACACAAGGCTAACTACTAGAAAAAAATTATATAGAATTGTTGGAAGCATTAGAAACATACTTAGGTTTGCACATAGTATCATATGTAGGCATAATAGAAGCCATAGGAATCCACATTATAACTTGTTGAAGGGGATATGTTGCACTGAAGATATATGCACAAAAATGTAGCAAATGGTAGGTGTAACTGCAAGAGATGAGAGGTCCTCGATAGGAACACTAGATGTGGAAAAGGATATATCATCATGGATTAAGGGGCTAGCACCATTATGTAGGATCAACATGAAGGGTATCATGTAAACCATTTATAACCAACATGGAATAAAAAGGTGCATCATTTGTAATATAAGCAAGATTCAAGAAGTAATTGTAACATTTTTCATGGCTTTAGATGGAGACTCAAGGGTTTTCAAACCAATATGTAAAAAAATCCATAAATATTGTAACATTTTGAAGGGGATATGGGTTTCCCCAAAGATATAGTCACCGTAGATACAGAAATAGTAGGCATAGCCATAAGAGGTGAAGTGTTAGATATTGGTCAAAGTATAATTGTTGTCAAATCACGCTGTGAATAGGATGTTCGGTGTGATTGGGACACATGGGATCACCTCTCAAGCTGTGGGACTTGGGCTCGAGGTGAACCTCCGGAGAAGGCCAGCTTCCACTTCCTAAACTAAGTGTTGTACTTCTCCTAGTGTAACAAAAATGATTATCTAGTCCTATGCTAGCATTTTCATGGGGTTTTAGGGAAAGAGATTTACAGAAATGAAACTATACTAGGGATGGTGATGCACCAAATAAAGGTTGTTTCCAAACTCAGGAAGGGTTAATTTGAAGAGGGTGTGTGCACCACAGGTCAACTTCACCTACTGCAACTTAGAGAGGGTACAAGATACCACAAACTAAGAGACACTCGTCCCTTCCCTTTGTTAAACTTTATCAGACCAAGAAATATACCAGTTTCCCAGTGAAGAAGGATGAACTCAAGAAGGGTGAACAAACACCACAACTCAACTGCATGCAATACTCCACCACTTGATAAGCACATAACTCCAAGAACCTGCAATAGAAACTTAAACTTGCACAGTGTACCTGCAAGTATGAGAAAGGCACAAAGAAGCACAAAAGGATGAAAGGACCAAGATTAGTCACAAAACACACACTTTTATTGCTTCAATAACATGCACAATGCATCATACATTTAGAAGAGGCAATAGTTTCCGTTACAGTCTTGAAGAGGAGGCTTGAAAGTTCTCTCAACACACAAGAACAACTTGCAAAAGAGAGAGGATTCTTGAAAAGTATACACTCGCCTGAGATATCTAACTGTCCAACTTGTCTAAACTGTTGGAACCGTTTGAAATGAGCTTCCAACTTACATTAATAGAAGAATATGTGAGAAAGAAGAGGAAATGGTCATAATTACATTCCTAAATTGAAGGCCCATGATGTATTTATTATAGTTAGTTGAGCCACATGAGAAGGTTCCATCATGGATCATTAATTAATTGCACGATGACTTAGTCTTCTCAATTAATTAAAAGAATATTTAAATAAAATATTTAAATATTATTATTAAAATATTTAAATAAAAATATTAAATCAATTAACATAATGTCGAGACCCCCTGTTAACCCGTTTGACTTGAAGAGGAGGAGGGTCCATGTGGATAGAGTCTGCACATAGCCCAACTCGGTGAGTTTCGAATCCTCTATAAGCTCGGATTTGGAGCCAATTTACCCCACCGTCATGGATTTTTGAACACCTTATGAGCCAATCAAAATGAACTCAATTCTCCACAACTCGTCTTCTACCAACTCTTCTCGATGCTTCGTGTCGTCTTACCTTCTTTCCAGAACTGAACACCTGAGTTCTTCTCTGGTTCAACTCACTTGAATACCAAGCTTAACCCAACATTTCTGGAAAGAATGGTTTTACCACAATGCTCACGGTTCTTCCTTATTATATAACACTTGTAGTAAGAATGTTTTGGCTTTGCCATTATAAGCACAATTGTACCTTCCAAACGATGAGAAAATGCCATTACCAATAAAGACCTAATGCTACCATGATGATGACCCAGGTTCATGCCCATAACATGTCGATAGACACCCAATCTCGGCTCCAATCAAAAATTATGCCACTATTGGGATCTTAGTACAACATAGGTAGGTGTGAGCTACATAATATACTCATTTTCCATAAACTAAAAAGATCCTTTATGTTACAATTTGCAACACATAAAAGAAGCCCTTCAAAAATGCATTAAACAATCTGGGCAACCAAGAGGACCTTGGAAAAATGTACAGTAACAACCATATGAATTCTTCCTTAGTCGTGGATCAAAGCTAATAGAAATAAAGCTAGATAAAATTAGCTTGAAACTAGAGTATAATCGTCCATTGTAAAAAACAAGTTTCTCGAACTGGTAAAATAATACTTTTATATTCGATTGGATATACATAATGGAAGGGTATAAATATTGCCTATTGCCCTCAGAGTTTCTCAAAGAGACCATTTACAAGTAACAAGGATGTACCATAAAAAATGGCCAACCAGGTATTTTCAGAGTTGACCTTCACATTCAATTCATTTATAGGAGAAAAAATGTTGAGCAATATGAATCGTTTCATTCTGCACCGTAATAAACCTTCATCTCTTGATTCAGGGAAATTTTATGAAGCCTTGAGTAGCATGACTCCAATCCATCGTACACGGCAGTGAATATTTGTTTCCTGCAACTGTCATGGATCTGAGTTCAGAATAAGGATAAGC
Source organism: Taxus wallichiana var. yunnanensis (assembly GCA_018340775.1). NCBI lineage: Eukaryota > Viridiplantae > Streptophyta > Pinopsida > Cupressales > Taxaceae > Taxus > Taxus wallichiana. Next base: position 395,480,874 of record CM031243.1, read on the forward strand.
CTACAGCTGCATTATGCTAGAGCATTGAGAATCCCAAATTTGAGGATGCATTCAATACTGAACAGATAATGACATAGTTGGACAACCTGCTTGCTAGAAGCACTCAAAAAGGCTTCTACTATACTGCAACATGCCTGCTGCCTGGTGCGTGGGAGCTTCTCTCGTGACCACCATCTGGTTCAACTTGATCATGCCAAACACTGTCGAGTTAAAATTGATTGGCCTTTCTTTCCTCACATCCTTTGATCTCCATGCACTAGTTAATGCCGACTCAGGCCTCAACTTGGTCTTGATTCTCATTTGACGAACACTTGTTATTCATTTTACCGATATCCTTTCAATGTTTGGTGTTCCTCACTTTGCGATGCATTCAAGGTCCATGCGCCGCTCCACTCGGCATTTGACTCGTTCTTCCAACTTGGCATCATTCCTTATTCACCTGTTTATATGGTGATTCACTCACCATACCTCGGTCATCAACTTCCTCCTCCAAATTTGCCAACGTGCTCTGATTTCTGTTTACACGGCCCGTGCGGAAGTCTCATGTTGGTTTTCCATCCCAATATTTCCCATTGACCATGCTCGCTGAATCTCCCCTACGCGGAGTGAACAACTTGGCCTACCATCATCAAATTTCTGACCTTGGAAATATAGTGAAATGTTTCCCATGTGCGGGATTACCTGCTCGGTTTACCATCATCATGCTCCCGATTTTTTGGCAGTAGACTCAATCTTCTCCCACGCTCGAGAATTTTTTTCGATGGCTTGACATCACGTCATTTCCCTTGGCAATGCTCGCCTTATTTTCCACGTCTGGGATTGGAGTGTGGGGTTTCATCATTATTTGGCCATATTTCATTTTGGACAGATGGCCACTGATTTCCACTTTTCCACTCAGCGTGAGGAGACATCATTCTCTCGGTGCAAACATTTCAGTTGTAGCTTGTAAGGTGTGATAATTCCAACAGAAACCTTTATGCCTGCCAACTTAGTGACTCATTGAAGATGCTCATGAATATTCTGATATGAAACAGATCCACCTCTATGAGATTCACTTCCATGAGTTACATCATAAAACAAGTAAGGTCTCGATAGAGAATCTTTGTAATAAATTTCATCAGATCTCGGTAACACTCTCACTATCACTTAATCGATTTTGATAAAAATATCTTGAAGGAAAATCCCGAATTTGAGGATGCATTTGATACTGAATAGATAACAACATAGTTGGACAACCTGCTTGTTGGAAGCACTCAAAAAGGCTTCTACTATACTGCAACATGCCTGCTGCCTGTGCACCGAATGCTCGGCCGAGGAAGGTCTGAACACCATTATAATTCACAACTCTTTTAAAGATGTCGGTTTGACTCAATTTTACATTGGTATCCTATGATGCTTATACTATCTTCCTGGGTCGATAGAAGTCCTTCCATTACGTAATTACAAACCCAAGATTCAATGATGTTGAACCTCCCATATCTGCATAATCTCATATCATCTCGGTCAAACAAGATAATTCTCCCAAGTGGTTGGTCGAGCACTGTCTAATGGATTAGACCTGGCCTCATGTTAACTTAGCTTTCCCTGACTTGGCCTTCATATCTTTTTGCATCGATCTCTACCGAGATCCTTATAGAGTTCCTTTCATTCGTCAATTTTCAACTAGCTATATTTTGTATTAACAAGATCTCATCGAGCTCTTACAACTGAGAGACTCTACCGAGATGATTTCCGAGATGACTATCAATTTGACACCGGGTTCTTTATCAACTCGACCCGAACTCTTCACTGAGTTGAGATCAACTAGGTGCCTTTCGATGCTAGGTGATCTCTTCATATGCAATTTAGGAATTATTTTTAATTATTGTATCTCGATAATAACCAGAGGTGGGTTCCTGGGACTATTATTTCATTTTGAATGTGATAGGACCCCATTGTCTAATCTTGCCATGTGTGCAAAATTGGATAACAATAAAATCATGAAATAGGATCAAGCACAACATATATGATCTAGAGATACATAATTAATGATATCATGTAAATCATTTATAACATGGACAAAAGAAACAATTGCATCATTTGAAAAAATTGTAATATGTCCTATCATAAGAGGAGAAATATTTTCAATGTAAGTAGTTTCCATGTCATCATGTATTATAGAAGTATCACAAATAGGTGCATTATGTCTAATTACCCATTGCTTTGTGCCATTTCATGAGAAAATAAAGACTCGTTGCCAAGGTTTGTCACATGATCATGTATAATTAGAAAAGAAGTATCATCATGTCTAATATCATTAAAATTATTTTTAACATCATCATCACGATTGTAACCATCATTATAATGTATATCATGTGTATGCTTAGAAGACTAGGTACAATTGTTAGATCACAAGTAGGGGTCATGTAGTTTAGAAATGAGTGAAAAACCTAAATCATGGGCATTATATTGCACATATTGGAGGTCCATATTGGAGGGGCCTTTACTCGTTGGAAAACCTTATGAATTTCATCTTTGAGTGTGGAGTGTTTTTGGATAAACTCATATAAAGAGATTGTGAGCTTAGGAGCATGGGTTATGATAACACAAAATGAGAGAAATCCTTTGGTTAGATAATAAATTATGCACTAAGTAGTAAATGGAAGGTCCATGAGTAAGAGACCATAGAGGATGGAACCTAAAAGTGATTACTTAGAAAAAATGGTAATTGTCAATTTTAATAAAACATTTTTTGAAAATAGTGTGAATTTTATGAAACCAAAAGAGGTATTTTAAAATCTCAATATGATAGACAAAAACATCTAATGGAATTTGAAATAATTGTATATTTTTAAAATCATGCCATTATTACTAAAAATAATAATTTTGTAACTACAAAAATTATGCTATAAATTGGGACAAACAAAAAAGGTTTTTGTTTAGTTTATTAAAATAAGTAATAAAATCTAAGGGATTTGAAAACATATTTGTTAATATGAATATATGCCTTGGAAGGTGATTTAGAACTAAGATACCCTAGGAAGAGGCCCTAAGATGATAATCAAGCATGAAACCCTAAGGGAAATTTAGAAAATTAGATTTAGGACATGTAAATAGATAGGAATAAGAAATAAATTTGATTGCAAACCCTATAAGAGTGAGAATTATGAAACCCTAGTGTGCAAGATCAAAATTTGGGTTCACAAAATGTTTACACCCTAAAAAAATAAAAGACGAGTATGATATGAGTTCTTTATTAACTTATTATTAGGTTTAGGAATGTTAGATGTAGAATATTTTAAATTAATTAATCTGCATTAACCATAAAATCTAGAATTTAGTTATCAATACATCAAATAATAATAGAATGATGAAACAATAATGTAAAATGTATGAAGGGATAAATACTTAGCTAAATATAGAGGTACATAGGTGATCTAGGTGTGCATACTAATTGAAAGGGTTGGTGTGAATTGGTGTCATGCTAAATGTCTAACATGCAAAATTTAAAATTTTGGTCATGACAACCAAGCCTACATGTGAAATTCCCTTTCCTAGTCAATGCAAACCTTTCCTCCAAACAACATTTAAACTGTGTCACCCTCATTCTAGTCAAGAGGAACGTGCTAACATAATTTTCAAGTTTGCTTCATGTGTATATAAGTGTACCTAGCTTAATTCATGAGGGTATTGAGATCTAAGACATAGAACAGTGCTCCCAAAGGCTTCAAAGGGCTATTTTTGGTCTCATTATCACTGGGAGGAAATCCTCTAGAAGCTAACTACAAGGAAAACCCCATGTGTAGTTTTTGTGGGAGATTAATAAGAAGATCCAAGGAAGTTTAAGAAGTTTTTGTGGAACCATGAGAGGTCGGGAAACTTTCAAGAAAAATCAGGTTTTTATGGGCAAGGCATGAGGATAAACATGTTTCAAAAGAGATAGTCACCTTGTTTGAAGGGTTTCGGAAGCCTCAAGAGGTATTGGGAAGCTAGATTATATGCACTAGAAATATGACACAGCCTACATGATGGTGAAAAAATCAAGATAGAATTCTTGGAGTATTAAAATGTGGAAACCTGTCTATTATTAAGCACAAGAATGTAGTCACAAAATCACACACTTACTATTATAATTATACCACCAAGTAAGTTGTTTTATATATAGATTTTGTGTAAGAAAAGTATTCACTAATGACCCAACCCCTAGTCTTATCGGAAATTCAATTATGCATCATCATTGTTTGTCTTGCACAATTGTCACTTAATTACATAGTTCTAGTCATCTCTCATGGAGTCTTAAATGTCCTTATTCACTCGGTTATCATCTTTTTCTCTAACTAGGGTGCCTAGAAGTGATTAGGCACCCAAGGTGCCCCGGCCCTTAGTTATAAGCACCCCTAGTGCTAGTCACACTTGGTTCTCATTTAGATGTTTGAGGTCGGTCTTTATGATTTTCCCTCCCATTCCCCTAGGTGTTAGTCAGCATGTCGGGTCATTAGTGTCGAAATTTGAGCAAGATATCTCTATATAAGAACAACATACATACTACCTTATGCACGAACTACTTCTATTAAGGGCTAACTATCTACATAAGGCAAGGGACTGCATTTGGGCACTATTCTTGCATCACACCATGCATAGGAAGGGGAGTCTATTCTATTACATCCACCATTCTGCATTTTTATATAGTTATTGCCCATTACTTTAGCGTCATTGGCGCTAAGGCACCCTAGGCACACCATTGCACACACAAAGCACATAGAAATACATCAAGTCTAAGATGTAGTGCAGCACTCAGTCATAATTCCATCCATTTGGTAGATGAGGACATTCTGACCCATTCATTTGCATCTTTCCTTTTTAGGGTTTGATGCTTTTGTGTGGGGTTTTGTAGGAGATTATTCATTAGAGATTTACAATGACACCAACGAACCAAGTGTGACACCAACTTCATCAAAGGTGAAATATTATGAAGGGTTAATGACCATATCAAATCCATTTTTTGAGTCACTCCATAGACCAGGCACCCATATTTTAGACCAGAGTGCCCATAGGCACCCCTGTTCGTCCTACTGGTGCCCAATCCGCCAGATCTGCCACTTCTACAATTTTCTGAGGTTCGTCACGACACTCAATTCCACCAGCACATCACCCTATCCAGTCCTAGATTACTATGAGGTAATTCTAATTCAAGTTAGTACCTTTTCCCTCATATCTCATTTATATCATTTCATTTAAAATACCAAATAAATTATTTAGCATTTATATTTTAGTATATTTCAGTTATTACATTGTTGTACTTTCTCAACACATATTATAGATCCTCTACTTCCTACTACTACTGTGATATCATCTAGTTCTTCTCCATTTCCACTAGTTGAGAAACCCACACAATCTCCATCTCTCCCTAGTAAGCAAGATCAACCTACTACATCACAAAAGCATCCTTCTCCTCCTCTTTGATAAACTACTTTGCCATCTACTCCATCTATTTCATTGAGCCATTACACTTCTCTCATCACGCTCAACCACATGATGTGTTATGTGTTTTACTTCATGAGCATCTAATTTGTTTTCCCTCTAATTAACATCATCCACAACATCATCTATAGCATCAACGTGATCAACCCTATTGTAATTATCATCGCATCAATGGCCATATGGATAATGATTTCTTTTCCCTTCACGATAGATTGCAAAAATTAGAGGATAAGGGCATCCTTTCCTTTGGATATCACTCACATGAGTGGTCCATATCTCCTCTGCCTCATTAGAACATTTCTACTCAAGTTGAGTTCTCTCCTCCATCTAATACTAAGGTTATTACCCGTCCAGTGCCACAGGTTGTCATTCATGTGTGCTCTCCACCACGTCCATCCATTGTTGCACCACAACATTCACTTCATCCATCTCATCCACCACATCATGTTATTGCTTCACACCGGTTTCAGTCACAACCCCCACATTTGCCCATCCCACTGGTTCTCCACATGATATCCATTTTGGTTCATATGCTCACCCTGCTTTCATGCCACATGCTTCCACCGCTTCACGCCACCTTGGTCTTTGGTAGGTGATTACTATCACCTTACCCCGATGATGCACTTGTGTTCTTACACGACTGTTGAGGGTTTTTCTATAAGAACCTTTCATCACATGCTTTTTGATTCATCTAGTGCACTCAATCATTTCCCGATGACGCACTCTTACTTTTACATGGTTCATTATTGACTACTGAGGGGTCTTAATTAAATGAACCTAATCATCCATACACTAGGGTGAATCACTACCCTCCCTCCTCGTTTCATCACACTAACATATTATCGCTACACTATCATGTTAGCACACGTTCATCACACGACTTGTTAGTTTGGCAATCATACATTATCTATTTTTACATACATTCCACTCTCATTATTACACTAATTATACAACATAAATTTCATTAAAAAATATGCACATCGCTCACCTCACAAGCATCATATCTAGAAAATCAAATTACATATGTTATCTATCATCATTCACATTACACATTTTGTCTATCATTATCAACATCATAGTACAAGTCTACATCAATAAACATGAATAATATCCAACACATTACATACATTATGACAATAATCATTGAATCATATATCATCAATCACATTATGACATCAATATAAAATGAAATAAACTCATCATATACCAATAAAATTTGTTTATATATCAAGTATAATCATCATTACAAAACATCTCATCACTGGGGGCAACTCCCCTACATCATATACAATAATACAAATCAAATATCATCATCACTATCACTCACGAGTACTACGAGGGCCCTATAACTCAATGCATCACCACTAACTCTACATCATTGGTCACAACCCTAATACCTCTCAACTTTTCTCCGTAGTATTGTCACCTCGATAAACTATTCTATAAATTGATGCTGACTTGACATAACATCCAAATACATCCTGCGCCAAAGGACCACCACCCACCACCTCTCTAGCTCGTAGAGTCTCCTCACGTGCCTCATCCCTCTCACCTAACAGTTTAATGCATGTCGTCACTACTATGGCCACCAACTCAAACAAATGGGCATTCTCGCCCACAATGTCATCCACATGCTCTAGTATCTTGCCACCCACAAGTATGTCATTTCACACATTCTACATCAATGTGCAAATGGATGTGTCTACTATCAAGGACCAATATGCATCACCTACAACATAATAAAACAATGCATTAGATAACCATCACTATCACATAGGCAAGTAACAAATCACACAATATAACTATTTATGATACTCATAATCCACTATCCGCTGCCACATTATAGGGGCACATGCTCCCCCTCTCCCTCTCTACCCTGTGGTAACCCTACTATGTCTCATGAACAACGGAAATAAGAATACCCATTGATGTGTTTCCCACTATGCATGGTAGTATTCAGTACACCCTACATCCTCTAAGTCTATCGGCTTTATCGTTGTGTCTCCGCCTCATCTGGACCATGAGATATTAACTACTCTCATGTGGGCCCTGGTCTAGCTTCATCCCTCCTAGGTGCTCTAATATCTCTACCATATATATGGTTCTGGGGGCACATCCTAAGCCATACCAAACTATCACAATACCCTCTCTACCTAAAATAACTCGGCCATACGGGAATCGCTAATCTAACCACATAGTCCTTTGTATGCACCGCAACTCTATAACATCCTTTGGCCATCCTCCATAGTCTCGGTATGGCCTCTATATCACTTCCTCAGGCCCCATCCTATCTATCAATGCTCTATAGGTATCATTTTCCATCTTTCACCCACGTGCACCAACTCTTCTCCTTGCATATATATCTATTCTATCCCACTCTTCCCGTGGAACTCCAACCTGGCCTCCACACCTATGTTATGTGCTCATAGGCCCATACATGCAATAGTGTAGTAGCTCTATCCCACCTCTGCATTCCTCCCGAGTAAATATGTATAAATCTCTATACAGGTGGGCTAACACACATTGTGCCCACACATATCTGGTACTCTCCTCCTCTACACGGTGGAAAATATCATGCATCTTATACAAAATTTCCACACCTCCTCCCTCACTGCAATGATGAAGCAAGTAACCACAACTATGAAATTCCGTAAAGCGTGAAACCCCATACCTCAAAATAGCATCCAAATTGATATGGGCTTCGGCAGGTACTCGAGTCCCCACAAAATATCATCTCGTGGCTCGCATCTCTGTCTCTCCATATTCCCTAATGGCATAACTTGTACTCTCTCCCCAACAACTAACAATCACAATATGCAACACACATCCTCTAATGTGATTGTCATCTCACTAGTAGGTAACCAAAAATATCAAGTATCCGCACACCACCTCTCACATAAGGTTATCAACATGGGCATATTATGGGGCGCATCCCCCATCCGCACTATGTCTCATAGGCCAACAGGGTCCTTAACATCCCAATCATCATCTGAAAACCCTAGCCCAAGAAAAGTACTCAAATGATGACCCTCATGGAACTCTCTCGAGTGAATATCCCTCTACACAACATAAAATGACAACAATCACAGTGTTAGAACACTATACTAATATATACACATTCACTTATCACATTACTACACAACCAAATTTACATTTACATCATTCTAGACTAAACTGACTGAGGCACCTAGAAGTAATCTTGGGCGCTCAAGAGCAGGACACCAATGCCTAGGGGAAACACCTACACTAAAGGCCATTAATGCCTTCACCACTCTTGTCCAGGTCTAAAATGTTGAAAAAGTAAAAATAACAATTTTGAAAAAATTCAACAAAATCGACTACCATACACACATTTTTCAAATAAATAGCGCACTTACCAACTTCGTCATCGTACATGATACTACAATGGTCACTACCATATCGAATCAACTAGATCATGTTACCCTCACTTGTGGCATCTTTCCACACTCAAATCCTAATCTCACTCACACAAAAGACAAATGAAGTGACTAATCACTTTTTCACCTCCCTAATTATAGTTACTTTTACCTACCCATTTCACTATAGTCATTATTTTGCAATTATTTTCATCTTATCTTGAGCATTTTTACTCTAATTTACACCATGTTTGCAACGTTATTTTGATAATTCCACCTAAAATCATAGTATACACATTGTGTGTTATCTCTCCTTGATGTTGTCTTTCATCTAATCTATACAAATTTTTACAAAGATCTATCACATTCTGTCCATTTCGTGCTTACTTTTGGCTCAGTGTTCATCCTTATCATTACTCCCCCTTTTTCCAAAAGGGGGCATATAATTGGGGCCATCCTACAATATCTCTTACATCACCATGCATTCAAGAAAATACTACCGATTTGATAATTCCAAACATTTAATAATTCAATATGCGACATTTCACCATCGATTCCCCCTAATGACCTAACCTTGGGGAACTAGCATAAAATATCTCTAGGAGTATCCAATCAATCCATCCATCCATCAACATGTTCAAGTATCTAATAATCAAAATCATACCACTCAATCAATATAATAGAACACATACGGCCTCCCAGATGACCTAACTTAGGAGTTACATTTATTACTTTCTCAGATGACCTAACTTGGGATGTTACTCTATATGTAGTGTTTTCTTCTAGATGACCTAACTTGGAAGCCATCACACATTGTGGTGACACCCGTGGAGTGGGGGAAAGAGTTCCTTTCCTATACCACTCCTATATGGGTCAACTGTTTGATCGAAATTATTTGGATCCAAAAACCAAAAAATGTTTGATCTGAGTCCGTCTGCAATGGCTAGATCTTGAGGATGTAGTTAAAGGTTAGAGAATAACACACTTTTCTCCCTACACTCTTCCTCTAGTGGCAGGACGCCCAAATCCTCCGGTTGGTTATTCATATTCACGCAATCAGGTTGGGAATTGATCACTCCCTACCCCATCTCATCGTCATCATACAACATTCAAAATCATCAATTATCTAATATCACAATCATCACTCTCATTTAGTGCACTTCATCATGACATTACGTTTCTCACTACATTACATGGATCAACTCATTGATCCATGGTTTGGCACGCTATATGGTTCATTTGGCACGCTTTTTTACCATATCTGCATGTTCTACTACAACATGGGCTTCTTCAAATTTCTCTCAGGTACACATCTCTATCTACTTTATGTTACTGAGAGCTTTCACTCACCAACATAAAGTGGGGAAAATGTAGTCACAAAATCACGCACTTACTACTATAATTATACTGCCAAGTATGTTGTTTTATATATGGATCTTGCGTAAGAAAATTATTCACTAATGACCCATCCCCTAGTCTTGTCGTCAGTTCAGTTATTCATCGTCATTATTTGTCTCGCATAGTCATCACTTACTTGCACAATTATGGTCATCTCTTAGGGAGTCTTATCTCGTTATTATTCACTCAGTTTTCATCTCTAGTCTCTGACTAGGGCATTTAGGAAGGGATTAGGGCACCCCGAGTGCCCGGACCTCATTTCTCAGTGCCCGGTCCCAATCACACTTGGTTCTCATTTAGATGTTCGAGGTCAGTCTTTATAATTTTCCCTCCCATTCCCCTAGGTGCTAGTCGGCATATCGGGTCATTAGTGTTGATATCTACATAAGGTCATTACTTGGTTCTACTAAGGGCTAGATTTCTACCTAAGACAAGGGAATGCATGTGAGCACTATTCTACATCAAACACTACACAGGGAAGGGGAGTCTATTTTATTCCATCCACCATTCTACATTTTTATATAGTTATTGCATGTTACTTTGGCATCATTAGTGCTAAGGCACCCTAAGCACACCATTGCACACACAAAGTACATAGAACTACATCGGGTCTAAGATGTAGTGCGGCGCTCAATCATAATTCCATCCCTTTGGCGGTGAGGAAAGTCTCGACCCATTCTTTTGCATCTTTCTTTTTTAGGGTTTGATGCTTTTATGTGGGATTTTGTAGGAGATTATTCATTGGATATTTACAGTGACACCATTAACCAAGTGCGACACCAACTTGATCAAAGGAGAAATATCGCAAAGGGTTAGCAACCATATCAAATAATTTTTTGAGTCACTTTACAGACTAGGGTGCCCATATTTCAAACCAGTGGTACCCACAGCACACCCATGTTCGTCCCCATGCACCCCAATATGGCCAAATCTCGCAACTTCTACAATTTTCTAAGGTTCACACAACACTCAATTCCATCAAGCACATCACCCTGTCTAATCCCAGATTACGTGAGCTAATTCTAATTTAGGTTAGTACCTTTTCCATCCTATCTCATTTATTTCATTTCATTTAAAATACCAAATAAATTATTTAGCATTTATATTTTAGTTATTACATTGTTGTACTTTCTTAGATTATTACTAAAATACAAATTTTAATTAATTAAAGAGTCTTTCTACAAGGTGGAACTTTCTCAAAGGTTTTGGACACATCAAGAAGAGTTAGGATCCTAAAAAAGGTAAAATTGGAGTACATTTGACCCTCCTCATGGTTCATATGTTGTATTTATTCATACTCATTTTGGAATCCAGTAGCAACTCAACTTATTGGCACATACGTGTAGGAAAAAGTGGAAAGTGGACTGAAAAGGGAAATTTAAATTTGATTCGGTATTTAAAATTGTTATAATGGACTCATTTGGTCCTTTAGAGTCAAAATCATATAAGGTTGGCTCTCTAAACTCCATGTCTTGCTCCTGGGCACAAAAACCACTCCTTAGTTTATTTTCACGTTGAGATGACATCAACATTCCAAGAAGCTTGGGTATAGTTTTGGATCTGTGATGTCCCTTTATACCTTTGTTCCTTAGTGTAAGGGGAGATGAGGGAGACCAGAGTGTTCTCCCCTATTGAGTGTTTTTTTTCGTCACTTAAAGTGACAACTTAAGGTATTAGAAACATATTATAAAGTCACCATAAGTTGGATTTTGACCACTTTTTCATGATAGATAAACCCATGTTGGCCTTTTGGAGATCTAATGTCCATTTTTCCCTTTTTCCCAACATCTAAGTGAACATTAGGGACACAAAAGTGTGTTCCACCTATGGAGGAAACTTTTCATCACTTAAAAGTGACAACTTAGGTGTTAGGAAAGTGTTAACAACTCACTTTTTTCATAAAATCTGGCACCCTCCTCATGAGAGCCTCACCCATGGTGCATTTTGGAGAGGTTGATGTCCCTTTGTCCCATATTTTTAGGGTGCAACCACACCTCTAACCTCCACCTAACCCGGGTTGAGCTTGTTTGGGTTTAATGTGAGTTAAGGTGTGCAAATGAGAGGGAAAACAAATTTAAAGAGGGAAAAACATTTAAATGCAAAACTTAACCATTTTGAGCCTCATTTGTGTTATTTTATCTCCTCCATTGATGTTGGTATGTTGTTATGCTGCCAAAATTTCTTCAAAATCCTCCATGCTCAAAAACCCTTTTTGCTCATATCTTCCAAACCCCATGCCCATTTTCCATGAGATTATGACTATACCTCCCTTGAAAAAATGCCTTTCAAATGAATCAAACCTTGCATCCAATGGTGTTATACATTATTTTTAATGGCCAGAAAAATTTCCCTAAATTAAAAAACACATTTTTCAGCTTTACGGAGTTTTGACGATTGAAATCCTCCAAAATTGGAGCTAAACATCCTTGTGAAATATCAAAAAATTTGAAACCACGTTCATCCCATTCTCGAAAACGAGAAGATCCACTTCTAAAAATAATAAGTCTTCCTAAGCTTTGCTACCTATAAATAGTAAGTGTTGCAAACCGTTCTTTTTTAGAGTTTTCATTGCCCCTTACATATCAAAGAAACTCAAAAGTGCCAAATTAAGCAACTGGAAACTAAAATGGACTTCTCAAAATAAGACTTACTAAAAATAGTAAGTTTCAAGATATTGGTCAAGAAACAAGGATGTTGAGCCTCTCATGTTGAAGAAAGAACACCTAGATAAGTTTGAAACAGTGCAAAACACGTGAGTGACTTGATAGATTCATGATTTCACACTATGCATTTTCAGTTAAACAAAGGATAAATTATTTTGTTTGGAGGAGAGGATATTTTCCAATGAATAATAATAGATGAGAAAGATTTTTTTGAAAATCCTAGAATTGATTCCTTAAAAAAGGAAACATCATCACGAGAGATGAACTTTGAAGCCGATAAGAGCAAGGTGATGATCTCCATGTTCTGACTACAACCTTGTGTTCAAAAAGGATCATCGTCTTTCCATGTTAATGCAAGTCTCTTAACAATGTTTCTAAACACACATCCAACTCCTTGGAGTGTGTCCAAATCCCACATGATGAGTAATTTACAATCACAGTGTTCCAACTCAATAGGAGGTCAAATGCAAGGAACTTCATTCATGGGACATTTTCTTAAGATCCATCGGAAGCGGGTTCTTCACCAACAAGGAGCCTTCCTGTCTCTATATTTCACTTCTCTCTCTCTTATTCTCTCTCCTCCTCCCTCTCTCTAACATTCTATTTCTTCATTTGTAATTTACTTTATGGATCTTTTGTCCTATTCACTTAAGTGACCATTGTAATTTTTCATTGTAAAAGTCTCCTTTTCATTAATAAGAAAGGGGCTTATTTTTCTTTCCTAGAGGAATGTGAAAGGTCACAAGTGGTGGGAATATGAAAGGTCATGTGGGGGGTAGATGAAGAGATGGATTGTAAAGCTATAAATTGGAATGAATTATCCATTCCAAAGGGTTAGTTTTTCTTGGTTGATAGCTCTCGTTGTCTTACTACAAGCAAGAAACTATAATTCTTATTTTCCCTTGTCTTTTGTTTTCCTCTCTATCTCAACTTTACTCTATGAGCATGGTTACTTGTGCAATATTATGAAAATAAACTTGGATTTACTTGTGTTTTTTTTTCCTCTTTCTTGACATGGTGTCTTCTCATTTTTAACTTGGAAATATTCTAGTTTTATGTCAATAAACTCAGCTTGTTATTTATTGAGTAAAACCCCTTCTCACTTCCCCCCCTCTCTCCATACACACACCTTTCCTCCACCTCCTTTTTACACACATGTTTAGTGGATTATTTATGTGTGATCCTTAGTCGAAAGGCCACCCATGATGGTTAGAGTAGTGTATATATTTCTTATTTTAATAAATGAAGAAGCCTCATTCCTAAGTAGAGGGACATAGTCCCAGAGTGTTAGTGAAAACCCCTAATTTGTGTTTGTGACGAATTATTTCACCAAGTATTTTTGGAACCCACTATGGGTCATATTTTACCCTCCTGCACCCTATAATGATCTATAAAATCCTAAAATCATATATGCCTATTATCTAAATTTACCCCAAGGTGATTTCAATAACTTGCACAATTTCTTTAGACTCGGATAGATAGAAATGGTGAAACAAGAAATCTGGATTTTGGGGGCACCCCTTTGCTTTTCTCTAACTTCCTTTTTCAAGAAAAATCTAAGGAGTTAGCAAAAATTTGCAAAAATTAGAGAATTAGGGAAAAGGTTTGTTTTATTGTATTGTGGATCTCTGCAGGAGCTACATGTGGAATGGTTGCGGATGGAACTAGGGTTCCTTGTCCTCGACTTGGGTCTAAAATGCTAAGGAAACAATGATTTGTGGGTGAATTGGGTCCTAAAGGCCTAGGCAAGCACAATTTCCATCAGGTCGTGAGTTCCCGTGAAAACCCTGTAATACCCTATTTGCAAAGGCATTGAAGCGGGTCCAATGTATTGTGGAAAAGGTAGAAGTTCGGGGGCTTGGGCAGTCAAGTCATGCGGGGACATGAGTTCTCCAGAACCCAAAATTTCTGCACAACAAAGGTGGTATCAAGTTTTGTGTTTTTCTATTGGGAAACAAGTTGTGGGCCCAAGGGACCCAAGTGGTCCAAGTACATTAGGGACGTGAGTTCCCCTAAATGGTTGAAGGCAAAATCATCGCACATCAAAGTAGGTAGAATGTATTGCGGAGTAAATTGGGTCTTGTCGACCCAGCGGCCCTGTACCCTAGAGTCACGAGTTCCCTAAAAACCCACAATACCTATATATCAAAGTGAAGGGAGATAAAAAGCTAGTTTAATGTGGATTATGAGAGCCCGCGTGGAACACCCCAACCCTGATCTTAAAATAGGCATAACTTTTGATCCAAAGCTCTAATTTTGACAAAATTGGACTTTTCGAAAAGGGCTTGACATCCTCTACACCACAAAAACTGGATTTTTATTTTTAATGAGGGTAGGTGGGTGAAAATAAAATAAACATCTCTAGATCCAAAAAAATTAAATGCTCAGTCCTATAAAATGCAAGAAATCCCTTGCAAACTCAAAATAGTTGCTCACACTCATAGGACCATAAATTTTGCAATTCTCAATAGATTTTCACAAAATTAGTCTTGTTGGAATCATGGCCCCAAGATCGTCACATAGAAATAAAGAAACCTATAAATTGATTAAGATTAGGGGATGTTTTTAAGGAAAATGGACCAGGTTCATAATAGTGATTGTATTGGTGATTGGAAATGCAATTAAGAGGCATGGGTAGACATTTTTCACTGCTGCAAGTCATGGGACAGTATGGGGTTCCTTCTACGAGATCATGTATCATCATTTGGGAACATTTATGACATCTTGCAAGTGGTTGAAAAGATGAATTTCGGACTACATTCTCTCTCTCTCTTTTAAAATTAAATAAATTGTAATATTGGGCTCATTTCTAAAGGAGTTGGTCATTTTCTCTCCCTGCCTCCTCTCTCTTTCTCCCCTATTAGGTTTGAATGTGGAGATAAATCCTCCTTATCCATGCTTGTAATGGAATTTCCTTTCCTCTTTCCCACGATGATGATGTATTGTGAATATCTATTAAAAGCAATATAATGTGTTTTGTGACGCATTTTGTCCATCCTTGCATGTTTTATTGCCTCTTCTTGCCTCTCTTCATTCACGAGGTCTATTGTGCATATCTCTTGATGTCTATTATAGGTTTTGGGGATTTCTTAATGTGTTTGAAGCGTTGTTCTATGTGAATCTAATCTTTTGTCTATGATTCATCTTGTCCAACCTCTCCATTGCTCATCTCTCTTCACTTCGGGAAATAGGGATTATGATTAATGACCTCCTTTTCTAGTGTATCACCATTGTTAGTGTAGGATTTATTTTTATGAACTCTCTCTCCCTAGTCCCTTAGAATACTAGGATAGGATTAGATAGCCTTGCCTACACTAAGAGTAGCTTGTGGCAGGTAGTTTAGGAGTAGGAACCAGCCTTCATTGGAGGGTCATCTCAAGCTCGCACGTCCTGTAGATTGAGATATGACCCAATATTACACAAGTTACACCGAATTTCCCATCCACCAATCAGGTCTTTTGAGGGGTGTTGTAATTTTGTGATAACAATACCAAAAATCCATAAAAAGTAAAAATAAAAAAATCTCAAAAAAACATTAAACTTAATGCTTGAACGTTGTTGTTTTTATATATCCTTTCACATTCTTATTGTAGATTTTATCATAAGCTAGCTAAAAAGAGATACACCAGATTGGATATATTGAAAGTTATTGTTAATCCAAAGTTTGAAGCTCCTCAAAGAAAATAATATCAGATCTGAGACAATCAATGTTACTTCTCTCAAGCATCATCTCCATATGGTACATTGAGTGATACAACATTAAATCTAATTGAGACTCCTCATGAATCTCTAATAACACCAAAAGTAGCTATTCTTCCTCCGAAGAAGAAGAAGAATTTTAAGATTAAATGGAAGAACCTAAACCGCTTGTTTATGGGGAAGGAGTACTAGTCCACTTTCTCTTAAACCACCTCTCCATGAATTACCGAAGGGATCCCACAAGAACTTTCCCAAATTCAAAGGTGATGGCACTCAACTTCCTAAAGAACATATTGTAGCTTTCATCACTGCATGTGGAGTTCTTGGAGTTGAACATAAAGAATTTTCAATAAGGTTTCTTGTGGAGTCGCTTTAAGAGTTGAATGGTTCTACTTGTTTCCCTCTTGATCTATCACAAATTGGAATGATATCAGAACCATATTTAAACTGAGATTTAAATTAGATGCTGAGACTCTCGGGATATTCTTGTTTAATTGGTCCAAATTAAGAAATAATCAAATGAACTCATGAGAGACTTTATGGCCTAATATAATAGACTATTCAAAAGAAATGGAAGCTTCACCATATGATGATAACAAAAATATATTCTTCATAAATGCACAATTTCCCAAGGTCAGATTTATCCTACGAAGAGCTCAACCTTAAACTCTTGAAAATTCCCAAGAATATGCCATTAAAGTAGAAGATGATTTGATTTTGTATGGGAAAGTGAAGAATCCAAATGGTAAGAAAAAGGGTCAAACCTCCAAATAAGGTTTCATTGATTCTCTTATTCAAAAATTGGATAATGATGTGATTTCATTAAAGAAACAACTTACACAATCCACCTTTCTAAGGAGAGGTTATCCAAATCAAAATCAAAATAAGAATAGAAATAGAATAGTGGGAGGAGAAAGAAGATTGGCTCTCGAAGCACCTCCTGTTAATGCCACATGTGATGCAAGATCGAAAGAGGAAATTGATGAAGCTGAATTTGATGAAAATGATGAGGGAATTTTGGCCATTGATGAGATTAAATTTGTTAGAAACATTAGTTTTTGTGAATATACCCCTTCTTCAAATGATGAAGATAATGAAATCATTTTTATATGAATATTCATTCTTATATGGTGTTCACCCATTCAAAGGCTCAAGAGAGGGATAATTCTTGCAAATTCAAATATCCTTAAGTGGTGAATCTTCAAAAACAATAATAAAAGGAAGGTCACTCATGCCCTATCCCATGCAATCAATGAAGAAGAATCCCAAAGTATCTGCAATTTCCTCTACATCTTCCAATACGGGTAATTCTACCTCTCCTTGTCAAAGTTCTTCCCCATTTCTACATTCAAATGTAATGATATGAATAAAAATAGTATTAATGTCATTCCAAGAAGTAGTCAGCCTCTCACTACTACATCTACACACTCACCCTCCTATGAGTCTCATTTTTACATAATTGAACATGTTAAGAAGTACAAGGTCCAAATTTCTGAATTTGAGTATTTGAGAACTCATCCCAAGAAATTTGATAAACTTTTCCAATTTATCAAAGGAAGTAATTTAAAGTCATGTTATAAAAATATTGTTATAAAAGAGTCACTTCCCACTCTTAGAAATGTTTCATCTCAAAACCTTCTTGCCTCCACATATTCCTCTTCTGGAAAAATTGAACCCTTCTACCTCTCTTTTTTGGTCAATGGATACAAATTGAATAATTGTATAGTTGAATCTGGTGCCTCGGATAACATCATGCTGTAAAATTTACACATGCTCTTGGTCTCACCCTCGTCCCTGTTGTTGGTCACTATTATTCCATGGAGATCAAATAAGTACCTCTCATTGGTCAAGTTAACAATGCTTAGGTAGCACTTGTGGAATTTCTTGATAAGAAGGTTAATGTCAAAATACTAGTGGCAAACATTCTAATTGCATACGAGATGTTATTGAGCTGAAGCTTTTGTAGATACATTGGTGGAGATATAAATATGGATTGGTCATATGCCACCATACCAATCAAAGGTACCATGAAGAAGTTTCTCCGATAAGAAAGATGAAATATACTATTCAGAGGGAAAATTACCTAAGGGTGGACATTGTGTATCAAGATTCAAGAGGTTGTAACTATTTCATAAATTTAGAAGAAAATGTTGAACTTCCTATCTTGATGGAAGATTCCGAAGGTGATGGAACCATTCAAGGAACATGAGGATGACTTGGTATATCCTAAACTGGAGAAAGTTCCCTTCTCATTCAAAATGGATATTATTTCTCTGTTTGAAAATGATGAAGATTAGGTATGCCTTGACTTACAAGAAGGAAACCCCAAATGATAAGAAATGTGGATCATGAGAAAGAGGATGTTTCAAATGAGTTATGTCCATATGATTTCTAGGTTTCCAATCATCTCCTTAAGACCCAATGTGAAGGTTTTTCAAATGAATGTGAAGGTGAGTATGGGGAAAATTTGAAGAAGGAATCTATGCAAGATATTTTAAAGGTTACAAAAGGAACTAAAGACCCTTAAATCAGTCTTGAAATCCTAACCTATGTTATGACTATGCAAGATAAGTATGAGTCTAATTTTGATTCTTCATTTGATGCACAAATGTTCAATAATGAAATAAAACAAACAAAAGATCTCAATGTCCCTCTTGAAACATTTTTGATGAGTATGAATGTGAAGATGAGTCCTTATCTTTCCTATTTTTTGAAGAAGATTGTATTCATGTTGAATGGAATGAAAAATAAATGCTTGAATCTCCTGTGGATGTCTTCATTCATGAGGATAGTACCTCCATCATAGAGAGTGATATCGAGGTCAATAATGAGTTAGTGTGTGGGAAAGAGAAACATCTAGAGTAGTTGTTGAACATAAATCAACAAGAGGTATATGATGATGTTGAAATTTTCAAAATATCTACCAAGAACAGTTCTACAAAAACAATGGTCATGAGGAACATGACAGTAAGGATTAATTGTTTGTCGGAGAGTACAAGGCTAGTTGTGAACATGGTGAGCCTGGTATGATCAAGAATTAGTATTGTGGTAATATTAAAATGAATAGTGTGAAATAAAAATCACGAGTGAATGTAACAATGGATTGGAAACCTAAAAAGGAATTTTAGTACAGTGAGAAAAGTGGGTTATTCATATTGATCTTCGATTATAAGAGGAGTCATGTTAACTTTATCAAGAGGATACATGAATTGTTCTTCTTTTCAGGTACCTAGAGACCTCTTACAACACATGTCTTTCTCAATAATTTGAGAAGGGGTTATACTTCATGAACCAATCAATGGGTTTGGAGAACAATGTCATTTGGTGCTACCCATACATAGGAAACACCTTGAGAAGAAAAAGTAATACAATGAAAGTGGGTTATCTCCTACATGTACCATAGGTGATTTATGTTGTGTTTTTTCCCTAGTGTGTGGTATGTTTCCCTTTTTATTGTGTGTTTCCCTTTCCATAATGTGTTTTTTTTTGTTATTCTTACTTGTGTGTTATGTGACTCTATTTTCTTTATGGATAAGGCACTAGTATTCATTCCCCATGAGATAAGCGAGGTTCATGATTGCTCATTTTTCCTTTGTCTAATTTGAAACAAGTCCCCAGAGTAAGAGCCATCTGTTGTCATGCTAAATTTCTAACATGCAAAATTTAAAATTTTGGTCATGATAACCAAACCCACACTTGAAATCCCCTTTCCCAATCAGTGTAAACCTTTCCTCCGACAAACATTTCAATTGTTTTAACCTCATTCTATTCAAGAGAAACAAGATAACATTATTTTAAATTGTTTTTCATGTGAAAATAAGTGTACCTATCTTGATTCACGATGGTACTGATATCAAAGAAATAACAATGCTCTTGGAGGCTTCAAAAAGGATTATTTTTGGTCTTCTTATCACAAGAGGACATCCTCTAAAAGCTAACTACAAGGTAAAAACCATTTATAGGTTGTGTGGGAGAGTAATAAGATGATCCAAGGTAGTTTAGGAAGTTTATGTGGATCCATGAGAGGTTGGGAAACTTTCAAGCAAAACTCGGGTCTTTTTGGGTAAGGCATTGGGAAAAGCATGTTTCAAAGGAGCTAGTCACCTTGTTTGAAGGGTTTCAGAAGCCTCGGGAGGTCTTGGGAATCCATATCATAGGAATTGGAAAGCTTACAAATCCTAATTCATGGTGAAATAATCAAGATAGAATTATGGGAGTATAAAAATGCATAAACATGTCCATCAATGCAACACAAGAGTATTTCTACAAGGTGGAACTTGCTCAAAGGGTTTTGGACACCTCGAGAAGAGTTAGGAGCCTAAACAAAGGTCAAATTGGATTAAATTAGACCCTCATCATGGTACATGTGTTGGATTTGTTCATACTCATTTTGGACTCTGGTGACAACTCATCTTACTAGCACACACGTGTAGGAAAAAGTAGAAAGTAGATTGAAAAGGAAAATTTCAAGTTGAATAAGGTCTTTAAAATGGTTATATTGGAATCATTGGGATAAGTTTGGCCTTCTGAACTCCATATCTTGCACCTAGTCCCAAACCACTCCTTGGTTTATTTCCATGTTGAGATTGATGACATCAACATTCCAAGAAGTTTAGGTAGAGTTTTGCAAGCTTTATGTAGCTTTTTCCCTTTGTTCCTTGGTGTAAAGGGACACCAAAGTGTGACCCCCATTGATTGTTATGTTTCTTTACTTAAATGACAACTTAAGGTGTTAGAAATATGTTATAAACTCACCATAAGTTGGATTTTGACTACTTTTTCATGACAGATAAAACCATTCCGTCCATTTTATAGGTATGATGTCCCTTTTTCCCTTTGTCCCAAGAGCTAAGGGGACATGGGGGATATAAAATTATGCTCCACCTATGGAGGCAAGCTTTTTGTTACTTAAAAGTGACAACTTAGGTGTTAGGAAAGTGTTAACAACTCATTTTTTTCATAAAATTTCCCCCTCCTCATGAGAGCCTCACATGTGGAACATTTTGGATAGGTTGATGTCCCCTTGTCCCTTTCCCCCCTTTTTTAGGGTGCAACCACACCTCTAACCTCTACCTGACCTGGGTTGAGCTTGTTTAGGTTTAATGTGAGTTAATGTGTGCAAATGAGAGGGAAAACAAATTTGAAAGAGGGAAAATCATTTAAATGCAACACTTAACCATTTTTAGCCTCATTTGTGTTATTTTCTCTCCTCCATTTCTGCTAGTATGTTGTTATGTTGCCAAAATTTCTTTAGACATCCTCCATGCTCAAAAACCCTTTTTACTCATATCTTCCAAACCCCATGCCCGTTTGCCATGAGATTTTGACTGTATCTTCCTTGAAAAAACGCCTTTCAAATGAATCAAACCTTGCATCCAATGGTGTTATACATTATTTTTAATGGCCAAAATTTTTTTAGAAATTAAAACTCATTTTTCAACTCTACGGAGTTTTGACGATTAAAATCCTTCAAAATTGGAGCAAAACATCCTTGTGAAATAAAAAAAAATTGAGACCATTTTCATTCCATTCCAAAACTGAGAAGAGCCACTTCTAAAAATATAAGTCTTTATAAGCATTCACTACCTATAAATAGTAAGTGCTTAAACAATCCACTTTTTAGATTTTTCATTGCCCATTGCACATCAAGGAAACTCAAAAGTGCCAAATTAAGCAACTGACAACTAAAAATGAATTGTCAAAATAAGACCTACTAAAAATATTAAGTGTTGGGATATCTATCAAGAAACAAGGATATCAAGCCTCTCATGTTGAAGAAATAACACCTAGGTAAGTTTGAAACAACACATAACACCTAAGTAACATAATAGATTCATGATTTCACACTATGCATTTTTAGTTGAATAAAGGAGAAATTCTTTTGTTTGGAGGAGAGGAAAATTTCAAATGAATAACAAATTAGCAAGAAATTTTTTGATAATCCGGACGTTAATTCCCTTCAAAAGGAAACATTTGTGTCATAAAGGTGAATTTTGAAGCCAAGAAGAGCAAGGTGATGATCTCCATGTTCTAACTCCAACCTTGTGTTCAAAAAGGATCATCATGTTTCCATATTAGTGCAAGTCTCACAACAATGTTTCTAAACACTCATTTAATTCCTTAGAGTGTGTCCACATCTCACAGAGGAGTAATTTGCAATCATATTGTTCCAACTCAACAGAGGTCAAAGGTAGGGAACTTCATTCATGGAGCATTCACTCAAGATCCATCGGAAGCATGTTCTTTGTCAACAAGGAGCCTTCCTATCTCCCAATTTCACTTCTCTCTCTTCTTTTATCTTCCCCTCCTCTCTCTCTAACATTCTATTTATTCATTTATAATGTACTTTATGGCTCTTTCATCCTATTCACTTAAGTGACCATTTTAATTTTTCATTGTAAAAGTCCCCTTTTCATTAATAAGAAAGGGGCTTATTTTTATTTCCTAGAGGAATGTGAAAGGTCACAAGTGGTGGGACTATGAAAGGTCATGTGGGGGATAGATGAAGAGATGGATTGTAAAGTTATAAATTGGAATGGCTTCTCCATTCTAAATGGTTAGTTTTTCTTGGTTAATAGCTCCCATTGTCTTACTACAAGCAAGAAACTATAATTCTTCTATCTCCTTATCTTATGTTTTCCTCTCCATCTCAAATTTACTCCATGAGCATGGTTACTTGTGCAATATTATGCAAATAAACTTGGATTTACTTATGTTTTGTTCCTCTTTCCTTGGCATGGTGTCTTCTCATTGTTAACTTAGAAATATTCTAGTTTTATCTCAATAAACTTAGCTTGGTATTTATTAAGTAAAACCCCTTCTCAATTTTTGTAACACCCCAAACTTAATACATTTATAACGTCTCTATGATACGGTTAGGTAATGGGATTTTTGGTTAATTGAGTATGATGACACTCATCAAGAATAAGGTAATTACCATGATGTAATTAACTGATATCAATCGTGTAAGTGAATAAATGTTTGTTAATGATATAATTAATTAAAAATGAATATGTAATATGTGTGTGTGTGTGTGTAAACATATATATGTAAACATAAACATATATTGCACATGTTTGGAAGCTTTATTTATTCAAGCACCATCGTTTGGTTGTATGGTTTATAAGTTAATATGGCATGGCATAGCTCTTTGGACTATCATTTAATATTTGGATTAATGTATTGGCCATTGACCATGTAGCATATAACATTGTTTAAAGTTTGGTGTATAAATTTTGGACATTGGACATGGACCATACGACATAAAATTTGGTTAAGTGATTGGGCGTGACGATATGAAGCCACCATGTAAGATTTATGGTTTTTGACCATGACATGGCATTGGCGGTTTGAAGGGAATTAAATGAGGTAGGTTCCTTAGGAACCGGTATCTTCACCAAGAAGACAAACATGAATTTAATCACCTCCTCCATTCACATTTTTTGTAATTCATTTGGTTTTTGGTTTTGTTGTTAGAAGCTCTACATGGAGATTTTTAGGGAGATATTCTTGGAAACTTTTTTTAGACTGTGCATGTCAATTTGTGGAAGTTGTAATCACCGCTTTGATGGCATATTTTGTATTTAAATCTCTGCTGGAATTTTTTATGGAGTTTTTGGAAGCAATCGATTTGTGATGATTCAAGGAATTTTGAAGGCAAGGAAAATCAGGCATGGGTTTTCTCTCACACATCCTTTGTTATTATTATCATGAAACGATTGGAATACATTTTTGGTTTTATAAATCTAATTTAAAACATAAAATAGAAGGAATTATTTTGTTGAAATTTGTTTTCTTTTTTTGGGTTAATAGAGAAATCTGGAAAGAATGATATATGTTGTTACAACTCTTTAGATCCTTTTTATTATTATTTTTCTTGGAAATAATTCCTTGAATATTTGTTGCTTGAAATATGGAAATTCTCCTTGTTTTAATGTGAAAGTTTGGAAGGTAAACAAGGAAAAAGGTTAGAAAATGATCTTGGGTATTTTGTATTTTATTTGTTATTAAGATCCTGAAACTAGGTTTGATTTGGTATATTGGGTCTAGTTTTATAATGAAATATGGAACATATTTGCATTTGAAATATTGTTATTACATCAACTCATTTAGAGCTCTGTTGTTATTTTCTTTCAAAACATTTTTTCTTGGAATATCATGCAAGACCGAATATAATCTGGACTAATAAAGAGAAAATGGTATACGGTTTGTTTTGTTACTTTAATGGGATTACAGTAACTAGAATGATTTTGGTCATATGGGTGCTTTTGCGTCTAAAAAAGTAACAACCCATATTGAGCTTCACTGTTTTTTATGGTTTTAACTTGTTATTCCCTAAGATATTATGGAGTTGTGTTATTATTATTGTTTGGTTTCAATGCTCTTGGTGGTGTTATAAACACTATTGGGACTCAAATTTTAGAGATTTTTATTGTATTGTGGAGTTTTAGCTGATTTTGAGCATCTTCTCTTTACTTATGCGCTTCAATGGGTTTTGGTTTAGAGAACTTGAGTCGATTAAGTCGAGAGTCTTTTATTATGAGGTTTGTTGGTTTCAATTTTCCTTTGGTCTTGTGAGCACCATTTTCTACTTGGCCTTAAATGGGCTTGACTATATTTTTTGATTCTAGCTCTTTATGAGCTTTGTTGTTATGGTTGTTATTAAGTAATTTAAAACATGAATTTACTGAACTCTCTCCCTCTTTCTCTCTTTTAAGAATTGGTTGGTGGAGATATTCATTATGAACTAGATATTTTGGTTTATTTGCATATCTGGAAATGTTTTGTTATCAAGCTCATTTCAAACTTGGTCATGTTGAAAATGTTTTTAACTCTTAAAGAGCATGACTATTTTGACATGTCTATGATCATGATTTTCTTTTTGGTTCGTGGAATGAAATATGGGAAAGTTTTGGGAACAATATGGTTTTCTTAAAAAGTAATGATGTTATTCTTCTCCCTTTGCATACATTACAAGATTTGAAATATTGAGTGAGAATTTGAAGGGTACTCACTAGTTTGATTCATTTGATAATAATGGTAATTGATCCATTTTGGTTTTAGTCAATTGGGAATATAGAAAATGGGTAATGGGTTAGAGGAAACTCATTCATTAGAAATTTGTTCATACCTTCTTGAATCTTGTTGAAACTTAGTTTTTATGATTGAGGAACTAAATAGTGAGATAGAATTGTGGCTCTCTTTTGGGAACTATTGTTTGAGTTTGATTTAATTATCTTCTACTTAAACATAACTTATTTATATGACTGAAAGGTTCTTTCTAATATATAGTTGTTAATATTCTTTTATGGAAAATAAATTGTTTGAAGGAACAAATAGATAGAAGGAATTGAAATATATATATATATATATATGAATCCCAATCTTGGATTATTGTAATAAATGATAGCATTAGTATGACACCTTAACATCTATATATGTTAATTTATGAGGTTGATTTCATGTACCGATTGTAAACATATTATTTTAATATGAAGTATCATTTTACATGTGTATGTTATATAATACTTATTGTAAACTAGGAAGTTTATAATTATATCGTACTAATTACGAATCAAGTTAACCATAACTTTTTTATTATTTCATCATGAATACAACATGGAATATGAGTTTGCAAACTCGTGCGCTTTTTTGAACCGACCCATATATTTTATGACACTCTTGAAGTGACTGTTTGGATTGTTTATGATTGATTTACGTCATATGTTATATGATATGAATCCGGAAAGGATTATTGTAAACATTTTTAAATACGAAAGGAATGCCTTCATTGAGTCACAAAATCATGCACTTACTACTATTATTATACCACCAAGTGATGAACTAAAATTTGTGTTTTAGTAAATTTCTAAGAAAGTACAATAATGCAATAACCGATATATATTGCAATGTAAAGACTAACTAATTTATTTGATAATTTAAATGAAATGAAATAATTGAAATATGAGGGAAAATTTACTAACCTGAATTAGATTTACCTCGCAAAGTAATCTAGGACTAGGTAGGGTAATGTCTTTGGAACCGAGTGTCATAACAAACCTCGAGAAAATTGCAAGAGAGGTAGATCTCAGCTAGATTGGGGCACCTATGGGTGCCTGCTCTGAGTGAATCAAACCTGGGGTCTCGATATGGTCACTAAAAATTCCAGCTTTTTCACCTTTGACCAAGTTGGTGTCACACTTGGTTCGATAGTGTCGTTGTAAATCTCCACTGAATAATCTTAGGTAAAAACCCCACACAAAAGCATCAAACCCTAAAAAATAAATATGCAAATGAATGGTTCGGATTGTCCTCAATTGCCAAATGGATGGACTTATGACTGAGTGTTGCACTACATCTCAAACCTGATGTAGTTTTATGTGCTTTGTGTGTGCAATGGTGTGCCTAGGGTTCCCTAACACCAATGATGCCAAAGTAGCGGGAAATAGCTAGATAAAAATGCAGAATGGTGGATGGAATAGAATAGACTCCCCTTCCTATGTAATGTGTGATGCAGAATAGTGCCCAAATGCAAAGTCCCTTGCCTTATGTAGATAGCTATCCCTTAGTAGAAGTAGTCCACCCATAAGGTAGTATGTATGTTGTGCTTATATAGGGATCTCTTGCTCAAATTTCAACACTAATGACCCGACATGCCAACTAGTACCTAGGGGAATGGGAGGGAAAATCATAAAGACCGACCTCAAACATCTAAATGAGAACCAAGTGTGACCAGGGACCAGGGTACCTAGAAATGAGGGCCAGGGCGCCCGGGGTGCCCTAATCCCTTCCTAGGTGCCCTAGTCAGAGACCAGAGATGACAACTGAGTGAATAACGACAACTAAGACTCCTTGAGAGATGACCGAACTATGCAAGTAAGTGACGACCATGTGAGACATAGAATGACGAGACTAACTAAATTGACGATAGGACTAGGGGATGGGTCATTAGTGAATACTTTTCATTTGGGGGAATCAATAGAAATTGGTGAAATATTGCATGGAACGATTTTACGGTTGTTTCTCCCAAGTTAGGTCATTAGGGGAGTGATGAAGATGTATCATGGTGTGTTAGGAAATGTTTGAAAATGACAAATTAGTAGCGTTGATTGATTGTATGGAAGTGTAAGGGGAATTATCTTTCAACTTTCAACGAAAAGGGAAGTGATGATAATAACAAATGCTAATCTAAAAGTAAGCGCACCATAATATGCCTATGTTAACATCCTTATGTGAGAGGTGGCGTGTGGATACTTGTAATTTTTGTTACCTACTAGAGAGATGAAAGTCACATTGGAGGATGTGTATCGCATACTACCACGATTTCCAATTATTGGGGAGAGAGTACGGGTTATGCCATTGGATAATAAGGAGAGATAGATGTGAGCTATGAGACAATATTTTTGGGGACTTGAGTACTGCCAAGACCCATATCGATTTGGATTCTATTTTGAGTTGCGGGGTTGCACGTTTGTGCAAGTTCATAGCTTTGGTTATTGCTTCATATATCGCAAGAGAGGGGGAGGTGTTGGCATTTTGTATAAGATGTATGACATATGTCACTGGATAGAGGATAATAGTATCATATATGCATGGGCACAAAGTGTGTTTTGGCCCACCTATATAGAGACATATATAGATTCACACATAAAAACATGGAGGTGGGATAGGTGCTACCACTCTATTACATGTATGGGCCTATGGGAACATAACAATTTTGAGGATAGTTGGAGGTCCATGAGTAGAGTGGGCTAAGCCAGATATATACGTGAGGAGATGGATTGGTGTTCACGGTCGTAAGATAGATACCGATACCCACTGGGGCACTAATAGATAGGATGGCCTGAGGGCGGTGATATGGAGGCCATACCGAGACTATGGAGGATGACCAAAGGATGTTATAGAGCTATGATGCATACGGAGGACTATGTGGTTGGAGGATCAATTCCCAGGTGTGGCCGAGTTATTTCAAGGAGAGAGGGTATCAAAAAAATTTGGTATGGCTCAAGATGTGCCCCTAGAGCCGTATATATGGTTGAGATCTATTCAAGCACCTAAGAGGGTCAGAGCTAGACTAGGGCTCACAAGAGAATAGCTAGTACCTCCTAAGCCAGATGAGGTAGACATGATAATAGAGCCGATAGACTCAGATGATGTAGGGTGTACATAAGAATACCGCACATGGTGGTAAGCACATCAATGGGTATTCTTGTTTCCATTATTCGTAGATGTGACAAGGAGGATAGGGTGAGGGGTAATTACATGCCCCAAATAATGTGGTACTTGCTATAGAAGAGTGTGAGTATCTATATATAATTGTGTTGTGTTTTTTGTTGTTTTCCTATGTGATAGCAATGCTTATCTAATGTGTTGTTCTATTATTTTTTAGGTGATACCTATTTGTCTTTAATAGTAAACACATCCATTTACACCTGATGATGTAGAATATATTTACCGATTTACTTATGGGTGGAGATATACTAGAGCATGTGGATGACAATGCAGGTGAGCATGTCCATTTGTTTGAGTCGGTCGCTATAGCGATAGCAGATGTGATGTGTATGCTGCTACTGAGTGAGAGGGATGAGGCACACAAGGAGACATGAAAAGTGAGAGAGGTGGCGGGTGTTGGTCCCTTAGCACAAGATTTGTTTGTATAATCTATCGAACTACAAATTCACTTTGTTAAGAAGTCTATGGAGAATACCCTATTACGTAGGAAGGTGGAGAGATATCGAGGTCGTGACCAATGACGTAGAGTTAGTGGTGAGGCATCAAAATCTAGGGCACTCGTAGTACCCAACAGTGATAGTGATAATGAGATTTGATTTTTATCAGTGTATATTATGTAGGGGAGTTGCCCCCCAGTGACTATTTTGTTAATATATGATGATTGTATTTCAATGTGTATTGATGTCGTTATTCATGTTTATTGATGCATACTTGCACTATGATGTAGATAATGATAGAAAAAAATGCACAATGTGAATGATGATAGATAACGACGTAATTTGATTTGCTACATATGATGGTTGATGGGTTGATCGATATGCATATTTGTTAAATGTATTTGTAATGCATAGTTAGTATAATAATGATGATAGTAGAATGTATGTGAAGATAAATAATGTATGATTTGTAAAATGACCTATCATGATGAATGTTTATTGATATGATAATGTGATGTGATTGTAATATGTTAGCATGATGAATATGGGATAGAAGAAGATTAGTGATGTCCCCAGGGTATAGATGGTTAGGTTCATTTATTTAAGACCGCTCAACAGTCAAGAATGAACCGTATAAAGCAAGAGTGCATAATCAAGAAATGATTGAGTGCACTAGATGAATCGAAGAAGCACGTGACGAAAGGTTCTTATAGAAAAACTATCAACAGTCATGTAAGAACACAAGTACGTTATCGAGGGGTAAGGTGGTATCAATCACCTAACAAATACCAAGGCGACATGAAGTGGTGGAAGCTTGTGGCATGGAAGCAATGTGAGCATATGAACTGAACTGAATATCATGTGGAGTAGTGATGGGATGGGTGAATGTCGAGGGTTGTGGAATCTCAGTGTGACATAGTAGCATGATGCAATGGATCGGATAGATGAAGTGGATGCAATGGATGTGATGGTGTAGCAATTTATAGATGCGGTGAGAGCACGCACGAATCAAAAACTACGGCAGTGGATGAACAATGACTTGAGCACCGAGATGGAGGAGATGACTCAATCCTAGTAGAGGCCTGCGACGAGGCAGAGGAGAGATGGACCACTCACGTGAGCGAGAGGCAAATAATATGATGCCTTTATCCTCTAATTGTTGTAATCCATCGTGAAGATCAAAGAAATAATTGTTCCTATGGCCATTGATGTGATGATAATTATAATAAGGTTGATCATGTTGACATTGTAGACGATGTTGTGGATGATGTTGATTAGAGGGCAAGTGAATTAGATGCTCATCAAGTAAAATGCATCACATCATGTGGTCAAGCATGATGAGAGAATTGAAATGGCTCATGCGAAATAGATGGAGTAGATGGCGAAGTAGTCTATCATGGAGGAGGGGGAAGAAGGGTTCTTTTGTGATGTAGTAGGTTGAGCTTGCTTACTAGGGAGAGATGGAGATTGTGTGGGTTGCTCAACTAGTGGCAATGGAGAAGAACTAGATGATATAATAGTAGTAGTAGGGAGTGGAATATCAATAGCATGTGCTAAGATAAGGTCATGTTATAGATCAATAACTTTATAGCACAAGAGTATGAATGACTCACATGTATCATATTGTAATTATTGCTTGAGAGCGAGGGTTAGACCATGAAAAAATATGAATTTCTTCTCAAGATTGATAGGTTGGAATACTAACTGATGCATACAAGCATTGAATCATAAGATGTAATCCTTGACAGGTTTGGATGTGCCCTGATGTAAAGTAGGTATATGATCATAATTAACTCTAGGTCCATTATTGATGATAAAACAATGGAGGAAGGTGTCCTCCACATCATAGTAAGTATTAATAGACCCAAATGGAAGATTAGTGTACCATTGTAAAGCATCATCAGTAAGACTATGTCAAAAGGCCTTAAGCAATAATATATCATTAGAATAGGAATACATAGCCATGCGGTAATGTTGGATATATAAGTGAGGGTCACCAGTACCATCAAAGCATGTGAATGTAGGCATGATAAAGTCCTTAGGGAATGCAGAGTTATGAATTTTCTTAGGAATAGGGTTTCCATGTAATGAATTGTTATCAATTGAAGCATAATAGGCCCTACTTTCTAAATTGAGTGATTGAACATGAGATTGTAAGTGACCCTATGAAGGAATAGTAGGAGATGGCAATAATGTATTAAGTGGTTATAACTTGCCATTATGAGTAATCATAGGTACCTCAAGAGAAGATAAAGGAGATTCTGATGCTAAAGGCACACTAGGGGTAGGTTCCAAAGAAGTGATAGTAGATGAAGAAGATGGAACATCCATAGTAGTGGTAGGAATAGCATTGGAAACATCCCTAGAAGGTAAAGCAACTGATGGAGATACCTTGATAGGAAAAGATGAACTAATAGGTGTAGATGATTTGATAGGAGGAGATGAAATAGTAGGAAAAGAAAAACTAATATATGGAGACAATGCATGCACTATGATAGATGCAACCTCAGGAGAAAGTGGCGGTGGAAATTCACACTCAGTAGAATGAAAATTAGGAGAATCATGACTATTAATTGTGTCATCGACATCACCGAAAGACTCAGATATAAGAATTTCATTCAACATACTATCAATAATCATCAACATAATATGAAGGTGTATGAGAACTAGTATGCGATGAATGATGAGAAGCAATATCATAAATAGGAGAATTGTGAGAGGGAACTATAAAGCGGTGGTCTAATGAGGAGAAGAATCAGTATGAGAGCTATTTTCAAGACCTAACATGTAATCAATAAGAGAATCATCTAGATTTTTTTAGAAATATCGAGTAAAGCGGATCGCAGTAGCCATATAGCATGGTGTACAATGAGTGAAGGCTATCGGATATGAAACAATACTAATGCCAATGGAGGAATTTTCAAAACTAGTAGGTATATATTGTTGTCCATTTAAGATTTGTTGAATATGATCTGGTATGGTAGTATTACTATAGAGTGTCGTGAGCTCAATGATAGAAGCCTCATCATAGATTGGATTGGCAATGAAGTGTGACATGATGGGACGAGAAGGAGAAGATTTATCCTTAGCCATTAGGGTTTGAAGTGGATCCTAGGGAAAATGTTCTAAAGTATGGGTTCACAAAAATGATTAACTAAAATCTTTGTTTTAGTAATAATCTAAGAAAGTACAACAATGTAATAACTGAAATATATTTAAATGTAAATACTAACTAATTTATTTGATATTTTAAATGAAATGAAATAATTGAAATAGGAGGGAAAAGGTACTAACTTGAAGTAGACTTACCTTGTAGTAATTTGGGACTAGGGAGGGTATTCTGCTGGAGGAAGGCCGAGTATCATAACAAACCTCAAAAAATTGTAGGAGAGGCAGATCGGCTGACTAGGGTAGGGATGAACAGTCTGTGGGCACCCTAGTCGAAATATGGGTGCCCGATCTATAGAGTGACTAAACCGAGTTGATATGGTCGTTAAACCTTTGCGATACTTTGCATTTAACTAGGTTAGTGTCACACTTGGTTCACTGGTGTCACTATAAATCTCAATGAATAATCTCCTACA
This sequence comes from Taxus wallichiana var. yunnanensis, assembly GCA_018340775.1. Taxonomy (NCBI): domain Eukaryota; kingdom Viridiplantae; phylum Streptophyta; class Pinopsida; order Cupressales; family Taxaceae; genus Taxus; species Taxus wallichiana. The sequence continues at coordinate 395,513,723 of CM031243.1, forward strand.
AAACCCCACACAAAAGAATCAAACCCTAAAAATAAATATGCAAATGAATGGGTTAGACTATCCCCAAATCGCCAAATGGATGGATGTATGGTGAACATTGTCAGATTGCATCTCATACCCGATGTAGTTCTATGTGTTTTGTGTGTGCAATGGTGTGGTTAGGGTTCCCTAATGCCAATGATGCCAAATTAGCGGGAAATAACAAGATAAAAATGTACAATGGTGGATGGAATAGAATAGACTCCCCTTCCTATGTAGTGTGTGATGCAAAATACTTCCCAAATGTAATCCCTTGCCTTATGTAGATAACTAGCCCTTAGTCGAAATAATCCGCTCATAAGATAATATATATTTTGTGTTTATATAGGGATCTCTTTCTCAAATTTTGACATTAATGACCCAACATGACGACTAGTACTTATGGGAATGGGAGGGAAAACCATGAAGACCGAACTTGAACATTTAAATGAGAACCAAGTGTTATCGAGACCAGGAGCACGGAAATGAGGGTCGGCGCACCCGAGGTGCCCTAATTCCTTTCTAGGTGCCCTAGTTAGAGACCAGAGACAACAACTGAGTGAATAATGACACCTAAGACTCCCTGAGAGACAACCATAACTGTGTAAGTAAGTAACAATTTATGCGAGACATATAATGATGAAGACTAAGCTGAATTGACGATAGGACTAGGGGTGGGTCATTAGTTGATCCAAAAATTGACCAAATTTTTTTTCATGAGCACGGACCCCTATAGGCTTTAGATTCTTATGCGAACTTATCCCATTAAAATCAACTTAAAACAATGCAATAATTAAAATATACTTCACACATCTTAATAATGGAGTTCATAGAATGCCTACGTCTCAAGAGTTCTTCAATATAATGATTTATTATCCACTTTAATGGCTGCAATTCTAATACAAAATGGCAATCAAAGCATGATAATTACCGAATACAAAATAACAAGAATCTTTATCACGACCCTTTGAGTAGTTACTGGTTTATGATGTTGGTTTGATCTCAAGTACTCTCCTCCATGGTATAATGCCCTATAGCTCCCAATCGATCTTCAGACGCTATTACAACGTGTTATGACTCCCTAGGTAAATCTTTCATACATTACATACTTTAAAGTTGTGGCTCAATAAGCCTAAAGAACAAGAACCTCCTCCATGACCACCGAGTGACAATATCTTGGCTTATGTAGCAAATTTGATCTTCTTTGCTAGAATACCCTATGGCTCCAAGTTCTAGGCTCCGTAACATCTCTAGTGAATTGATAATAACTCCTGTAATATTAAATACCTCAATGCCTTCATTGCACGGTGCTAATTATTCTTCTAGAAACCTCCACGCTCCCGTTGTGCGGTGTTAAGTCTCTAGTCGCCAGACAACAATCATCACCAATGAGATCAATACTAAATAATGAACCTTCTCTGAATCCAACAATCTGATGACTCATCCAACGTACTGATGTTATGAGCTTTATTGCTTGTCTATGCTTCTTCACAATCCTTGGCTCCACAACGTCTCCGGGCTCCAACTTGAGAAGTATCTTGGTGAGTTAAAAATAATAACTCTTGAACCATTATGAAGATGCCTATATTAGTACGATATAGGTCTTATATCTCCCTTATGCCTATATTATTACGATATAGGTCTTAATCATCATCATGCCCATACTATTACAATATAGGCCATCATTCTTATATTATTATGATATAAGTGATTTTCTCTCTCCATAGCACCTATGATAAAATAGGACTTACATCTCCATAACACAGCCATAATCACACCTTCGAACTTCACCAGTCGTCCTCCTCAACTTGGGCTTAGAGTACTTCTTCTCGAAGAGAACACAGAGATTCAATATCGCCTATAGGACTTATACAATGCCTATAATAGGCCTTTCTAATTTTGCTCCAAAATATGGGCCTTATTATTTCCAAAGGCCTCATAATATTCCTCCTCTAAAGTATGACCTCCATAAAAACTAAGGCCTTATAATCTCCATCATCTCTCTTTATTATATGCCTCAACCTTTGCCTCAAAGAGGCTCATCATAGCTCGAGAGGAGCTCACTTAAGCTCGAATGAGCCTCCAAATGAACTTGTGCTTGAATGGGGTGCGGAGCGAGATTTTATATCCTTTTAGCGGTTGAACTCCACGTTAAAACCCTTATCTTCCAATTGTTTTCCAACCAACTTGGTTATCAAGCTGGTTTGGACACTCGATGATGACGGTGAGGTCGCAGGTTCCAATCATGCTCCCTACATCTCCGAGTTGACCATTTTACTGTCGTTTCAAAGCTCATTGTGTCGATTTGTCCATGTGGGCCTCAACCATACCAACCATCTCCTTCCCTCACTACGTCATCACATAGACCCGTGCCGTCCACCGCCACGTTCACGTGCCCACCGCTCTATGTGAACCTCTCGACCGCCGCCACATGGACCCATGTCTACTCCAACCATCTTCACTCTCATCGGCTTGGGTGAGTCTTTTATTGAGGTGAGAGGATTATCCCACATGCATGGGAAGTGGAGATAAGGAGAGCCTTAAAAGGCTTAGGGGAGGTTAATAAACATGGCTTCGAGGCCACACCTCGCTTTTTCCGACCATGGTAATAAACTAGCTCACTTTATAGCTTGATGAGCTAAATGATCAACTCACCCTTTAGCTCACTATATAGCCCACCTATAGCTCGGTGAGTTGACTTGGGAAAAGTGGTGGCAGGCCACGTGGTGGCCTAAGGACCCACCACGTGGCATTTTTTTTTTACTCGTTCATCTTTGTCGAAGATGGTCCTAATCGTGTGTCAAGACTGAGGCTGAAACATCGACCGAGAACTTTTTCACCTTCACCCGATTCATATTTTTGCCACTTATCTTGACTCTTGAGTTGTCCCGGTCCCATCATAGCGTTGAAAAACTTTGACTAGCCACCATTTCCATATACGGACTCCATTTTTGTGTTCAAATAGTCATCAAAAATATCTCGGAGTGATCTTCCGTCTTTGTAGAAATCCTAGGAGATTTAGGTAACATTATGTCCTCTGTATTATCCTCCAGATCACACCTCCTCAATGGGAAAGTTTTTGTCCCAAAAATCTTGTGAAATCCAAATCATGTTCTTTGAGAAGAAATCTATGCGAGATACTACCAACTCCATAATCAAACAATTGATGGCTTGATCCTAGGACATGTGGCATCGTGCCTGCGATATCTTCAAAAGACCTCTATGCCTTTATTGTACGGTGCTAAGTCTCCTTCTAGAAACCTCAACACTCCCACTATGTGGGGCTAACCCACTAGATATGCTCAAATAATAATGATTCATCTTTACTCTACAATATAACTCCTCGCCCTGAGTTGAATCCACAGAATCTGAACTTGCCCTAAGGAAGCTACATGCTACATAGAGCTATGAGTAATCGATGTTTGTTGTTGACAATGACTTAAAAAGTACCATCCTGCTACATGTCTATAAGAGCCTCTATACATAATGAAGATGCGACCTGATGTCATGTCCATGATGATCAACTACCATCTTGTTGCGGGATCATAATGTCTCTACACAAAATGACAATATGAACTAACACTAGTGAGCTCAACTATATACACAAACAATGACAAATATCCAAGCTTATAGATATGAGTATCTAACCATAATAGACACTCAAAAGCTGATTAGGAGATATAATGGAGTAATCCAAATGTAAATGCAAGAAAAATTGAGTATGATAAACTTGTGCCTCGGTCTATCCCACAAAAATATACTCTAAAAGCACAAGTTGATGCCATCATTATCAAATCAGCTGCACTAATCAACTCCGCTCATAGAATAGCGGGTTCACTGCAAAAGAACAACTAGCTTTGATACCAACATGATCCGAAAATTGACAAAAAAAAATTTCTCGACTACAAACCCCTATAGGCTTTAGATTATTTTCTGAACTTACCCGTTAAAATCAAATTAAATAATACAAGAATTAAAACACACTACACATAGGTTGATAACGAAGTTTAGCAGAATGCCTACGTCTTCGGGTTCTTCAATAGAACTGATTTATTATCCACTTTAACAATTGCAATTCTGATAAAAATTACAATCAAAGCATGATAATTACGAATACAAAACAAAAATAACCTTTATCATGACCACCAAGTAGTTACCCTAGATTATGATGTTGGTTTGATCCCAGTACTCTCCTCCATGGTGTAATTCCCTATGGCTCCCTGATTAGTCTTCCGGACACTATTACGACGTCCTATGGCTCCTACAATTGCTCTTAGACATTACATACTTTGAAGTTGTGTCTCAATAGGCCTAAAGAACAAGAACCTCCTCCATGACCATCGAGTGACAATATCCCGAAGCTTATGTAGAAGATTTGATCTTCTTTGCAAAATACCCTATGGCTCCAAGTTCCAAGCTCGCACCATCTCCGATGAGTTGATAATAACTCCCATAATAATGAATACCGCAATGCCTCTATTGCACGAAGCTAAGTATTCTTCCAAAACCTCCACGCTCTATCGTTGTGCGTGCTAAGTCTCTAGATGTCGGCCGAGACAACAATTATTACCAATAATCTCTGTTAGAGTAGGTATTTACCTTAGCTCATGTTCACCTAGGTACATTATTTACCTTTATTGTATTTATCCTCACCCACTTATGTGTGTGGATATTTCTTTTTATTTATTTAGATATTAGGAGATATTATCTAGCTATTAGGTATAGTTCTTTCCTTGATCTATGGTATTGACTAGTTCTTTCCTAGATCTATGGTATTGACTAGATCCTTGATGTCTAGTTCTCTCATAAATCTATGGACTTGACTAGTTCTTTGATGATTAGTTCTTTCCATGATTTATGGCTTGATCTACGACCTTGATTGGTTCTTAGATTTTTATTCCTTGCCTATATAAGCAAGGCCCTTTCTCATTATATTTCATTGAGTTCCATAATAATATATGATATTGTTGCTCATTTGTTTTTGCAAAGGTTTTGTGTAAAGTTATTCTGGTGAATTGCTTTCATCTTATTGATCGTGGTATTCGATTAGCATCGTGTTCTTGGCTTGAGTACGATCTGGTTATCATTCCTTTTAATCTCAATACTAAATAATGACCCTCCTATGAAGCCAACAGTTTGACGACTTGTCCGACGCGTCGAGGTTTTGAGCTCTACCGCTTTCGTATGCTTATTCATGACCTTGGCTCCACGTCGTCTCTAGGATCTAGCTTGAGAAGTCTCTCAGTAAGTTAAAAATAATAACTCCCAAACCATTATGAAGATGCCTATATTAGTATCATATATGTTCTATATCTCCCTTATGCATATATTAATATGATATAGGTCTTAATCGTCATCGTGCCCATACTATTACGATATAGGCCATCATGCTTATATTATTATGATATAAGCATTTTTCTCTCTCCATAACGCCTATGATAAAATAGGACTTACATCTCCATAACGCTACCGCAATCATGCCTTTGAAATACACCGGTCATCCTCTGTGGCTCACGCTTGAAGTACCACTTCTCGAAGAGAACACAGAGATTCAATATCGCCTATAAGACTTATACAATGCCTATAATAGGCCTTTGTATTTTTTCTCCAAAATATGGGCCTTATTATTTCTAAAGGCCTCATAATCTTCCTCCTCCAAAATATGACCTTTAAAAAAAACTAAGGCCTTATATTCTCCACCATCTCCCTTTATTTTATACCTCGGCCTTTTCCTAAGAGAGGCTCATCATAGCTTGAGATAAGCTCACTTAAGCTCAAATGAGCTTCGAAATGAACTTACGCTTCGAATGGGGTGTGGAGTGGCTTTTATAACCTTTCAAAGATTTGAATTCCATGTTAAAACCCTTATCTGCTAACCATTTTCCAACAAACTCGGTTATCAAGTTGGTTTGGCCATTCAATGATGATGGCGAGGTCACGGGTTCCAATCTCACTCCCTACGTCTCTGCGGTGACCATTTTACCCATCGATGTCGAGCTCGATGTGTTGAGTTTTTCACATAGGGCTCTAACTATGCCAACCATCTCCTTCCCTCACCTCATCATCGCATGACCCATCCACCTTCCATGTTCACATACCCATTGCTCCAGTGAGCCTCCCGATCACCACGTGGACCCACATCTACGTCAATCATCTTCGCTCTTGCTAGCTTGGATGAGTCTTTTGCCAAGGAGAGAGGATTATACCACATGCGTGGGAAGTGGAGATAAGGAGAGCCTTAAAAGGCTTATGGGGAGGTTAATAACACATGGCTTTGGGAAACACCTCCACTTTTGCTGGCCATGCTAATAGACTAACTCACTCTATAGCTCACGAGTTGGCTTGGGGCAAAGTGGTGGCCGACGACCCGCCACGTGGTAATTTTTTTGACTTGATCACCGACGAAGATGACCATAATTGTGTGTCAAAGACTAGAGGTCTGAAATATCAACCCAAAAAAAATTTCCTTCGCTCGATTTATATTTTTGCCACTTTTCGTGACTCATCAAACGTCCGGTCAACAATCAATACAAAAATAATCAAGAAGAAACAATACATAATATTTAACGTGGTTCACCCAAAGTGTGGGTTATGTCCACCAAGAAATAACCAATATCAGAGAAAATACAATGAAGATTTGCAATCTTCCACACCTTCTTGGATGTCATGTACTTTCTTCTCTACAAATTTCTCTTTTCTCTCAAAAGGAAACTTCTCTCTATTCTGAATTAAATTCTCTCTTCTAAAACCCTAGCTTTATGCTTATATATGCATCTACAATCTTAGGGAACTTTAGATATGCAATTACAACCATTAGATTCACTTTACAACTAAATATAGATCTAATTCCCGCAACTTAATTATAATAGTCACGCATAGGAAACCGATGTTGGTTAGCCTTAACCGATGTTAGTTAGCCCTAACCGATGTCGGTTCCTCCTTGCCTGACCGATACCAATCCATGGGTGACCGACTGGTTCGTCAACCGATGTCGTTACTGTGTATTCTAGCAAGTTTGCAAAAGCATGCCAGTGAAGCGATTAAGCTCCACAACTCAACAATATCCCACTTGGAGATAAATTAAAAAAATTGTATCGTATCCATAACTCCATCCTCTTATCCTTTCTTTTGGCCTATTTTTCCCTCTTCAAGTCTCAAACTCGAAGACCAATAGAAGTGGAGTGTAGCTCTAACTTCTCCTTTTCCAATGAACTTTGTTAGCATATCCGCAGGGTTCTCCTTTGTATGAATTTTCTCTAACTTCAGCTGCCCATCCTCCAATACCTGCCGTATGAAGTGATATCTCAACTGAATGTGTTTTGTTCTATAATGAAACACTGAGTTTTTTAGATGAATCACACTTTGACTATCACTGTACAATCTATAATCCTCTTGCTCCTTTCCCAACTCTTCCATGAACCTGCTCATCCATATCATCTCCTTACTAGCTTTTGTAGCTACAACATACTCAACCTCTATAGTAGACATGGCCACAACCTTCTGCAATCTAGAAATCTAGCTAACTGCCATGCCACCTACTATGAAAACATATCCAGTGGTGCTCCTCCTGCCATCCAAATCACCAGCCATGTCTGAATCCACATAGCCACGTAAAGAAGTATCTTGACCCTCCATAGCATAACTACATGTCGGATGTCCCTCTCAAATACCTGAAGAATCCATTGGACTACTTTCCAATGCTCTTTACCTGGATTAGCCATAAATCTACTCACAACTCCCATTGCTGTGCAATGTCTAGGTCTGGTACAAACCATAACATACATCAAGCTCCCAATTACTGAAGCATACGAAACTCGTGCCATGTACTCAACCTCCTCGTGTGATGTAGGACACTGATCTTTTCTCAATTTGAAGTGTCCACCATAGGTGTACTTATAGGTTTTGAATTTTGCAAATTAAACCTTTCCAACACCTTATTGATATAATGCTCCTGAGACAAATACAACTTCATGTTCTTTCTTGTCTCTGTGAATTTGCATGCCAAGGATTCTCTTTGCAGCTCCCAAATCCTTCATTGCAAATGTGTGAGCTAGATTTTCTTTAAGCTCACCAATGTCCTGCATACTAGATCCTGTAATAAGCATATCATCCACATACAATAACAAAATAATATAGCTCCCATTTCCAAGCATCTTGAAATAAACACAATGGTCAGATTCACATCTCAAATAACCATGCTCATGCATGAAACTATCAAACCTCATATACCATTGCCTTGGAGCTTGCTTGAGCCCATATAGGCTCTTTTTCAATTGCACACAAGTTTCTCCTTACCCTTGACTTCATACCCAAGTGGTTGATTCATATAAATCTCTTCCTCTAAATCACCATGAAGAAATGTCGTCTTGACATCAAGTTTCTCTAAATGCAAATCCTCTACTGCAACTAAACTCAATACAATACAAATATAAGTCATCTTAACAATAGGAGAAAATATTTCACCAAAGTCAATACCTACTTTTGTGTAAATCCCTTTACTACAAGCCTTGCCTTGTATCTCTTCTGTCCACCCTCTTCTTCCTTGATCTGTAAACCCACTTGTTCTGCAATGTTCTTTTACCTGCTAGAAACTTAACCAAATTCCATGTCTGGTTCTACTCTAAGGAGTCCATCTCCTCATTCATGCCATGTTCCCACTACTTGTGGGATTTATCCTGCATTGCTTCTTCAAATATTTTTGGTTCACCACTATCAGTCAATAATAAATAAGACAAGGAAGGTGAAAATATTTTTGGAGGTCTACTTACCCTTTGTGACCTTCTCACTAAGATTTGGGGTGCCGGAGGCTCAATCTTCTCATCATGTAGATTTGTATCTACTTTGATAGTGATCGATGCTAGTCACCTTCTATCGACATAGGTTTGGCTAATCGATGCCAGTCTGTCTCTTTTGTAACCGACGCCGGTACAGGGACCAATGTGTCAAGGGTAAATCGATATATGGATTACGACATGTGTAAACTGTAGGTGTTAATTTTGAAATATGAGAGTTCATTTTCATCCACAAAACTTCTCCATCGGTTCACCTTTGGGTACCAAAACTTGATCCCTGTACATTCTCTTTTCATTCCAATCAATGTCATGACTCCTAATTATCTTAGAACCTTCTAAATCCCAAAACGGAATCCAAAATCACTAGAGCCATAACCAATGAAAGTACATCTTTTGGATTTAGCATCCAATTTATTTCTATTTTCCTTATCAATATGCACAAAAGCTTTTGAGCCAAATACTCTAAGAAAAGAAAGATCTACCTCTTTTCCAGTCCAAGCTTCTTTTGGTATTCCACCATTCAAGTGCACTTGAAGGTCCATAGTTAATCAAATAAACCGTCGTGTCTACTGCTTCCACCCAAAATTGTAAGGGAAATCCAACATGTATCCTCATGCTTCTAACACATTCCATGATTGTCTTATTCATTCTCTCTGCAACACCATTCTCCTGTGGTGTTCTAGGAACCATCCTTTCTCTGCATATTCCATTTACTGAACAATAATCATTGAAAGCCTTGTTGTAGTACTCACCACCATTGTCATATCTAAGGCACTTTAACTTTGAATTTGATTCATTTTCCACAAGGGATTTCCATCTTTTAAAAGTTTCAAAAACATCAGATTTATGATTAATACAATAAACCCATACCTTTCTTGTGGCATCATCAATGAAAGTAACATAGTATTGGGATCCTCCATGAGAAGCTACCTGGGCTGGTCCCCACACATCTGAGTGTACAAGCTCCAATTTATGATTCTTATTTGTTTCCCCAACTTTGAGAAATCTCACTCTCTTCTTCTTTCCAAAAATACAATGCTCACAAAAATCAAGATCTACACATTTTAGATCTGATAACTTACCCTTTGCCTTTAAGATCTACATTCCCTTTTCACTCATATGGCCTAGCCGATTGTGCCACATGCTTGTATATGAATCTGAAGTAGATAGAACAGAAAAGGAATCAGTAATATAGGTAGACAAATACAATGATCCTACCTTCTTTCCTCTTGCTACAACAAGAGATCCCTTGGTAACTTTCCAAGATTTGGTTGTGAGTGTAACCATGCAACCAGTTTCACACAATTGTCCTATAGAAATTAGATTTCTTTTAAGGCTTGGAACATGCCTCACATCTTTCAATATCCATGTATTTCCATTCTACAATTTAAGATGAACTTCACCTCTACCAAGTAATAATGCATGGTTCATCATCTCCTAAATAAACATGCCCAAAATTACCTGGACATAATTTCTGAAATAACCCTTATTAGGGGTTGCATGGAAAGAAGCTCCTAAATCTAAAACCCATGACTCAATTTTATTATCCAAGGAGAGAATTAGGGCATCTTGCATTACCTCTTTTGCAACAACATTTTCCTCTTTACCTTTCTCTAGTACATTCTCTTTGTTTTCCTTGAACCAACAATCCTTCTTTGCATGACCTTTCTTTCCACAATTCCAACAGATTATACCTCTACCTCTGGATTTAGATCTTCCATTCTTAGACTTTGATTTCCCATTATTCTTTCTCTTGGATCTCTCCTTCTTGCCTTCCCTGCTTTCTACATTCAAATCATTCCAGATGATGATTCTCTGTACTTTTCCTACGTATTTCTTCATTCAAGATTATACTAACCACATCATCAAACTTTAAAACATTAGTAGCAGACATTGTATTACTAACAACCATTACCAAGTTATCCCAACTATCTGGAAAAGAGCATAATAATAAAAGTTCTTTCACTTCATCCTCAAATAGAATACTAACTGATTTTAATTGATTTACAATAGATCGAAATCATTCAAATGACTTGATGCAGATCCACCTTCTTGCATCTTTAAATTAAACAATTTTTTCATCAAATAAACTTTATTTGAAGCACTAGGTTTTTCATATAGATTTTGCTAAAGATTTCATCAACTCTACCATAGATCCTGCTTTGGTAATATTCAAAGCCATCAGATGCTTGCCAGGCTCAATCTTATAGATCCAGAGCCTTTCTATCAAGAATTTTCCATTCTTCATCAGTCATCTTTGTAGGTCTTGCCTTCTCATCCAATGGTAAGTATAAATATTTCTGATACAGATAATCCTCCACCTACATCTTCCATAATAGATAGTCACGACCATCAAATTTATCTACTCTAAATTTTCCTTCTTCTCCCATTGCTTTGCTCCCACTCAATCAAGAAATCCTCTATGAGTAAATTTGTCAACACACACAACCCTCAAACAAAGATGCTCGATACCAGTTGTTGGGGTTAGCACACTGGTTGTACAGATATATTAATCATATCTAAGCATAAAATCAATCAATATAGAAATAAACAAGAAGAAACAATACACAAGATTTAACGTGGTTCACCCAGTGTGGGCTACGTCCACCAAGAAACAACCAATTTATTATCACAGAGGAAATACAATGAAGATTTGCAATCTTCCACACCTTCTTGGATGTCATGTACTTTCTTCTCTACAAATTTCTCTTTTCTCTCAAAAGGAAACTTCTCTCTAATTCTCAATTGAATTCTCTCTTCTAAAAACCTAGCTTTATGCTTATATATGCATCTACAATCTTAGGGCACTTTAGTTATGCAATTACAACCATTAGATTCACTTTACAACTAAAGATAGATCTAATTCCCACAACTTAATTATAATATATATGGATCTTGTTGTAAGAAAAGTATTCTAATGATTATTCTGATCGATGCCGGATGACCCATGGTTCATCCGTTAGCTCTTTGTTTATTGTTGTCTATAAAAGCATGTTAGTGAATTAAGCTCCACAACTCTTGTTGGTGTAAGTGTGTTGTACACCAAGTATGTTATTCACATGGATCTTTTTTCACATTTTTCACTCTCTTGTTGGTCTTTTTCATTGTTTGACTCACAAACATTTTTGATAGCTATCTACATAGAGAAAGGGACTACATTTGGGCACTATTTTGCATCACACACATTACATAGGAAGGGGAGTATTCATTCTATTCCATCCACCATTTTTCATTTTATCTAGCTATTACCCGATATCTCTTTGCATCATTGTGCTAGGGAAACCTAGGCACATTATTACACACACAAGCACATAGAACTACATTGGGTCTGAGATGTAGTGCACACTCAGTCATAAGTCCATCCATTTGGAAAATTTGAGGATGGTCGACCCCTTCATTTGCATCTTTTTTTTTAGGGTTTGATGTTTTGTGTGGGGTTTTGTAGGTGATTCTTCATTATAGGTTTGTGGCATGACATCAAAAACAAGTGACATTCACCCGACCAAAGGTGAAGTACTATGAATACCTAGTGACCATATCAGGATCAGATTTTGAGTTTTTTCATAGACCAGGCACCCTAAATTTTAGACTAGGGTGCCCCCAGTGCCCCTATCCCTCTCCAAGTGCCCCAGTCTAGCCAGATCTTCCTCCGCTGCTATTTTGTGAGGATTGTTGTGACACTTTCTCCACCATTTCATCACTTTGTTTAGTCCCAGATCACTGTGAGGTAAGTTCAATTTAGGTAAGTACCTTCCCCTTTCATTTTATTTCATTTTAAATTATTAAATAAATTACTTAGCATTTACATTTTGTATATTTCATTTATTACATTGTTGTACTCTTAGATTCTTAATAAAATTCAGATTTTATAGAATCATTTTGGTGAACCCGTAGCTTAGAACATTTTTTCCCTAGGATCCACTAAAACCCTAATGGCTAAGGATATCTCTTCTCCTTCTCATCATCATGCCTCATGTTAGTATCAATCCTATCTATATGATGAGGAAACTATATCTGAGCTTAAGAATTTATATCATGATGTTACTATGTCGGATGATATTCAACAACAACTCTTAGCTAACAAATGCAATATACCTACTAGCTTTGAAAATTCTTCTTTTAGCATCGTGTGTCGGATCCGGCTATTTTTTGGTTTTCAACCTTGTTATATATTAGCCATGATCCCCCTTCTCACATTTCCAAGGAAATTCTAGATGACTCTCTTATTGATTTCATGCTTGGTCTTGACACTAGTACACATGTGCATAATGATTCTCCTCCTAGTCAGACCACTACTATATCTACATCTCATGCTTCTCCTATTTTTGATAATGCTTCTCATGATCCATCACATACTCGTTCACATGCTCATTCACATTATGTTGATGATCCAATTGATGAACATTTTCATATCTGAGTCTCTCTATTTGATTTTGATGAAACAATTGATAGTCATGAGTCTACTACTTTACATACAAGTTGAGTGTGAATCTCCTGCTCCATTGTCATCTTCTTCTGAGGTTGTATCTACCACATATGCATGACTCATCTCCATCTATTAGTTCATCCCCTCCTATCACTTCATCTCCATCTATTAGTTTTCATCTCCTCTATTGTTGCATCTCCATCTGACACTCCATCTCCTAGGGATGTTTTTGATGCTAGTCCTACACTTCTATGGATATTCCATGTCCTTCATCACCTATTCTTCTTTGACACCTACACTTAGTGTGCCTTTAGCATTGGATTCTCCTACATCTCCTCTCGACATCCCTATGATTACTCACAATGGAAAATTACAACTACTTAACACATTATTTCCATCCTCTACTATTCCTTCACAAGATATCTTGTCTCTCATGCATGTTGTGGGTCATTTACAATCTCAAGTTCAATCACTCACATTAGAAAGAAAGGCCTATTATGCTTCCATTGATAAAAATTCATTGCATGGAAACCCTATCCCTAAGAAGATTCATAACTCAACATTTCCTAAGGATTTTATCATGCCTACCTTTTCATGTTTTGATGGTACTGGAAACCCCTACTTACATCTCAAACATTATCATATGGCTATGGCTTCATATTCTAATGATCGATTATTGCTTAAAGCCTTTTGACATAGCCTTATATGATGACACTTTACAATGGTATACTCACCTACCATTTGGATCTATTAGCACTTATCATGAGATGGAAGAAGCTTTTCTCCATCGCTTTATCATCAACAATGGCCCTAGAGTTACCTATGATCATCTACCTACTTTACATCAAGGGAAAAATAAAACCTATCATGGATTACATCTTATGATTCAATGCTTGTATGCACCAATTATTCTTTCAACCTATCGATCTAGAGAAGCAATTTATCTTTTGTGTGGTTTGATTCCAACATTAAAACAAAGATTGCAATATGACACATGTGAATCATTCACACTTCTATGTTATAAATTCATTGATCTAGAACAAGACCTCATTACCACACATGTTATAGATCCTCCACCTATGGTTACTACTACTACATCATCTAGTTCTTCTCCATTACCATCAAGTTGAGCATCCTACATGATCTCTCCATCTCCTCCTCAAAGCAAGCTCAGCCTACTACATCACAAAAGCATCCTTCTTCTCCTACTCTTGTGGTAAGCACACCTCAATCTTCTACACCTGTTTCATCGTGAGCCATTACATTTCTCTCATCACGCTCGACCACATGATGTGTTGTGTTTTTTTCAATCAATGAGCATTTAATTCACTTACCTTCTAACCAACATCATCCACAACATCATTTACAATGTCAACATGTGATCGACCATATTGTAATTATCACCATATCAATGGCCATAGGGATAATGATTGCTTCACCCTTCATGATCGACTTGCAACAATTAGAGGATAAGGGCATCATCTCCTTTGGCTCTCTCACTCATGTGAGCGGTCCATATCTCCTCTCCCTCATCCGAGCTACTACTTTGGTTGAGTTATCTCCTCCTTCTAGTGCTAAGGTCATTATTCATCCATCACATCGTCACAGGTCATCTCACATCCTCATCTCCACTCTCATCATCATGTCCATCCATCCATCCATCATCATCATCTCATCCATCTCATCCATCTCATCCATCACATCATGCTATTACTTCACATTGGCTTCCACATCCCTTGGCATTCACACCTCCCACCACTGCTCCATATGACATTCAGTTTGGCTCATCATGCATTCATGCTCATGCTTGCTTCCATCCCCACTTTGCTTCCACCACTTCATTCACCTGGTCTTTGGTAGGTGATTATTATCACCTCCCCCCCGATGATGCACTCATGTTCTTATGGTTCTTACATGACTATTGAGGGATCTATTACAATAAGAACCTCTCTTCACATGCTCTATCGATTCATCTAGTGCATTCTATCGAATCATTTCCGATGATGACACACTCTTGCATTACATGGTTCATTCTTGACTATTGAGGGGTCTTATCTAAATGAACCTCATCATATATATATGTTGGGGGCATCACTAATCTTCCCCCCCTATCTTCATCTTACTAACATACACTTCATTACACTATAATGACTATATCATACTTTTTATACATGACACATTTAATCATTAATCATTCATCACAATTCATTTCATCATCATCATATTACATATCACATCATCTATCATCATATACATATATCATCATCATCACATTACATCATTACATCAAAAATTCAACAAATATCAAATCAATACAAAAATATAAACACATCACTTCAACACATCAACATCATCATCATCATCATCACAATCAACACATCATACATACATCATCATCATCATCATCAACATCAATATCAAATGAATATATATCATATAATAAATATATATATATATCAATCAAAGTTACAAAACATCTCATCAACTGGGGGAAACTCCCCTACATCAAATACATCAATACAAATCATATCTCATCATCATCATCACTATTTGGTAATACAAGTTCTCTAGAACTAGAAGCCTCACCACTAACTTCGTGTCGTTGATCACGACCCCTATACCTCTCCACCTACCTACGTAATAGTGTGTTCTCTATAGACTGCTCCACAAAGTGACTCTGTAATGCAAGGAATTGTGCAAACACATCATGTGCTAAAGGACCACCCACTGCCTACTCTCTCTATCTCATCGTGTCTCTCTCGTGCCTGCCTCATCTCTCTCACTCAGTAGCACAGTACACATCATTGCTTGCTATGGCCACTGGCTCAAACAAATGGGCATGCTCACCCACAATGTCATCCACATGCTCTAACATCCCTCCACCATGCAAGTATGTCATTGCACATTCCACGTCAATGTGTGGATAGATGTGTCCACAATCAAGCTCCAATATGCATCACCTATAACCAATAACACAACACATTAGACAACCATAACCATCACATAAACAAGTAACCAATCATACAACATAACTATATAGATACTCACGCTCTCTATCATCACTTCTATCTACATTATCGGGGCATGTGCTTTCCCCTCCACTCCTCCTCCATGTGGTAATCCCACCACATCCAAAAACAATGGGAAAAAAAAAACACCCATCGATGCATTTGTCCACCATGCATGGTATGCCTCCGTACACCCCGCATCATCTATCATCAATCGGCTCTATATGCCATCACATGGCCTCGTCTGGCCCGAGAGGTACTAGCTGCTCTCTCTGTGGGCCCTGGTCTAGCTCTGGCCTCCTCGGTGCTCTAACATCTCTAACCCACACATATGGCTCTAGGGGCACATCTTGGGCCATACCAAACTATCGAGATATCCACTCCACCTAAAATAACTCGGTCACACCTAGAATGATCCTCCAACCACATAGTCCTCTGTATGCATCGTAACTCTACCACATCCTCTGGCCATCCTCCATAATCTCGGTATGGCCTCCATATCACTACCTCTGGCCCCATCCGATCTATCAAGGCTCTATAAGTATCAATATCCATCTTCCACCCACACACACCAACCCATCTCCTAAAAAATATGTCTAGCCTAGCCCACTCTACTCGTGGACCACCAACTGGCCTCAATATTATATATGCTCATAGGCCCATACATGTAATAAAGTAGTCACTAATCCCACCTCCATGCTCCTCCTGTGTAAATATATAAAGATCTCTATATAGGTGGGCCAACACACATCATGCCCAGGCATACCTAGTACCCTCCTCCTCTATCTAGTGGAAAATATCATGCATCTTATATAAGATGCCCACACCACCCCTCCCCTCTCTATGATCAATTGATGATGTAATAACCATGACTATAAAATTTTGCAAGCGTGGAACCCCTGATCTCAAAATCACATCCAAGCTAATATGGGCCTCGGCAGGCACTCGAGTCCCCACAAAAATACCACCTAGCATCCCTCATCTGTCTCTCCATATTCTCCACATCCATGACATGTACCCTCTCACCAACAATAGTAATCAGTATGTGATGTGATATACATCCTCTAATGTGTGACTATCATCTCAAGTAGGTAGGTAAAAAAATGTACAAGTGTCCACACACCATCTCTCACACAAAGTTGTCAACATGGGCATATTATGGGGCACATCCCCCATCCTCACTATGTGTCATAGGATAGGACATGGTCCATAACCTCCCAATCATCATCGATAAACCCAACCCAAGAAAAGTACTCAATGGTGACCACCATGGAACTCCCTCGAATGGATATCCCTCTACACACACAACACAAACAACAACAAACAACACATTAGAACACTATACATAGGAAAAACATAAACATTTATGACATCACTACACATCAAATTTCACATTTACATCACTTAGGACAAAAATCATAGACTCTCTGGACATGGGCACCCAAAAGCAAGGACTGGGGCACCAGGAGAGTAGGACACATGCCCATGTTGGGTGCTCTGTCCCGAAGGCCACTAGTGCCTTCATCACTCTTTTCCAAGTCTAAAACATCAAGAAAAAAAAAAAAAACAATTTTTTGTAAAAATTCACCAAAAACTACTACTACACACATTTTTAAAAAAAAATCACACTTACCAACTCCATCATCATATGTGATGCCACGACGGTCACTACCATCTCAAAATCAGCTAGGTCATGGTGCTCTAACTTGTGGCATCCTTACACACTCAGAGCTCACTCACACTGTGCAAAAGAAAATGAGTTGACTAATCACTTTTTCACTTTACTATTTATAGTCACTTTTCATTATTCACTCTATTATGGTCATACTTCACATTCACTACTCAACTAATACATGTCACATGATTTTGCTAATATCTTGAGCATTTTTACTCTGATTTCTATCCCATTTGTGGAATTCTCTTCATAATTTTACCTATCATCATATCATACACACACACACACATTTATTTCTCTCTTGTTGTTGTCTTTCATTCAAATCTACACACATTTTTACAATATCTATCATACATTATCTATTACTGTGCTTACTTTTGGCTCAACATTCATTCTCATTATCACTTCCCTTTCACCAAAAGGGGGGCATACAATTGGGGTCATCCTATAATTCCCCTTACACCACTATGTGATCATTCAACACTTCTAATTCATCATTTTCAAACATTTACTAATACACCATGTGATATTTCATCATTTTCTATCGATTCCCCTAATGACCTAACCTGGGGGAAACAAGTGTAAAATATCTCTATGAGTAAAAAAAAAAACAAATCAATCAATCAACCAATCAAATATGTTCAAGTCTCTAACAATCAAAATCATACCATTCAATCAATACAACACATTTGGCCTCCTCAGATGACCTAACTTGGGAGTTACATTCCAGATGACCTAACTTGGGAGTTACATTTGTTACTTTCCCAGATGACCTAACATGGGAAGTTATTCTACATTTTATTTTTCTATGACCTAACTTGGGAAGTTATTCACATTTTCATGTTTTCTTCAGATGATGACCTAACTTGGAAGCCATCACACATTGTGGTGACACCCTTGGAGTGGGGGAAATGAGACATCATTTCCTTTCCTATACTGCTCCTATATGGGTCAACATTTGATCAAAATATTTGGATCCAAAATCACTGAAAATTTGATTATGTGTCATCTCTAGTAGTGGCTAGATATTTTGAGGATGTAGTTAAAGGTTGGAGAATAACACACCTTTCTCCCTACACTCTTCCTCTAGTGGAAGGATGCCCAAATCCTCCATTTTTTTCATACACACACAATCGGGTTGGGAACTGATCACTCCCTACCCCATCATCACATCATCATCATACAACATTCAAAATCATCAATCATTCAACATTACAATCATCACTCTCATTTAGTGCACTTCATCATGGTTTTACATCTCTCTACTATTTGCATGGATCAACACATGTTGATCCATGGTTCATCATGCTATATGTTCACATTTGGCATGCTCTTCTACCACATATGTGTTCTTCTACAACATGGGCTTCTCCAGATTTCTCTAAGGTATGCATCTCTAACTACTTTATGTTACCGAGCTTTTCTCACCAACATAAAGTGGGGGAAAATGTAGTCACAAAATCACACTTACTACTATTATTATACCACCAAGTATGTTGTTTTATATATGGATCTTACAGTAAGAAAAGTATTCACATGATGACCCATTCCATTGTCTAGTCATTTATCTTGTTGGTCTTTTTTCATTGTTTGTCTCACACATTTTTCACTCACTCACATAGTTCTGGTCAGGTCTCAGGGAGTCTTATCTGTCAGTACTCACTCGGTGTCATCACTAGTCTTTGACTAGGGCACCTAGATAGGGATTAGGGTGCCTAGGGCACCCTGGTCTGATTTCTAGGTGCCCCTTGGTCCCCATCACACTTGGTTTTGTTTTAGACATTTGAGGTTGGTCTTTATGGTTTTCCCTCTCATCTCCCTAGGTACTAGTTGGCATGTCGGGTCATTAGTGTCAAAATTTGAACAAGAGATCCCTATATAAACACAACATACATACTACCTTATGGGAAGACTATTACTATCAAGGGCTAGCTATCTACATAGAGCAAGGGACTTGCATTTGGGCACTATTCTGCATCATCACACACATGCATAGGAAGGGGAGTATTCATTCTATTCCATCCACCATTTTGCATTTTATCTAGCTACTTCCCGATATCTCTCATGTCATTGGCGCTAGGAAACCTAGGCACATTATTACACACACAAGCACATAGAACTACATTGGGTCTGAGATGTAGTGCAAATGCTTAGTCATAAGTCCATCCATTTGGTAGTTGAGGAGGATGGTTGACCCCTTCATTTGCATCTTTATTTTTTAGGGTTTGATGTTTTGTGGGGTTTTGTAGGTGATTCTTCATTATTGTAGGTTTGGTGACAGACATCAATGAAGCAAGTGCAACATTGACATTCACCAAAGGACAAAGGTGAAGTACTGTGAATACCTAGTGACCATATCAAGATCAGATTTTGAGTTTTTCACAGACCAGGCACCCAAATTTTAGACAGGGTGCCCACAGTGCCTATCCCTCTCTAGGTGCCCCAGTCTAGCTAGATCTACCTCTGCTGTTATTTTTTAAAGATCATTGTGACACTCTCTCACCATTTCATCACTTTGTTTAGTCCCAGATCACTGTGAGGTAAGTTCAATTTAGGTAAGTACCTTCCCTTTCATTTCATTTTAAATTACTAAATAAATTACTTAACATTTATCAAATGGTCTAATAACGATAGGTAATGCACTTAATGGAATATAGACAATATTAACAAGTGAATGAAATGAAACAATTTGTAACGTAATATGGTTTACGAATCTTTAATTAACTATGTATGCTTCATAATAAAAATACGATAAGAGGAACTGATGAAAGTTATTAACTCACTGAGTTACTATAGTCCTCTTTTGAGAATCTAATATCATGTATCAACACATTATAACGTTTCATAAAGAAAGACATAATTACTTCATCTATCAAAGATAACTTAAAGTATATAAGAAACATATGTGTTATGTCCCTTTGTCTTCTCGTTAGCATCCTACCCATGCCAACTTAAGATGACTATGAGAAGGGTAATGAGGATGTAATGATGAAAATAATTACATGGTCACTATCTTTCCCATAGGGATCCTAAAGTGGTACCGATAGGATCCTTTCAATTAGTAGGATGAGTCGAACATGGAATCTTCTTCTTCTAAACTAAATCAATTTCTTAAACAATGAAAAGGAATCCTCATAACTATATTGATATGTTCATTTGGTTACGAAAGACAAGTTTCGTAGGTTAGTGTGCAATCTCGCAACTAAGCTTGCAAAAAAAGCTTGAAAACTTTGGCTAAAGTAATGTAAATGTTGATTACATTTTTGATCACCATTCCCTAAATCAATAGTGTCGATATGAGATGGAAGTTACATAAATATCTTCTTGGTAGGCACTAAGGAGATGCACAGGTTCTCATAACCTATAAAAGGTTTAACCAAGTATACATAGTATACACACTTGGTTAGAGTGATCAAGGGAGATCTGGGTAGATCTAGTAGATCTAGTAGACACATGGTTATTATATGTTATCGGATGGATTCGAATATTAAATAATGCTAGATTATTTAGCATCAAGCTAATTAATAATGTTTAACATTGAAAGCATTAATTGAACATAAGGCGTATGCTTTTAAAAAATCCATTAATTTGGATGAATCATAACATGGGTGTTACACTTTATCCCCTCTCTCCATACACACACCTTTCCTCCACCTCCTTTTTGCACACGGGTTTAGTGGAGAATTCCCATGTGATCCCGATTGAATGGCCACCCACGATGGTTAGAGTAGTGTACATATTTCCTATTTTTAATAAATGGAGTTGCCCCATTCCTAAGCAGAGGGACCTGTTATCCAAAATAAGCCCATGCTTATTTTCGGTTAACTGCACCTTTTTTCCTCTTTTTTTGCTTCAATCCAATTTTTTAGATACTCTAAGCACTTAAGGTTTCCTGAAAACATCTTCATCAGGTGGTAAATTTCTTCCCCTTTCCAAAGATACCAAGAAGTCCTTCTAACTCCTTATATTTTGCAAGTTACATGTCGGCGGGCCTTGGAAGGTATTTTTGCCCAAAAGTGGGCCGGCGGGAGTTTTTAAGGATTTTTGCCAATGCAGAGAGATAGTGATAGGAGATTTTGTGAATTTTTGCCCAAATGGAAAATTTGGGCCGACGGGCCCGAAGAGGGAAATTTTCCCAAGTAAAAAGGCGGGCCGACGGGTTTGCGGGGAGTTTTGGAACTTTTGTGCTTTTACAAATAGGGCACAAAGTGAATTTTTGGCCCGCAAGCCCGTAGAGGATATTAAGGCCAAAATGAAGAAAAATCCTAAGGCCCATAAAAGGACATGTGGCCATGTTGAAAAGTCAAAGCGGGTCGTGTCAATTCGTGAGGCAATTTGAAATTTTTGCCCCAGGAAGGCATAAATTGAAAAAATGAGCCGCGCCTCCACCGATGCCCAAAAGAGCCACGTGTCAAGCCTTAATTGCATGCTGACCAGTGGACCTTGGAGTGAATTTTCACCCAAAATGTAAAATGCGGACCGTCAAGCCCAAAAATGATTTTTTTACCAAAAGTAAATTGTGGTGCTGCAGGGAAACTTTTTGCATTTTGCATTTTTGGTGCCAATGAGCACAAAGTGAGTTTCGAGCCCGTAAACCCGTTCTGCTCACCGGTTTTTCCATTTTTGTATGGACCTAACTCAAACATTCAAATGGACATATCTTTTAACCCAGTGCCCAAATTCAACAAATTTGGCACCGTTGGAAAGGTCTCGACCTCGCCTACACCAGGGAAACCTGAAAATCTAATTTCAAAGAGGTTTGGTGGGTGAAAAATGAGGAAACATATTCATGCCATTAATACATGATTTGATTGCTCCAACAACCAGATCAAATTTGATTTGATTTATCGCTCTCCCTCCTTCAACACGCCGAGCAGACACAAAGTGGTAGACATGACAGATTTGGGGTGGATTTGTAGAGGCATTGATGGCCAATAGTTGAGCTTCAAATTTGTTTTCCGCCTCTCTCTCCTTCTTCTCTCTATGCTAAATCTATAAAAGAAGGGGTGGGGCTCATTGTAAAGGGTTGGACATTTCTGTTTTACACCCTCCCTTCTCCTCTAGTCTGTAGACGAGTTCATGGAGTCCTAACCTCCCCATTCAAGTTGTAATGCTAAGTTTTGCCTCTTGGCCACTATAATGTACTGTATCAAATTTGGAGCAATAATATATGTTTGTGGATGATTCTCGACCCTCTCATGTGTTTCATTGTTGCCTTCGATCTCTCATTATAGTTTGGTTACCTATGCATGGTGTTGTATTGCATTCTTGTGGTCTATGTTAAGTTATAGAATGAGTGTCTAACATTCCTTTGGTGCATCACCTCGTTAGCTTAGGTTTATTTTCTCGCATCTTCTCAACCATGTCTCCTTGGTAAGATAGAGTAGGCTTAGAGTAGATCCTCTGCAAAATTTATTTATATGCACTTGAACAGAGGAATAGGAACCGCCTTAATCCAGGAGAGCTCTCTCAACTCGCAAGGTCCCACACTTTGAGAGATGCTCCATGTTGTGCAATCACACTGAGAGTCTCAACCCATCTGGTTGTAGACATTCAAGGGTGATGTGATTACGCACTAACGCAGTTTTGGCATGTCGGGTGGGACCAAGAAGTCTCCATCTTTATTGCAGTAAGATTGATGTGCACTTGTTGTAACTTTTTCATCTTTTAAGAAGCTCTAAGATTACACATCTGGCGACTCCAAAAGAATCAGAATCTACTAGTTTCAATAGTCCAAGATTTTCAAATTTATGAGAAGAATACAATCAAGGTCAAGAACCGAGAGAGGGGGACTATTTTTCTATCTACACTTGTCTCCAGATAGAAGGGGAAGAGGGAGAAGAGCCCAGAGGTCTCCATCTCCACCAATCGAGAACCTTGTCAACGCCTCCTCTGTTAGGGTCGTTGGCCAATCAACAAGGGTTCTTATACCAATCGGGATGGCACAATGACCAAATCCTTATGTCAATTTCACCGCAAGCAGACCCACTCACCCTCAATGCACAAAATCCAAACCAAAGTGCTAGTATTAAAGAGCATCCCATATTTCACTAGAGAATACCAAACTTCTCCAAGTGACCACATTCAAGACATTACAAATATCTATGCAATTCATGAGATCAATGAGATGGACATTACAGCCAAGTTTCTAGCCTCTTCACTCAAGGGTAAAGCTTCACAATAGTTCGGAGTCTAACAACAGACTCTATTCAAACTTGGGACCATCTATGCAAAGATATTCATGATCAATTTGGAGAGAAAGGAGATAATCTATCCTTGTTGGAGAAACTGACAACAATCAAGAGGGCCCCTAACGAGTAGTTGATAGATTTCAACCTCATATTTCAAAGAACATGGGATAGGATTCTAGGCCACCCATGCCCCTATACCCATAACTAGGACATCCAAGTACTAGTCAGACACCCACATTAGCTCCTATACCTACTCCTAGGAATTAGAGTTGTTTGAAGCCTCCACCTCATCCTCCAAAGCACCTCAAAAGAGCTTCAAGAAGTTGTAAACGATTGCGAGAACCTAGGGAATGAGCTAGTGACTATCAAAAGGCAACATGCTTAGAGTTCTAGGCCATACTAGCCTCAAGCTCGGTGATCGCGGGCTAGACCCCATATTAGAAAAATAGGCCACCGGCTCAAGTGCAAATTAGAACCAAAACCAAGGACAACCTCAAACTGCTAGGCCTTTTCGGTCATATGATCCAAACACAACTTCAACATCAAGGGCCTTGGTTCCAACACAAAACAATATGGCACAAGAATATGATTGGTGTTTCCCATGCAATCAGCCACATAACCAATCAATGTGTTTTAATGGTGCACTAAACTAGGCCTTGATGGTACAGACCATTGGTGTGTCATAAGAGTCCAGCCAAGAAGAAAATCAGCAATAAGGAGTTCAGCAAGAAGCATCTCCAAGTGAAACTATGCTTGTCAATTGGCGGACCATGGGCAAAGAATCCACTTTCTCTAGTTCATTTTGTTCTCCATTAATGTGATCAACTTTCTCTTCAGTACCTTTGAGTCTTTATTTTCAGCCATTAGCTAACACAGGCCCTTACCTCTTACCAACTTAGTTGGTTTGATGTCTAGGTTGTATTCTTGGACCTTTGCGATCCAATTTCCTCATAAGCTCCCTAACTCTTGTTGAGTTAGGATAGACTTAACAGTTGTGTTAGGAACCAAAGCACCACTGTATGAGAATTTAGAATATAGTAGCGGAAGTTCTTGATTGCTTTTACCACGGCAAAGGCATGCTTTTCCAATTGTGACATATTTAGTTCATGAGGCTTAAGAGGAGAGCTCATGAAAGTAATCGGGGATTCAATATCTTCGGAGTTCTTTTGCATCAAGATAGTTGATACAGTATGTGCAGACACATAATTGTACATGATGAAGTCTTTGCTGAAGTCGGGACACACTAGAACAAGAGCGTGAGCGACGGAGGTTTTTATGTCTTCGAATGATGTCCTTCCTTCCTCACTCCATCGAGAATGTTTGGGACCCTTTCATCATATTAGATATATGACGAGTCTTCTCAAACAAAATCGGGAGCGAAGTGTATAAGAAAATTTACCTTTCCAAAGAAAGATTGAACACCGGTCTTGCTTGTAGGAAAAGTAAGGCTCTGAATAGCCTTGACCCTTTTGACATCTATCTTAGTTCCTTCTCTACTGACGACATGTCCTAGCAGCTTTCCTTCTGTGACCCCAAAAATTGACTTCTTGGGATTTAGTGAGATTATGTGCTCCCAAAGATCAGATCAAGACTTGTTCCAAATGATCGCGAGTGATCACTTTGTCTTTTAGAGAACACGGTCAGGTCATCTAGGTAAACCATGATGACTTTTCCCATCATACTTTTGAATGCAAATTCCATTACTCGTTGGAAGGTGGCACTGGCGTTGATCAAACCGAACGACATTCTCGTTGTAGGCGAAGGTACCCCAGGAGTGGTGAATGTTGTTTTGAAGCGGTCTTTAGGTGTGACTTGAATTTGATTGTAACACGAAAAACCATCAAGCATAGACAAATTTTTGATGCGATTCTGCATGTAGTTCTTGATCCATTATCAGCGAGTGGATAGTTATCTTTTAAGGATGGTGGTTCAAGTTGTGAAAGTCCACGCATGTGCGTATCTCACCATTTTTCTTCCGCACAGGCACAATATTTGCAACTCAGGTACTATGATGAATTGGAAAAATAATTCTTGTGTCCAACATCTTCTGAATTTCAGCCTGGATGGTACTTGAGATTTTGGGGTTGTAATGCCTTTGCTTTTGATGGAAAGGCTTGATGTCATCCTTGAGTGGGATGTTGTGCCAAATGTCCTTTGGCTTGAAAGACTCCAAATCAGCAGAAGACCATGCCAACACATCCATGTAATTTTTTAGCAACTTAACAAATTTTCATTTTTCCTTGGGCATACAACACTTCCCGATATTCACGGAACGAGGATGTTCCGCAGTACCCAGATTGACAGATTCAATTTCCAGAGAAGAGGAAGGATCATCCTGTCGCTTTTTCTTAACAAAATGGTCATGATTATCAAATAATCGTTCTAAGGAAACCAAACCTTTCAGAATCTTATTTCCTTTGAGTTGTATCACTGTTTCTTTTTCAGATTCATGTGCTTGACCAATGAGAGACTCATGACATGTAGAAGTTGATCCATTGAAATGAAGTTCTTTGAAATTGTTAGTTTTCTCCAAAAAGGTGATAAGTTAGTTCTCATCATTGAACACTTGCCAGTGCTGTGAATTATCTAGTACACTTGGGTGAAAAACCACCTCAATGGTATATGTATCTATTTTTAACCCTGGGTGAGGGAGCATGAGAGAGGCTGAGATGGCCAATGAATCAGCCATGTCATTTTGAGCTCGCGGAATTGCTTTGATTGAGAAAGCGTCAAACTCTTTGATGCTATCCCATACTTTGCATTGTATCAGTAGTACGAGCGGTCATTATTTACTTGGTATATCCCTTTTACCTGATTAACAATCAACTCAGCATCACCTTGTACTTTTAAATTCTTGATTCCTTTCTCTTTTGCAGCTTGCATGCCAAGTAACAAGGATTCATACTCGGTAGTATTATTCGTATTGAAGAACTGCAACTTGAAAGAAAAAGGGAAAATCTCCTCTTCAGGAGATATTAGAACACACAACACCACATCCACTTGTCGCAAAACTGCCATCAAACTGCAATGTCCATACTTTGTTGAGATCCTCTTTTTGGATGAGAATGTCCATTCTATATGAGTTGGTGGATAGGAAGTAATTCCCCATCCCTGATGATTCAAAAAGAATCTGAGCCTTGGGGTCATTAGAATTGGTGACTAGATATTTCTTTTGTGATTCTGGTTCCAACGTCTGCATCACCCCTTTGATAGGGATCTTGGATTTGGACCAATCCATATGAATTTCTCCACCAACTTCTTTACAAAAGCTCCTCCCTAGCAATATCTCGTATGTTGCTGGAATATCAACTATGAGAACAGTCATTTTTACCCTTTTCTCAAGAAATGTTGTGAATGTGAACTACACATCCTTGATCTGACCAATCAATAGTACCTACTTGGTTTCCATGGAGTAGCATCTACCAAAAGGTTTAGTAAGTGTGAGGCCCAAAGCATGGGTGACCTTTGCTAGCATAACATTGTCAGAAGCTCCAGAATCAATTATACAATTGCTTAGTTTATGACCATTGATCAAGAGAGATAGGTAAAAAGGTTCAATTTTCCCTGATGCAGAAGTCGAGGCAACGTTTACGTGAGACGTAGGAGTGGGAAAAATTCCTTTTGGGGAAATGAGAGAGGGAGTGGGATAAAATTCTTATAAGCTACTCTAGGTTGGGTGAAGGTACTCAACTTTAGACATCTAGATCTTGGTCCTTTTGGCGTGATCAATTATATCGAATGCGAACAAGGGTTGCGCTAATGAAGGAATGAGTCCTTCATTTCTTGTTTGTAGGGGAGGATTACTAGTCTTTATGGGACTAGAGGAAGGTTAATTTGGAGGAGAAATGGGAGGAAAATATTTCTTTACAAAAGGTTTAATAGGAGGTTGAGTAGGAAGGGGATTACATCTTTTAGCGATCGTTGATGGTGGAGCTATCACAACCTGTTCCTTTTGTTTTTCAGCAGCAACCTTTGCTTCTTTTCCTTGTGAGTGAGTAAAAGCGCATATGATTGTCCGCTCATGTACCCTTGGGTGCCCTCTTCTTCATCGGATTCCTTGTCTTCAAATTCCATATACCCGATAGTAGATTCGTCGATCGGTTCAGCGACATCTTGATTATCTTCACCTTACGATGAAGGTTCTTCGTAATTTGGATAATCTTCTTGATTTCAACCAAAGCATTAACCGGAGGGGCTTGATTGCTAACCTTGGGGAAGCGGTTAGACAAAATGCGGCCTTTGGGGGCATTGTTGGGAGTGAAGTCCCTTCGTGGGATATCCGGTATGGAGTAGTAGATGATGTTTGAGTCAATTGCTTCTTTAATGAGAGCAAGTCATTTGCCATCTTACGGAATCTTTGGATCTGATGAGGTAGATTGAGAAGAAGTTGAAGCTTTTGATTTTGATGGTTCTCATCTAACTCTCAAGATATAAGAAGGTTGTCTTCTATCCGAATGGTCGTAGCTTGAGCAAGAACCAAGATGGGTGTTTGTTCTGTAAAAGTAAAAACTTACTTTCGAACTCGTGACGTTTAAGAAGAAACACTTTTGATTCTCTAATGTTAGCATCATGTCCAGTGGCACACGGTTGATCGAGTGATTGAATCGGGTGATAAAATCACACATGGTTTCATTGGCCTCCTTCTTCATGTGAGTGATTTGTGATAATAACGCAAATGCATCTTTTGAAGGTTTGTATCTGTCTTCAAATGCGAGTCCACAATGTGGTTGTTGGTGATGGATGTAGCTAGTAAATGTTGGAACCACTATGCCTGCAAAGCCCTTGCAAGGTCTCCGAGAAAGAGCGTCTCGATACGTCCTCATGACTCAAGTCGAGAATGTTGCATGACATAATAAATGCATCAATATGCGAATCCATGCTTTGATTTCCACTCCCATCAAATCGCAGGAAATTTTTACAATTTCCATGAGGAAGGGGGTTGACTGGATGCGGCAGGGCTAAAGGACCCATGGCGTTTCCCCATGGTACAGGCAGATTTGCTGCCATTTGAAAAGTAGGAAAAAGAATGCGAGCAGGGAGTGTGGTTCCACTTAGCAAAAGAGCACTGCAAGTTGATGTCGAGGCACCCTGTGAAATCCGGCTCTTTCGTGGAGGCAAGGCACTTCTTGTTGATTGATCTTGAGCTTAGTGATGCAAATCGTGCGATGTGATCTTTGAAATTGTGTCTTGAAGTAGATGAAAATTTGATCTTCTCCATGAGCTCTTCTACTGCGAGTAAAAGGTTCACCCACCAGCATACCCGTTTAGATCTATAACAATTAAGATAGATTCACAACAAACTTTTTGTTTATACTTGTTGATTTTCTGATTTTTCGGCAAAAATCAGCAACATGTACTTTTTTTAATATTTAATTTTACCTTTTTTAATAACAACCGATTGGTTTTTCACAAAGATTAATAAGGATAAAAAGTGGGTCAATTTAGAAAGCTGGTTTTCAGATCTTTAACTTGAATTTTGCAAGGTTTTGAAAATAACATAAAATGTCAGAATCTCAAATCTACTGAAATATACAAGTTTTTGTAAAAACTCAGTGAACTAAAAGCTCCTATCTGGTCCAGATCTATGGATTTGTATAAGGAAATTTTTAGTTTTGATCACTTATGCAAAAATTTTAATTTTTAGCAAAGAGTTAAACTTCGCGATTTGGTAGTGATTTTTGAGTTTTTAGTTATTTCCTTAGTTTGATCCCAGTAGAGTCACAAAAAGCTGTTGGTCCGAAAAACTATCGGTTAGGCAGGTCATGGGGAAACAAGCCAACAGTGTGCAGGGCATAGCCCCTTTATGAGATAAAAGCGGCCCGGTTTATTGCTAATCCATCAGCAGAATCATGCAAATCTACATTATTCTAACTTCGGGGGTTTGGGACCTCATCCCAAGAGAGGTAGTTCAACGAAATGTAGGAATGAAGGAACATAGGAGGATAGATCGAAGGAAGAAAAGAAATGAATTCCAAGATGAAAAGGTCGGAAGGTTTATGTTTTGAGCCGGTAGTAAACAAAGCCAAACTTACTTGCATAAACAATTAAAGCAATCTCGATGACATATGACAATATTAGGAATGAATCCAACAGAATAAAAACATAGATCTAACTTAAGAAAGATCGATCAAATAACACATACATTAAGCACAAAGTTTGAATATATGTATTAATATTTCTTTTTACAAGAAAACACAAATTCTTTCTCTCCTCTCTTCTTTTTCATACAAAAATGTTCACCTCGAATACAGACAAGTATTCAAGTATTTATAGAAAGAGAAGAGGAAAGAAGACAAAAGCAAACCAACTACTTACAAAATATCTTACAAGATATTTACAAAATATCTAAAAAGTCAAAAGTTGACTTTGGGCAAGTTTTGGATGACAACATCCCATGGTGCAACATGGATGATGTCATCATAAATGCAAACATGCTTTTTAAATATTTTACAAAAATGATCAACGCATACGAGAGGAGAAACTACTCCTCATCATCTCTTTGTTCAAACTTGGTGTCTTGATTTTGATCAGGAGAGTTGATGTGACACTACGCTCGATATTCCATAAACTTGTTGATCATTGCTTGAAGTTGATCATGATCTGGACCTTTGAAATGGTCACCAATGACTTCGCAAGTTTCTTTCTCGTTCTTGAGCTTTTCAGGTAACTCGGCGAAGGTTTCGCATGCATCGATCAAAAATCCAATGAAGTCAGCAAGCCAAGAGGTTATTGATTGAATCTCGATCGAAAGTGACCTCTGGTGCCAAACCTTGAGTGATGATAGCCTTGAAGTGCTTAAATGTATAATCTTCTTCCCTCGAGTTATACGATTCATTGAGCATTTCTAGATCCATTTTTGTAACTGTTTGCTCCGTGTTGTATCGTGCGTCCAGGGCTTCATCTTTGATTTTATCTATTCTCTCCAGGATATATTCCATTTGATCAACCAGGTAATCTAAAGTGATGAGAGTTGTGTTATGTGCATGTGGGTGATCGATAATGCCAACCTTCAATAGGTTGTCAGCTGAGCAGTTAACCATGGTTTGGAATGTTTCATGTTGCAACTTGGCATTATCCAATTCTTTTCGATAGAGTGCTTACTACTGCTTGTAGCTCCTTATTTGCTTGAGTTATATCCTGATAGAGCACTGTGAATTTCCAATCATTTCTTCACCATCTCTGAGGATTCGCTCAATCCAGGATGATATTGCTGCACCTTGTTCACCAATCTTAACATATTCATTTATTTTCTCTTGACTGGGAACTTGAATGGGTTCAGCGGTAGTCACAGGAGGAGTGTTGCCCATTTTCTATAATTCTTGGAGGAGATGTTTGTTTTGTTCCTTGAGTATCCTTTTCTCCTCTTTTGCCTCTTGGAGCTTCTTGCAGAGAGCATCCACAGCAGACAAGGCTTCCCCTTGCAGGCTTTCAGATGAGGTCCCCATTGTGACTTGAGTCACTGTGAAGTCTGTGGGAGACAGATCCTCCTTTTTCTTGGTGGGGTCGGGTAAGCTATCTCCATGACTCTCTCCCCGAAGTGCTTTTAGAAAAGTGAGTTATCACTTTCTACTTCTTGGTTCCCTTCTTCGGAATGACAGAGAAATCCATGGCGCAATGGGAACTTTCCTCTTATGCTGACTCAGGTGGTCAAAAATCCAACCAGGACTTATGGGAGTGGGAGTAGAGGAAATAGAAGAAGAAACGGGAGTGAGAGGGGGAGCAAATTGTAGAGGCCTCAGGGAAGTGTGTTGAAACACTCGGTGGTGGCATTGATAAGGAGTCCAACGCACCGCTGCTTGTGGGGCCTAGAGTTACTACAGGAGAAGAGAAGGATATGGAAATAGAAGGGATCTACAACTGGATGGAGGGAATACTAGGTGACAGATCCACAAGAGAGGAGAAGATGGAAGAGGTGGGAGATGGAAGGGAGGAAGGGAGAGGAGAAGACACATCCATAGGAATAGATGTTTCAATGACAAGAGGAGGAGAAGAAATGGAAGAAGGAACATTGGGTACCTCTGCAGTTGTAGTTGTGATAACATCCTGGGTGGATGTATCCGTTGAAACCTCTGTTGTTTCTTCTTTACCTAGATACACAGGTTGACTACTTGCTTCTCAGAAGTAGAAGGAAGGCCTTCAGGAGTTTCTTCTTGTCTGCTTGATTTGCCCTCCTTTTCTTTTCCTTTTCCTTTTAGCACAAGGGCTGGCCTTGAGGTGCTCTACCTGAAGGAGAAGTAGTGAAATCAACTCTGAGGTAGGTGAGACCATTTTATTTGCACCAATGTTTGGTGCATTACAATGTGGGCTTAACCCTTTCTTGAATGGTTTTCGGCACTTTGGCTCTGTTGATCTCTGTGAATGGCCAATCATCCCCCATGTGTCAAGTAAACACGATCAATTTCTTGATCAAGTCTCTGGAATTCCTTTGGGACAATGGCAACACCATAGTGGATGATCTCCTCCAGAGCCAGTCGGGAGTGATCCTTTCACCTGATGTCTATCTCATGTGTCAAGTCGATCCAAATTTCCTTGATCTCGGGAACATGGATGGGATCAATTTTTGCCTTTGGGAGGCAACTTCGGTAGTCAAAGGTAGGCCTTGCTGGGAAGTTTTGTTTCAAATTCAGTAACTCTAGCTCAACATACATCTCTCGTGCTTTGGTAAGTGTGGGGCAGGTGTATCGGCCAACTATAAGGGGGAATGGAGTTCCTCCTTTCTTTCTTTTCATACACTTCTCATGATAAGTGATTAGTTTGCCTTGACAATTCCAGCAGGATCAGCTTCGGCCCTACAAACCTTGGCAGCTTCGTTGGCTCTCCCTCAAAATTCACAGCTCTAAGGTATGTGAATGTGGGGAATTGTGTGAACAACGCTCCCCATTTCTTTGTAGCAGCAATCACACTCGGGCTGGTCCGACCGTGTCTCATGTTTGGCCTCAGCAAGTAGATTACCTCATAGAAGAAGGCATCATTAATTTTAGAGAACTGGGAGATGCTGGCCTCAAGCCTTAACTCTGGGTAGAACTCGTATATCTTAACTTAGGGCCATACCCCATTTTGAGCTAACAAGTGAAATCCCATTCTACGCAGCAAGCAACATACACAACGTAGGAATTCATGTAGAACTTCCCAGTTGTTGGAACTTGTTAAAGCTGTTAGGAGATGGTGTCACTGATGATTTCGCTGACCAAAATGTTGATCGGGTGCATTCTTGCTCATGGTCTCCAAGCATCCACTTGTGAAAGTAATGGGTATCAGGGAGCCCAAATACTCTATTTAAGAAGGTGATTATATCACTCAACTCTTCATTAAAGTCACTACGGTGGATGGTTTATGGCCATCTGCTCACTGGCTTCTTGTTCTTCAGATAAAGCTCGTTCATCATCTGCATGCATTTATCTTCATTATCATCCCAGTCTTCTTCATAGTCTTTAATGCTTATTTCCACATATTTCCTATGATGAGGGATGCCTAGGATCATCTCAAAGTGACGAGTTGTGAGGTCGATGATCGTCTTGTGCTCTTTGTCTTCGACACATCTAGTGTCCTTGTTATAACACCGAGCAACCAACATGATGAACTCATTATTTACGGTGCTCACCGGAAGCCCAGAACTGTAAAGTGCAATCTGCTGCCTACTAATTTATTCATCCATGGGCCACTACTTGCTTGCCTAGGTGGTCCTTGCCCAAAATTCATCCATGTCAATATGACCCAACTCAGAGTCTCTGATGTCAAGGTTGCACTCTACATATGAGTCAGGCATTCTGACTCTCTGATACTTATACTTCATCTCTTGTTACCGCTTAGCTTTAGCTTAGCTTTTTTTTTGCTTGATGAAGACATATGTGAGCCCAAGGATGGATGTTGTTGTTCTGTAAGAAGAATCAAGGAGGTCCAACATAGAAGAGCCATGTCAACCATCATGTTATTCATAATGAAAGCTTGCAGAATGAAGAACAAGCAATAATAAGGCTTAGGGCGCAAGGCACAGGTTCACAAAGGCTGCAGAGGCTTTTTATTGCTAGGCGCACTTGGGAAGATGTCGACATGAAAAAATTTGTGCCCATGTTGACATGAGAAAAGTTGCGCCAAGTTTAGAAAGGGTGCAATTTTGAGAGGTGTTGCATGAAAAGTTTCAGCGCCAAGGATAAAGTGCGGGGCGCGGATTTGCAGCATGCAACATGTTATGTTGATGTTAAGGAAGTTGTGCTTACGCGCCTTAGGAAAAATCTACTTTGGCTAGGTGCAGAAAAAGTTTGTGTTGCATGTGTTTAAAGTGCGCCAAAGCGCAACTTTGAAATATGTTGTAAGGAAAATCAGTGTGCCAAGGGAAAAGCATGTGGCGCGGTTAATGACACACAACATCTTGTGTTGATGTTGTGCAAGTGGTGCCTGTGCCCCTCAAAAACTACTAAGTGTTCTTTTAACTGGGTGTGGGAAAAGGTTGTGTTACATCGGCGCAACTTTGGGAGGTGTTACATAACAAAATAGTGCGCCAATGGGTAACAGTTGGATAATTTTGGCAACTTATCCTTGATTTCTCTTCCTCTCTCTTTTGGATTGATTAGATGGAAAAGAGAGGGTTTGTTTGGCAAGGCAACAAGCAGGGAAAGGTGGGTTTTTGGTTTCTTCAGAGGCAGGGGTCTTCATTTGCAGATCTGGAAGGGGAGGCAAAAGGGCTTCAGCTAGTTTGCAGATTGTTAGGTGTGTTTCTTTAGATTTTATCCTTTTACACCAACCCTAATACCTAACACAACAAAAACAACAAGGAGAGGAGCCACTTACCTAGATTTATAAAAGACGAAGAACGACGTGGGGTCCATAAGCTCGAAAAATGGCACGCGGGGGTGACAAGGATGGCTGATAGGCACAGAGAAAATACTTTTCGCAATTTTCAATTCGTGAAAATGACAGGTGTCGGGCACATATTTATAGAAAAACTGGCATTTATTATCTCACCAAATTTTTGGGCGCATTTTTCAGAGCATTGACATGAGGAAAAATGCGCCTTAGCACAATTTTATTAGCGTCGACACAACATTTTCAGCACTTAGAAAAATGCTTAGCGCATGTTTCATGAAGTTGACACAATATTTTCAGTGCCAAGGGACCAAAGGAATTTTATTGATGTTGACATAACAATGAGTGCACTGAAGGATTTATGAGTGGGCGCAGATTTCTTGATGTCGACACACGAATTCTTACACCTCGTTCAAAAAGGCACATTTTGGGATTTGTTAACACGTAAAAAAAAATCACAAGAAGGAAGAAGCTGAAAAATGGCTAAGTTCTAAAAAAACTTGATTTTTGAAAGGGAGTTTTGGGCCATTTCGAACGTTAATCAGACTTCCTTAAAGGTCAAAACAGAATTTTGGTATAGTTACCTACAAATTGCCCTTGTCGATTTCGTAGGATAACATAAATCTCAGCCCCATATCAAGTTGGTTGTGAGGTTAGTTGTCCCAGAAAACAACACAAGTTGGCAAGTCTTCGAAAATGATCAACAAATTGTCAACTTTCTACAAGAAGAAATTGAGTTCTCCTCAGGAACCAAGACAAATTGGAGCAGTAGTATGGTGACCAAGTGGTGCAGCTGAGGACCAACAAACTACCAAAGGGTCTTGTCACTTGGGAATCAATCTTCAATCCAAATGACCAATTTTGAAAGGAGAAGGTGAATATTCAGGTAAAGGGTGAAGATTCAAAGCCCATTTTCATAGAAGAAGGCAAAACGTTGTAGATTGGCAAGGTAAGCACTCAACAAGAAAAATATGAGTTTATTCAACTTTGTCAAGAATTCCCAGATGTCTTTTCTGGACTTACAAAGATTTAAGAGGTTTCAACCCAAAGTTGGCACAACACACTATCGAAAGTGGATCTAAGAGCTAAGCCTTTCGGGGCGAAGTAAAGGCCAATAAACCCTCACATAGAGCCTCTCATGAGAAAAGAATTGAACAAGATAATTGAGGCCAGTATCATCTTTCCTATCAAGCATTTGAGTTGGGTTGCAAACTTGGTGCATGTGAGGAAGAAAAATGGAGAAATTAGACTATGTGTGGACTTTCATGATCTGAACAGAGCATCACTCAAGGACCACTATCCACTTCCATCAATGGAACAAATCTTATAGGTTGTAGTTGGTTTGAGAGGTTTTCATTGTTAGATGGATACTCAGGTTATAACTAGATAATGGTGAAAGAGGAAGATCAATTCAAGACAACCTTCACCACTAAATGGGGAACATATGCTTATAAGAAGATGTCATTTGGACTATCAAATGCCGAAGCAACATTTCAGCGAGCTATGGACATGGCATTCAAAGGCTTAATCAATAATATTGTCCTGGTGTATCTAGATGATATCACCGTCTTCTCAAAAAATGTTGCGAGACCATCTCTTCTACCTCATGCAGGTGTTTCAGAGGTGTAGAAGGTTTGGAGTATCACTAAACCCAAAGAAGTGTGTGTTCTTGGCCCATGAGGGAAAATTGTTGGGACACATTGTCTCAAGAGAAGGATTGACAATTGATCCTGAAAGAGTCGAAGCCATCCGGACACTTCCATTGCCACAACACAAAAAGTCTCTCCAAAGCTTCTTAGGGAGGATAAACTTTGTTCGTAGGTTTATACCTGATTTTTCCACTCTTGTGAAGCCTTTAACAATGATGTTAAAGAAGAGTCTTGCATTTAAATGGACAACAGAAGGCAAAGAGAGTTTTGAAGCCATCAAGCTCGTAATATCACAAGCTCCAACTTTGATTAACCTAAAATTCTCAAAATACTTCATGCTATATGATTTTGGAGGGTTAGACACCATCTCAGCCATCTTGGTCCAGCCCAACGAGGAAGGTTCAGAACAACCAATAGCCTTCTTCAGTCGAGCTTGGAAGACTATGAGATAAAATACTATTTCATTGAAAAACATGTCCTTGTTGTTAATATAAGCTTGAAGAAATTTAGACACTTGGTCTCAAACAATAAGATTCAACTACTAGTGTCCCATGCTAGGCCAAAGATTTTCTCTGAACAAGGACTTAAATGAGAAGAGAGAGGTTGGATCACTCGGGTAATGGAATATGACATTGAGATCAAGGTGACCAAACTAGTTCAAGGCAAGGGTCTATGTGAACAACTCACCTCCAAGCAACAGGATGAGTTAGAGGGTGGAAAAGAGGTTGTCCTATTTCTACAAAATGATCAAGAGCAACCAGCTAATGATGCACCTACTACATGTTGGACCCAAGCCTTGGTGCATTACCTCCAAACAGTTTGCCCCCCAGAATGGAACAAAGCAAAGAGAAGATACTTTAGACTACAAGCCATTCCATATGTGCTTGTTGGTGGTGTCTTGTTTAAAAAGGATATCAATAGTGTCCTATTGAGGTGCATTGGGTCATGCCAAATTGAAAGGGTATTGCATGAGTTCCATGATGCATAAGAAGGATGTCACTTTGCTCCTCGAGTAATGGACTCTCTCAAGGTCATGAAAGCTGGTTATTATTGGCCTACGATGTTTAAGGATAGGGACTACTACTCATGGGTCAAGAAGTGTAAAAAGTGTGCATTCTTCATAAGAAAGGAGAAGATAGTAGCCCTGCCCCTTCATCCCATTTCAGTGAATCAACCCTTCATTCAGTGGGGACTAGACTTCATTAGGGTGATTAACCTAAATTCAAGCCAAGGCCATAAGTGGATACTCACTGCAACAGACTATTTCACCAAGTGGACTAAAGTAGTGGCACTAAAAGAAGAAAATGAATCCAACATCTTGGATTTCTGTGAAGGAATAACCACCAGGTTTGGAGTCCCTACCATTATTATATTAGATAATGCATTGGCATTCCTTAGTACAAATATCTTTGAATAGGTACATCAGAATGGTGTGTACCTCAGCACTTCATCAAATTATTACCCTTAAGGTAATGGCCAAGAGAGTCCATAAACAAGAACCTATTAAGGATTATCAGGAGGACTCTTGATGAAAATCAGAGAACTTGGCATACAAAGCTCAAATCAGCTCTATGGGCTAATAGGATTACATCCAAAAGGTCCACATGCAGCTCCCCATACAATCTTGTGTATGGAAAAGAGGTAGTATTTCCCATATCATTAGAGTTACCCGCTTTGGAGCTCATGAAACAGTTGGAACTAGGCTGAGTTTGAACCTATGGCAATTAGGTATGCAGAGCTAATGGAAGTAGGAGAGGCAAGAGAGCATGCAATGCAGGTCATGGAGAAAGATCAAGCATCGATCAAGAAGACCTTTGACAAGAAATCAAGAACAAGGACCTTTCAAGAAGGGGACTTAGTTCTAAAATGGGATGCTGATTGGGAAAAACTAGGAAAGCATTCCAAATTTGATGCCATTTGGAGTGGCCCTTACCTGATCATAAGGTGCACAAGTAGCAATGCCTTAAAATTTGGATAGATTGGATAGCGAAGAATTATAGATCCCAGTGAATGGGGTCCATCTCAAACACTGCTACTAAAAGAAAAAATTCCTCACCCTTGTAAAATATTAGCCTAGGTTTTAATTTCCCTAAGTGTGTATGCACATTGTTCTATTGTAGCATAGTTTTTTTTTTTCCTAAGTGTTGTGGCATAGGTTTTTTTGTTGCTCCATATTTGTGTCGTTATATATAGTTTGATGTATCTCTAGGTGAATACACCACTGAGGCCCTTTAGCATTTGCATCGGGGGAGACCCATAGTTTCTGTAGTTGCTGATTTTAAAATATAACAAATACAAAGCAACTAAAACCAAGTCTCGAAGGGCCCATTTCCAAAAGATTCAGGGTCAGCTCTA
Source organism: Taxus wallichiana var. yunnanensis (assembly GCA_018340775.1). NCBI lineage: Eukaryota > Viridiplantae > Streptophyta > Pinopsida > Cupressales > Taxaceae > Taxus > Taxus wallichiana. The sequence continues at coordinate 395,552,640 of CM031243.1, forward strand.
GTTCTAACAATGTCCAAGCGGCTCAAGGAACAAATTCTAAAATTTAAGATCATATCGACTATCAATTATGACTCCATGCCCAATGGATGCTTGAGAAAAGCCGATCTTTTCATCTAGCAGAAAATATCCCCTATGAGTTGCCAAATTCTTATCGAAAAAAAGGCCATGCTTATTTTCGGTTAAGCTGCACCTTTTTTCCTCTTTTTGTTGCTCAATCAATTTTTTAGATACTCCAAGAACTTAAGGTTTCCTGAAAACATCTTCATTAGGTGGGAAATTTCTTCCCCTTTCCAAAGATACCAAAAAGTCCTTCTAACTCCTCATATTTTGCAAGTTATGAGCCGGCGGGCCTTGGAAGGTATTTTTGCCCAAAAGCGGGCGGTGGGAGTTTTAAGGATTTTTGCCAATGCGGAGAGATAGGTCGGCGGGAGATTTTATGACTTTTTCCCAAATGGAAAATTCAAGTCGTGCGGGCCCGAAGAGGGAAATTTGCCTCGAGCAAAAAGGAGAGTCAGCAGTTTGCGGGGAGTTTTGAAACTTTTGTGCTTTTGCAAATAGGGCACAAAGTGAATTTTGGGCCCGCAAGCCCGTGAGGGATCTTAAGGCCAAAATGAAGAAAAATGCCTAAGGCTCGTAAAGGGACATGTGGCCATGTTGAAAATTCAAAGCGGGCGGTGGGTCATCGGAGGTAATTTGAACTTTTGCCCCGGGAAGGCATAAAGTGAAAAAATGAGCTACGCCTCCACTGATGCCCAAAGAGCCACATGTCAAGCCTCAATTGCATGTTGATCGGTGGACCTTGGAGTGACTTTTCGCCCAAAATGTAAAATGCAGACCGTCGATCCCAAAAATGATTTTTTCCAAAAGTAAATTGCGGGGCTGCGGGGTAAATTTTTGCATTTTGCATTTTTGGTGCCAAAGGGCACAAAGTGAGTTTCGGGCCCGTGAACCCATTCTGCTCACTAGTTTTCACCATTTTTGTATGGACCTAACTCAAACATTCAAATGGACATATCTTTCGACCAGTGCCCGAAATTCAACAAATTTGGCACCAGTTGGAAAGGTCTCGACCTCGCCTACACCAGGGAAACCTAAAAATTTAATTTCAAAGAGGTTTGGTGGGTAAAAAATGAGGAAACGTATTCATGTCATTAATACACGATCGATTGCTCAACAACTAGATCGGATTTGATTTGATGCCACTCTCCCTCCTTCAACACGCAGCAGCAGAGCCACAAAGCGCGGACATGACATATTTGGGGTGAATTTACGAGGCATTGATGGTCAGTAGTTGAGCTTCATATTCGTTTTCCCGCCTCTCTCTCCTTCTTCTCTCTATGTTAAATCTATAAAAGAAGGAATGGGACTCATTGTAAAGGGTTGGACATTTCTGTTTTGCACCCTCCCTTCTCCTTTGGTCTGTAGATGAGTTCGTGGAGTCCTAACCTCCCCATTCGAGTTGTAATGCTAAGTTTTTCCTCTTGGCCATTATAATGTACTATATCGACTTTGGAGCAATAATATATGTATGTGGATGATTCTCGACCCTCTCATGTGTTTCATTGTTGCCTTCTGATCTCTCATCATAGTTTGGTTACCTATGCATGATGTTGTATTACATTCTTATGGTCTATGTTAAGTTACAAACGGGTGTCTAACATTCCTTTGGTGCATCACCTTGTTAGCTTAGGTTTATTTTCTTTCATCTTCTCAACCATGTCTCCTTGGTAAGATAGAGTAGGCTTAGAGTAGGTCCTCTGCAAAATTTATTTATATGAACTGAATAGAGGAATAGGAATTGGCCTTAATCCGGAGAGCTCTCTCAACTCGCAAGGTCCCACACTTTAAGAGATGCTCCATGTTGTGCAATCACACTGAGAGTCTCAACCCATCCAGTAGTAGACATTCGGGGGTCTGTGATTAAGCACTAACAAGACCTAATCCCGAGCGTTAGTGAAAACCCCTAATTTGTGCTTGTGAAAAATTATTTCACCAACATGAACTCTGAAAGCTTTTTTTTTTAGGCGTAGCATGAAAATGCTCATGTACATGCTTGTACATATCTTGTTGGGGTGTAATATGGTTGAGTCCAACTTCTTATGATTTTGAACCTCTAAATAATGGGTTTTGTAACTTGAGGTAATTGTCATTAGTTTGGAACCGAGCTTCATTTTTTCACTATGGTTCATACAACTTCAACGCCACCGATAATTATGTACAAAAAAATAAAACCCTAAATACATGCAACAAACTTCATACTGATAATAGATAGCAAAAAGAGAAATTCATACGTGGGTAAAGGTGGACTAACCACGGCATTCAATCATCTGTGCTAAACCAATCTAGGCACTACACTATATCCTCTTGGGTAGGGAGCAAACCTCATGTAATTCTCCTAGTGTAGGTGTAATAATGTATGCAAATCTAAGCCAACCCCTATCGTGCCCTTGTGTCTCTTGACACAATGAGTAGTGAACGTAACTATATAAAATAAATATGTACCCTACATGGTAGTGATATAATGTGACATGCTTATGATGCTAAAGTGATTTCCTTTGTCCCTTAAGACCTTTAACAATGATGTAAGTGACTTATTATTGCTAATACATAGCTCTAAGACCTTTGAAGGCTTGGTAATGGAGGAAGCTAGACTATTGAACCTAGTTTGAGTGCTTCAAACTTGTTAGGTTGTTGTTCTAAAGGATTTGCATATACTTTAGAAAGATTTAGGAAATCCTTAAGTGCTTTAGTGTTTATATTTTACAAGAAGAGTGCTTAAGAATGCTTAGCGAGATCTTAAGTGAATTAGACTTGCTTAAATAGGATTTCATAGGTTAGGTATCACATTAAGGACAACCTAGGGGGGAGGAAACAACTCATAAAATATATTCAAATCAAGAAAAGTCATTGCAGTAAGGCGGAGACAAGACCGTATAGGTCGGCCCGGGCTCTGATATGACATAGTCCTACACTGTATCTGAGTCCATAAGGGATATAATGATGATAAAGCCAAATTTTGGGAGAGATGCATGGGAGTAAATAACTACTTTACATAATTGAGTTTGCATGACTAAATGACAAAGTAGTGTGCACAAATTAGCCAACCATGCAGGGAGAGAAAGATATGCCAATAATTTTAGAGTGTGAGCATAAGTCATAGTATCAAAAAAAGTCAAACCTATCATTGCCAAAGGATAAGTTACCAAATTTGAGTGTCTACACAAAATATATTCTTTGGATTTCATATTGTTGTGTCAAATTGCTCAAAATTTCTATAGGGTCTTGCAAATTCTAGTTTAATTGGTATTGTTCTCTTGAAAAATGTTCAATTATAGACTATTCTCTAAAAAAATTCCTTTAAAAAGGAGAAAATATACTAATCTATTAGTAGAATTTTGTAAGAATGAAATTCATGTGTAATTCATGTTTATCTTATCACTCACCAATAAATGAAATCTTAGGTTCACATCAAACACAAAAAAATGTAATTAAGTAAATATATTATCGACTAAAATTATCTTCGCGAGAGATTATTTGATGGACATATATTTAAAGGTCTTTGTTGGTGTTAATAAATGATATTTTATATATACATATTTACTTTATTTTCAATAATTAAAAGAACACTATCTTTTCTTCATTTGATATCATCCTCTTCTAGTTTTAAATTCTTTGGTGCATATGGTGCATTGACAAACTAGTACATAGTCAAATTGGTTACAAGTTTAACATCCATTATTTAATACACAATTCAATAACAAAATCCACTCTTAAAAAATAACATAATTTTTGTCACAATATGAAAACATAAATTCCCGCTCGATATATTATTGAATAACACTTGTTTATCAAGAAAAATATATTCACACTTATGTGTGTCTAGATATATGTATAACAACACTCACGCATAAGTGTGAATATATATATGTGTGTGTAACACTTGTTTATCAAGAAAAATATTCACACTTGTGATAAACAAGTGTTACACACACATATATATTCACACTTATGTGTGTGTGTTGTTATACATATATCTACACACACATAAGTGTGAAGTTATTTTCTTGATAAACAAGTGTAAAGAAAAATATTCACTTGTTTATCAAGGTTATTGAATGATATTCACTTGCTTACAAGAAAAATGTCTTCACACTTTAAAATCTTATTAAGTGATATTCACTTGTTTACCAAGAAAGATATCTTCGCACTTTGAAAATGTTATTAATGATATTCACTTGTTTACCAAGAAAAATATCTTCACACTTCTTAAAATGTTATTGAATGACATTGACTCCTTTACCAAGAAAAATAATCTTGGCACTTTAAAATGTTCTTGAATAATATTCACTTATTTACCAAAAAACATCTTTGCACTTTAAAATATTATAAGCTTCAAAATGTTATTAAACAAGAGCGCGAAGCGCGCTCCAGGTTCTGTCATTCATGCTACAAAGATGTAATTGTATTTTAGCAATTGCTTAAGTGATATGTTGATTGTAAAAATTCAAGAAAATTAAATTTAATAGATTTTATGCCTATTTAAAAAATGATTTAAATGTTATTTAAAAATTTCAAGCCCAACATAATAGTATAATTGGACTCTTTTTATCACTAGTCAAAACAAAATTAGCAAAGCATGTAATGGAATTATTAATGAACATGAAATGTACAAAATCTAAGATCAAAATCTCAAATTTAATCTTTTTAAATAGATTTCAGATTTATGTATTTAAGATATCTACACTAATTCTTAAGTTATAAGTTATAATTTAAAAAAATTAAGAAGGAAAACTTTTAAAAAGTTTAAGAGGGAAATTTTTTTATTTACTTTGACAAATAAAAAACAAATGAATTAAGTTTAAATTATTTTGTTGTAAAATAATTAATATAAATTAGGTTATTAACATTGATTCTCAATGTTAGAATTTTATATTACTTAGAAATATTTGTTTATAAAAGTTAAACCTTTAATTGATTTTTATAATAATAAAAAATTGAATTTATGATGAAAATTTAAATGTTGTGTATTTTTGTATTGTTTAAAAAAGAACCAAAAAAAAATACCATGACAAAAAAGATTTGACATTTAATAAATAAGAACAATGTAAATAAATGCTATTACTATTTCAATGGGACACATGGAATTAAATGAATTGACAAATTGACAAGGGTTAATAAATGCGAGGCCACTTGGCCATTTACAATTTTTTGGCTTAAAAAAATAGAAAAATGTAGCTCAATAAGGGAGAAAAATTGTCAAATCTCCCTTTCTCACCAATCAAAATTCTAAGAAATTAATTTATGTGAAATTATATTTATGTAAATATGTCAATTCAAAGTTTATACATTAGAAAATTTGACATAGGCAAAAAAATTATCATTTGTGATTGGTCCATTGACAAAAATTATTGCATTGAAGTGAAAACTATAGTATTCCTGCCATAGGCAGGAACTAATAATAATATTCACTTGTTTACAAGAGAAATATCTTCACACTCCGAGAAAAATATATTCACACTTTAAAATGTTACAAGAAAGATAATCTTAACACTTAAAAATGTTATTAAATAATAATCACTTGTATACTAAGAAAAATATCTTGGCACTTTAAAATATTATTGACTTGTTGTTTTCCAAGAAAAATATCTTTACACTTTAAAAAGTTATTAAACATAAATATTTAAATCAAATTTTAACATTATGATTTGATATACCCCTCCTCCATTTAATTTTTTTGTCATTTATTAGTCCCACTTTCTTATTACTCATTTTTTCAACCAATCACAATCAACTATTTTTATTTCATACGGACTATGCTAGTTTTAAAAGTATATATATATATATATATATATATATATATATTATTTACAAATACTAATTTTCATGTATGTGATATATATATTTTTTTCTCCTTACTCTCTCTCTCTCTCTCTCTCTCTCTCTCTCTCTCTCTCTATATATATATATATATATATATTTACAAATACTAATTTTCATGTATGTGATTGGGCGATATATTTTTCTCCTTATTCTCTTTATATATATATATATTTTTTTTCATTCTACAAATACTAATTTTCATGTATGTGATTGGGCGATATATTTTTCTCCTTATTCTCTTTATTCCCATTAATAAAATGAGAAAATTCAAAAACCTATTTCTTTGGAGCATTGTCTCATTTGGGAGACCTTGGATGTCAATTGACTTTCCCCCACAAATTTACTTCCATCTTTTACATTTGAAAAACAATACAAAATAAATAAATTATTTCAAGTAGAATTACCAACCACTTACCTATTACTCAATTTTTTTTTCAACCAATCACAATCAACTTTTTATTTTATTTCATATGGTCTATCATGATAGTTTTATAAAATAGATTCACTTCCTAGCACTCATTTTTTTTTTCAACCAATCACAATCAACTATTTTAATTTCATATGGTTTATGCCATAATTTTAAACAATTTAACAAACACGCACTCATTTTATTATCTGCCAAAGGCATGGATATTTTCTTCACTTTACCGATTAAACATTTGCATTGTTTCAATCGTATTGTGACATGTGTATTTAAATGAGGTGGACTATAGTTTTAGCTTTTGATTTTTTTATTCGGCAACATTTTATTGGTCGTTGGCTTTATGTGCCTTTGTTGATTGAAAAACGTAGTAGTTATGAAACATTAATGCATTGCTGTCATGTGCAGATTAGGTCGCTTTTGTGAGTTTTTAGTGGCTCGAGGAAAACGCATGTTTGTTTTTACACTGTTTGTGTAATTTCTCATTTTCATTTGCCCACCGGGAGGTGAAGGACTACGAAGAGCAAGGTGAGTTTTCATGGCAAGGCGATTTAAGCTAGGTGTGTTCTCATGTTTTTGCCTGCTTTGTTTATCTTTTAGTTCGAGTGGTTATTGTATTGATTGACACTGTGAAAGTTCGACGCAAGGAAACAGTCAAAGAGACAAATCTTGGTCGGAGACAATAAGTACTCCAAGTAAAAGATAAACAATAGTTCCTGAAAATTTCAAGTTCGTAGTTAATCTATTTGCTAGAACTATAACAATGCAAATCTGTGTCTCCTGTCATTTATGAGAAGTTCCCCAGTGCTAAAATTTGCTGCGGATTTCATATTTAAATTGTTCCAATGCTTACAAGAGCAAGTTTTGTGGTCGTCTATTTAAGAGGGTAGATAGTTTTAAGGATTAAGAAGTATCCATTCTGTTAAATTCATGAAGAACAAGAAAAACATATGGAAAAAACTTGGTGCAGTATTTTCAACATCACAGTGTCACAAAGTGATACATTCTTATTTTGGGTAATATTAGATTGCAAAATGGAACTTGTGGCTACAAGCACAAAAAGGAAGAAACAAAAGATACCAGTACATCTTCTTTGCGGATCTTGTGTCTGTTAGACAAGCAATACATGTTGCTATAAGAGGTCCATAGTTGACAGATGACATATCTGAGAAAAGAGACCAGTAAGATGTGGAAGCACCAATTGTCTGCTTCTTTTCCTCCATAGAAGTTGGTGTGGATTGCTTTGGCTATCAAGGGCCCATACAGGACATACTACAATAAAACCAACAGAAACACATAAAAATGGGATCACTTTTCACTGTGCAATCAATCATTCCATTCCAAACTTTTTTTTGTCACACTCCTTAAATATATGTTTTCACATTGTTATCAGTTACAATATAAGAAACAATAACAACAAGAAGAACAAGAACATGCCTTAAGACTGCCCAAGTTTGTCCATGGCCGGTCTGCCAGAAAAGCTGATGATCTGAACATGATGACAACTTGAATATTATATGCAATGTGAGCCTTCTCTCTGAAAAATGAACTTGGATGGTTGTCTTCAAATATGCTGAACTTCCAGAAACTACTAGCTAATTTGGCAGTGGCAATCAAGAATGAATGAGCTTCTACTTGAAGTTGGTGTATCTTGAAGGCAGAGAATTCACTGAGCATACCGAACGAGCCAATTAGAATAATTAATGTATAACAACTATAATAACTAGTTGGAAATACAGACACCAATTGAATGACATGCAAGTTCATGGTGTTCCACTTCCCTATATTCCATTGTAAATGTCTATAGCTACCCTATTTAATATTATAATATTAATGGCATTGTCTATAGTACAAATTTAAACCACGATCACAATACTGAGAAATACCGTCACTAAAATAATTTTTGACGGGCATGGGTAGATAAATTTAAAGCCTCCATGACCGAAACCCACCCTTTGCTTTTATTATCCTGCCGAAGGCATGGATATTGTCTTCACTTTAGCAATTAAACATTTGCATTGTTTTCAATCGTATTGTGACATGTGTATTTAAATGAGGCTGGACTATAGTTTTAGCTTTTGATTTTTTTATTCTGGCAACATTTTATTGGTCGTTGGCTTTATGTGCACTGTTCATTGAAAAAACGTAGCAGTTATGAAACATTAATGCATTGACTGTCATGTATAGATTAGGTCGCTTTTGACAGTTTTGAGTGGCTCGAGGAAAACGCATGTTTGTTTCTTACACGCTGTGTAATTTCTCATTTTCATCTGCGCGCCAGGAGGTGAAGGACTCTGAAGAGCAAGGTGAGTTTTCATGGCAAGGCGATTTAAGCTCTCTGTTCTCATGTTTTTGCCTGTTGTTTATCTTTTAGTTCGAGTGGTTATTGTATTGATTGACACTGTGAAAGTTCAACGCAAGGAAACAGTCAAAGAGACAAATCTTGGTCGGAGACAATAAGTACTCCAAGTAAAAGATAAACAATAGTTCCTGAAAATTTCAAGTTCGTAGTTAATCTATTTGCTAGAACTATAACAATGCAAATCTGTGTCTCCTGTCACTTATGAGAAGTTCCCCAGTGCTAAAATTTGCTGCGGATTTCATATTTAAATTGTTCCAATGCTTACAAGAGCAAGTTTTGTGGTCGTCTATGACACTCAATCCTACATTTCCGTATTCTTATCATCAATAAAAATCAGGTGCATTATTAAATTTGATTAAAAGAAAGGGAATGAATACCAACCCTGAGTCCCGCCATGGTTGTTCCATATTTCTTGTACAGTTCTCTACAAAACTCTGTGACTTTGTTCCTGTCAACTCCAAGTCTCTTAACCGCATAATCTGTCATACCCACAATTCAGACTTCATCATTTCATTGAAAAGAAAGCAAAAAAATAGAGCAAGAAATCATCACAACTTCTGAAGAGGAATAATAAATTATGAAACGTATATCATAAAATGCAGTTACCAATGAGTTTTTCAGCGCCGACATTAGCTCCAATATTCTGGTGCATGCTACAGTGAGTCGTGAACTTAATGGGTGTAATGTATCATCAAGATCTTTAAAGAAAACACGAACCAAGTCAGAAATTGTCTAGAAAAATGGCTACAAAACACACTTCAAAGTGGGTATTGGTTTTCCAAAACAAAGATTGTATTTTTCTTATACGCACCGAAGAGAAGACAGTCATAACGAGGCCTCTTGCCTACCACGTATCTCTCGTCGAGCTCCATTGTTAAAATACAGAACAACAATAAATCCACCAAAAGCAATGTGATTATAACCCAAAATAAAAAAATTAGTTGGCAGATCGAGGAGTAGTTGTAATGGAAAACATATATTCAGAGCATAAATGAAAACCAGTGTTAGGTTCAGAACTGTTTGACTGAGATATAACAGACAGAGTAGTATTAATGTTCAGCGTTTTATCTTGGATCAGACAAATAAGAGTTCTCGACTTTAGCAAAATAAAGTCGTGGGCGCAACAGCCCATAGCAATTGTGTATGTGGATAGAGTATATATATATATATATATGGTTTTTCCATCAAAAACACAGCTCCAGAATAGCATATGACATCGATAATATCTTTTGAAACCAATAGATTCAATGAAAGCCCTCTGAACAAAATGGAAATACAGAAAACTTCGTTTTTGCCTGCTGCTTATCTTTTACTTCGAATAGTTATTGTAGTGATTAACACTGTGAAAGTTCGACGCAAGGAAACAGTCAAAGAGACAAATCTTGCTCGGAGACAATAACTACTCCAAGTGAAAGATAAACAGGAGGCAAAAACAAAATGGTGGCCACCGTCTACTGCAAGAATGGTGCTGCACATGTTGCAGTGTGCGTAGCGGAGATGCTCAGAAGCAGAATAGACAAAATCGATACTATAACTGCATAGTGAAGATGCCTTGTCCATGGTCTATTTTCAAAAAAGCCATTAATGGAAAGCATGGTTGGACAAAAATAAACTGCCCAGATTTATAATTAAATACAAGTAGGATACTAATGTAACGAAGCGTCTTTAGTCAGCATCAGAGACATATGCCAAGAGATGTACCTTCTAGCATATTTATGAAATTTTTGAACCATGTCTGAATGAATACATTTGTCAGAGTCACAAAGACTTTTACAAGTATCTAAAATGTTGTAACAGTTTTATATTCAATGGAAAGCATGGTTGGACAAAAAATAAACTGCCCAGATTTTGTAATTAAATACAAGTAGGATACTAGTGTAACGAAGTGTCTTTAGTCAGCAGCAGAGACATATGCGAAGAGATGTACCTTTTAGCATATTTATGAAAATTTTGAACCATGTCTGAATGAATACATTTGTCACAGTCACAAAGACTTTTACAAGTATCTAAAATGTTGTAACAGTTCTATATTCATTTGTTGAATCGATCTTAGGCTTATAGTGAATGCCCTATAAATAAATATAAACTGAAGCGAATCAACAACAACAAACAAGGAAAAACTGTGCGCATCAAGTTGACGATGTCATTTTCATTGCCACAATTCGAAGACAAGGTCAAACTGCATTTGCTCAAGCAACCTGAAACACATTTGAGGAAATGCAATTGGCAGGTTTAAAGGCGGAAAAATAACATTTTTGGATGTCATGTATAAGAATTCCCTGCTTCTTATGTATACCGCGTGTAGAAGCATAGTGAAGGTACGTTGTCTAGTTGATAAAATGTAAGCATATCGAGCGCGAATCTGAAAATGATTTGCTGCTTAAAGTGATTCTTTAACAAAATGAGTTCTGAAAACATATCATATTTGAGCTACATTCTGTCAATCTTAAGCTTGTAAAGAAACATTTCTTCACCTTAGATACTTTGCTTTCTCTATCAAAAAACTTGTGCACAACATGTGCATACAATATTGTTAAAAAAACGCTTTAAGCAGCAAGTTATTTGCACTTGACATCTGGATATATTTACATTTTATCGAATAGTTTACGCACGTTGACTATGCTTCGACATGTGGCACACATATGAGCAACGCAAAACTGTATTTGCTTAAATGTGTTCCTAGTTGCTTCGGCAAACACGCTTTCACCTTGCCTTTGAACCATTGTGATGCACATGAAAGTGTAAAGATCATTAAACCTGCAATCATTTGCATTTGAGGAGCCTATATTCTGTGTCTTTCACAAAAAAAATGTTTCTTTCACTCTTTCTGTGCATTGAACTCTCTGATAATTTATTTAATTAAGAACCGCATCTTAGACAGCGTATTCATTCAGACATTGTTCACAAATGCTGCATAGAGAAGCTTCACCGCCCCTGCTTGAATTTGATTGTAAACCTGGTCACTTTTTTTTTGTCTTACCATCCTTTCCATTTATGGCTTCTATGAAACTAGACCATGAAAAAGACATCTTCAGTTTGCAGTTTTAATATTGCTTTTGCACATCGTGGCTAACGCTTTGTTTTTGCTGGTCTTTATCTTTTATTTTTCAGTAGTTCTTGTATTGATTAACACTGTCAGAGCTGCTTTTGCTGCTGTTCCGCTTTTGTCTCTGAACAAGATTTGTCTTTTTCACTCTTTCTTTGCATTGAACTTTGACATTGTTGATCAATAGAATAACTACTCGACATAAAACAGAACAAACAAAATCAAGGCTGCATCTGGATACTGAATAGCTAAGCCAACAAGTATTGATACAAATCATGGTTCTCTTGTATCGTATAGATGCAATGCACAAGATGCTTGTAAATGTTGTGTTGTTTGGCTTTTAACCTGCCAATTGCATCTGCTTAAATGTGTAACGGTTTTATATTCATTCGTTCAATCAGTCTTAAGCTTATAGTGAATGCATTATAAATAAATATATACTAGAGTGAATGAAGAACAACAAGCAAGGAAAAACTCTGCGCAACAAGTTATTAATGTCGGTAAGCATAGTGAAGGTACGTGACCTGTTTCATAAAATGTAAATATATTGATCGCAAATTGAAAATGATTTCGCTGGTTAAAGTGATTCTTTAACAAGACGAGTTCTGAAAACATATCAGATTTGAGCTACTTTCTATCAATCTTAAGCTTATAAAGAAACATTTCTTTAGCTGAGAAACTTCGCTTTCTGTATTGAGAAACTTGTGCTCATGCGATGCAAACGATAGTGTTAAAGAATCGGTTTAAGCGGCAAGTTCTTTGCAGTCGACATTGGATATATTGACATTTTATCAAATAGTTCGCGCACCTTCACTGTGCTTGCACATTTGGCACACATATGAACCACAGAATTCTTGATTTGCTTAAATCTGTTTCGAGTTGCTTCAACAAGCCCGCTTTGAGCTTGCCTTTGAACCATGGTCATTCAGACATGTTTCGCAAATGCTGCCTAGACAAGCTTCGCTCCACTTGTGCCCTCGTTGAATTTGATTGTAAACCTGGTCACTTTATTTTTGTCTTACAATGACTTCCATTAGTGACTTCTACGAAAGTAGACGATGCAGAAGGCATCTTCAGTATCTTATATTACACTTTATTGTCTTGCCGAAGGCATGGATATTGTCTTCACTTTACCAATTAAACATTTGCATTGTTTTCAATCGTATTGTCGCATGTGTATTTAAATGAGGTGGACTATAGTTTTAGCTTTTGATTTTTTTATTCTGGCAACATTTTATTGGTCGTTGGCTTTATGTGCACTGTTAAGTGAAAAAACGTAGCAGTTATGAAACATTAATGCATTGACTGTCATGTACAGATTAAGTCACTTTTGGCAGTTTTGAGTGGCTCAAGGGAAACGCATGTTTGTTTCTTAGACGCTGTGTAATTTCTCTTTTTCATCTGCCCGCCAGGAGGTCAAGGACTCTGAAGAGCAAGGTAAGTTTTCATGGCAAGGCGAATTAAGCTCTGTGTTTTCATGTTTTTGCCTGTTGTTTATCTTTTACTTCGAGTAGTTATTGTATTGATTGACACTGTGAAAGTTCAACGCAAGGAAACAGTCAAAGAGACAAATCTTGCTCGGAGACAATAACTACTCCAAGTAAAAGACAAACAATAGTTCCTGAAAATTTTGAGTTCAGAGTTAATCTATTCGCTAGAACTATAATAATGCAAATCTGTGTCTCCTGTCACTTATGACAAGTTCCCCAGCGCTAAAATTTGCTGGGGATTTCATACTTGAGTTGTTCCAATGCTTACAAGAGCAAGTTTTCTGGTCGTCTATGACACTCAATCCTACATTTCCGTATTCTTATCATCAATAAAAATCAGGTGCATTATTAAATTTCATTAAAAGAAAGGGAATGAATACCAGCCCTCAGTCCCACCATGCTTGTTCCATATTTCTTGTACGGTTCTCTACAAAACTCTGTGACTTTGTTCCTGTCAACTCCAAGTCTCTTAACCGCATAATCTGTCATACGCACAATTCAGACTTCATCATTTCATTGAAAACAAACCAAAAAAATAGAGCAAGAAATCATCACAACTTCTGAAGAGGAATAATAAATTACGAAACGTATATCATAAAATGCAGTTACCAATGAATTTTTCAGCCCGGCATTAGCTGCAATATTCTTGGTGCATGTGCTACAGTGAGTCGTGAACTTAGTGGGTATAATGTATCATCAAGATCTTTAAAGAAAACACGAACCAAATCAGAAATTGTCTAGAAAAATGGCTACAAAACACACTTCAAAGTCGGTATTGGTTTTCCAAAACAAAGATTGTATTTTTCTTATACTTACCGAAGAGAAGACAGTCATAACAACGCCTCTTGTCTACCACGCATTTCTTGTCCAACTCCATTGTTAAAATACAGAACAACAATAAATCCACCAAGAGCAATGCGATTATAACCCAAAATAAAAATATTGGTTGGCAGATCGAGGAGTAGTTGTAATGGAAAACATATGCAGTGCCTTTAAATAGATCTGCAGTGGGTAATACCTGGACAATTTCAAAGGGCAAAGCACATGTGCTTTAACCATGTTTTTGCTTATTAATTCAAACTTCAATTGAAAGTTGTTCATGCGATACAATTTTTTGGGTGGTTTACTATGCTGCCGAAGGCATGGAAATTGTCTTCACTTTACCGATTAAACACTTGCATTGCTTTCGATCATATTGTGGCATGTGTATTTAAATGACGCTGGACTATAGTTTTAGGTTTTGATTCTTTTATTCTGGCAACATTTTATTGGTCGTTGGCAATATTTGTTCTCTGTGCACAAAATCAAAATTGACAACAGCCAGTAACTGGTAAGCCCCACATGAGGGAAAAATATATACTTGGGTATCTCTGAGATCATCTACTAATGATCTATATTCAGGGATCTTGTCAGATTGCAACAAATGTCTACACACAAATATATGCGAAAAAACACAAATGTTGGTGCTCTTTCACAGAAAATTTTATTAATGTTCATCATTGCCGATATTGGAGCATAAATGAAAAAAGAGTTCTGATTGACTTGAGATATACATGATAAAGACTAGTATTAATGTTCATCATTTTATGTTGGATCAGACAAAAAAGAGTTCTCAGACTTTAGAAAAAGGGCACAATGACTCATAGATTGTGTATGTAAATAAAGTAGATATATATATATATATATATATATATGGTTTTTCCATCAAAACACAGCTCTAGAATAGCATATGACATCGATAATATCTTTTGCAACCAATAGATTCAATGAAAGCCCTCTGAACAAAATGAAAATACAGGAAACTTTGTTTTTGCCTGCTGTTTATCTTTTAGTTCGAGTAGTTATTGTATTGATTAACACTGTGAAAGTTCAACGCATGGAAACAGTCAAAGAGACAAATCTTGCTCAAAGACAACAACTATTCCATGTGAAAGATAAACAAAGCAAAAACGGAATCGTGGCCACCATCTATTGCAAGAATGTTTCTGCACATGTTGCAGTGTGCGTAGCGGAGGTGCTCAGAAGCAGAATAGACAAAATCGATACTATAACTGCATACTGAACATGCCTTGTCCATGGTCTATTTTCAAAAAAGCCATTAATGGAAAGCATGGTTGGACAAAAAAATAAACTGCCCAGATTTATAATTAAATACAAGTAGGATACTAGTGTAACGAAGCGTCTTTAGTCAGCACCAGAGACATATGCCAAGAGATGTACCTTCTAGCAAATTTATGAAATTTTTGAACCATGTCTGA